>JADAXU010000136.1:0-1200000 GCA_018340775.1 Taxus wallichiana var. yunnanensis
GTCTGAGCGCGCGTTCGGTTACGTGTTGCTCGCCATAGCGGTTGGCTACGATTGAAATTACTTCCGCAGTATTAGGTAAATTTGATTGCCTCAGGTGTGGCGTAGCAGAACCAGGAACAAGGGCCTTGTATTGTTCGACATCATGTTATTAATTCAGAGAAGAGTAAATTAGGAATGAAGGGCCTTAGGCTTCAGTAATCAGGAATGAGGCTGCTTGCAGGCTCCTCATTCTTGGCTGGTTTAAGTCCATGAAGAGAAGGTCATTGATACGACTCTTCAGGAGTGAAGAATTGGCAGTGATTCAGTGGGAAGGTGCATTGGTAAATGCCCGGGTAAAGACCTCCACCAGTTGATCACTGCAAAGTTTTGTCCTTTGATCCCGATGACTATTGTCGAGATTCAGGGTCCGAGGTAGTGAGGGGCATAAGCCGCCGGCGCGTCGTTGGTTTTAGATGCGGTTTAGCATACGCGCCAGCCAGATAAATTACGTGTTGGTGTTGAAGATCAAAGGTAGAAAGGCGGTCGTCGTGGGAGTGGGATAAGCACGGGTGGCTGCAAGAGATAAGGATTTGAGAGCTTGAAGGCTTGGTGGCATTCCTCACTCCATTGAGGCAATGTCCTTTTTTTGAAGGTGATGGAAAAGGTTGACCACCGATCAGAGAGTTGGGAGATGAAGCATCGGATGGGTGGAGCTTACCTTGTAAACTACGCAATTGTTTGAGATTTTGGGGGGGGCATTTCTAGGATAGCTTTGACTTTAGATGGATCGACCTCAATGCCCATGCAAAGAGAACGATAAAGCAAGAAGTTTTCAGAAAGAACACGAGACACATTTCTTTGGTTGAAAGGCGGACAGAATATTGTAACGAGGTGATCAAAAATAATGGTTAAAACATCGAGATGTTCCTACGATGTTTAGACTTGCCGAGAAGATCGTCGACATAATCTTCAAGGATAGTGTGCATAATGTCATGAAAAATGTAGGTCATAGCAGCCTGCCCGATAAGTACCAGCATTCTTAAGGCCAAATGGCAGACACGATAATGAAGGTTCCCAAGGAGTTATGAAGGTAGTTTTGTGTTGATCGGCGAGGCGACCAAAATTTGGTTGTATCAAAAGCCATCCATGAGAGAAGCATCTCATGACTGCGGTTAGATCAACAAGTTGGTCAATGCTAGGTAAGGGAAGTCATCCTTAGAAATGGCGAGGTTAAGATCCACGAAATCATGCATATCCGAAGTCCCCTGTCGCTTTAGTGCCAGTGCGATGTTAGAAATCCATTGAGGATAGTCGATAGGCAAGATGAAGAAAGCGAAAGGAGTCGTTGGAGCTCCTCTTTGACCAAGAGGCAATGCGTGGATGCATTTTTCTCAATTTTGTTTGGTAGTTTGGAATCGGGGTTTAGGGTGATGTTATGGGCCAGCAATGGTAGGATCAATTCACAGCATGTCGGCGTAAGACCATCAGCGAAAGCTTGGTTGCGAAGCACGGAGAAAGGTAGTAAGCGGCTTGTTACGATGTGTTAAGGGATTGTCAATCTTCACAATGTGAGGATCCTCTCGTGTGGATGTTGATTTCTATAGTAGGTCGTTCGGCATGGTTTGGGTTTGAGATGGTAAGGCTCGTTGAATATAAGAATCATCGCGCTTGAGTAAGTGAGGATGGAGTCATCATCGGCATTCAACAACATTAATCAAAAGGCGAATCCTCTTGATCATGCGGATACGAAGGGAAGAGAAGATGGGTCCTCATTATCGCGTTGATAAGTGAGAGGACCTATGAAGATAGCATTTATGAAAAAAAAAAGTTAGGAGGATGGATTGGGGTACATAGATTTGTGGGTGATGATGGCAAAGTGGGTGATGATGGTTTGGTAGGGCGACGTCTTCTTCTTCGGAGGATACGGTGACGCGGAGGTGTCTCTGTGTAGGTGTTTCGGAAAACCGAGACCACTGCGATCATTATGTTTCTGGGTAGTCACGGGAATGAGTGTATATCGGCCTTGTTCGTAAAGGCCAAAACCAAAGCCTTTCCACACCTGGAGTCAAGAAGGTGAGGGCGAAAGCGAGCGATTTGTCAAGTATTGAAAATCGGATTGGAAGGAACCACACGAGAGGAGGTTCGGGGTAATGGAGGATGCGTCGACACCCCCATACGTTAGGTTAGTGCGGCGATGGGGTGGTCAGTAAGAGATTACCTCCCCACGCGGACGGTCGTAGGTGGGATGTGCATGTAATTGTCCGTACTCTCTGGGGTAGGGAAAGAACTAACGTTATATAGGCGGTACTCCCCGGCGTAAGGGCTGAAAAACATCTACTAAGGGTCGGAGAGGTTGGAATGTTAGGCTGCGGGAAGGAAGTGGTTTTGCGATGGTGGTTTCATCGGTTGAAGGCGTAGGCGCGGTTGAGGTGGATGGTTGAGGTACATTTGAAGAGGATGGTTGGGTTGAATGTATGGGTGTCTTGATTGGTATAAGCACATCGTTAGGGCGGTATAACATATTGCGGAGGTTTTAAAGGGGAGGTCAGCTTTTACGGTGTAGGACTTCCCTCGTACTCAAATTTTATGCATCTATGTAATGTTGAGGAACGCATCCCATGGCTCGGATCAGGCGACCCAATATATTATATTGGAACTCTCCCTCCAAGACATAGAAGAGTTCGGGTAAAGTCGTGGTCCTACCCGAATGTTGAGGATCACGGTGCCTAAGGTAGAAGTAATAGCGTCATTGAATGACCCATGACATGATGGGGTTGCACACATGCAACTAGAAGGATATTCATTTGTTGGAAGGCTTTTGAAGAGATGATGTTTAGGCTAGCACCCCGTCAATCATAACAGCGTACCGAATGTCCGGATGTATTTGAGATGAAAAGAAGCGAGGGTCGGGATCTTACATACCAAAGTCAACAATTTCATCTTGGAGCCATTGCATGGCGGCTTGTTGTCTGAGAGCGAAGTGGTTGGGGCGGTGGGTTGTTTGGTGAGAGAAGCAACGTGATTGGGTGTTAGAATGGAGCGGCAGGCGAGGGTTTCATTAGGTAAAACCTCTATCCCTTGAAGGATCTCAACGAGAGCTTGTCGATGAGATTGAAGTGAATGAGATCATACGGTGTCATTTTACGGGCGATTGGTGAAGGCTGTTTAATCATATTTCGGTGGCAATGCCATTAGAGGCAGGATAGGCGGGTCACTTGAATGACCACTTTAGGTGGTGTGTCTGATCGGGATGTTTGTGGAGAAAGAGATGCGCGAGTGTGTTTTCTTTTGCTTTCCCATTGTTTTTACGCCCTCGAGTAGCGACACTAATCATATTAATCTCGTAGACTGAGATAAGGAAGATGGTTAGGATAACTCATGGTCTTGAGAGGTGGGGTTGTAATAATGATAGATCTTGGTGAGGCGGGGACAGATGGTATAGGAGAGGAATGGAAACTAAAGGTCTCTCCCTTCGTAAGTTGTCTTTCTTAATCTTTCTATCAGGGAGAGGTGGTGACGAAGGATGGTTTTAGAGCTTTGCATCCCTCCACATCATGTCTGGTGTGCGGTGATAAGCGCAGATTTTAGACTCATCGTAACCCATAGGTCGGGGTTTAGGCGGGTCATAAGGTCTAAGTGGAGGTAGGGAAATGGTCGCATTCTCCACCAACATAGCAAGGATTTTGGCGTAAGATCCTTTGAGTGGGTCAAAATCGGAAGAGGATGAGGGTATTGGTTGTGCGGGTTTTGGTAATGTTTGGGCGTGGTTGGTTATACGGGTGGTGGTTTAGCCGAGGGTGTTGATACGTGGTTTTCACTAAGCGTGATTTCTTTGGCGCTTGAAGCTATGTTGGATGATGAGCGCGAGATGATGTGGTATCGAGAAAACAACCACAGGGAAATAGGAGTGACGAAAACAAATCTTTTGATGATGGAATTTGTTTAGGGTTGATAGGTGGACGGGATACGCGGAGTAGCGGTGTTCTTATACCACTGGAATTTGTATGGGTGCGGAAGGCGTAGGTTGTTTTGAAGAAAAGCGGGAGGTATGATATATTGATGTAAGGTAGAGGATGGGGTCCCGATATGGAAGGTAGGTATGATGATGATGGTTTTGATTGTGATAGGGCACGGATTGAGTTTGTCTCTAGAGTGGCGGGGCGGATTTATTTTTGGATAGATCGAGTCGCTTAGGCGGGTGCGTTAGGCCAGGCATTGGTGAGGTCCCAAGCGTGGGGAAGATCAGTTAAGTTGATAGAAGTGGATGGGGCATTTGGTAGAGGTGAGGGGGTGAAGGTGAGAAGCAGGGGCATTTTAAAGCACGTAAACACTTCGGGTATATGGTGGAGACATCGGGATCGGTCATTTGCATTTGAGTAGAAAAGGGGTACTCAAGCGTTCCCATAGGGCACTGTCTATCTTGTGGAATGGCAGTCCTCACGTGTGAATATGAACTTTATGCGGAAGAGCAGCGGGTTGTGATTCCGGTCCCGCTGTGGGTGTGACACGGGAGGTAGATGAGGCCTTGTATCAATAGATGTTAAGAGAGTCAGCCGGTCGTTGAAAAGATTTAGGCGATGAGGACTAATAGGTAGGAGGGCGTGTTTGGGGATCTGTCATGTTTAAAGAATGTGGTGATGTCGGTGTAAGAGATTTCTCATCTAAGGATGTCAAAAGGAGTGGCGAGCCTTCCTCTTAATGCGAAGCGGTAGAAGGGGCGTTTGGGAAATAGATAAATTAGATAACATCCGCTCACGAGTCTTGTAGGGATGTGGTGTAAGAAGACTCATCGATGAGAAGAGAAGTCAGGCGATTAACTCTTTTATGGGTAAAGGAATGATTTCACTTTGGCTTGATGGTGGTGAAGGAGGTTGAGACTCTGTGTTGGTGGAAGGCTTGATTCAAAAATTTTTTCAATAGAGGCTTTTGGTGAGAATCAGAAGCTGCATGGATCTCATGAACACTCTCCTCGGCTAAGATATCTTGGTTTAAATTCTTGTTGGGCGAGTGATTCGGGAATGGCTTGTTGAAAATTTTCAGATTTCGGTTAGCGGGCGTTAGGATTATCGAGGCTATATCCCCTGCATCGACCATTTCTGCTATGTTTTCAACATCTTGCGGTTTTCATGACTATGTCCTTTACGCGGTGAAAGTTACAAAAGTCATTTCTTTGTACCGGGGAAGGTATTGCGCGGGTGGAGTCAAACCCCAGTGAGGTTTAACGGGGGCAAGGTGATAGCCCCTGCTTTGAGCAATTTCTCGAGGATGACGCCATAAGTTTCTCCCGAGGAGTGTAATTGATGGGCTCGGCTTTGTACTTATAGGTGGTTTTCGGCGGAGTATTGGACGGTGTTTGAGATTTGACCATTACCGCGTGGACAGCTCCTTTTGATTTAGAAGAAGTGGACGCGTGAGGAGTGGTGGTGTTTGGCTTGTTGGTAGAATGCGGAGTTCGGAGGTGGGGTTTTGTTACCTGTGACCGCAATTTCTCTTCTTAAGGCTCGAATTTCTAGTTCAGAGCCATGGTAAAGGCCTCGTCGAATGTGCGGAAAGTTTGAATTTGAAGAGTAGGAGAAATGTGCTTAGCACATGCCGCGTGAAAAAGTTCGATAAGTTCGAGCTTGAGGCAAGGCATATGTAAGTTGGTTGATAAGGCCGCGCCATCGTCCCACGAAATCTGCGATAGATTCGTCTTCGAAATTGTCGGATGGCATAAAGTCGGTGATAGATACTTTCTTGGCAATGTTAATGGAGAAATGATCAAGAAAGATTGGGCTAGTTGGTTAAAAGAGAAGATCGAGTCTTTGGGTTAAAGCAACTTTGTACCACTCAAGGCGGGTCACGATAAGGACATGGGAAGTGTCTTGAGGAGTAACAAGAAAGGCGTCATCATAGGCGATCAAATAACAAGCATGTCTAAATGATCGCAAGTGTTGTTGAGGATCCTCTTTTTATTAAAGCGAGTAAATTTGGCAACTCCCATTGAGGAGGATATGAATGAAAGGAGACAGAAGGGTGAATGGGCTCTCGACAAACTTGCTCATATGTCGAGCGCTACGACTTCCCGAAGCAGAAGCCTCAGTTTTGCATTTTGTCCATCATTTGTTTGATGAAATCTGTGGTTGGATGAGATGATGGTGCGGTTGTAGTAAAGCGGAGGCAAGTTGGACCAAGGGCTTCCATTTGGACAATGGTGGGGCTAAGTGTTGATAAGGTATGGAGGATGAGTATGTTGGAGCAACAGAATAGGGATGTCCCATATAAGGTGTTGAGGTTCTTTGGATACGTGTATGGGAATGAAAAGGTAGGCGGAGCTTGAGAAGGAAAGCTCGTGTGAATAGGTGAAGAGAGCAAGTCATGAATGGAGTGTGCGAAAAGAGATGAGGTAGGGGCGGTTGGTGGTAGCGATACGTGAGGTCAAAATTAGCCAAAAGGAAAAGCCAATCGAGTCGTATGAACCTCGAAGGCTGTCGGATTGGGAGAAGGGGCTAAAGATGCGGGAAGAAAGGCGGTGTTATCGGGAGGAGTGGGAGCTAAATGAGCAGCTATACTAATAGGCATGCCAGCAAGAGGAGCTGACCATCGGGCGTACGGTCGGGGCATGAGACAAATAGTATTGTGCTGGCGGCTGGGATTAGCATCAGAGAAATTTGGCAAAGTCCTTGTCTCCTACGGGAATTTGGGGGATCTCACTTTGGTGTCAGTAGGGTTCCTATAGAATGTGAAGGGGGTGATTCGAGGCAAGAACACAGAGCAAGCATGTGAAACCATGGTGCGGCTTGCTTTCAGTGATGCAACCATGGACAAGAACACACGATGGGAAAGTTTCAATCTATCAAGAACAAAAACAACCTCGAGAATGATGAATTTGGCAGGTTCTTTGGTTTGTCGGGGCGATGAAGGCGATGGCGATATCGGTTTAATAGCGTGTCGGTCGAGAAGAAGCATAACGGCGTCGGTCGGTTAACCGATCGGTGTCAAAAGTCTAGGATAAGAAGATATAAAGGCTACTAATTTGATTTTTAGCAGCGTTGAGTATATTTGTCAACTTATTGATCACGAAGACAAAGTATGACGAGAGAAAGCAGAATTTGAAAACAAGCGAGATGCACACGCATAAATCCGAGAGACTAATCCTAGGGTTAATTTTAGTTATCGTGGCTTATGCCTTTAGGCGTAAATGATGTCGAGAATCCTAAACAAGAGACTAGGGAAATGTCAAGTTTGTTTTGGCTTATAAGGTTACCTCAATCGGGCGGAGGAATCTTTGCGGAAAAGGGGGATGTTTGGTGTTGTGTTAATTGTGAAGTGATTCGGTATGTGTTGTGCGGTGAAACTAGGGTTAATTTCCTATCAATACCGTGGATATCACCCCACGTGTATGACTGTTACTTAATCTATGTTCACTAGAATTGAAGAACAACAAGGAGGAATGCAATGCATGTGTTTTAAACCCAAATCGAAAATTATGTTCGATGAAGCAAGAGGAGATGAACTTTCACTAATGCGAAACTAGGAAAGCAAGACAAATTCTTTACGAAATATATAACAAAGCAAGCAACATGACAAGTATGCTATCCTAAAATGAAAATAAGCAAGAGAAAGAAACCCAAAATGGGTCCCCACCGTGATGCGTGCAAAATGTTTCACTCGGAGAATGACTCGTTCCTTTAGTTTCCTTTTAAAGCAGATAAGAGTTAGGGTTAGGAGGAATACTGCAGAATGTCGAGATGGTGTGCGCGTACCGTAGAGAAAGATCGGGTTGATTGCGAAGAACTCCTTTTGTCTTGGAAGGACTACTGCGAATAAGAACACAAGACCACAAGATTTTTAATTAAACAATAAATGAGGCGCCTTGGGCCAGGGAAATATAAAACTTCCTTTCGAAGGTGGTGGTTCCCCTGCTAATATGAATTAACACAAAAGACTATAAAGTATCAATTAAATTGTTTCGTTGAAGGCCGGGTAGGGAAAGGCTAGTTTTGGTTTTGATCGGAAGAACCGATGGCGATTCTCGATAGCCGATGCGAGCCGAGTCGATAACCGATAGCCGATGCGGTGGGTTCTAGGATCTTCTTAGTAGCTATGGTGTTTTGTAAGGCTGGTTTATGGATGATATTAGGAAATGGGATGATTAGAAGCAAAAGAATAACAGTTAGATGTAATGACACGTTGGGTAGTAGATTTGACGGATTTAGGAGGACTGAAATTCACAGAGCATAAGAAATGTTATAACGAGAGGACATGCAAGATGTGACTTACTGGTTTTGACAAAGATGCAAGTTGATCTCCTTGGTTGTAAACACTTGGTATTTCCACTCGTCTACCTCTGCTCTGTCAAGTGAAGATTTGGACTCATTCCTCGCTCATGATGCTCTCTGTTGATCAGAAATCCTTTGGTGATCTCCAAAAATGAAATTCGATCCGTTGTTTTGGTTTGGGAGCCCATTTACTGAGGAACCGATGGCGGTTACATGTAACAGACGTCGGTCAGGTCAGTAACCGGCATCGGTAAGGAAAAAGTAGGCTATTTTTAGTAAAATAGCCCACCTTCCCTAACTTTTCTCCCAGAGAGATCGATTCACGGGCTTGGTCAAGTGGCTAGAAGGTCGGCTTTGGGTGCGAGTAAGGAGGCATTAGTTATGGATGTGAGTCTAGACCAAGTCATGGGTCTTAATTAGGTTAGTTTAGGGTTAGGGCTAGGTCATGATGAGGTGGCAAAGTGAGGTGGCGGGTAAGGTGATGTGGATTTATCAATTATAAGGTAATTAATAAATAATTGTGTAAGGTTTAGGTGATGAGGTTAGATTGCGAGATGAGATGCGGGTCACAAGGGGTCGTAAGACACAAATTTGGTGTCTACACCAAGCACATGACTCACACACCAGAGCGCAAGACTCACCCAATCAACACAATATTTACAAAAATTATGAAATTGCCTAAGCAACATCAATTCCATCTGGGAACTTGGTATGATTTGGTGGAAAATGAATCTTTAGACATAAAGATCATTTAAAGTTAACATGGTTTAGTATTTGCATTAAAAATCTAACTGGCAATAATTAGTCCTTAGTTTGATTAAATCCTCCAATATTTGAGGAGTGCAATTAATGTGCATTATTCTCATATTCCTCCATTCCTCCGCTTCTTTGCATAATTGAGTTGGCCGCCTTGGGAACTTAGCAAGCAGTTCCGTTATGCCTCAAGTTCCCTGAAACCCAGCACTAAGTGACAAAACAAATGAAAGGTAAAAAGGGAGTTTCTATCGGTTGTGTCATCTTTATATGGAATACATGGAATGGTTTGTGGGTTCCCTTTGCTCTCTAAATGGCCACAACCTCTCGAAACAATAACAATTCACTCTCAAGATTTAGTTGAGTGTTGTTTACAAGAACTCCACTTCCATCCATAAGATGAGTTGTGACGAACAATCTACATGCATGACTGCACATCAACTTAATAATTATCAATTATATTGTTGTTTTGATATAAATTTGTTTAGTTAACTCTTACATGTAACTCTTACATGTAATTAGAATAATAAGTTCTCTTGGAAGAAGAACTAGAATTCACCTAATATATAAGGCATTATCATTATAGAATAAGTGTGGTATTTTTCTTAGAAATAAAGAAAGTGCATTGTAAAATCATTGATAAATAAAAGGGCATGATTATGGAATTAAATGTGTTTTTGTGAGTAAGACGGTTTAACCAGATCATAGGGAATGAGAAAGGGTCACTCCTCCCTAATATGAAGGTAAGTGTTGTTTATTTCTTGTTCATCTATTTCAGTTTGTTTCATCAACTTAATAATTATCTATTATATTGTTGTTTTGATATAAATTTGTGTAGTTAACTCTTACATATAACCCTTACATGTAGTTAGAATAATAAGTTCTCTTGGAAGAAGAACTATGGATCATTAATATATAAGGCATTATCATCATATAATAAGTGTGGTATTTTTCTTAGAAATAAAAAAAGTGCATTTAAAATCATTGATAAATAAAAGGGCATGATTATGGAATCAATAAATGTGTTTTTGTGAGTAAGACGGTTGTTTAATCGAGATCCGAGGAAGGAGAAAGGGCCACTCCTCCCCAATGTGAAGGGAAGTGTTATTTATTTCTTGTTCATCTATTTCAGTTTGTTTATTTTCAAGCATTATTGTGTTTAAATCATTTAAATGTATTTTACTTCTGCATGTTTTAGTTCCTTAAAGTTATAGAGTTAGAAGTATTTTTCCTCTATTTTTATTTCATCAAGTTTTAATAAGTTAGGATAGATTCTTAGTGATAGTATTGTTTATTTCTCAAATGATTAAGTTGCATGCTCAATACATTTCAAACCATTCTTTGTTGCAAATAGCCTTGGACACTACCTTGGTATTGATAGAATATTGAATGATTAAAGTGTGAGTATCAACAAGTTCATCACTTTTTGGTGCATCATTCTTTGGGGAGTTTTGAAGGTGTTATCAAAGATTAAGGTACTAGTTTGTGTTTTTGAAAATATGGTAAGTTTCCATTTAGAATTTCTTTTTCCATACTCTTTCTTTTAGATATAAAGGTCTTGTAGTGACAACAAGTATATTTTCTATGCTTTTGGAGTATGTGGAACATAGGATGATCAAATAAGCACTTATAGTTAGGGAATTTTATTTAGCATGTTAGAAGTTTATGTTTAGACCTAGAGATCATAGAGGTAGATTTGTAAGAATAAACCTAAATAACCCCCTCAAAATTTACTAGTGGAACAATTGAGCAACCAGAGAGGATGTGGATGGAGTAGAAAATCCTAATGGAGGGAACAATGGTGATCCACCACTAGGAAGGACATTCACTTATCCCATATAATTGGATCCCAATGACCAAGGCCCTATGAAAAATATATCCCCTTCAATCTTACCAATGTTTAGGGGTTTAGTCTTAAAAGATCCGATCAATTTTTATTTGAATTCAAAGTGTTATGCCAGACCTATGATTATACCTCTAACACTTAGAAATTGAAGTTGTTTCCCTCAACCTTGAAAGATACAATAATGAGATGGTTCATGGGACTAGCCCCAACTCTATCCATACTTGGGAAGAGATGGAAACAATTTTTTTGGACAAGTACCAAGATTATTGTAGGGTTAGAGACCATAGGGAGGAACTCTTTAGGATCCAACAAAAGGAAGATGAAAGTGTAGAAGATTATCTTGATTGATTTATTTTCCTTCATAGGAGGTGTGGGATACAGCCTAGACATTACTCTTTTAAAAACAATATTTCTCAAAGGATTGGATGAGGAAACTCAAGAGGATTTTAACTTAATGGGAAAGGGAGATATGAACAAACTTGAGTTTATAGACATTATTGATCTCTATAGGAATTATTCCCAAACTCACCCAAATCTATGTAAAAACAAAGGCAAGATTGTCAATGGAGATATATCCAAGCTAAGAGAAGAAATTACAAACCTAAGAATGGATCTCTTGGTACAACTCAATACAATGGTGGATAGGGAAAAATCAAGAACATGAGCCATTGTTCATATATTTCTAGATGTAGAGATAAACATGGACTTAAAGATTTCCCATTAGATAAAACCAATGTTTGTCTCATTTGTGATTTGAAACATGCAACTGATCAATGTGGATTATTACCCTTGCTTAAGAACCATTTGAAACAAAATACACATAGTGAGCTAGAAGTTAACTATGTAGCTCAAAGGAAAGGAGGCATTTTTCTTCAAATCAAAACCAACAATATGCTCTAAGGACCCAATGGTTTCTAACCAATGGAACACTCCATGGTCCCATCCTCAATCTTGGAATCAACAAGTTCCACAAGAATGGGGTCCACAACAATGGAATATGCAACCAACATTTTATCAACCATGGACTCAAAACCAAAAAATTTCACCACAATTCCAATAATTTAACCTCAATATTATCAACAAAATGGAATGCTCCTCAAGGTGTTGGTCAACCATTTTACAATCAAAAGGAGGCCATAGGGACAACAACAAGCCTTTTAACTGGACCAACCACTTCCACCCCAGTTGAACAACCGGTCTAGACTCAAATCCCAACACAAATTATTGTTAATCCAAAGAATGCTAGGCAAGGCAATCAAGCATATATATTGTTGAAACCGAGAAGATCCCTGCAATAAATTCCATTGACTTATGATAACATACTACTACGCTAGGAAATATTCTTCCAAACCCTCTTCACCAATCATATAAGAAGTTTTAGAAGAAAAAGGAGAACAAGATGAGACATAACCTAAACCTACTTTTGAGAAGTCATCTGACTCACTTCCAAAAACACCATTCCCATCTAGGTTCTTAAGTAAAGACAATACCCCAAACCAAAGGGTCCTAAATCAGATCTGATTTAAGGATTGAATAAATTAAGTATTGGAATTTCCCCTTTTACAAGCTCTAGAGATATTCTAGAATTAAACAAAACAATCAAAGAATTGTGTGTCAAAACTCTAGGAAGGAAGAGAAACCAACCAAAGACCATATAGGTCGATGGTAAATTGGCTAGTGTATTGGAAGGAAATATGATTCCCCCAAATATGGTGATCCTAGAAGTCCTATAGTCATAGTTTGTATTGGCAATGTGGAAATCCCAAATGTTTTGATTGACTTAGGTGTTGCAATTAATGTTATGACTATATATACCTTGTCAACACTATCTCTTCCTAATTTATAGATAACTCCCATGGTCTTGCAAATGACAAATCAATTTGTAGTTAAGCCAAAAGGAGTCATAGAAGATGTAACAATCACAATTGAATCATGGGATTACTCTATATACTTCATGGTTATTAAGACTAAGAACAAGAAAATTGGATATCCCTTAATCTGGGATGTCCATGGCTAGCTACTTGCTGCAACACTTATTGATCAGGACAAGGGATATGACAATCACTAATGGACATGATGCAAATAAAATATCTTTGTACCCAACTACAAAACCTTTTTCCATTTCATGCAATCAATGGTGCATTAGTGACTCTAGAGGATATTGAGGATATTGTGTCCTCATTGGTTGTTGTAATAATAAGAACACTCAAAAAGCAAGTTCAGGAATGTGATTCCTCTAAACTTCATTCACAAGAGTTAGAGACAAAGGAAGAAGATATCCTAGATGAAAACATGCAGCCATTAATCTTCCTTTTACAAGAAACATTGATCTGATTGAGTGTGTTTTTCATAACATTTTGAAATCCATAAGTTGTTACCTCATAAATTCCCCTTGAATTCTCTTTTAAGATAATATCTGATGGTCAATTCTATCCACCCAAATACTAAACAATTACCTATCTTTCTAGGGAAGGCATTGACAATTAATAGTTGGCTCACCAATTCAAAGGAGAATTCCTTGTTTAAACTCTTATGCTCCCATCCTCAAGATTTTTCTTAGGAATATAATGATATGAAAGGAATTCATCCTAACATTTTCACACATCACATTTACACCACTGACTCTAGGCAATTAGACAACCCAAAGGAGGATAAACCCTGCCTTGAGAGATATTGTGAAGACTAAAATTGAGAAATTACTATAGGTAGGATTTATTTATCCAAATCTCAAACAGTCAGTGGGTATCTCCATTGGTCATAGTACCCAAGAAAAATGGAAAATGGAGGGTGTGTTGACTACAAAGAATTGAACAAAGCCACTCATAGGACTATTTCCCTTTACCTTTCATCGACCAAGTTTTGGAAAATTTATCAGGGAAAAATATTTTTCATTTTTGGATGGCTTTAGTGGATACAACCAAATAATGGTGGCACCAAAAGACCAAGAAAAACCACATTCACCTACCCATGGGGACATTTTCTTATAGGTTTTTCCTTTTGGTCTATGTAATGCTCTACCACCTTCCAAAGAGCAATGTTAGCAATTTTTTCCGATCTTACTCATGATTGTGTGGAAATCTATATGGATGAATTTACAGTCTATGGAACTATGTTTCAAGAGGAAATGAATAATTTGGATAAATTTCTCTCCATATGTGAAAAACATCAATTATCTCTCAATCATGAGAAGTGTCTTTTTATGATGGAACAAGGGATAGTTTTGGGACATCATATCTTGGTGGAAGGAATCAAAGTGGATCCAAACAAGGTTAAGATCATTGTATACTCCCATCACCTAAGAATCAAATTGAGGTACGTAGTTTCTTAGGAAATGCAAGTTATTATAGGAGATTTATCTCTGATTTTAGCAAAATAACCTCTCCATTGTTTTCACTTTTAACTAAGGATTATAAATTTTCAGTGAGACAAAAGCTTGTCAAAAATATTTTGACATCATAAAAGAGAAACTAACTAATACTCTAGTTCTTAGGGGACAAAATTGGAAGCTTCCTTTCATATTCAAACAGATGCTTCCAATGAGGTAGTTGGGGTTGTTTTGGGTCAACAAGAAGAGGGAGAAACAATGCATGTAATTTATTACATCAAGTAAAAATATCTCTCCAATCTGAAAGGAACTACTACCACAAAAAAATAATTCCTTGTAGTTGTTTATGAAATAAATAAATTTTGCCACTACATCATAGGTTATGAGGTGATTATTCATACGAACCATTCTTCCATTAAATATTTAATGAAAAAACTTTGGTTCAAGGTAGAACTTGATCGGGAGGTCTCAAGGTGGTTTTCTTATTCTGTTCAACTTAGTGTGTGAGAAATAAAAGAACACCAAATAACCTCGAATATGCAAGGGCTTATTACCTTGGGAGATGATGATGGACAACGATATAGGGAAAAAGTGTATGATGAGCTCCTTGTTGCGATATTGGTACCTGCAACTCAAAGACACTAAATAAAACTGATTAGATAATTTATGCATAGGATGCCCGATGAAGCAGACCTGAGAAGTGTGAACTTCCTCGGTGGCTGTCAACCCCTGTTTGATAAATAAAATAATATAAATGTAAGAGAAATGGATAACATGCAGATGATGACAATTATAGAAGTGCATGAAAATGTTGCTTGAATGTAGAAACAAGATGATCTAATCAACACAAACTAAGATCTTGCAAAATAAATTAGCATTTTGAGGCTGAACCAGCCAAGATACGGATTTTCCAAGAGAACCACATAAGACTTTCCAAGAAGTGGATTTTACATGAGAACCACAGAAGACTTGCAAAAAGTGGATTTTCTAAAAACACTATAAAGGCATGAATATGAAATTATGCTATCACAAATGGCATTACAATGGCAATATGGTATGATGAAAATGAGGAGCTTCAAGACAAAAGATTCACTATCTTTTCCAACTTACTTCCAAAGCAAAAGGGGGCTTGTATTTATAGGCTAGAGATGGAGTTAACTGTGGGATTATCATGTAACCATGCTTCACAAAAGTAATCTTAATCAAGGGACATGATTTGAGTGATAATGGGTTTGATATGGATTTTGTCTCAATACGAGAGAAAGAGGCTCATGATTTGAATTATTAGGTAAAAGAGATAAGGATGTGATATGGAGTGGGGAGCATGATTGAAATGGTTAGGTGTAATAATGCATCCCATGAGGATTATTTTGAATTTAGGAGTGGGATGTTGGATGTGTATATTATTATTCAATTTGTGGGTGGGGCTCATGAATTGAATAAATTTGGGATATTGATTATTAGGTGAGATAATGTCAAATTTTAATTATCAAATGGGTTTACATGGAGCCCGTTAATTAATTAATTAAGGGTGAGTAAATAGATATGTGTATAATGGAATTTACTCAAATTTAGGGGAAAAGAGAACCAAGAGGGTAAGATTAATGAAGGAGAATGAATTCGGGGTGAAGGAGAGGAGCTACACCAAACACGGTGTCTATAGTGGTAGATGATTTTCTTTCAAGAATAGTTGTTTCAGGTAAAAATGAACAAGTGAATGATGATTTCCCATATGAACACATTTGTTATTTCCACTAGTTCCCCTTGGTTTTATGATATGGCTAATTATTTGGCCACATGGAAGTTCCCACTTTTCTTACACCCAAACAAAGGAAACAATTAATCAAACAGAGTGTAATGTATAAGTGGTTTGATGGAATGCTTTTTAAATGTGGACCTGACTATGTATTACGTAGATGTGTAACTGAAGATGAAATATTTGACATACTTAGAGCTTGTCATGATGAACCATTAGGAAGGAATTATTCAATCAAAAGAACAATTCATAAAGTTCTAGGAGTTGGGTATTACTAGCCTTCAATGCACAAAGATGTCAAGAAATATGTATGGTAATGTGATAGGTGCCAACGTATGGGGAAACCAACACTGTCAAATGAAATGCCTCTTCAACCTTAGATAGTTCTAGAACCATTTGAGAAGTGGGGATTGGATTTCATTGGACCAATTGATCCACCTTCTCAAGGAAAGGAATACACTAGGTAGTGTGCACAAACTATGTAAAAAAGGACCAAATTGAAATCTCTCCGGTGTCTAGGGATGAAAAGGTGGTATATTTCTTGTACAAACATATTTTTAGAGATTTAGAGCTCCAAGGTCAATTATTTTAGATCAAGGACCTCAATTTATGTCAAATGTGATTAGTTATTTTGTGGAAACCTATCAAGTAAGACACAAGAAGTCATCCCCTTACCACCCTTAGTCTAATGGTCAAGTTGAGGTGACCAATAGGGAATTAGAAAACATATTGACCAAAACAGTGGATGTTTCAAGGAAAATTGGGTGTAAAAGTTTCCAGAGGTAGTATGGGTGTATAACACAACTTGGAAAACAACTACATGATTCACTCCATATGAATTGGTCTATGGGAAGAAACCTATCTTTCCCATAGAATTTGAGATACAAACATTGAAAAAAAAAATTGTAGAAGTGGGAATTGAACTTTCAGAAGCACATAAGTCAAGAATTATCTAGTTGAATGAGTTGGATGAGATGAGACTGGAAGCATTGCATCAAACTAAGCTAGTCCAACATCAGAGGTAGTTGTGGCATGACCGCCACATCAAATAGAGGAAGTTTCAAAAAGGAGATTGGGCTCTACTATTTGACTCAAAGTATAAGGATTTCAAAGGGAAGCTACAAACTAGATGGATGGGTCCATACCAAATAAAATAAGTCTACAACAATGGTATTGTGTAGCTTGTTCCTATTGATGGTGAAATAAGGGTAATGTTGGTTAATGGTCATAGACTACGTTTATACTAGAAACCAGTATCATGAGAAAAGTTTAAAATGTTGTTGCAAGTCAATTCAGCTTTGAATTGCTTGGAGGAGGTCTCCTTGTCTAAGCTAATTTCAAGCTAAGTTGTTTTTTAGAAAAAAAAATATGGTTGAAAACTATAGATGGCACCCATTCCTTCCAAAACATTGTAATAAAAGGTGATTGAAAACTAGTTATGGTGGTCACCTCATTCTAGAACCATGCCATGCAGAATTGTAGTAGAACAA
The DNA here is from genome assembly GCA_018340775.1 of Taxus wallichiana var. yunnanensis. Taxonomy (NCBI): domain Eukaryota; kingdom Viridiplantae; phylum Streptophyta; class Pinopsida; order Cupressales; family Taxaceae; genus Taxus; species Taxus wallichiana. The sequence goes on from JADAXU010000136.1 coordinate 17,411, forward strand.
TAACTGGCTATCTAACATTGAGGGAATGTGTGACAAGATGTGAGATGACAAGGTATGTGCCAACACTTCTTTTTAAGTTAGAGAAAGGTTTAATTATGATATTACTAATTATTATTCAGTTCAAGGTATAATTCTTCCTTCCCCATGATCTCTTGCATGCTTCCCATTACCTCTCACACGTTTCCCATAATTCTCACATTATTTTCATATTTATAGCAAGTCTTTCACCTCCATATTTAATTCCACCGACTTAACTTCAAATGCTTGAGTGATTTTCCCTGCCATTTTAACCCACCGCAATACTAATCTCCACGAGCTATTCCTACGCCATTACCACTTCTATTCCTACACCATTACCACTTCTATATCTAAACCATTATCACTTGTATTCTTGTGCCATTACCAATTCTATTCCTATGCCATTACTAAGTCTATTCCTACGTTGTTACTACTTCCATTCCTGTGCCAAAATGGGTATCAAAGTCTGTTATGAGCCAACCAATCCCATGGATTTATTAGTAGATGCCAAGTCCATTACTATCTTTGAAAAGGCAGGGTGGCTAGACTTCATGCTCATGTATGAATAATTCAATCCAACAATGACAGAGGAATTTTCCAAAAGTCTTGACGTTGAATATTCACGAATAAAAGGTATAAAAATCTATTCAGTGCTTCAATCATTAGTGAAACTTCAGGCATTCCTAAAATAGGTCAATTAGTAAATTTTAGAGATCCATACTTTGAGGTAATAAAGATATTTTTGTGGGAAAGAATAATAAATTAGAATTGGTCTTTGACAATCTTTGGAAAGCCAAAAGGTATAAAAAGATCCAGTTTCCCAGAACCATGGGGCTATGTTGTAAAGTGGGTCATAAAGTATTTCACATGTGAGGGTCAATACAAAATCATTATTATCCCTATTGTGATAATCCTCATACACTTACGCCATGGAGAGGCCAAGGAAAAAACAAAATTGACCTTCCCCATTTCTTGCATGCCTCTGTTTCTTCTACCACAAAGAAATTCCGTTGGGGAGCTAAATATTTGAAATTTCAGGGGTTAATTCATTTAATTTGCAAACATCACTTTATTAAAAAAAAATGGGATGAAGAAATGGATTAAGTTCTAGAAGAAATATGCTCTAGAGAATGAAATTTAGCCCAAATGCAAAACCCCTAAAACAAGGTCTTTGACAGAAACAAAACCCAAGAAGAAACTAAGGTCCTCTAAGACAAGTACCAAGCATCAAGTAGAGGATGTCCCCTCAATAGAAGAGCATGAAGCAGCAACCACAATTAGGGAAATGAAATCCACACCTCAGGCTTCCCCATCAACATCTCCATCTCCTCTAAACCTTATTTTTGAGGAACAATTTTTGAGCCACCACCCACTACTGAGGATTCTCCATTGCTAGATAAAGGGAAAATGCCTATGTTTGAAGGAGATCCTAGCTCACCACATGATGAGGAATCCCTTACTCCTCAAGTGTTAGCCCTCTCCAAATTTGAATTTGAGTTACAACAAACAAAAGATATGTTGTAAAAGTTGCAGATTGTCCTCCAAGGGAAGGATGAATACATTTCCAATTAAGAATTGAAAAAGACTTGAAAATTAAACAAATCCAAAAGGATATACAAATTACAAATCAAATAATTCATGAATTCCAACAAACTTCTGAAAATTTAACTCTAGAACTTACAACCCTAAAATCTGAAAGAAAAATGAAGAGGAAGTCATAAACACCACAAATCAAATATCTCAAACTGATTTTTTCCCCAAATTGTGGTTTTGAAAGGAATGACAACATGGATGAGTTGTTGTTATGAGCTAAGAAAAGTAGAAGAAGAAAATAAAATCTTAAAGGAAGATAAGAAAGTCTTGGCAAATAATCTGGCATTAATATGCCAATTATATGAGAAAACTCTTTCCTACGAGGTCACCAAAAACCTTTTATGCTCTATTTTTGAAGGAATATTTTTATAAATGGTATATTTCTAGGGTTCACTCCAATGAATCCATGGATTTTGAAACTGATAAGTAGTTCATGGCTACATATGTAGCCTATGATACAACTAGAAGGAATTTGTTGTGTGAATTTTATGTCCATAAATTTTTATTTCCTAAAGAAACACATGATTCCAATAAATCTGTATGTAGGAGAGGTTCAATTAAGATCATTTGTCTCCACACTTCGACATCAAACAATTTGGAGAGAACAAAGAGGGAATTATACAAGGGAGGAGACTAATTCAGGTCTTCTCATGAGACATGACTTTCTAGTACTTGGTATATTCTTACAAAGTACAAGGCACAAATTTACTCTCTTCAACTTATGGACAGGTACAAAGAAATCATTTCCACATGTGTGGCAGACTTCAGAGCATATGTTTTGCCAAAATTTAATATGGAATTCTTTATATGTGGTACTTGATCATTGAAACCTATAAAAAAAGGAAGTAATTTCTCCTACCAATCTTCGGTGGTCATTGAGAAGGGCCAAGGAAATAGGAAGAATTATGTTAGACATGGAACAAGATTGGGTTGGCATGTGGTTTAGACCACCGATAATATGGACACCAATCCCTTGGTGGATTGATGATTAAGACTAGCTAATGAGAGCTATAAAAATGGAGAAATGCAGTGATTGAGTCAATGGATACCACGACCCATAATTGATAAATGGGATACTTTTTCCAATGAGTATAACTATAGTAGGATTGTGGAATAATAATGATTGAATATGTAGTAGGAGAACCTGCTAATCCATAAGTTTGGGGGAGTGATGAGCCTTTTGAATTCCCATTCCAAGCCCAATTTTTCCACTATTACCTTGTATTGAACTGATATTAGCTTTATTGTAAATAATACTTTTGTTGACTTAAAGAGAAGTTTTGTGCATAAATATTGGTTATCTTTTATCTTTCATATGATTTCTTGAATTGATTGATATAATTTGATTTTGGTGCTAACAAATGTGAATGGAATAACTTTCATAGTCGGACACAAGACTCACATAAGCCTAGTGTAGGAATCACAACGCAAGACTTACAAAATGGAGCACAGGGTGACCCAATCAACACAAGATTCGCACAATCATGGAACTACCTATTCGACATCAATTTCATCTAATAACTTGGTCTCCTTAGGTGGAAACCACCCCTTTAGACATAAATATCATTAAAATTTAACATGGTTTAGTCTATGCATTAAAATTATAATTGACAGTAACTAGTCCTCATTTTGATTGAATCCTCCACTACGCGAGGAGTGTGATCTATGGGCATTGTTATCCTATTCTGTATTACTTTGCTTCACCGTATAATCGAGTTGGACAACTTGGGAACTTAGAAAATAGTTTTATCATGCCTCAAGATCCCCAAAACCCCGCACTATGTGACAAAACAAATGAAAGGAAAAAATGGAGTTTCTATTGGTTCTCATCTTTATATGGAGCAGAGTTCGTGGGTTCACTCTATTCTCGACCGATCGCAACCTCTAAAAATCACAAGTCACTCTCTAGATTTAGTTGAGTGTTGTTTACAAGAACTCCACTTTCATCCATAAGATGATTTTGACCAACAATCTACATGCATGACTGCACATCAACTTAATAATTATTAGTTATATTGTTGTTCTAATATAAATTTGTGTTGTTAAATCATGTATGTGCATGTAATTAGAATAATAAGTTATCTTGGAAGAATAACTGGACTTTTCCTAATATATAAGGTGTTATCATCATAGAATAAGTGTGGTATTTTTCTTAGAAATAAAAAAGTGCATTGTAAAATCATTGATAAATAAAAGGGCATGATTCTAGAATCAACTATGTTTTCATGAGTAAGACGTTATAACCGGATCAGAGGGAAGGAGAAAGGGCCACTCCTCCCTAATGTGAAGGGAAGTGTTGCTTATTTCTTGTTCATCTATTTCAGTTTGTTTATTTTCCAACATTATTGTGTTTAAATTGTTAAAACTATTATTTTACTTATGCATGTTTCAATTCCTTAAAGCTATAGAGTTAGAATTATTTGTCCTTTGTTTTTATTTCATCAAGTTTTAATAAGTTATGATATATTCTTAGTGATAGTATTTTTATTCCTCAAATGATTAATTTATATTCTTATTACATTTCCAACCATTCTTTGTTGCAAATAGCTTTGGACACCGCCCTATTATTGATAAAATATTGAATGATTAAAGTGTAAGCACAGCAGCGCGCTCGTCATATGCCACGAAAAAAAAAAAAACATGTGGCACTACAAAGGAAAGAGAGTGAAGTGCGGGAGTGTTAAAAATGTACATGGGATGAAAACCCATGCATGTTTACAAGGTTTACACAACAAAGGAACATTACATTGAGACATATGTAATAGAACAAGGAAAAGAGTCGCATGCAACACTGAAGAAATAAAATGGGGTTGAGCATGGAAAGATAATACGTTTTTGGGAGGCAAGCCACACAAGCTTGAAATTCCGTAGAGCAGTGACATAAAAAACCGTGGAATAAAGGAAACACTGTGGAACAAAGGAGCGGATGTCTACGGTATAAGTAAAGTTAAAAACTAGGTAATAAGGCATTATGTGAAGGATTAACACTACACAAAAAGGTGGGGGAAGGTAAAATAAAGTAAAATATTTTAGGAAGAAGATCTGCGGTATAAGAAAAGGCCAAGGAATGTAATAATATGGTCACAAATTAGGTGCACAAAGAATTTTTTTGTGGATCATTTAGAAACTACTAAAAGACGTGAAAGACATCATAAACAATCAAAGAAATTCCAAGTCCGCTCGAGCCACACTATGAAGGAATTGAAAATCTATCATACAAAGGATTTTTGTCACATTGTTAGGAATATTCAATATGTTGTAACTTTTGAGGGGACCAAAGAATTAAAAAAATTAATACCATTGGAAAGGTATTAAGGCGACTACTACATTGGAGGTGATTTTGGATCTTGTTAAGGTAATTTTGTGATAAAATAACCAGATTTGGTCCCCACAACTATTTGGATATTATTTTTGTTTCAAACACGGGACTAGTTTTTTGCTCATATATTTTGATCTTGATGTAATGCTAAATGTATAACATGTAAAATTGAAAATTTTATCCATGACAACTAAGACCCGCTTCAAAATTCATCTTCTAGTCACTTTGTAAACCCTCTCTATGGCCATCCTATCCTCAATTTCACCATTCATCTGGCTTAGAGGAACGTGTTAACAATATTTTCAAGTGTGGTTAATTTTAAGGGATGTATGCCTAAGGTGATTGAATGAGTCACTAAGATTCAATGAAGAACAAATTCCCCCAGAGGCCTAGAAAGGGCCATTTTTAACAATTTTACAACTGGTAAACACCCTTCTAAAGATTATAGGGAAGATTCAAATCATTTGATATTTGTGTTGGATAACAATGAATTCATCCAAGGTAGTTTAGGAAATATTGGTCAAGAAATTGAATTCAAGAACAACTTGAGCAAGATCGGGTGATTTTAGGCACATGGAATGAAGGCTCCAATGGTGAAAGCCAACTTGTCTAGATGATTTTGGGAGTTCGGAAGGATTTAGGAGGAAAACAAATAATCAACGAAAATATATTGGAACCCTCTACATTATGTATACATCACTTTTGTTCCAAGACCTAAAAAATCTTCTGTGACAATTTAGAACACTATAGCTGCCCCTTCGAGTCAAGAATATAATAGGCCCTAAAAGTAAAATATAAAGAATAATTGGATCCTAATAATGGATGTAATGATAAAAAAATGTGATTTGGATTCAAAATCATATAATATTTGACCCCAAAACACCTTTCCATGCTCCCAAGGGAGAAAAAAGAGCTCATGGTGTCCCGATTTGGACTTGGCAAGTGACATCAGCATCCTAAAATGGCATAAGCAAGGTTATGAGCATGATTTATCTACTTTTATTTTCACCTAAGTTTAAAGGGGATAAAGGGGACACTAAATTTCTCTCCCCCATTGATTTATATGTTGCGTTACTTAAAAATTTGACTTGAAGTGTTAGGAAAGGTGTGTGAGTGATTTAAGTTGTCGGAGCCCTCTTTTTATGACAACTAGACCCCTTGGCGCATTTTGGAGCATCATTTCCCCCTTTGGCTTATCCCCAAGGTGTAAATGCCACAACAAGGACACAAAATTATGTTCCCCCTCTGGCCAACTTCTTGCAAACTATGGATCATCACTTTTATGCCTAGATTTCATAAACTTGCTCTTCGGCTTGTCCCCCTGTCATGTACTCAAACCCATTGCACATTTTCAACCCCTTTCTATACCCTTGGGTGTAATATGTACATAGGGGACAAGGGGACACAAAAGTGTGACCGCCCACTTAGTCACTCAACCACATAGCTCTCGGTCATATCAAAATCCTTTATTCAGCCCATAAACCATTTTTCATCCCGCATCTCATTCTTGCTACACCAAAAGATGCCACTTGTCACCATCTTGTAAAAAGTGCACTTGGGTGTCTTTTTTGTTACCTATATCCCTCTTGTACCGATGTAACTCTACCTAAACCATCCACCAACTCCGGTTAAGTTGTCGGGTCAAAACATAAGTTAAAACTTGCAAACAAAATGACTAACTCTCCTCACCTCTCATACTTAGCCATTTTTATCATTAAAATTGTTATTGTTTTCCCTCTCAAACCTCCATTTCTGCATAGGTATGCTATTTTTTTGTCCCAATACAACGAGTTTCCAAAATTGGGAATTGCTCATAACTCACAAGCCGTGTACCCGATTTCTATCAAACTCTACTAGTGTATTCCTCTCAAAAACACCCTCAATCTAATTATAATAGAATTTTCATTGATGATCTATTTATTTTTCAGCATCTATTTGAAAATTACATCCCATGAAGTTTCCTTTTCAGATCTACGGAGTTCTAGTGAAAGAAAAACCCAAAAATGCGAGACCAATTTAAAATTAAACTGATCCGACATCAAAAGACCTTCATCCAAATATAGTAAGTGTACAAGACTCCACATGTCCAACTATAGTAAGTTTCTAAAAAAGAAAATTCTAAGCACCTATGATACTCCAAACAAGCAAAAATTATCAAAAGGTGAAAAGCTGTGAAAATATACTAAAAATAGTTATCCTAGATAAGCCCGCTAAAAATAGTAATCCTTGCAATTGAACTCAAGTCACTCCCATAAGTTCACATTCCACCTATCTCACTGATTTTTGACATCATAAAGTTCAAGTATTCAAGTCTGGAGCCAATTTCCACTCTGATCACTGAATACCCTAGTGTGGGAGATAGTGATGTCACCCACATGGACCTAAAAGACTTGAAAAATAGAATGCTTGGCAGACCTTGTGAACCAGTGGAGGAGAAAATATTCTTGAGTGGGATATTTAGAGTAGGTGGTCACCCAGTGTTTATTCAAGGAACTAAATTAGTCTTGGGTGTGCATGGAACTATGAGGTTGATTCCAAAACAATTTGGGAAAATGACAACTCACTCCTCACATTTATCACTCCAAAGGGAATTTATCAATGCCTATAGATTCCCACTAGCAATAATTTGGTCATCGTATCTAAGGAATTTACTTCACAAGAGTGGACAAAGAATGATTCATATTTTTAAGGTCTAGCACTTGGTTCATGGCTCAAACAAGGAAGAAATCTTTCCCACATTTCCAAGAATCACATCGAGGAGTGAATTTTATGAGTCTTATTTTGATGCCATTATTCTACTGAGAAAAGTGATGGGGGAAGAAATTAAGAAATAATTTTACAATTGGATGACTCGGTTCATCCTAGTGACAACAAAAAGAAACCAAATGGTGGATTGGGGGTAGATAATCAATGATAACATCCATCGACAACTGATGTAGTTGCCTTCTACTAAGAATTTCACCATGATTTATTACTGGTGTATTCCCTTACCTTCATAAAACCCTTGAAAGGATTTTCTACTACTCCACATGTGCCTCAAAAATCACCTACATATGAAAATTATATGTAATGACTCATAAGGAGAACATTTCCCACTATATCAAGGTGAATGATACATTCACCATGTTCATCATCAGGCTCCTTGAAGGAAATCCAAAATGAAGAATATCTTCCCAAATAGTTATACTTATCAAAACATGTGGGATTCATTTCATCTAGTTCCCTACCTTCACCTACATCAGAGTCTCATGCTATGATCTTTCTCCTCATAGGCTACCTAGGTACCCAAGTGAAAAAATCATAATGTTCGAGTTGTGCAGACACTTGCCTCATGTCCATGCCAAGTGTAAGAATGTCAAAAGGAAAGGTGTATCATTTTCCATCTCATTGGGAATATATTCATACAAGAATGTCACAGATGTGACAAACATTGAAGCCTCCTTCATTGATCTCAATCTTTATTCCTACACATCTAGGTTTGACTTCGATATCAAGATAAATTCAGATGCCTTCCCATTCCAGGTTTACACACTTCACCCCAAATTTAAGACTACTAGGTCAATTTCATGAATTATTTTGAGGTGAAAAAAAGGGACTTTATGCGGATGAAGGTAGACTAGATGAGATATTTCAAATTTTATTGGTTTATTGAGGGAATCAAAGATGATGGGTTGGAATTGTTTCACCCCAAGTACTAAGCAGTGCAATATTCACCCCTTCCTCCCACTCCATGGAATATCAGAGAATTAGGTGATGTTAAGGAGAGGACTACAAAATCAATCCAAAGCTCAATAGAATGGTTCAAAAGGAAGAGAGTTGCTTTCATCGAGTCGGTGGTCTCTTAAATCTATCTAGATATGTGTCTAACACTTCCTCTCTAAGGGAATTCAAAAAATTCATGGGTTCCACTCACTCAAAAGAGCCTTTAAAGAGAAATATGGTGGAAGAAGAACACGTGGAAATTTCCCATCCTAGGAAGCTCCATAAGAAGGCTAAGATCATTGAATATCACATTGATCCTCTCAAGCCAGGTGAAATTGATCCTTTTCGGTCTCCCATTGTTCATTGACATCCAAGTTTATCCTTATCAATGGCAGAATCATCCCATCATGAGAAAAATGTGATCCCTTACCAAGCACCTGAAAGTACCCCGTGTTTGATATTGTGTCTACTATGGCGAAAGATTTCCCATACATTTGGGAGCTGTTTTTGAGTGATTCAAGGATGTCATACGAAGTTGTGGCACCTAATTTTGAGGCTATCTCAAAACTCATAAAAATCAAATGAAGAAAGAAATCTTAAACAACCTCTCATTTCTTCTCTGGAGCCTTCGGATCTAAGTATGTAGAGGTAGCTCGACCTAACTTTGTTAAACCTATGGAATATATGAATGAAGATTATTATGAGTTGACCCAAATTTCCTTGGGGCAAGCCACACATGAAGGATATGCACACCTGTTCAAGTAGTTTGTGGCCCGCTTGCTTGCTAGGAATGAGGAGTATAAACAAAATATGCAACAATTGGAGGAGTATGTGATAAATCTCATTGCTTATGTACAATCCTTACTAGATCCTAATGCAGTACCCCTTCATCCTGTTGAAGTCATCCCTCCCATAAGCAGATCTGATCCTCAATTGATCAAGATATCCCAAGGTTACACCATGCAATGGAAAATAATAATAATTAGGTTGAAAATATTCTTAAGAAAGGAAGGACATTACTACAGAGGTTCTCTCCTTGTTCAAGTATGTTCTTGCCACTATTTTAAAAGTAAAGACAACAAGGGAAGAGATTGAAAAAGAGAAGACTCATTGGGATAGTGTGTTCCCACTTGTGTCTTGAAATGATTTTCCTTGATTCCCACACTCTCATGAGTAGGAAGGTGTATAAATATATTGTTGATAACATGTCCCCAGTTTGGACCCACACATTGAATGCTAGATATGACATGATAAATGATGTTATCTGTGAGCTTGATTCTTATGGGTATGCATTTGAGGGTTTAGATGATGTCAATAAGCGTGTACAAAAGCTCAGAATACTTCCACTCATTGAGAATTCATCTTCAAAAGGAATCATTAGTTCTTTCCAAGATTTGGTCAAGAAAGAGGCAAGTGATCCTTTCTCCTTCAACGAGGATACTTTGAGACCCTTGAAAACATCATAGGCTCAATATATAACATTGTGGGAGATCATAAGGTGTGGTTTAATTAGTGCAAGAATATTAATGATGTTCCCAAGACATGGATCAAAGTGTTGAGCTATGTTCATATTCCATAGGGAAAAATGTGGCACATATGGTAGCCCATTTCAATAAAGAATTCAAAGGTTGGGAGCTCATTCTAGGATTTTTTCCTCAAGGTTCACCAATGGCTAGTTCTTCATCGACAAAGGTTTCATCTTCATTATATTGACTAACCCTCCTCTCTCTCTTCTTTCTTCTCTCTCCATATTCTAATTCTTCATTAAGAATGTACTTTTCACTATTTTATCTTATTCACTTAAGTGACCTTTAACTTAACATTGTAAGAGTTCCTTTTCATTAATAAGAAAAAATCTCACTTTTATTTCGTAGGAATATAAAAGGTCATAAGTGATGAGGAAGGTGAAAATTCATATGGGGGAGATGAAATGACATTTTTGTAATGCTATAAATTGGAATGGCTTTCGAGCCTTTATTGTAATATCTGGCTGCTGAGCCTTTCTTAGTTGACTGTTTTGCCCTTCTCTGGGCTGCTTTTCTCATGTTTATTATCTGGCTTTTGATCCCTTTTGTACACAGGGTATAGTCCCTTCAAAACTATTTGCCCTTAATAAAAAAATAAAATTGGAATGGCTTATCCATTCCAACGGGTTGGAAATTGTTGATTGTTAATAGTTTTGGGTTTGTATCATTGTTATTCAAACAATAAAGCTACCTTTCTTCTATTTCCTTGCCTATGTTTTTATACTCTCTCTCTACTTTCCAACTTTGTAAGCATTGTAATCTTGTATAACCAAGGAAGAACTTTGTGTCTTTGATTAATGAATCCATATAAATTTGTGTCTCAATTTGTTATTCTTATTTTTGATTGCATTGTTGTGTTATTCTAATTGAATGTGGACCTACTCTAGCTAATGCATGTGAATTATGTAAGTCTACTCATAGCATTAACCCTCTTTCCCTATTTATCCTACTCCCCTTTACCTCTCTCGCAATCAAATACCTCCCTTGTACATTGTACAATCACTTTACCACATGTTTAGTGGAGTATTCTTGTGTGATCCCTAACCTAATGGCCACCCCACAATTTTAGTTAGTTTACATTTAATAATGGGAGTCTCCCATACCCAAGAAGTAAGGGCTTTCCCTGTGATCATTGGTGAAAACCAATAATCTGCGCTTGCAATAATTTATATCACCAATGGTTTTTGGCAAATCTATTGGGGAAGATCTTCCCTTATGCACCCTATAAAGATATCTAAATATATATATATATATATATATATATTCCAAAAAATATAAAAATATATAAAGGAGACTCTATCAAGGAATGAATCCATGTCACGTTCGTTTCCCAGCATCACAATGATGAAGTTTTGATATTGGTGTTTAGCACCAATAAGTGACAACAACAATGAAGAAGAATATGACCATCAAGATATCCAAATTTCTGATCAACCATCATTTTGGACCAGCTCTTACAAAAGTATGGATTCTAACACAACAAAGAAGTCTCTTGCTTCAACTAAAAATATGCAATCAACAAAAGGAAAGAAGTTCAAAACATTCCTGCACAAGTTATGGAAAGGATATCTAGAATGGATAAAATTTTTGCATATGAAGATCCTACTATCAAATCCTTGTGGCTTCAATTCAAATAGAGTGATGTTAGAGGAAATAAAATGGGGATTGCACTGGATGATGATCAAGAATCTAAGCACCTAATGAGAAGAATGCATAAAATATATGAAATGTTGTATGAATAGCATGATGATGAATCTCTAGATGAATTAAGCAAGGAGTTATCTCCTGAAGATAATGTTTTGAATTCCACACTTCTAATTGAAAAACTCAAAACATTGTCTTTTGTTCTCTTCCTTTGGATGATTTTATTTCTTATGGAGATAAATAAATGACCTCCTTGAAAAATGAGTATGTGCAAATAATTTTGAGAGTTGTAGAAGGAAGTTCGACCCTCAAACCAATCTTGAAATTCTGAACTATGTTATGGCTATGCAAGAAAAGTATGAACAACTTGAGGCACTCCATAGTGAGGAGGAGGAGAGCCACCTTCGATATTAGATTCTGATGATTTTATGTACTAAGAAGTGTTTATTCTAGGAATACTCTTTAATGCCTCTGACGATTGTCCCCTTCTTAAGCATTCAATGAATTTCAACTCAACACCTCGATAGATGATGAAGAAAGCATATAAGTTGAGTCTCCATCCATAACTACACTTTAGCCTGAAGCACAATCCTTGGAGAAGAAATGTGCATGAGGAGATGAGAATTATTGTCTCATAATAGATGATCTAATGCTTGTTGATAATTCCACCAACCGTGAAGACATTCAAGAGATGAATCCTCCTTCTCCACCATAGGTTCTTCAAGAAGATTATTTTGAGGTAATTATTGATGATTTCCTTTCTAATTTTGGCTCTTCATTTGATGCACAAATGCCCAATAATGAAATAGATAAAATGGAAGAGTTTAATTTCCCTCTCAAAGAATTTTTGATGGTAAAATGGTACGTGAACTCTCCAATGAGTTAGTTTTCCTGCCATCTCCAAAAGAATGTGATAAAAATCATAAATTTGAGTATGGAATCTTCTCTTTTCCCTGCGAAGAAGAGAACTCTCTAGGAGATGTTCAAGATGGAATAAAGATAATTCCCATGTTGTAGCTCCAACATTGTGTCCTTTCCATGAGGAATATGCATCATGTGATTCTTACCACGTCGAAGTTGAGATAGTATGCACGGAAAGGAATCATTTAGAACAACAAAATGAGAGGCTAAAAGAAGTCGGTGGACAAGGAGAGAATCAACTTATTCTCCTTAATTTTGAATTCCTCACAAATTTCAGAAATGAATCCATACTAAAATTTTCACCCAAGGATGATGACTACCTTCATGTTGAAATTAGAGATTCCATTTTTGAAAACATGGAAGAATGGATTCTTATGGTCACAAGATATCAAGAAAAAACCACAAAGAGCATAACTTTCAAACAAGTAACGAAGTGGTCATTAGATGCAAATGTGTTTTATGTGCAATATCTATATGAGGATATAAAGTTTCTCACCCTCCTTCTTTTGAAACCATGGAGAGCCATCATGAGATTTTGGCACCATCAGCTGGTTGTTATTGATCTTCAGAAGTCGTATGAATTTAATCAGTTGTTTAAATATGGTACCTACTTTTCTCAGCCCATTTTTGGGTGTGTATATTATTTCCCCACCTCTATAACTTTCCCTCGTATGTAGCATAGGTTTCCCTTTTTTGTGTTTTTCCTTTTTCATTTGGTGTGTTTGTTTTGTTTTTCCTTATTTGTTTCATTGCTTGTATTAGTTGGTGAAAGAATGACTCTATTGCCCAATCGTCAAGGCACTAGTCTTCTTAACAAGAGAGTTATGAGTTCCTCCATTTCCTCTTATAGTTCAATGTACCATAGATAGAGTGAGTTGTTTTCATGCTAAATGTCTAAAATGCAAAATTGGAAATTTTATCCATGACAAATAAGCCCCCACTTCAAAATTCCTCTCTCGCCATTCTTGTAAACCCTCCCTCTAGACATCCTATCCTCAATTTCACCCTCATCCTGGCTTAGAGGAATGTGATAACAATATTTTTAAGTTTGTTTCATGTGTAGAGATGTGCCTAAGGTGATTGAATAATTCATTGACATTCAATGAAAACAACTACCCCTAGAGGCCTAGAAAGGGCCATTTTGACCATTTTACAACTAGTAAACACCCTTTTGAAGCTTATAGGGAAGAACATTACAGGAAGAACCAAATCATTTGAGAGTTGTGTTGGAAAAAAATGAAGTCATCCAAGGTATTTTAGGTAATATTGGTGGAAGAAATTGAATTCAAGAACAACTTGAGCAAGATCAGGTGATTTTAGGCGCAAAGAATGAAGGTTCCAATGGTGAAAGCCAACTTCTCTAGATGATTTTAGGAGTTTTGGAAGGATTTAGGAGGAAAAAAATCATCAATGGAAATATCTTGGAACCCTCTACATTATGGATACATCACTTTTTTCCAAGACCTAAAAATATTTTATGACAATCTAGAACACTACAGCTTGCCCCTTTAAGTCAAGAATGGAATAGGCCCTAAAATAAAAATTGTAGGCATAATTGGCTCTTGATAATATATGGAATTATCTCACTAAATTTTTGGATTCAAAATCATATAAGTTTTGACCTAAAAACACCCTTCCATGCTCTTGGGGCAGAAAAATATCTCCCAATGTCCCGATTTGGACTTGGCGGGTGACATTAGCATCCTAAAATGGCATGAGCAGGTTCTCGAGCATGTTTTTACCCTTGGCTTGTCCCCCAGGTGAAAATGGTTAAAGGGTGAAACCAATGTGTGCTCCCCATTGATTTGGATGTTGTATCACTTAAAAAGTTGACTTGAAGTGTTAGGAAAGGTGTGTGATTGATTCCAAATGTCATACCCCCTTTTCATGACAATTAGAACCCTAGGCACATTTTGAAGCATCAATTATCCCCTTATATTGTCCCCAAGGTGAAAATGGGACAAAGGGGACACAAAAGTGTGCTCCCCCTCTTGACCAACTTATCACAAGCCGAGGATCATCACTTTTGCACCTAGGGTTCATAAACTTGATCTCCAAACTTATCCCCCTCTCATGTACTCAAACCCATGGAACATTTTCAACCCCTTGATGTCCAATTGGGTTAAAGAGGTGAAAATGGGACAAGGGGGACACAAAATTTTGGTCCCCCACTTAGCCACTTAGCCACTCAACTCCCGGTTATATCGAATCCATTGTTAAGCCCTTAGAATCCATTTTTCAGCCCCTACATCTCACTCTCACTAAACCACAAGACACCACTTGTTTCCATCTAGTGCAAAGCACACTTAGGTGTACCTTGTGTTCCCATTTTACCTCTTACATTGGTACAAATCCACCTCAACCATCCACCCACTCCAGTTAATTTGTCGGGTCAAAACATGAGTTAAAACTTGCAAAAAAAATGAATAACTCTCCCTGACTCTCATACTTAGCCATTTTTTATCATTTAAATTTTTGTTGTTTTACCTCCCAAACTTCTATTTACATTAATATGTTGTTGGTTTTCCCAAAACATCAATTTCCCAAAACTGAGAATTTCTCATAACTCACAAACCATGCACCCGATTTCCATCAAACTCTACTACTTCATTCTACTCAAAAACAACCTTAATTTGATTATAAGAGCATTTTCATTGATGATTTGTATAATTTACAACATCCATTTGAAAATAAAATCACGAGAAGTTTCCTTTTCAGATATACGAGTTCCAATGGAAGAAAAACTGAAAAAAAAATAGAGTGGAAGGTCTTGAAGAAAAACCCAAAATTTTGAGACTAATTTTGTTGCAATACGACATCCATAAGACCTACATCCAAATATAGTAAGTGTGTAAGGCTCCACATGTCCCAATATAGTAAATTTCTGAAAACAACAAATTCCAGTGCACACATGATACTCCAAACAAGTAAAAACTATCAGAAGGTGGAAATTATGAAAACATACTAAAAATAGATGTCTTAGATACGACATGCTAAAAATAGTAAGCCTTACAATTGAACTCAAGCCACTCCCATAAGTTCACATTCCATTTATCTCGCTGCTTTTTGGCATCATGAATTTCAAGTATTCAAGTTTTTAGCCAATTTCCACTCGATAACTGAATACCCTAGTGTGGGAGATAATGATATCACCCACATGTACCTAGAAGATTTGAAAAGAAGAATGTTTGGTGGACCTCGTAAACCAGTGGAGGAGGAAATATTATTGAGTGGGATATTTAGAGTAGGTGGTCACCCATTGTCTGATTAGAGAACTAAATTAGTGTTGGCCTATGCATGATAGTACAAGATTGATTCTTGTTGGTGTATGTGACTTGTCTCATCATTACTCAACATCTTGTCCACCTCATGTGGTTACTCATCTCACTTAGTGAGATCCTATGTCATTAGGGTTAGTTAAGGTTTTGTCCATGTGTCATGCATATGAGTTAGATAACACTCCTATATGTACCTCTTATTTTTATCTATGAGCATGTGAGACCCTATTTCTTTATGCTTGATTTTCCTTTGTGATTCGATTCCTTATTGATTACATGAAGCGTTCTCATCACCATTGGAAGTGCAACCCTCTTCGATGTGCATGAGGTTCCGTATTGATCCTCACAAAACAATCCAATATGGTATCAGAGCTATTGTTTGGTAAAAAGTGCACTTGATCAATCTGGTTACTGATTACTTCATTTTTAGTTTTCATGCTTCTTGTGCAAGTTTTTTATTATCTTTTGGAATCTTGTTAACAAGTTTAACAATCTCATTTTTGGAGTTTTTGCTAGTTATATGCTTATGCATGTGTAGGTTTTAGGTGTTTCACAACCAAATCTAGCAAGTTGCAACTAAGTTTAGAGGGAACAACTAAATATAGAGGTAGGTTTTACATTTCTGGTTTTAATCAGTAATTTTTAATTGAAAGTGATTTTTGTAGAAATTCTATTTTTTGGACTTGTTTGCATCTTCCCTCTACCCAGTTTGCATTTCTCTATTTTTGGCTTGTAATATCTTCCCTTCTTCCCTCTCCTTTCCTTCCTCGGACTCTACCTCATCTTGGTGAGCTGCCTGTAAAGCTTACCAATCTATTTCTGTAACTTGGTGAGTAGTGGTTTCTCTTGGTTGAGTTGTTATGTCTTTCACCTAGCAAGTGGTTTTTGCATTGTTTTCATTTGAGATTCTCAAGCCGAGACTGGTTGGTTATATTGGTGTTGGGTTTATGTCATTTGGGGTTTGTTTTGGATTTTTATGCACCTGGTTGTGTTCTCTTCCCCTGTGATTTTTGCATTTGGTTGTGCTTCCATTGGTCACCTTTGGTTTTCTATTCTACGAACTTCTTTGTTGTCTATCTCCAACGAGTTGTAAGTTTACATTCGTGTTCAAGTTGATGTTTTTTGTGTTTTTCCCTCGCATTGGTCATGCATCAAGTTGTTGTTTGGTTTAGCTGCGTTGAGATGCATCGCATTTTTCCTGCGTCACTTGAACCGGGTCAAGTTAGTTATCTTACATTTGCATTCTAGCTCAACGCATAGCTATGGATAGCCTTTGAAGTGTGTTGCATCCAAAAATCTCCCAAGTAAACCCTATTATGTAGTTCTTATTAAAGGTTTTTGTAGGAGGTTTCATCTTCGTAACATTTGGTGCACATTGTCTTCATCTATTCATCAAATATTGGTCTCTCCTGCGGCTCGTGTCATGTGGTGAACCCTACTGACCAACCACCGTGCCGAGTTGTCTACGTTGGTTTGTTTCATCCCTATGTCCCACTCCCTCCACTTGAAAAACTCATCATCCTGCAACCATTGCCCTACCCGAGTCTTCCACCTTTTGTTGGCCAACATCTTTGTGTTTTTCCTATTGCCATTGTGTTATCCTCATGACCGAGTCTCTCGGGATCTTCACCGCCCTTGAGATCCATGCCACTTTGAATGAGCCATTAAACAACTCATCCCACCATCTCAAAGAGCCACCTCCGCTGCTCGCCCTGAGTTGGAGTGCAAAGCCCTTAAATATCTTGCCTACTTTTTGAATTATTAACAAAGTTTTTTTAATAAAGTGGTGTTTATTGTTTAAGTGGGGTAGGTGTTAGTTCTAGGGTGGAATTTTTTTAAAGAAGGGGGTATTAAAAGTGGTTGTATTAAAGGGGTTGTTTAATATTATAAGGTAAGGGGGTTTATTATTGTTAGGTCTTTTTTTTTAAATTAGGATCTAATGATATCTTTTAAAGGGTGATTAATTTAACTAAGAGTTTTAATTCAATTAGGCATATTATTGTTTTCTTTTGAAGCCTTAATTAAATTTAGACTAGTATTATTTTGTTGTTGTTTAATTAGCATTATAATCACTTCTTTTTCCTTTTTAATCTCTAAAATTAAACTAATTGGGCATTTCAAAAATTTGATTTCTAGCGTTATTAAATGATTTTTCTCATCGATATTTTGCTAGAATGTGTAGCACACCTTCTAGCATTTTGTCCTTCCGAGAGCATTTTCGATGTCTTGGACGCCTCTCGGGACTCGTCTTGAGCCCATTTTATGCATTTTAATGGCCCTTATTGTTACTTACGAACTAGTGAGCGCGTCCACCACAATCTTGTAGAAAAGGGGTTTTTTTGTGACGTGAGACACTTTTTCTGACAACATGACTTGCTTTCACCCCTTGTCTTATTTTGTATCTCGTTGTGCTTGTTTATGGTGCCAAATTGTTGCAATCAACAAAACTTGATTGTGGTCTCCATTCTTACGCATTATTATGTTGATTTCAAGGTGATTAACTAAGCTGTTTCATGACACAAACTTGCACCTAATTGTATCCAACGTGCTAAACTATAAAAATCTTGAAATCTGGGGTTATAATATTGTCCACGGTGATTAACAAAAATAAGGATTTTCCTAGATGGTCTACAGGGATATCTAGGGTATTAATGTTAATCTAATTAGGAGGACTAAAACATTGTAAATAAACTAAAGCAGTATGAAATATATGTTAATAACCTATTCTAGATGAAATAAAATCCTAATGTGCAAGAGAAGAGTAAGGAAATGAATCAGCTAATAACAAAATATTGTCTCATGAGTGTCACAAATTTGGAAATGAAATCTAGAAGTGCAGACAAACCCTCAGAGACCATGGGAAAGGTAGATCTAGACTATGCGAGATGACACCACGGGCACTTGGGAATGTACAAGGGCACCCGGTCTAGAATCGGGTGCTCGAACACTATAAATCCTCATAAACTGAATCTAGTATGGTCACTAAGTGTCTTTGAGTGTTTCATGTATCTGTCACGTTGGATTCATTAGATGAATTGGAGAATGACCCGTAATGCAAGGAGAAGTATCAAACATTATAAAAATGAAATATGCATAGGAATGGGTGAGACTGACCTCACCCACCAAGCTAGTGGACTTATTACTGAGCATTGCACTACATTACGGACCCTGATGTAGTTATGGTGTGTGTGTGCATGTTGTGCCCTAAGTGCTCTCGTGTCAATCACACTTTGTGAAGTAGCGAGCAATAAGTAGCTATAGAAATGTAAGTATCTTATGTGTATGGAATAGAATGGAATCCCTCCCCCTATGATGTGTGTGTGATGCAAATATCCTAGCTTGAATGTATGGAAATATGTGAATGTAAGTGATGCAATGGATGCATCCCTAGATGGAGTGATAGTAGTGATAAGATGCAATGACCTAGGACCCTCATTATGGTCTTATAACTTTATATTTATAGGCTCTCAAGATTAATTTCATAATTAATCCCGACAAGGCCGACAGAGAAGAAGATAAGGATGACTGTCATCACCAATCCGGCACTATGATAATTCTTCACCGGGAACTCCTCATGCTATGATTATTTACTAATGCACAGCCTTTAGTTTGGTGGATGTAATCTGGAAACAAAACAACAACATAACACAAGAATACCATCGACTATGATAAGACAGAATGATGACAAATATGAAATATCAAAGTAAATTATAATATTAACATGAAACTGTTACAATCTCACCCATGAGGTACTTCAAGTGTTATTGACTTCACTTGCCTTTCACCAAGACTATGGGAGAAACTTTACAATTACACCTCTTAATGGCTTCTTCAACACACCTTTAAACTGATGGCTTCCTTCGCACACTTCCTACAATATTTCTCACTACTTCCTTCTATGCTAAATGAGGGGGGTGGCCTCTCTATTTATAGAACTTCCTGAGCTTATCCATCTTATCTCTAAGATAGGATAAGAAATCCACTGACGAATCATATTCCATACCTTAACTCTTATCTGTACATGTAAGCTTATCTTTTAAGATAAGATAAACTTTATCATTTTACATGGGTTCCACATTTTAGACTTTTTACAAATAAAATACACAAAATATTTATGACCTCACTCCTTGTCCTTATTACCAATATAATATTTCTAATTCCTAATCATGTAGACCCTACTTCTCTAATTACCCAAACTTTGACATTTTAACATTACCGGACCACTTACGACAAATATTTAGTTTTTACAACATTCCTATTGTACTTTGATTGTTACCGTACTCCACATTATTGGCGACGTAATCATCTTGGCAAAGCACCATTATCTTCTATCGGACGCTACTATTAATTATACTTAACAACATCCTATTCATAATACATACATTAATGAAATAGAAATTACGGAGGAAAATTTTAGTGTCGGCGGACCAAATGGCTAAGTGACCCAAAAAGAAGCGAGAAAAGGTTGTGCATAGACCAGGGGCACCGAAATGGGACTAGGGTGCCTCGGGGTGCTTGATATAAGATAGGTCAGGGCACCTTGATTTCATGCTAGAATGTCAGAAATGTCATGAAATGGGCTAATAGGTATCAGAAAATACGTGGGAAAGATGAAACAAAAGATAAGAAAAAGGTGGCCAAAAGGTGGGATTAATTAGTACTTTTTACACTTGAGAGGCTTCTAAATAGTAGTATAAGACTAGGCTAGGTATTGTCTAATGTGTAATATTTGTGTTTATATTTCCCCCACTTTATGTTGGTGAGTGAAAAGCTCGGTAACGTAGAGTAGACAGAGATGAATACACGATAACCATGTAGAGTGTAGAAGATGTTCCGATGGACTAGACTCAGGCATGGGATGACAAAAAGAAAAATGTGGAGGAGCATGGATTCTAAAGATGAAAAATGTGTATAAAAAGTGATGAGAGTGAACCTAAGGTGGAATGCATGTGTAACTGCTACCGTGTGTAGTGTACCTGTATGGTTAGTGTGGAAAGTACCGCCGCGGTGTGTTGTCATTATCATTGTCATTTTTGTTGTTACCTCTAATTTGACTACTTGTTTCTCATACGACAGACCTATAAGGAGAAAACGATCAATTACTCAAATATGTATGTATGTAAAAATGTTGTGTAAAGATACACAAATGTAAAATACACTAGAATAGAAAGTGTAAATGGAAAAAATGGAACATGTGCACCTGATCCATGTCGAGAAAAAGGGTGTAGAAGGATATCTTGTAGTGTTGCAATTTTTTTAGGTGATCTCACACCACCCTGGATGAAGAAGTGTAGGGAAGAAATGCTTTATGTCCTCCAACTCTAACTACTTTTGTTGAAATTTGTTGAAGAGATCTCTATATTTCCCTAGTTTTTTGGGTGATTTGACTCCATTAGACAGAGAAGTGTAGAGAGGTACACCCACTGTAACCCCTGAGCCTATAACCGCTCCGCAAAATTTCTGAAGGACACCATGTCCTTTTAATGCCGTTGTGTATGGATTTCATAACTACTCTGAACTCACTCATTGTGTGTGATCCAATGTAGATACAATGTGTTATTAGAAACCATCAATGATGCCCCCTCTTTGGGGGCACATGTGATGACCCTATAAGGAGAATGTGGCCCCAAAAGATAACTAACCGCACTTTGACCTATAGAACTACGCCTGCAGGGGAAGGGAAATGTTTGGTAGATTCCAAGGTGTGCACAAAAGGGGATGGCTAGCCAATACAAGTATTATTCTGATCACATGCATGCAAAATATGACAAGTGTAAAATATGTAGACAATGTAAAACTACTAAGCAAAGTAGTGTAAACATGCAAGAAAAAAAGCAGACCAATCAAAGCGGGTTTCAAACATGGGACATCACTCATGATGTTGCAAGACACACAATGCCATCATGGCCACAAACAATAGTCAAGTGTGTATATAAGCAAAGGGTAAATCCCGCAAATAATGGAAAACAATGCAGACAAGTTAAAAAAACATGTAGTTGTGGAAACATGTAGTCTTGCAAACAAGTGTTGCACATGGAAAACACGTTAGCATGTTAGAGTGATAACCAATATGTAAAAGTGTGTAGAAGCAAGTAGTATAAGATGTGAAAGACAAGATGAAAAAATAGCACCTGTATGAGATGGATTTGGATGCCCCCAGTAACTAGTATAGTAAGGGTAGAAGGCGAGCATCCATGTCGCGCGTAAATGTCATGTATCCGCAATCACACTTAAACAAAGGGGTGAGCATGCATGTGTGTATGATAATGACATAAAAGAAATAAATCTAACATATGTAGTAGAATGATCATGTAAAACATTAGTAAGCAAGAGCAAATGTTACCAAGACAATGCAAAGTATGTTGTGGATGGATGGAATGGAACGCAAGATGGAATGATAGGAGAAAGGTTCCCCAAGTGTATGGAAGTGTATGCGGTGAGGTTCATTTTTTTCCCCTCAGCATTCAAGAATGAATCGTAAATGAGAGTGTGTCATCGGGAAATAGTCGAGTAGTGTTACTTATATCTAACACATTGTGATGAAGATGTGTATGGGATGGTGATGAAATGTGAAATGGGGAGGAGATGTGTGTGGACCCTATAGCATAAGCATATGACATGACTTTGTTGAATAGACGAGTAATGATCTAGCCCTAAGTGTATATCATTATGGAAGAAAGTGGATGGTGAGGAGATATATGGAAAGATAAACACATACCCTATAGCCTAAGAGAATACCGCAATGTGTTTGAATGGAAGAGAGATGATTTAGCCCTAAGTGTATATCACTACATGATGGAAGAAGAAGGTGACGATTTAGCCTATAACGTATGTCACTACAAGATGGGTGATGAGGGTGTATGAAGCGTATATGAGTAAGTAATGGATAATGGAAGGTGGTGGTTTAGCACTAAGCATGGACCACTATGTGATGAATAAGGTGAGGGTGGTGATTTAGCCTAAAGTGTATACCACTAAGTGATGAGTAGGATAAATGATGATGTAATATAATGACGTAGAATAGGATAATAGAATAGGTGATGATCGATGTAAGAGGATAATGTAGAATGGATGAAGGGAGTGGTGATTTAACCTAAGGTGTATACCACTATAGGATGATGGAAGGTGTGATAATGTAATGGAATAATTTGGAATTGATAAAATGTAAGAGGAGAAGAGAATAACAGATGATAAGATGTAATAGGATGATGTAGAAGTGATGAAAAGAGTGGTGATTTAACCTAAGGTGTATACCACTATGGTATGTGATGATGCGTGTGGGTGATGATATAGCCTAGAGCATCGGTCACTAGTCATGAGGAATGTGGTATGATGACATGTCACATGTAGGTAAGGTCCATTTGATTGGTAAACCCTTGGCGGTCGAGTATGAACCAAGGAACTAGATTGTGTCATAGGGTGCTGAGTGCAACATGTTAGTTAAGTGTAATATTTCTTGAGATGTGATGTGGCTAGAATATGTTTGATTAATGTATAACATATGATCTCATCTTACTCTCTGTTTGATTAAGTTTAATTGCATTATGTGACTTTTAGTTGATCCGATATGATTTAGGATGTAATTTTCTGTCTTTTGATTGATTGTGATTCTAATGTTAAAAGCTCTAGAATTCCTGACAAGTGTGTGTTTGAATTTAATTTTGTAATAAAATAGGTCTAAATCAATGAGGAAATGAAGCAGAAGTGTCTAGTGTGTTTTCAAAGCAACATCTGTTCCCACATAGCTTAGTTCCGGAACTTCCAAGCTAGTTCCGGAACTCCATCACACAGTCATCATCTAGTTTTGAAACTTTCAGACTTAGTTCTAGAACTCCAGTATTTAGTTCTGAATTTTTAGACTTAGTTTCAGAACTCCTAGGGATAGCTCCAGAACTCTTGCGGATTTGATCCTTAACAATTTCCTATGGTTTACGGAACTTTTCGAAGTTCCGAGAACCGATGGGAGTTATCTATTTTAAACCACATCCAGAGATTTTGCATCTACGACCCTTTTAATTAGGAAGGACGAGAATATTTTGAATGCAAATCCAGGAAGAGTTATCCTACAACTATCTGATCAACCGTAATTCGGCTCAAGCATCTATTCTAGGCATGATTCAATTTCATTTGAAACATTGAGACAATTTGTGATTGTAAAATGTATATAAAAGCATATGCAGAGTAGATAGAATATATATAAAAATAGAATATATAGAAATAGAAGAAATAGAACAAAGAAGAGAAATACACTAAGTACTCGATCCAAAGACGTTTGTAATTTTGAATGTTTTATCAATAAAATAGCCATTCCTATTTGACATAATTTTGAGTTGTTAAATCCCGATTCGGGAGGAGAAAGGGCCCACTCCCCAAGGACCAGGATATTCATTTATTTGGAATTTATATTTTTCAAACAAATAGCTTAGATCTCGTTAATTCTGTATTGTTTTAATTCTTTCAGTTAAACTCTATTGTATACTTGTTCATGCAAGTGTTTAGATAGATTCTTATATTTCTTGCATTGTTTTCAAGCATTCTAAATTGAGTGTGTTTATTTCAAAAGAAAGTGTGTTTACTTTCTGAAGCAAGTGTGTTTATTTTCCAGTAGCAAGTGTGTTTCCTTTCTTTGTGTTTACTTTCAGCAAGTTGTCATAGTTTGATTTAAATAAGGTTTTACCAAGAAGTCCTTAAGACATTAAAGAGATCCCCCAAAAATACAAAAATAAATACATTCAACTACTAGATCGGTTAAAGTACTCTTGTTGCATATAGAGTTAGACACACCCCTGGTTTGATATGACATTAACAAGAAGTTGATTAAATGAAGGGAATGATGACACCCATCATTTTTGGCACCATTATCAGGGACCACTATTTGGAACTTTCTAATTAACTATTAGCAAGAGCAACAAATCATACATCTAGTCGTTGAAGGATCTTCCCTGCTATATAACAAAATATATGAGTAGACCAAGAGACTCACAGGGTAGATTCCTCCCAAAAACATATTCACAAGAATTCATAACATCCTCTAGTCAAAGTAAGGAAATTGATCAAGAATTGGAAGCACCATCATCCCCTGTCAGATAAGAAATAGAATTGGAATTTTTGGAATTCTTAGATCAGTCACCTGAAGGAAGTGGAATTTTTAGGAGAAATTTTATTACTCAAAATCCATTTAGGGTGAGTTTTAATTCTTAATTGAGTAGTCAACCTCCTACTCCCGATTTTTCACCTTCCCAAGGCATACCACTTACCACATTGATTGGGAGGAAAACTTTAAAATATTTTTAAAATGGCATGAGAAGTCGAGAGAGAACCTGATAGGACCTTTACCTATCCAATCCAATTGGGAGATGATGATACATCAATGAAAAATATCTCACCTGCACATTTACCCACCTTTAGAGGGATGTCATCTGAAGATCCTGACCAATTTCTGTTTGAGTTCAAGGTACTATGTCAGACCTATGATTATAAGATAGATAATCAAAAACTCAAGTTTTTTCCATCCACTTTGAAGGATGCAAGAATGAGGTGGTTCATGGGATTACCATCCAAATCTATTAGCACTTGGGCACAAATGGAGACTGCCTTCCTAGATAAATACCAATATTATTATAGAGGAAGAAAATAGGAAGGTATAATTCTTCAAAATTAAGCAGGAGGATGATGAAAACATAGAAGACTATTTAGAAATATTCCTCTTGTTAAAAAAGATGATGGATTTGTGCTTACAGAGGAGTTAAGTAAAACCATTTTTATTAAAGGTTTGGATGATGAATCTAGAGAAGCCCTTAACTTGATAGGAGGTGGAGACATTGATTAGATAAGAATGAATGGAATTAAAGAGATTTGTAGAAGCTATTCTAGAATGAGAGGTGGACCTAGAAAAGGAAAATTAGTGAAAAGTCTGAATCCATATATGAACAAACTAATGGATGAGTTAGCAAACTTTAAAATAGAAATTTTAGTGCAATTAACCTCTACTATGGATGGATTACAAGCTAAAGAAAATTCCAAAACTAAACCATTGGCTATGTATTGTCCTAGATGTAGGAAGAAGCATGCATTAAGAGATTGTCCTTTGGATAAAATAGAAATGTGTCTTATCTGTGAATCTAAAGAACATGATATTGATGTTTGTTCTTTACTTCCTATTATTAAGAATCAGCTTAAATAAACTAGTGCCTCATCTACAACAAAAGAATTGAATTTTGTTTAGAGACAACCTAACCAAGGGCAGTTTATGCCAAGATCAGCTCCTAATCCATGGACGATATCATGGGCTACTCAAGCAGTACCAAAAATTGAAGACAACCTCCTTGGGTACCTCAACCAACTTGGAACCCTCAAGATTGGGAAAATCAAGCTTGGTATGCTCAGAGACATCAAAAACCATGGGCTAGTCATGGAAATCCTTATGCTTGGTCACAACCTAGATGGAACCCTAGTAATTATGCTCAAGGAAGAACATATCCAAATCAGAATAAACAGCCATCATGGGATCCCTGCAAAAATTCACAAAATGAGAATGTAGTCCAAACATAAATGCCAAAGACAAACCAATAGCAAATCCAAGAAACAAACAAACAACTCCTATTTATGGAACAGAACAAAAAAATCAATTGATTTACATGCTATGGATTGTAAGGATATTCAAATGAGGTCTGGGAAAATCATTAACTGTCCACCCCTTATAATCATTGAAATGACAGAATAAAATGAAATTCCTAGTACTGTTGTTCCAAAAGAGGATATTGAAAGAAAATAAAATGAGCCAGATAATAACACTACTGAGACTCTATTTCCAGAGAGATTCAAAGAAGCTATAGAAATCAAGGAGTCTAATTGGTATAGAACTAAGGAAATTGAATATTGGAATACCCGTTATTACAAGTAATTAAAGATATTCCAGAATTGAACAAATTAATCAAAATGTTATGTATGAAAAACCTGGAAGGAAGAAATAGTACCCCAAGACTATCAAAGTAGATGGGAAACTTGTTGATTTATTAGCAGGAAAAATTTTACTTCCCAAATATGGAGATCCTGGAAGTCATGTTATTTCTATCTCTATAGGAAATAAGGATGTACATAATGTTTTGATATATTTGGGAGTTGCTATCAATGTAATGACAAGTGAATACCTAAAAACATTACTATTAATGGGTATACAACCTACTAATACCATATGCAGATGCAGATCAGATCAGTCAGAAAAACAAGAAGGAATTATAGAAGACGTGGCGGTTATGGTGGAGTCATGGGAATATCCAGTTGACTTCCTTATATACTAGCCAAAAGGTAAAACATTGGGTTATCCCATTATTTTGGGTAGACCATGGTTAGCTACAGTTTCTACTTTGATAGATTGTAGGTCAGGTGATATGACAATCCCGAATGGTAAGAAATCTAAACAAATTTCCTTATATCCTACTGCACAACCTTTTACTAACAATCATGAACAATTGTGGGTTGATTATCCTGAAAATAATAAGAAAAAATTGTCTTCTTTGGCTATGATCACATTGCAGGATCATGTAAGAGAAGTAGAAGAGATG
This sequence comes from Taxus wallichiana var. yunnanensis, assembly GCA_018340775.1. NCBI lineage: Eukaryota > Viridiplantae > Streptophyta > Pinopsida > Cupressales > Taxaceae > Taxus > Taxus wallichiana. Next base: position 44,976 of record JADAXU010000136.1, read on the forward strand.
ATTAATCCATCACTGGATAAAAACCTACTGTCCTCAGAGCAATCATAAATAGTTCTAGAACCCATGAAATTAGTTCAGGAACCCATGAATTTAGTTCCAAAACCTGCGAACTTAGTTTGGAACCCATGAACTTAGTTCGGGAACTCGCGGAACCTACACATTTAGTTCCGTACCACGACAATAGAAATTCTCTTTGATTGAAATGATTTCTCTCCAGGAGGAACGAGATTTCTCGTGGGGAGAGGATGAATTAATATCTTCAATTTCAAGTACATCAGGAAGTGGTGAAGAATTTCTAGAAAGTAGCAATGACGAGGAATTTGGCCTGCAAAGAGATAAGTATCATAATTCTCATTATTTGTCCTTTTCCAAAGTATTTTGTCTCAAGGAACTTTTAGAGATGTTGCTACATACCATATGTTGTTACCACATGCATTTCCATTAAATAATTTAATGAAACCCTTTCCACAAATCAGTTCATCACATATTGGAACCAAGCATGTTGAAATTCAACTGGGTAAAACTTTAAACATTAACAACTGGTTGAAGGAGGATGAAGAAGCTAAATTGTTTGATGTTCTAAAAAATCATACTAAATATTTTTCTTGGGATTACAAAGATATGAAGGGGATTCATCCAAGTATCTACACTCATCACATATATATTGAAAACATTAAACTAGTTAGGTAGCCTCAAAGAAGGATTAACCCAACTTTAAGGGATATAGTCAAACAAGAAATTGAAAAACTATTACAAGTAGGTTTCATCTACCCTATCTCAGATAGCCAGTGGGTATCTCCTCTATTAATTGTTCTCAAAAAGAATGGAAAATGGAGAATATGTGTTGACTATAGGGAACTAAACAAAGCCATAATGATAGATTATTTTCCCTTACCATTCATAGATCAAGTCCTAGATAACCTTTCAGGTAAACAATACTTTTCTTTCTTGGATGGCTTTAGTGGGTACAATCATATCAGAGTTGTTGCTAAAGATCAAGAAAAACTACATTTACATGTCCATGGGGAACCTTTTCCTATAGGGTGTTACCATTTGGTTTATGCAATGCTCCTGCAACTTTCTAGAGAGTTGTACTTGCAATCTTTGTTGATCTAACAAATGATTATGTTGAAGTATATATGGATGACTTCACTATACATGGAGATACATTTGAAGATGCTTTGAGAAATCTGGACAGAGTGTTAACAAGATGTGAATAACACAACCCGTCTCTTAGTGATAAAAAATGTTTGATGATGGTGGATGAGGGAATTGTATTAGGACACCATATTTCAAAAAAAAGAATTCAGGTGGATCAAAACAAAATTAGGATAATTTTAGATTTACCTATTCCTCAGACCCCCACAGATATCAAATCATTTCTAGGGCATGTTGGGTAATATAGGCACTTTATAAAAGATTTCAGTAAAATTGTTGCCCCCATGTTTAATTTGCTAACCAAGGACTATGAATTTATTTGGGATGAAAAGTGTCAGCATGATTTTGAAGAAATTAAATACAAATTAATCAGTGCCCCAATATTGAGAGGTCATAATTGAGAAAATCCATTTCATATCCAAACAGATGCCTCAAATTATTCCATTGGTGCAGTATTGGGATAGAAAGATGAGGAAGGAAAGATGTATGCCATTTACTATTTTAGCAAGAATCTTACTCCCACTGAAAATAATTACACCACCAATGAAAAGGAATTTCTTGTTGTGATTTATGCTATCAATAAATTCAGGCATTACATTACAGGGTACAAGATATTTGTACACGCAGATCATTGATTAATTAAGTATTTAATGAACAAACCAGTGGTTGGAGGAAGAGTCATTAGATGGTTATTACTTTTGCAAGAATTTGATATTACCATTGTGGACAATCCAAGTAAATCTAATGTGGTAGCTAATTTTTTGTCAAGACTAACCACCACAGGGGAGAAAGATCTAGTCAAGGATAACTTTCTAGATGAACTATTGTTTGCAATCTCAGTAAGTACACCATGGTTTGCAGATATAGAAAATTATCTTGCAACAGGAAAGTTTCCTCCTTTCACTAAGAAATAAATAAAGAAGTTAATTAAAACTAGTGCACAATTCAAATGGTTAAATGGAATGTTATTTAATTGTGGTCCTGATTTTATCTTGCGCAAGTGTGTAAGAGAGGATGAAATCTTTGACATCCTCAAAGTATGTCATGATGAACCAAGTGGAGGAAACTATTCAATAAAAAGAACAACTCATAAGATACTTGGCACTGGTTATTATTGGCCATCTCTATATAAGGATGTGAAAATATATATCAAGAGGTATGATCCTTGTCAAAGGATGGGACAACCAACTTTCACCAATGAAATGCCTCTTTAGCCTCAAGTTTTGGTTGAACCATTTGAGAGATGGGGATTGGATTTTTTTGGTCCTTTTAATCCTCCTTCACAAGGGAAGGAATATATTCTTGTATGTACTGACTATGTGACAAAATGGGTAGAAGTGCAGGCATTGACAAATGCCATTGAGGAAGTAGTTGTTGATTTCCTTTGGAACACAATTATGATAAAGTTTAGAGCACCAAGGAGCATAGTTTCATATTAGGGACCACAATTCATGTCTAATATGATCCAAGCTTTCACAAGGTATTACCAAATCAATCATAGGAAGTCATCTCCTTACCATCCACAGTCAAATGGATAAGCTAAAATAACAAAAACAGAGAATTGGAGAACATCCTTACCAAAATGGTTGAAGCTGGGAGAAAAGATTGGGTAAAGAGACTACCTAAAGCTGTTTGGGCTTATAATACAACTTGGAAAACTACAATAGGGTTTTCACCATATGAATTAGTCTATGGGAAAAATCCCTTGTTGCCTATAGAATTTGAACTTCAGACATTGAGGATAGCAGTGAAGGTGGGAATTGAGTTGAATGTAGCTCAAAAATAAAGAATCCTTCAACTCAATGAGTTGGATGAATTAAGGTTGGAAGCACTTCAGCAGACAGAGATGATTCAAGAGCAAAGGAAGCAATGGCATGACATACATATCAAGAAAAGGCAATTCAAAGTAGGAGACTGGGCATTACTGTTTGATTCTAAGTACCAACAATTCAAGGGAAAATTGAGAACCAGATGGTTGGGACCCTATCAGATTGAAAGATATTTGACAATGGTTCTATTCAATTACTTCCCATTGATGGCAACTAGAGAACACTCTTGGTCAATGGACATAGGCTGAAACTCTATAGGAAGCCTCCCACTAAGGATGAATTTTTAGGAAGATTGAGGTAGACAAAGAATTTGATCATATGCAAGAACCAAGTTCTTCCAAAATGATCAAATAACTAGATGATAGATCCGGAATAAAGGGAAGGAGATAAAAACCAGCAAATGGCATTTTCTTCCCCAAAAAAAAATCTCTCAAAGGTCAATTGAAAACCAGCAAATGGCGGTGACCTCTTTTTGGCTAGTTCAAATAAAGGAATTCTTTTGAATTCTAAGTTGTCTTATCTAATCATGTTTTGTTCCACTTGTAGGAATGACGAGTCATCATAGTAAAATGATTACATCATCAAGGATGGTAATTATGTCTTTTAACTCATTTAGGGTTGATTAAATGTTTGCATGTGTGATGTGACTTAATTTAAAAGTAAGTATGATGAGTCATCTATTTATACATTATGATTACAAGTTTGTAATCATGAAATTTATTTGGATGGAATAAGTGGCAGCATGGTTATCATTAGTAATTATTATTGTAAAAATCAAGAGAAATAAGTTGCAGAGATATTTTGAGGAAGGAGCAGTGAATTGAGTTTGTATGTCGCAGCAAAGAATAGAGAACTAAGAATTGAGGTTTCGTAGCTAAAAACTGAGGTTCCACAGCCAAGTCATCAGTTCCGTAGCTAAGAAAAAGGGCCTGCAACAAATTCACACAAAATCAAAAGAGACAGAACTCAAGCCGATATGGGGATTAAGAAGAAATCTGAACCAGAGGATGATTCCCAACTACTCGCAGACAAAGAAGTGGCATCCATCTTTGAGCATGTAGGATGGCTTGAATTCTGAAGAAATTTTCAAGGCATAGTGACGAATTGGTAAGAGAATTCGTCATAAACCTAGAACAGTCCAAAACAAAGGTGAGAAATGTCTTTATTCATTTTTCTGTAAATACTGTAAGTAACGTGTCTGGAGTGCCAATTGTGCATGTCCCACAACCTGCCAAGGGGACTTTGAAAGAACTGGTTGAATTCTTACTACAAGAAGAAGAAACTGAACCCCAATACATCTATAATACAAAGAAAATCATAAAAGGGGTCAGAAGGGCAGTTTTCCCAAACCCTTTGACAAGGTAGCATTTTGGATAGTAAAATATTTAACCTGTGATGGTCAGTTTGGGTATGTGGGAAAAGAAGTCTTAAAAATGCTCATATATCTAAAGTATGGAGCCACCAAACCTAAATACATAATAAACCTCCAGGGTTTCTTTTTGATTCCATTTAGACCATGGCTCAGAGGTATTCCCGGGGTGTTGGGATAATTAGGCATCATGGTCTAATTCATTTGATCTGCTAGCACCATTTCCTGTCAAAGAAGAATGGAGAAGAAATTTGGGACAATTTTCTTGGCAAGTTCAAGAAAAACCCTAATATTATCAGAAGAACAATTCCAGCCCCATTCTCTCCTTCAATTAATCTGGAAATTGATGCCCTGTAGAAGGACAAAGGGAAATGGAAAGAGAAAACATACCAAAAATAATAATGTCGGTGAGAAAGATAAAAATATCAGAGCCTTATATGAAGGCGCAAGCAGACTTCAGGGGAGCCAATATCTGTTTCTGATGATGATACCTCACCCACACAAGAGTAAGAAATAATAGTAAGAAGAAGCTCTAGAAGAAAATTCACTACTGGGCATGTTGAACTTCCCCAGATAAGAAAAATTCATAAGAGGTCAAGGGAAACCCCAGAAGAAAGGAGTGAGTAGGAAAGGATGGAAGAAGAAGCTACTGACATTTTGGGTAGTATGGCCATGACTCCTCCTGAGCCAAGTCAAGCTGAAATGGACAGAGGAGAAGAGAGATTTGAAGAGCAAGATTTTCAGGAATTGGCTGAACCATCAGTAGTGCCACATGAAGAAGAAGAGTTGGCATCTAGGATAAGAAAAGGAAAATTTCCTTTGATAGAGGAAGAATTCCCAACTCCTCAAATAATTTCAGAGGAAGAAGAAAGACAACAAGTTAAACAAGCTCTGTTCTTGTCTAGAGCAGAGCTCATTATCAGAGAAAAAGATGAGGAATTGGATTTCCTCAAGCTCAAGTTGGAACAAAGGGAGATGCTCATTGGAGAGCTAACAACTCAGCTTACAGCCAAGACTGAGGAATTATCAGCAACCAAGGAACAACTGATAGAAAAAGAGGAAGAATTTTAGGCTTCTAGAAAATAGAGTGTTGTGTCCACAGTCTCTGCACAGACTGAGTTGACCTATTTTCCTCTCCAACAGCTATGGAATGATACTTGCAGGGAGCTCAGAGAAGCCAAAACATTAAATGAAGAATTAAAGACCAAGATGGAGGAAGAGATGAAGGCAAGAAAGGAATGGGAAGAAAAGTTTTATGAGGAAGGAAATAAATATAAATGCCTTGCAAAAATTCATATGGTTTGTATTATGAGTGAGAAATTACTTGCCTGCAGGAGGCCCTCTCCTGCATATAGTGTGTTTTTAGAAGAGTAGTTCATTCGTTGGCAGCTATCAAGGATTGCATGTGGGCTTCCACATGAACTCAAAGATGAATCTGAATTCATGGCAGCTTACTCTCTCTCTAGCCCTAAACAAAAAAATCTTTTTGTGAATTTTATCTTTACAATTTTATGCTAGAGAAAAACACATGATTTATGATCAACTTGTATGTAGGGGAGAGCCAACTCAATGCATTTGTCTCTGTTTTACAAAACCAAATTACATGGAAGGAAAGGGAATCTGAATTTTTATTGAAATTTGGCTTAACATGTCTCTGTATGAGAGCTCATTATGGTAAACTCTCTGCCTTCCTCTCACACTTTAGAACTCATGCCTTTGATGAGAGATTCAATACACACTATCTTGCCATTATGCAAAAGAGTATGGATGCCTTCACCTCCTATGAGGAGGAACATTTTGAAGATATTTATGAAGGATGCACAAAGAGGTAGGAAATCCTTATTGTTTCCTTGAGAAGAAGGGAAGTAATTTCCCCAACAAATCTGATCTAGAGTTTAGAAAGGAAAAAACATTATGCACAATCATTCCCAAGTCAATGAAACCTACGGGAAAATATGGATGGGAATGCGAACAAGGCCCCCTCTACTTCTCACCCCCATGTCTCCTTGGAAAAATAGATAACCTCAAGACCCTACTAAATTTGAACAGTGGGAGAGGAAAATAGAAGAAGGAGCAAGGTACAATACATCCAAGTTTAAACATTGGAAAATCCAATTTTAGCCATTAGATCTAAGCAATCAAATGGAATGCAGAACTTATAACCCCACTTTTGAAGAATGAATTTTGTAAAGGGACTTACAAACAAGTAAGTTTGGGGGAAATGATGAGGCCAAAATATGTCCGATTAATGTATAATATATGATCTCATCTTACTCTCCTTTTGATTAAATTTGATTGCATTGTGTGACTTTTAGTTGATCTGATATGAGTTAGGATGTAATTGTCTATCTTTTGATTGATTGTGATTCTAATGTTAAAAGCTCTAGAATTCTTGACAAGTGTGTGTTTGAATTTAGTTTTGTAATAAAGTAGGTCTAAATCAGTCGAGGAAATGAAGTAGGAAGCGTTCAAGTATGTTTTTCAAGAACATCTGTTCCTACACACCACAAACTTAGTTCCGAACTCCATCACACAGTCATCATCTAGTTCTAAAAATTTTGGACTTAGTTCCAGGAACTCCAGTATTTAGTTCCAGAATTTTTGGACTTAGTTCGAACTCCTGGGGATAGCTCTGGAACTCTTGCGGATTTGATCCTTAACAATTTCCTATGGTTGGAACTTTTCCAAAGTTCCGAACCGATGGGAGTTATCTATTTTAAACCACATCCAGAGATTTTGCATCTACGACCCTTTCAATCAAGAAGGACGAGAAGATTTTTGAACGTAGATCCAAGAAGAGTTATCCTACAACTATTTGATCAACCACAATCTGGCTCAACATCTATTCTAGGCATGATTCGATTTCATCAGAATCATTGAGACAACTGTGATTATAAAATGTATATAAAAGCAAAGACATGCAGTAGATAGAATATATAAAAAATAGAATATATAGAAATAGAAGAAATAAAACAAAGAAGAGAAATAGACTAAGTACTCAGATCCAGTACATTTGTAATTCGAATGTTTTATCAATAAAATAGCTATTCCTATTTGAGAGAATTCTGAGTTGTTAAATCCTTATTTGAGGAGGAGCAAGGGCCCACTCCCCAAGGACCAGGATATTCATTTATTTGGTATTTATATTTCTTTAGCAAATAGCTTAGATCTGTTAATTTTGTATTGTTTTAATTCTTTCAGTTAAACTTTGTTGTATACTTGTTCTGCATGTGTTTAGATAGATTCTTATATTTCTTGCAATTGTTTTCAAGCATTCTAAATTGAGTGTGTTTATTTCCAAAAGAAAGTGTGTTTATTTTCAGAATCAAGTGTGTCTATTTTCTAAAGCAAGTATGTTTCCATTTTGCACAATGTGTTTCCTTTCAGCAAAGCTTTTAGTGTGTTTACTTTCAGCAAGTTTTCATAGTTTGATTTAAATAAGGTTTTACCAAGAAGTCCTTAAGACATTAAAGAGATCCCCCAGAAAATACAAAAATAAATACAATCAACTACTAGATCGGTTAAAGTACTCTTGTTGCATATAGCTTTAGACACACACCTGGTTTGATATGACATCAACAAGAAGTTGATTAAATGAAAGGAATGAAGACACCCATCAAGATACATGACATTTAATGGGTTTTTGAGTGGTTTCCTAGAAGGGTGGTAAGGCGGTAAACACCACCCCCAAGTTTATCTGTGATGACGTAAGGGCCAAGCCAGTTGGGCTTGAATTTCCCTTTGAGCGTGGCTTCAGCTTTCGTTTTTTTGTTTTCTTTTAAGACAAGATCGTCGATATTGAAGTCTCGAGGTCGGGTCTTGTAGTTGTAAGCATGTGAAATGTGGGTTTGGTATGCACATAGGTTTTCCAATGCTTGGACATGACATGAGTCCAACATTTCTAACTCATGTAAACGATTTTCGTGGTAAGTGTTGTCTTTAAGGATTCCTTTAAGAGAGATTCAGAGAGTTGGTATTTCTAGTTCTAACGGAATAATTGCCTCAAGCACCATAAACTAGGGAGAAAGGGGTAGCATTTGTGGGGGTTCGAACGCTAGTGCGGTAGGCCCATAATGCATATAGGATTTGATTATGCCAATCAGTGCCACTATAATCGATAGTTTTATGTAGGATTTTGACAATGGTTTTATTGGTAGCTTTACTTGGCCATTGCCTTATGGGTAATAAGGCATGGAAAATGATTGTTTGATCTTAAACTTAGCACAAAATTTCTTGACATATTTATTTTTGAAGGAGGAGCCATTATCGGTGATAATGGCGGATGGTACACCAAAGTGGGTGATAATGTGTGTGGTAAGAAAGTTACAAATGTCGGTACCGGTGGTTGTACATAAGGGTGCGGCTTCAACCCATTTGGTGAAGTATTTGGTGGCGGTAATTATGAATTTGTGGCCATCTACAGATTCTAGGTTGATAAGGCCAATTAAATCAAATCCCCAAAGGGAAAAAGGCCATGTGGGAGCGATAGGTTGAAGGTCATAGGTGGGCACATGATGGAGATTACCATGCTTTTGAAATTTTCATAATGCGAGCATAATCCAAGCAATCATGTTCCATTGTTGGCTAGTAATACCCTTGACGTAAGAGTTTTTGCACCATGGCTTTACTAGAGAAATGGCCACCACAGAGGCTATCATGAATGTGAGATATAGCTATGGGAATATCCACAACAAAAATACAGAGTAGGTGACCGTCAAGAGCGTGCTTGAATAATTCAAAGGTCGACGATAACATAACGAGTGGCTTCACGACGTATCCTGTGGGCTTAAGGGGGCTGTAAAGTATCAAGAATATTCTATTTGTACAAATAGTTATAGATAGGTGTGAACCATTCAGTGGTGTCATGACTATGGGTGATGACACAGGCTACGATAGGTATGGTGGAAATAGATGGTTGTCGTAAGTGGGTAATGATGAAAGTGGCCTGATCATCATGAAGGTCCTATGGGATAAGGGAGGTTACACTGGCCATGGCATCGACATGGTGATTGTCTTCTGAGGAATCGTGGTGATGGAATAAGACTCAAAGGTAGCTAAGAGGTATTTTACAAAGGAATTATACGGAATAAGGTGTTCTTCCTTAGTGTGATAGGTGTCATTAACTTGGTTAATGACTAATTGAGAGTCCCCATGGATGCACAAGTTACGAATGAGGAGTCATTTAGTGGTAAGCAAACCTAAAATTAGGGATTTGTATTTAGTGATATTATTTGTGCAGGAGAACCCTAACCGGTATGCAAAGGGAAGTGGATCACCATGCGGGGTAATAAAGACAATACCAACACCGGCACTGGAGCGTGCAATGAGAGCCATCAAAGTACATGGTCCATATGTGTGATTCAATGGTATAAGTAGTGAAATCATCATAGAAGGAATTAGAAATAGGGGAAAATCTAACCGAGGGGCGAGACAGGTTGATCGTGAATGACCTACCCCTTAATTGCTTTTTGCGGAATGAACTTAAGGTCAAATTCTATAAGGAGCATGACCCATCGAGCCAAATGCCCTGAAATATGAGTACGGACAAGAGATAACGTAAAGGGTCAACTTTAGTGATAATGTGAACCTCATGGTTAAGGATGTAATGATGCAACTTGTCAAAGAATGAAGACAAGGCCAAGGCATAATTTTTCGATGTAACTATAATTACATTCATAAGAGAGAAGAGTACGACTAATATAGTAGATGACTCGTTCTCGATGGGTATCATCATGTTGGGCCAATAGTGTGCCTAAGGCATGGAAGGTAACAAAAATATACAAGAGTAAGGGGCGGTTTCTGTGTGTGTGTGGGACTAGGATAGGAGGGTTTAATAGATAAGCTTTGATGTGATCGAATGTTTGCTGACATTATTCATCCCAAGTGAACTGGGTATCTTTCTTCATAAGACGCGTAAAGAGTTGTGTCTTGTCAGCCGGTGTAATGAAACATCAAATAACTTGAATTTTACCTTGCAAGGAGCGAATTTGATGAAGGTTTTTAGCGGAGGCATGTCGATAATAGATTTGATTTTAGTGGGGTCAATTTCGATGCCTCGATGTGAAATAATATATCCTAGTAACTTTCCTGTGGTGACATTGAAGATGCATATTTTTGGATTTAGGCGAACATGATATTGACGTAAAGTTTGAATAACACCCAAAGGTCACGTGCGTGTGAAGAACGATAATGAGACTTAGCGAGAATATCATCGACGTAATATTTAATGATCTTGTGGATGTAATCATGAAAAATATGTGTCATAACACATTGATAGGTAGCCCCAACATTCTTGAGGCCAAATGGCATGACAAGTATAGCAAAATGTACCCCATGGCGTAGTGAAAGAGGTTTTTTCTTGATCAGCCGGATTTATTTTAATTTGATTGTATCCGGAGAAACCATCCATAAAGGAGAGTATGTCGTATCCTGCGGTAGAGTCTACTATAGTATCAATGTGTGGGAGGGGAAAACTATCCTTTGGGGAAGCTTTATTTAAATCACGTAAATCAGTGTAACAGTGGACACGACCATTGGGCTTCATCAACTTGAACAATGTTGGATACCCATTCAAGATAATCAACAACACAGATGAAGCCAACATCGAGCAATTTTTGGATTTCTTCTTTGACTAAAAGTGCAACCTTAGGATGCATCTTACGGATTTTTTGTTGGATGGGCTTGGCACTAGGATTGAGGACAATGTTATGCATTGTGATAGAGGTATCGATACCTGGCATGTCACTATAGTCCCAAGTGAAAATATCAAAAAATTCGTGAAGGACCTGCTTGAGATCCTTTTGTTTGGCAGGGGTAAGGGAAGTGACTAACAAGACAATACGAGGATTTTCAATCGTTCCCAAATTATGTTGTATGGTTTCTTCATTGCTAAGCTGCGGAATGGTCCTCAATATATGGCACAATAGGAATAGTGTCAAGTAGGTCGGAAGTATCAGTGGAGTTAACAGAATCCCCAAATAAATCATATTAACACAGGGAAGGGATTGGCGTCATTTATGATGGTAAGTAGGTAGATCCTCATAAGCACCCATATGATCCAATAATGCATCATCGAAGGGAAATTATTGGTGTTGTCCCAAAAGGAAGGAGCATCATTACTAATAAGGTCTAGGTGCAACAGGGGAAGAGATGTAACATGACATATGGTTTGCACCTCTACGGGTGATGGGTCAGAAGGCTGATAGCCAAGGCCAAACTTATGTGAACATGTAGGGAGGTCCCAAAGTTTGGTAAATTTTTGGTCTTGGTAGTGAGAAAAACCAAAACGATGAAGATAGTCATATCCTAAACCATACTTGGAGAGAGATGTACCAATGTGTGGGGAAACGGGGGAGTCAAAGGTTGTTGAACAGAGTTGCAATATGCGAAAGGGGAAGGATCAATAGGAACATCATAAATGGTGCCCTGGTAATGGAACTTTAGTCGAGCATGGAGTGTAGAAGGAACTACATGCATGGCATGGATCCAGGGCCGACCAAGGAGAATGTTATAGTTAAGGTCATTGGGCATTACATGGCAGGGGATAGTAAGTGTACATGGGCCAATGGTAATGGGTAATTGTACAATACCTAAAACTCGTTTTGGGATGTTATCAAAGCCACGAATAGAAACGCTGGAAGGAGAAAGGGATGTCGGGGTCATGTCGATATGATGGAGAAAACTAATATTAACAAAAATAATGTATTCATAGATGGCCTAAAGGGATATCTAGGGTATTAATGTTAATCTAATTAGGAGGACTAAAACGTTGTAAATGAACTAAAGTAGTATGAAATAGATGTAAATAAATTATTCTAGATGAAATAAAAACCTAATGTGCAAGAGAAGAGTAAGGAAAACACTTAGTTGATAACAAAAGATTGTCGCATAGTGTCACAGATCTAGAAGTGAAGACAAACCCTCGAGACCATGCGAAGGGTTGATCCGGATCTGTCCGAGATGACACAGGTGCCTAGGAGTGTACTAGGGCACCTTGGGGTGCCCTGGTCCTGTAATATGGGCGCTCGAAACAATGCAAATCCTCATAATCGAATCTAGTATGGTCTCTAAGAACTAATGTTCACGTTGGGTTCACCAAAATGATTAACAAAAATAAGGATTTTCCTAGATGGCCTAAGGGGATATCTAGGGTATTAATGTTAATCTAATTAGGAGGACTAAAACGTTGTAAATGAACTAAAGCAATATGAAATAAATGTAAATAAACTATTCTAGATGAAATAAAACCCTAATGTACAAGAGAAGAGTAAGGAAAAGACTAGGTGATAACAAAAGAATGTCGTATAGTGTTGCAGATCTGGAAATGAAATATAGTAGAGTAGACAAACCCTCAGAGACCTTGTGAAGGGTAGATCTGGACTACCTAAGATGACACATGCACCTAGGAGTGTACTGGGGTGACCCAGGGTGCCCTAGTCTGCAATCTGGACATTTGAAACACTACAAATCCTCATAATATAAATTTGGTATGGTCACTAAGTGTTTTCGAGTGTTTCCTATCTGTCACATTGGGTTCATCAGATGAACTGGAGAATGACCCATAATGCAAAGAGAAGTATCAAACCCTAGAAAAATGAAATATGCATATGAATGGGTCAGACTAACCTCAACCACCAAGCTAGTGGACTTATCACTGAGCGTTGCACTACATTACGAACCCTGATGTAGTTCTGGTGTGTGTGTGTGTTTGTGTGTGCGTGTTGTGCCCTAAGTGCTCTCGTGTCAGTCACACTTTGTGAAGTAGAGAGCAATAGTAGTTATAGAAATGTAAGTAGCATGTGTGCATGGAATAGAATGCAATCCCTCCCCTATGAAGTCTGTGTGATGTAAATCTCCTAGCTTGAATGCATGCCACTATGTGGATGCAAGTGATCCAATGGATGCAGCCCTAGATGGAGTGATAGTAGTGATAAGATGCAATGACCTAGGACCCTCATTATGGTCTTATAACTTTATATTTATAGGGCTCTCAAGCTTAATTTTGTAATTAATCCCAATAAGGGCCTGAGAAGAAGATAAGGATGACCAACAGCTAGAAGTGACCCAAAAAGAAGCGAGAAGAGGTTGTGCATAGACCGGGGCACCTAGAATGGGACTAGGGCACCTCGTGGCGCCCCAATACAGGCTGGGGCACCCTAATTTCAGGCTATAATATCGGAAAGGTTGTGAAATGGGCTGATAGGTATCAAGAAATACGAGGGAAAGATGAAACAAAAGATTAAAAAAAGGTGGCCAAAAGGTGGGATTAATTAGTACTTTGTACACTTAAGCACCTTTTAAATAGTAGTATATGACAAGGCTAGATATTGTCTAATGTGCAATATTTGTGTGTACACTGGGTGGTTGTGTTGATTGTTTGCCGAGATTGAACCTTATGACGAGCCCAAAAAAATTTAAGTGGCTGAACCGAATTAACGAAGCCTTAGGTATTCTTCGTATGTACGTTTCTCCTAACTTTCTCTTCGACATTGAGTCGTCTAAAACACCCAATGTTGCATGGAAAATGTTAGATGATATGTTCGGACAACAAGATGACATGAGAGCGCATGAGTTGGAAAACAAACTACTAGGATTAAATTCTAGTGACTTTGAAAACCTACATGCATTCTTCTCAAAGTTCATCCACACTAGATTGTTGTTAAAGGAATGTAAAGTGGAGAAGAAAGACTCCTAGTTGATCTTGTTGATTCTTTCTAAGTTAGGTCCCAAATACTTTGTCTTCGTGTCAACTTTTCATACTACGAAAACCACTCTGGGCAATGCTTGGAACATGCCCTCATTTATAGTTTTCTGGCCCAACTCATTGGAGAATAGGAAAAACTCATTCAAATGGGGACTCCCAAGTCCAAGTCACATGCCCTTGTATCAAGTAATGGTAAGGGAAATAAGACTAAAAAGAAGAAAGAGAAAAAGGACCAACCCAAGAAGGAAACCAAGACCAACCAAGCCAAAACCAAATCTAACATGAATGCTTTGACTTTTGAGCCTAAAGTGAAGAAAGAAAAGTGTAAGTGTTCTTATTGCAAGAAGACTAGTCATGAAGAGCATCAATGTATGAGAAAACAAATTGATCACCTTACTCATTTACTTGAGAAAAATCATATAGGTGTTCCTAATTATATCAAACAAAATGCTCGAAAGTTGATTCTTCCGTTACAAAAGAGTCTAAATCTGATAAGAAGAAAGGAAAGGCCCTTGTAGCTAGAGTTGCTCCTTCATCGACGTGGATAATAGATTCGATGCCTCGCACCACTTGACTTCTCCAACATTGATGCATGGGGTATGTCCCAAATCATGTTGGGTGATGACACTACAGTGTCAGTTTCTGGTAGTGGATCGGTAGAGATGGATGGGGGATCCTTTAAAAAAGTGTTGAGTGTTCCTAATCTCTCTACTAATATCCTATCAGTTTACCAAATCACTCACCTTGGTAAAGGAATACGAGTGGAATTTGGTCCTAACTTGATGATTATTCGTGAGCTTGATCCAACACTATTATGGTGAGGGAAAGATAAATCATCGTTTACGGTTGTATACCTTATCCCACTTTACTTCTGATTTGACACCCACTGCCTTGCTCACTCATGCAGATGAGGTTAGTAATCTATGGCATGAGGATTTTGGCCTTTTAAATTTTCTTTAGCTTGAACAATTGAGCCAAAAAAAAATGGTCAACGGGTTACCCCACGTCATAGTTTCTAAGGTTCCTTTGTGAGGGTTGTGCCCTCGGGAAGCACCTTGAAAATAATTTTTACAAAGAAAAATATTGGAGAGCTTCTCGTCTTTTAGATCTTGTTCATAGTGAGATTTCTAGCCCTTTCCTGTCTCCTTTGTTTACTGGAGATCTTTATATACTAACCTTCATTGGTGACTTTTCATGTTATACTTGGGTGTATTTTCTTAAGCTAAAGTATGAAGTTTTCGATCACTTTCGAGACTTTAAGGCTCTTGTTGAGAAATAAATTGAAATTTCTATCAAGGTTCTTCAAACCGACAATGGAGGTGAGTATGTGAGCAATAGGTTCAATAATTTATTTACCTCTGAAGGGATTGCTTTGCATTGTACAATTGCTTACAAACCTTTGCAAAATGGATTTGTGGAAAGAAAGAACCGAATGCTTAAAGAGATGGTCACTTGTATGGTTCACTCGAAGTCCCTATCTCCGCAGTATTGGGTTGAAGCAGTGAATTGTGCTTGTTATATTCAGAACTATTTTCCACACAAGGCAGTAAGAGGGATGCCACCCTTTGAAGCCTAGTTTGGATGCAAGCCCGATGTTGAGCACTTTCAAGTCTTTGGATCCAGTGTTATGGCTTAGATTCCCAAAAATAAAATGTAAGGCTTTGGAACCACAGTCCAAACCTTATATATTTTTAGGCTATCTTGATGGCATGAAGGGATGTCGATTGTTGAACCCTACTACTCATGAGATTTGTATTGAGAGAAGTGTGAAATTTGATGAGTCATCCTCGACTTCTACTTCTCAACCTTTTGAGGTCCTTATGCTTTCTAATTCTTGAGATGATGATGTTGAGCATGTTGTCTGGTCTGTTTGATCCTCCTACTCCTCCCAACCCTCATGTTTTATATTTTTCTGATTTTGACAAGAGTTTTGATTGGGACCATGTCCCTTCTCACTCGAGTGAAGAATTTTTTGACTTTGAGTTTGATCCTCTTGGTCCTCGCATTTGGGCTAGGAAAACTTTGCGAGTGTTGGAAAGTGGATGGGAGATCCTTCGGACAAGAGACGGAACCACTCGAGTTCGTTAGACCTCATTCCTTCTTCACCTCTGCTTTTAACCCTCGGTTTTTGGGAGGCTTCTAGTATTCTGAGTGGGATTACTGCCATGGATGAGGAGTATTCCTCACTCATCCAAAAGGAAGAATAAGGAAGAAAAATTGTTCGGTGTAAGTGGGTGTTCCAAACAAAGTATGGTGTTGATGGAGACATTGATAAGTTTAAAGCGTGAAAAGTAGCTAGGGATTTCTCCTAAGTGACTAGGGTTTATTACTCGAAACCTTTTCTCTCGTTGTGAAGATGACTTCTATACGAATTACCCTTGCCATTCTTGCTGCTAAATAGATGGGAAGTCCACCAAATGAATGCTAAAAGTGCCTTCCTTCATGAGGACCTAGAGGAATAAATCTACTTGGAACAACCTTCGGGTTATGTCCTTGATCCCACCCTCGTTTGTAAGTTAAAGAAGTCTTTTTACGGCCTTAAACAAGCCCCTCGGGCTTGGTATGCCAAGATGAACTATTTTTACTTGCATCAAGGTTCACTCGGTGTCACTTTGACCCAAATGTTTACATTTTGTGGTAGGATGACTCCATACTCATTCTTGTTATGTATGTTGATGACTTGTTGATCACGAGAAACTCTTCCTCTATCATTGATTATGTGAAGATTGCCTTATCCAACAAGTTTTCCATGTCTAACTTAGGATTTATTCATTAATTTCTTGGGATTTAGATTTCGTAATCTGACTCGGGAATTGTGATTTCGTAGCCTAATTACTCCCTTGATTTTCTGTCTCAGTTTCATGTGTTCAATTATAAGCCTTCTCCTACTCCTTTCCTTTCCGAGGTTAAGTTGGTTTCGATTTCTCTATTCCGTTAGTTGATGGTACCCTTTATCGACAGTTGGTCGGGATCTTGATTTCCCTTACTCACACTCGTCCTCTATCGTATGTTGTTGAGAGCGTGTCTAGATTCATGTAGAAGCCATATGAGTTGCATTGGAAAACAACGAAGCAGATCCTTCACTATGTTCATGGCACTTATACGGATGTCATTCACTATCTAGGAGTAGATATTGATTTTGTTGGATTTACTTATTCTGATGGGGCTGGTGATCTAGATCATCGGAAATCTACCTCAAGCTATAGTTTTTCTCTTGGTTCGGGTCTATTAGTTGATCTAGCAAGCGAGAATGCGGTGCGAGATCTTCTACGAAGGCATAGTACGAGAGGAGCGATTAACACTGCAACAAAAATTGTTTGGTTATAGGGTATCTTGACATAGTTTTGTATTCACTTTCTGCAACCCACTATCATGTACTACGAAAATAAGAGCACCATCTCGATTTTCCGAATTGATTCAACATCGTGACGAAGCACATTGAAATCCATATGCACTTCATTCAGGAGTTGATTCACGACGACATCATCAAATTGTAATCTTTGTCGGACTTTTGATATGGTTGCGAGACATTTTCACCAAGCTCTTCACTAAGGTGAAGTTTCTTCACTTGCGGTCTCTTCTTGGGGTTAGGTCTACTATATTTGCCCATCTTCTTCGAGCTTTCTAGTACTCTTCTCCTCTTCCTTTCTTCTATAGAGATGTTGTTTGTACATGGTTACCTCATCAGGCCTAGTTGTCTAGGACCCATATGACGCATCTTTCTTAGGTTGTTTAGGGATTATTTTATCTCTTGTAAGTGGGTGTTTTCCATTAGGGTTTTTTCCTCCATTACTTGTGATCCTTATTGTACATGGGTACCTTATTAGGCCTAGTTGTTGGGACCCATTTTTTCCTCTCGCTTCTTTTCAAAAAAAGATTGTTGTTTGTACATAAATACCTTATCAAGTATTTAATTTTCGGGCCCCATTGACACATCTTTCTTGGATGTCTAGGGGAGTTCTCTTTCAATTCTGACTTTCCATGACCTCTACCTCAATTTCAATGAAGGGGGTATTAGTGTATATGACTTGTCTCATCGTCACTTGGCGTCTTTTCCACCTCATGTGATTAGTCATCTTCATGAGATCATAGGTCATTAGGGTTAGTTGGGGTTTTGTCAATGTGTCATGCACAGGAGTTACACAACACTCCTATATGTACCTCTTATTTTTTATCTATGAGCATGTGAGACCGTGTTTCTTTATGCTTGATTTTTCTTTTTGATTTGATTTTTGCTAATTAAGTTAAGTGTTCTCATCACCATTGGAAGTGCAACTCTCTTCGATGTGCATGAGGTTCTGTATTTATCCTCGCACAACAATCCAATAATTTTAGGACAATTCGGGCAAATGACAACTCACTCCTCAAAGTTCTCATTACAAAGGGCATTTCTCAAGGCCTCAGATTCCCACTAGAAATAACATGGTCATCATATCTAAGGAATTTGCTTCGCAGGAGTGGGCGAAGATTGATTCATATTTACAAAGTCTAGCACTTAGTTTGTCACTCGAGACAAGGAAAAATTATTCTTGTATTCCCAATAACCTATCAAGGAGTGAATTTCATGAGGCGTGTTCCGATGTCATTATTCTCTTTGGGTAGAGTGATGGGGGAAGAAATGACGAAATATTTTCAAGATTGGATGGCTCAGTTCATCCTAGTGATAAAGAGAAGGAAACCAGACGGTGGATTGGGGCGGATCCTCGGCGAAAACATTCATCTGCAATAGATGCAGTTACCCTCCACTAAGAAGTTCAACATGATTTCTTAAATGGTGTATGCCCTTTCCTTCACAAAACCCTTTAAAGGATTATCTATTGCTCCCCATGTGCCTCAAAAATCACCTACATATGAGAAGTATTTGTAGATGACTTGTAAGGAAAATAATTCCAACCATGTCATGGTGAATGAGGCATTCACCATGTTCATTAGCAAGCTCCTTAAAGGCAATCCAGAACAAAGAATCTCTTCCCAAGTAGTTGCACTAATAGAAAAGTAAGAGATTCACTTCACTCAGTTCCCTACCTTCACCTACATCAGAGTCACAAGCTATGATCTTTCTCCTCGCAGGCTACCCAAGTACCCAAGTGAAAAAATCATAATCTTCGAGTTGTTTAGACAGTTGGCTCATGTTCATGCCAAGAGTAAAAATGTCAAAAGGAAAGGTGTGTAATTTCCCATCTCCTTGGGAATATTTTCATGCAAGAATGTCATAGATGCGATAAACATCGAAGCTTCCTTCGCCGACCTCAATATCTACTCCTACACATCTAGGTCTGACTTCGATATCAGGAGAAATGCAGAGGCTTTCATCATTCCAAGTTTGCACCATACGCCCCAAATTGAAGACTACTAGGCCAATTGCACGGATGATTTTGAGGTGCGGAAAAGGGACTTTATGCATATGATGTAGACCAAATGAGAGATTTCAAATTTGATTGGTTTATTGAGGGAATCAAAGATGATGGATCAGACTTGTTTGACCCCGAGTACCCAGCAATGTAATCTTCACCCCTTCCTCCCACTCCATGGAATATTAGAGAATCAGATTATATTAAGGAGAGGATTGTACTAGTAATTGAAAGATCAATATAATGGTTCAAAAGGAAGAGAGTTACTTTCATCAAGTCCTGGTGGTCTCCTAACTCTATCTAGACAGGTGTCTAACACTTCCTCTCTAAGGGCATCTAAAAATCCACGAGTTCCACTCACTCAAAAGAGTCTTCAAAGAGAAAGATGGTGGAAGAAGAGCACATTGAAGTTTCCCATCCTATGAAGCTTCATAAGAAGGCTAAGATCATTGAAGATCCCATTGAGCCTCTCGAGCAGGTGAAATTGATCCTTCACAGTCTCATGTTCTTCACCGGCATCCAAGTGTATCCTTCTTAGTGGCAGAATCATCCCATCACGACCAAAATGTGATCCCTTACCAAGCACTTGAAAGTGCCCCCATGCCTGATATTGTGTCTACTCTGATGGAAAATTTCCCATGGATTCAAGAGTTTCTTGGGAGTGAGTCAAGGACGGTGCAGTAAGCCCTGATACCTATTTTGAGGCTATCTCAAAACTCGTGAAAACCAAACGAAGCAAAAAGTAGAAGTAGCCTCTCGTTTCTTCTCTAGAGCCTCTGGATCCCCGTATGTAGAGGTAGCTCGGCCCAAATTTATAAACCTTGTGAAATAGATGACTAAATATGATTATGAGTTGACCCGAAGCTCCTGGGGCAATCCACACATGAAGGAGATGCACACATGTTCAAGGATTTTGCCGCTCGCTTGCTTGCTAGGAATGAGGAGTGAAAAAACTATGGAACAATTGGAGGAGTGTGTGAGAACTCTCATTGCTTATGTGTAATCCTTCCTAGAGCCTAATGCGTAGTACCCCTTCCTCCTACAGAAGTCATCTCTCCCATCAGTAGCTTTGATCCTCAGTTGATCAAGAGAGCCCAAGGTTACACCATGCAAGGGAAAGCAAATGATAAGTGGGTTGAAAATATTCTCGAGAAAAGAAAGGCATTGCTACCATAGGTTCTCTCCTTGTTTAAGTATGTTCTTGCCATTGTTTCAAAAGTAAAGACAACAAGGGAAGAGATTGAAAAGAGAAGACTCATTGGGATAGTGTGTTCCCACTTGTGTCCGAAATGAGTTGCCCTCGATTCCCACACTCTTGTGAGTAGGAATGTGTTTGCATCTGTTGTTGATAACTTGTCCCCAATTTGGACCCACACATTGAGTGCTAAATATGACATTATAAACAATGTTATCTCGAGCTTGAATCTTGTGGGCAACATGCCTTCGAGATTTTAGATGATGTTAGCAATTGTGTACAGAAGCTCATATCACTTCCACTCACTGAGAATTCATCTTTGGAAGGACTCATTAGTTCTTTCCAAGAGTTGGTCAAGAAGGAGGCAAGTGATCCTTTCTCCTTCAACGAGGATACTTTGGAGACCCTTGCAAACATCAGAGGCTCAATCTCTAACATTGTAGGAGATCATAAGGTGTGGTTTAATCAAGTGCAAGACTATCAATGATGTTCTTGAGACATGGATCAAAGTGTTGAGCTATGTTCGTATTCTAGAGGCATAAAAGGTGGCACCTGTGGTAGCTCGTTTCAGTAAAGAATTCAAAGGACATGAGCTCATTCCAAGAGTTTTTCCTCAAGGTTCACCAAGGGCTAGTTCTTCATCGGCAAAGGCTTCATCTTCATCAGATTGATCAACTCTTCTCTCTCTCTTCTTTCTTCTCTCTCCATATTCTAATTCTTCATTAAGAATGCACTTTTTCACTATTTTGTCTTATTCACTTAAGTGACCTTCAACTTAACATTGTAAGAGTTTTTCATTAATAAGAAAAAGGCTCACTTTTATTCCCTAGGAATATAAAAGGTCACAAGTGATGAGGGAAGGTGAAAAGTCATGTGGGGGAGGATGAAAGGAAATTTTTGTAATGTTATAAATTAGAATGGCTTCTCCATTCCAAGGGGTTGGCAATTGTTGATTGTTGATAGTTGTTAGGCTTTCTATCACTACTGTTGCAAGCAATAGTACTACATTTCTTCTATTTCCTTGCATATGTTCTACTATATATATACTTTTCAACTTTGCAAACATTGTAATCTTGTATAACCAAGGAAGAACTTTGTGTCTTTGATTAATGAATTCATAGAACTTTGTGTCTCCAATTTGTTAGTCTTACTGTTGATTGCATTGTTGTGTTTTTTTAATTAAATGTGGACCTACTCTGGCTAATGCATGTGAATTTTGTAAGTCTACTCACAACATTAACCCTTTCTCCCTATTTCTCCTACTCCCCTCTACCTCTCGTCCCAAGCAAATTCCGCACATGTACATTGTACAAACACTTTGCCACAATTTTAGTGGGGTATTCATGTGTGATCCCCGATCTAACGGCCACCCCACAATTTTAGTTAGTTTACATTCAATAATGGGAGCCTCCCCATACCCAAGAAGGAGGGGCTTAGCCCGTGACCGTTGGTGAAAACCAATAATCTGCACTACAACAAATTATTTCACCAACATATCCAAAGCTCTATTGACATGAGACTAGTCTCATTGGGAGTGTTTTTCATAGCGCTTTACTCGTAAATCAGTTTCAAGGGGAATGATGGAGATACTTGGGATATTTTAATGACATAGTTTTGGATCATTTTGAGTCGTTTTCTTAATCGATTGATGCCCAAATCAATTACAGATGCTTTTGTTTGATTCCTTTTGTCTCATGATGCTTCTTAGATGGTACATTCTCATCCTACCCTCACGAAAAATGGGTTGAATGGTCTAGTGGTCCAAAACATGATTATGACCAAAAATGGACATTTGGTAGCTCACTCTTCATCTATCTCCCCTGATTTCATGGAAATTCATTGATCTAAGTTAGAGCTCATTCGCATAAGAAATATTTAAAGGTTTTCTTGCAAACCAAGGCACCCCCATGGTTGTGAATCATCATGAGTGGGGAATTACCTTTCATTAATTCTGGGGCAGTTTGGAAGGGTCTAGCAAATTGAGCGTCCCCCTACGACATCTTCAGAACCCTTCTCTTGTCTTATCCTTCTATAAATGTAATGAGTTTCATAAGTGAAACTATTCTATCTTAAATGCAAAGAAACCCTACCTAATTGGTTTCTGAGTGTTATGAGTCTATGTAGACCCTTGTGTTGGACTGTGTAATGTGTTCACTGCCTTTTTAATGACTGTGGGAGATTGTGTATTCCTTAAGCAATAATATCTGGTTGATTGTGATTATTATCTATCATTTGGCTTGTGTTATTGCATCTTACCTTTCTTTGTTGTTATTGTATGATGTGTATGAGTTATATTTGCATAATTTCAATCCATTATGTCATTTATACTGAGATGATTAAACGTTATTAGGATGCAATGTGGATTGTGGTTCATATTTGTCTCTTTGTCACTATGTTCATCCCATTTTCCCTTGATTTTAGAGAGAGTGGTCCCTTCATACTCTGGTGTATCACCATTCTTTACAAATTTTAGCACTCTCTCCTTCAACTGTGCAGAGTTTTTGGTTAGATTAGAGTAGTGGTTAATCTAGAGCTTTTAAGGAAAATAGACAACCTTATTCTGGGGCCTTATCTCAAGGGTTAAGGTCTCACACCTTAGCGATACTCACATTTGTGTTACAAAGACCTTTAGACACTTGAATAGCTACCTAAATAAGAAGGATGCACACAATTCTCCACCAACAGCACACACACGAGCGTGCGTGCACACACATACACATGTGCAATAAGTATCAATAAATGTCTTTGCATGGAAGAAAATGATAACAAAATGCAGAAGGGCTCGAAGAAAAAAACAATTTGTTTAGGTATGATCCATGACAGACTCTATAATGCATGTAATAAGTACCAACAAATATCATTGCATTGGTAAAAATGATAATGGAATTTAAAAGGGCTACATGAAAACACATAATACATAAACATACATACATATGTATGTATGGACACACACACAATATTATACACACACGTGTGTGCATGCGTATGCATGCGTGTGGGTGTGGATGCACATGTGTGAGTGCTTGTGTAGTTGTGTGCGAGTGCGTGTATGCGTGCACATGCACGTGCATACGTATTGGTGTGTGTGTGGGCATGGGTATGTGTGCATGGGCGCGGGCATGTGTACATGTTTGCATGCGTGCGTGTGTGTGCGCGCGCGCGCGCGTGCATGTGTGTATGTACGCATGTGTGTGTGCACTTGCGAGTGTGTGCGTGGGCGTGTATGCGTGCACGTACGTATGCGTGCGGGTGTGCGTGTGTTTGTTTGTGTGTGTCTCGTGAGTGTGCGTGTGTGTGCATGTGTGTGTGTGCACGCGCGCACGTGTGTCTATGTGTTTCAATATGTGCTTTAAGTTTTTAACACAAAAAATAAACTGAAAATGCTATCTTTTGTTACAGTACTTAGTCAATTACCTTAGTAAAACTAGTTAATTTGGACATGGAGATGATTGATTTTGACATTGAAATAGTAATGCAATCACAACCACAAGCTCACATATAATGCAACGTTGAGGAAAATGTCTCTCTAAGCATCTAGCAATTCTTAATCTTCAATTATGAGTTGTGTCCAAACATAATATGTAGATTCCATGCCTTACTTCTTCCTAGAACTTGAACAAGACATAAAACTGCATTACTAACAATTACATAAGAGTATTCATTACCACTACAGTGAATATGAATGTGTCACATTAGAAACAAATCCCTGAATCTTAACATTTGACAACATCAAAAGCATACATTATATAGCATGAGATGTTTTAATTCCTGTTTATACAATGCATCAAGAATGCCCCACAATTTATTAATTATAAGCTAACAAAAGCATTCTCTGTCCTCTTCACAAAGCTATTTGATCGTCACATATTACTATCTTTATAAATTTTAGTTTTATGCTTGGTTTCTTAGTGCAATGGTGAGTAATATTCTTTTGGACAAAAACATTTTTATGTAGTTGAATCTGTAAGGATGAATTTATCTTTCATGAAAAAATTAGCTCCATGCACTTGATCACTCATTCAAATCAATGAAGAACAGAATTCTAAACACTAAAAGCCGGAATATAGGTATTTTATTACGTTTGCTACGAAGTCCTGTCTGCATTACAAAATACTGATTTGAATTGCAGTTTCTCCAAAAGGCAAAGAATAAGATAAAAATTCTGCAAAAATATAGGAAATTCCGAAAGTTGAACAAAATTTCTAAGGTTGAATTTTAGATGGAGAATTCATTCCCTCAGCCATGGTGTCATCTCTTGAGTCCACTCACAAAGCTCGCCTTCTTTGAACCATAGAGCTGCAAAATCAAACAGAGTTCAGATATAGAGTAGCAAAGTAAAATTCTTTTGTTCTTGTAGCAAATCTCACTGATGACAAATGAAACATGCAAATAGATATACATGAACAAAAACATTATATTATCTATATCTATTACACTGTTATCACTCGTAAAAATATACTCATCCTTCATCGATGTAAGGTTTTCATGGTCCATAAAATTAAGAAATGAGTTTTTGGCAAAAACATTTGAACAGTTTTAATCAATGTTTCAGATCACACTTCATGATCCATCATCAAGATGACATACTCATTCTTTCCCACTACTACACACAAGAAAGTTTGTGTTCACATTAAGACTCTAAACTGCAGTTGAAGTATGGGACTTGATACAAAGAATGAAGCAGGATTCCAGGACCTCACATGATAAAAAAATATCTTACAACTAATTTCTTATAATATCTCCACCTTGTACACTTGTTCTAGTACATTAGTGAATCTCAGTTTACATGAACAGTTCACTACTTCACATAAGTTAGACTAACGGAGGACTCTAAACATGCTCAGTTCAGAGGCAGTTTGCCTCCACTTAATCTCATCCTTGTAAATATATTTATTCCACATAAATTCAGCTAATAGGCTGAACAATTGTCTATGTACGTACCTAGAGGCAGATGGATGAGGAAAAAAATTAAAATGGTGACAAGTGTTGGATACTGAGTAAATATTTTTTTGCCAGCTGTAGGACCTGCAACACATGTAGTCAATGCGATAAACTCCACATGTAGTGTTGGTTCAAGAGTATCTTTGGTGGACTTTATAGTGCTTCTGATTTTGTGGAGTAAAAATTGGTTTTATATTATACTTCCTCCGAATCATTTCTGTTTTACAGGATATGCCTTCACTGAAAGGGATAAAAGCCTTGGGGATATCCACTGTCATAACCGCATGTTCAAAAGAAGAAACAGCAATCCTCTTTTCAAACCATACCCATTCAATCTAAAAAACTTCATCAAATAGCAATGTTCCTCTTCAATATGCTCTGCATCAAAGATCCTGAATGCTCTATTCATGTGAGTGTAGAGCACACAAATTTTTGGGAAGGATGATCATGAGATGAACCCTACAGACTTGACATGCCAGGAACCCATCATTCTTTCTCGACGCAGGGACATCTAGATATTGAAGAGAACCGTTTTCTTGTATTTATTTCATGAATTAAATGCTTTGGAAAATGCTGTTGAGATGGGGATGGAATTAATTCTTCAAGACTATCCTTCCGTTGAAGCCAATCCACATTGGTATCATCCATAGACTGCTTCCACCACATTGATTGTAAATGGAAAGAGGACAAATTTTTCTTTTTCAAAATCTTCTATGAAAATATTCGCAACATGAGATAGGGGAACCCATAACAACACCTTCAATGCTGCCTAAAGGCAGTACTGTTGAGATGTACATGAGCTGATGAATAGACAATGGAGACGGACAAGAAACAGAAGCTGTTAAGGAAAGTTGCTCAAGAAGCTACAAAAAGTCTTATATAAAGCCTTTGAGGAGGCCCTGTTGTCCAAAATTGCACCCCCATGCAATTTTGAACAACTCATCCAAGTTGGGACTTAGGTGGATTTTTATGGAGTTAGTGTTTCGCGGAGGTTGAAGTTAGATGTTAGACCTTCGCAGCATTAAAGAAATCAATATTCCATGGACATCAAAGAGAGTCTTTCACAGGTTGAAGGAAAATTCATACCACTACGGAGTTTACACGCCTGCGAAAAGTTGGAAAAACAGCTAAGGACAAGATCCGCGGAGTTGGTCAATTCCACGAGACAAAGGTTCTAATCAGCTAAGGTTGAAAGCCACGAGGCGAAGAAATAGGCCACCACGGCATGTGGAGAAAGAAAGTAGGTGCGGAATAAAGGCCGCACAAGTTCAAAATCCGCGATGAAGACCATGGAGCACGGTAGATACCGCAAGACAAAGAACAAAATGACGCGGGTGATATAATGCATTGCGGAGTTGGGTGTTGCTTGCAGAGGACATGACAGAGTCCGCAGAGCATGAAAAACTACTAAACGAAAAAAAAAAGTTGCGGACCAAAGCGGAAACTCTGTGAGATGTGGAAAAGTCGTGACTGTTTTGAACCAGACGCTAAACCACCTCAACAACCAGAATTTAATGAAGTATGGGCATCGTCCTCTTGCACTGGTAATCTGATGGCGTGCAACTAGGGCAATGTCAGGCACCTCTTCTCTCTCCTTTGTTTTATAAATGCAACTAAAAACTCATCGTAAAGGATCCCTCTTTTGATTGTAACGGCACCATGTCAAAATGGTGGTTGACTTCCCACGAGTTTTAGACCTCGGATTTGAGTGTCTATGGTGCATCCAATGCCTTATGAGCATTTGTAATGGTCTGTGCATATTCATAGCAACGATTTAATGAAGATTGTGGCTCGTTTCCACCCTTCTCCTTGCATTGTTGTCTTCTTGCCTCTCCTTTCATGCGTTTTATGTTGTGTATGGATTCTACAAGCGGATTCTTCATTTTTGTGTGTTGTTAGTGCATGGAATGGAAGGGTTGATGCAGGGTTGGTTTGTGGCACGTGTCTGCCCTCTCCTCTCTGTGTTTCCTTCTATTCTTCCCCTCATGGAGAGTGATCACTCTTGTTCTGGCGTTATCGCCTCTGTTTTAGCTTAGTTTGTTATGTTTTTCCCTCCTCTTCTCTCTCGACACCAGTGACTTGGATGCATTAGAGTAGGCTTAGGTTAGAGGTAGTTTTAGTGATGGTTTAGTTAGGGGAAAGGAACCAGCCTTCTTTGAAGGTCTGTCTCAAGGATCAAGGTCCCACACCTTGGAGACATTCGCAGATTAGCCTAAAGTATTGATCTGCCATGATCGAAATCTAGGGTGCTACTTTTGAGCGTTAACAGGTCCTTGATTCCGCTCTTGTTGTAAGCCAAAATGGTTGATATCTCCAAAGATAATTCATGCTCATTGAAAGTGGGAAAGATGTTACTATAGTGGTCAGAGCAGCGAATCAGGAAGTTCACCACATCCAATGCAAATTTCAGTAAATTAATTCACTAAGTAGCTGATTCGGCACCCCTAGGGCACACTGGTACGGTACTAAACATACCCAGTACAGGTACTGCCCGGATACGTGCCCAGAAACGGCCAAGATATGGTTAGGCAGGTCCGAATACGGACGGGTACGTCTGCAGATGTACCCAGCCATACCCGGACCTGCCTGGCCGTTTCCGCAGAGTTTCCATTCCCAAAACTGTTTTTTTCAATAATTTTTTTTCTACTTTAAATTGAATATATCATTACAGTTTTCGGCACCATTATTCTACAAAAGGTACCAAATACAAGCCATCATAAACATGGATAAAAATAAAATGTATTAGATAAATGATAAATGTAATAAACACCTCAACTAGATATGGTAGGGACAAATGAAATTATGAATTTATGAGTAGTTTGTTGTGGTTATTTAGCTTGTTTTGTTTTTCATATGCATAATATGTGGTTAATTCCTATTTAGCAGGCTGGAATTTATATATTTTTTAATTTTTATATATATTTTGTACAGCCGTATCCAATGTCATATCCGGGGCCAATTTTTTTGCCATATCCACGTATCGGATACTCCGTACCCGTACCCATATCCAAAACGTATCGGCTACTTAGTCAATTCACTATATATTTCAAGAGTTGAGATGAAATTTTCAAAAGCTCCAATCCATTTATATTGACAATGTACATGAAATCAGTATGATGTATGTTGGTGGAGCCGTTTCTCCTCCTAACAGGGAGCTATATAATTCTCAAACTTGAATAAGTGGTTGGTGAATCTATATTTGGTACTTCAAATGGCATCTTTACAGTCTCTATAATATACATATGTATGCCCGCGTGTGTGTGCGTTTATGCACACATGTATGTATGCATACATTTATGTATGTGTGTGTGTATATATTTGGATGTGTCTAGTTAAGTCTTTAATAATATTTATCAACTACACCATTGTCTCTTCAGTATTTACTGAATCTTATTGATAATCAGTGGGCTTCAAAGGAATTGATAATGTGCACTCCAAAGTGAATTTGTTTTTACTTTCAATTCATAATAGTTATTTTTGATGTTCTGACTGGAGAGGATGCTTGTCCCAAACACAATGCTTTGAAGGCAGGAGGGTATCACGATCAGAAGCTCTAGTTTGTCTACTATTATTCATTTCAAGAAAGGACAGTTGGAATGGCAAAAACGGAAAGACATGAACAAATAAGAACTTCGGCACGGCATAGGATGCAAATAAAATCTACATGACCTGTGATCGATTTGGGTTTTTTGTGACATAACCTATCATGATTTGGGTTTTTGTGATATAGCCTATCACCTAACCATGGCACCAAAAGATGCTGTTGCTAGTGAAGAGTGTAAACCAACAATTTTGGTGGCCATTGCTTGTATTCTCTACCATCTTACGTACATCCATTTTTGTTTCTGCTATCATTTATATTCTGCAGTTTGTGAGGTAATATCAATTTGTATCGGAGCCTGCAATCAGACCTATTGAAGTTCTAAAATTCCGGTTCTCTTTGAATATTTGTCTCTTCCAAAATTCTCCTCAAATCCCTAGCCTCTAGAAGCGTGCCAGGATCATCTTCCTCCATTCAACCTAAATTTGTGGATCTGAGTACATAGATCATTCTGCCATTCTGCAGCAAAATCAGATTCCACCTTTGTACAACAATTTTGCACAACCTTGGAAGATATACTAAATGCAAATTGTCTTTTTGGCCCAAACTTTCATGAATAGGAAGATCTTGTTGCAGACATCGTGTTGTTGCATAAGTGCAACTAGCCTTCTATCAGGTTGGAAGGTCTTTGATCCTAGTGAGGTCCTTTGCATCAAATTCATCTTAGGAATTTTTCTCATCTCTGAGAGGAGATAGAGCTCTTCACTCTCAATTCCTTACAGCACGCTTACCAACTTATTATAAGTGTGAAAGCCAAGCAGTAGAAGAAGACCATCATTCAGTTACATGATGAAAATAACAGTAGTTCTAGCATAGCTATTAGCTTTTCAAACCTACCAGCTCATCCAAGAATGGAAACTCTTCCCAAAGTGGATCCACTAACGGTTCTACAAATGGGAAGAACTATCGTGCTTATCATAGCCACACCAGGCATTATAAAGAAGAATGCCATGTTTTGAAATCAAAAAGACCAAGGTCCCTTCAAATTGAACAGAAATCAAAACCTGAAAATTCAGAAGTTCAAGTATCCAATCCCAACACGCCTAATCTTAAGTTAATTCTCATGATCAATGATTGCTCTGCCCACAATTGAAAAGTTTTAATCACTCATAATTGTCGAATCAAGAACAAATTGGTGGAGTTGATCCTTGATGATGGCAATCAAAAGAACCTGATTTCGCAAAAGTTGGTAGATGATCTTTGGTTGTCAGCTACACTGCATTCCCACCCATACCAATCCAGATCCAAGACAAGATGATGGTCTTCCTTGAGTAAAATTCAGTTGAATACTTGAGTTTCCTCATTGATAAGTATGGCATATGTGCTGATCCATAAAAATCAAGGTCTTTCATGAGCGGCCCACTTGATCCAATATATTCAATCAGAACCATTTTGTGGGAGTTCTGAAATTTTATAGGAATTTAATTCATAACTACTCATGTGTTGTGCAACCCATTCTTCAACTCACACATCAAAAACTCTTACTTGGAGTCACAAGTTGCCTAACCATTTCTCTGTTTGAAAATGTTCTTGCCGCTGCTCATGTGCTTGCTCTTCCTCATTTGCAACAACCATTTGAGCTTCAGAGGTTGGTGCTTCTTTTGTATGCCATAGGAAATTTCTTAAGTATGGAGGATGTCCAATGGCATATCATTCTACGGCCTTGTCACAAGCCAAGCTCAATTTTAGCATGCATAACAAAAAAATATGCTTTAGTCAAAGTACTCAAGCAATGGTGCCTTAACTTCTGTGAGGATCCTTCTGCATAGATTTACGAACTACAGAAAATAAATGAACAATGAAATGAACTTTGGGAAATAACTCAATTAACCTTTAGATCGCAGACCACTTTGAGGGGAAACCTCCTTTGAGCAAGCTCAATACAATAATATTTGTGGATGCCTTCATTGGGCCTCAACACTTATATACTAAGTCTATTCTAACAACTACTACTTCCCATGTATGTGGGATAATTCAAATATGCTCAAGGGACGACTTACAAAGCATATGCGTCCATAGCGACTAATACACTAATAATGCAAAGAGAAGGGTAGGACACGGGTTCCTAACATCCCCTCCCCCTTAGAAAAAACTTTGTCCTCAAAGCTTCAGATGTGGGAATTGTTGTTGAATCTGGAAGAGTGGTTCCCATGTTGCATCTTCTGGTTGCATGCCATGCCACTAGATTAAGACTTTCGTGATTGAGCGGGAGCGAAGTTGGTGGGTGCGCCTGTTCAAGATTGCTTCCGGTTCGAGAAGGATGGAGCCTTCATTATCAAGTTCTGGTAAAACTATTTGCACTCTAATGTTGGTTCCAAGAACTTTCTTCAAACATGAGACATGAAAGATTGGGTGAACTCGAGAGGAGGGTGGAAGCTCCAACTTGTAAGCAACAAACCCAATCTTCTGGAGAACCTTATATGGCCCATAAAACTTGGAGTAAGCTTATGACACCCTGTTAGTTTTAGGGATGATTGCTTGTATGGCTGCTGGAAAAGAAAAACAATATCGCCTGGTTGAAAGGTGCACTCGAAGCGGTGTTGGTCAGCCTCGTTGCTTCATTCGGTTCTATGTCATATGGAGATTGCCCCCACGGTGCTAACAATTTGATCCCGGTTTAAGAGAGTAGCGTTGACCTCCTGAACTAATGACTGTCGGGGTATATAGAGAAGCGTTGGTGGCGCTTGACCATAAACCGCTTCATATGGAGTCATTTTAGTAGAAGTGTGGTGTGATGTATTGTACCACCATTCTACTGGGGAAGCCACTTTGCCCATTAGTGTTGTTCAAGCAAAGCAACGAAGGAATGTTTCCAAGCATTTGTTGACAATTTTTGTCTGGCCATCTATTTGTGGATGATACTCGAGCTCATCTTCAATTGTGTGCTTGTGCGTTGGAATAGCTCCATCCAAAAATGGTTGGTGAAAGTTTTGTCACGATCAGAGACAATTGAAGAGGGATGCCATGAAGGCGGAAGATTTGATCCAAGAAAACTTGTGTGACCGTGGAGGTTGTATATGGATGGCTAAGGGCACAAAAATGACTATATTTGGAGAGGCGGTCTACCACGACCAGGATCATTGTTTTTCCTCCAGATTTAGGGAGCCCCCAATGAAATCCATAGAAATATTTGTCCAGATCCTGGTAGGAATGGGAAAAGGCTCGAGCAAACCAAGAATCAATGTTGTTTCACCTTTGTTGCATTGGTAGGTATCACATTCGCCCACCATCTATTTAATTTCTCCTTTCATTCCCTTCAAAAGAAGTTTCAACGTGCCCACTCATATGTTTTGAGAAATCCTGAGTGCCCTACCGAGGGAGAAGCATGGATTTCATATAATACAACTTGATGAAGGTCTGTGCTATGGGGAAGCACCAAATGGCCCTTGTAACACAGAGAAGCACCATCCCATGAATAATGCGGTATTGTAGAGGGGTTAGTGGTCAATTGTTGAATGAGGGGTTGTAAGAAGGGATCATTTGCATACCCTTCTTGTACATGATTCTAATTAGTTTGGAATGGGCATGGAGATGGCAGAAAGGGAAGCTGGTCCTCAAATGTGTGTGAGAGAGCATCAACCACGACATTGTCTTTACCCTTCTTGTAAGTGATCTCATAATCATAGCCCATGAGTTTGTTGACCCATTTTTGTTGTGTTGGTGATGAGACGTTGTAGGAAATATTTCAAACTCTAGTGATTGGTTTTGATGCAAAAATGATTCCCAATTAAGTATGGCTGCCATTTTTGTATTGCATGCAAAATTGCCATCATCTCCTTTTCATATGTAGACAAAGCCAAATTTTGGCTAGAAAGGGATTTGCTAGTGAAGGCAATTGGACGACCCTCTTGGAGAAGAACAACACCCAAGCCGTTGCCATAGGCATCACTTTCGATGGTGAAAGTTTGGTGAAGTCGACATGGCCAAAACTGGTGTGCTACACATAGTCTGTTTGAGTGCCATGAATGCCTGGTCACTGCCGCATCCCATGTGAATGCATCCTTCTTCAATAAGGAAGTCAAGGGAGCCACGATCTTTCCATAATCCCTGACGAACTTGCGATAGTATCTTGTAAGGCCTAAGAACCACAAAGGCTCTTGAGGGTTGTTGGCGAGGCCAATGTTGCATGGCACTAATTTTTTTAGATCCACATAGACCCCATCGGCTGAAACAATGTGCCCTAGATATTCAACTTCCTCTTGACCGAAGGAACACTTGGACTACTTGGCACATAATTGATTGTCTGCTAGAAGTTGTAATGCCCTATCAATATGTTAGAGATGTTTAGCCCATGTGTGAGTTGTAGATCAAAATATCATCAAAGAAAACCAAAACAAATTGATGGAGAAAAGGCCAAAAGATTTTATTCATTAGTCCTTGAAATGTTGAAGGGGCATTTGTAAGTCCAAATGGCATGACCAAGAACTCATAGTGACCATCATGAGTGTGAAAGGTTGTCTTTAGAATGTCATCAACATGCACTCGAGATCTAATGATAGCTTGAACGCAGATCCAATTTGGAAAAAACAATTGCCCCATGGAGCTCATCTCATCGATGACCAGAATTGGGAATTTATCTTTGATAGTGAGGTGGTTAAGGGCGTAAATTCAATGCAGAGGCGCCACGACCCATCCTTTTTGTGGACAAGAAGCACTGGGGAGGAGTATGGGCTGGTGTTGGGGCGAATAACTCCGGACTTGAGGAGTTCCTAGACTAGCTTCTCAATCTCATTCTTTTGTAGATGGGGATAGCGGTATGGCTAGATGTTGGGTTGTGCTTCTGGAAGGAGCAGAACACGATGATATTTAGGGCGTGAAGGGGGCAAACCCAATGGCTCTATAAAAATGGTGTATGCTCATCGAGGAGGGCTTGTAAATCAATAGGGTAGTTAGTAACAACATGGGGATTGAGTTGGATGGAGTGCAGTTGGGAAATGATCCCATGCGAGCCTTTCTTCAAAAGCTTTTTCCATGCGATGGGAACTGATGATGCTAGCAGATCCTGACAATAACCCTTTTAAGGTGTGCTTCTGGCCACTATCTGTGAACTGCATCCAAAGCTAAAAGAAGTCCCATAGAATAGGTCCCAATGTGTGGAGCCACTACACACCTAAAACCACATCACATCCTCCTAAGGGTAGGGAAAACATATCTGAGCGAAGAGTGTAATCGCCTATTGTGATACGCACATTTTGACACTTCCCTTTACATGGCAATGTTCCCCCATTAGCAATCATGACTTCAAAGCTAGAACAAGGGTGTATGAAGCAATCTGCTGTTTAGCAATAATGAGGATTGATGAAATTGTGAGTGTTGTCAAAGTCAATGAGGATTGTGAGAGGGATCTTTTAAAGAACCCTTGACCTTCATGGTTTGAGGGGTGGTAACACTGCTAGTGCATGTAGAGAGATCTTGGGTTGAATCTCTCTGAGGCACTAAGTCCTCTGAGGGGCTTTGTTCCTCTTGAGCATCTGGAATTCTTAGAGATTGGGCTCGTTGTCCTGCTCTAGCGGTGATTCCACATCTAACAAGTAGAGCTTTTGTGTGATGCACTGTGACCCTTAACCCATTTGTCATCACAATTATAACATAATCCTTTCTCCTTGAGCCCACATCTCTGCCTCAGTAAGGCGCTTGACCGGGGTGGTTGTGGCTGGCCACTGGTTCATTGTGTTCTTTGCGGGTGGGAAAGTGGGAGGTCGACGTTATCGTTGAGAGTTTATCTTCTGCTAACTTAGCCAGGCCCAAGGCGTCCATCATGTTGTTGGGCCAAAACATTTTCACCTCAGGCGGAGTGGCTCTTTGAGGCCACTAACAAAACAACTCTTGAAGAAGTCATCTGACAACCCTTTAGTGTGATTAGCCAGTTTCTCAAATTCAATCTAGTAATCACGAACAATACCTATCTGGCGGAGTTTGGTGAGAGCTCTTGTAAAGTCCTCGAATGCCGAGGGACCAAACCTGCCTAGAAGTAAGGATGCAAAAGTTGTCCAATTTGGTTCATCATTCGATTTGAGATACCAATGGTACCATTGAAGTGTTTCTTGTTCCAAGTGGAAGGAAGCAATTGGGACTTGGTTTACAAAATAAGTATTGTGAAGGTTGAAGAATTGTTTGGCTCGATATATCCATCTGTAGGATATGTACCATTGAACCTTGGAAAGTCCAACTTGGGCCCACAAGATGTGTTGGGAGAAGAGAAGCTATTCTCTGAAGAAGACTCTTTCTGCAATTTGTTGAGCAAAAGGCTATTCTGTTGGTTCAGTCCACACATCATATCGTTAACTCAGTGACCTAGGACTTCAATGTTGCGATTTCTTCCTCCATGATCTTTGTGCTTGCACAGGTGGCTACCATAACCAAAAAAAAATTTGCAAGGGATAGAAAAATGTATTCTAAGACACGGATCAATAAGGGAAATTTTCAATGTGAGCTCAATCGGAAGGGTAAATGTACTTTATTAGTTTTTTGGCACCTCTTGGTTAGGATTGACGAACGTAAGGGCGATTTAGAACCGTAATAGAAAAAGCTGGGAAATTTTTCCGAGAGGGACGAGAGAAGCGAGAAAATGGAGAGGAACACTATGGGAAAATTTGAAGCAATTGGGGAAAAACTAAATAAGTTATGGAAAAACTGAAAAAAACAAAAATTGAGATTTCTAGCTAATAAAAGTGGAATTTGGATATGGACCCTCAAGGAAAGAAATGTGCAAAATGGAATTTCAAGTGTTCCAGAAATTTGAGAGTCAACAAAACTATAAAATGAAAGATATGGCAAAAAAATTGATTTTTTTAATGAAAACTAACTCGCCACTTTGTTGTTCCTACCAACAATGTGTCTCGTAAGTGTGCAATTACCAACAATTCTCAACTATGACTGCTTTGTTGTTTGCCCATTGAATTGTTATGTTGGATATGGGCCTCAACCGGTTAGGCTGCCTAAGGGTTTTAAAGATTCTCTCTAGCACCATTTCTAGGACATCTCCAAGATGCCCCTCATGGATTATCTTATCAAACCCACTGTTCTTTATGGCTATGTGGTGTGTGGACCCTCATTGCTCGAGTCGGATTGGGCTTAATCGAGAGAGTCCAGACACTTCTCCTTTGTCGCTTTCATCAAATACAAGCGGTTCATTCCTCATCACATCATTCTTGCGGAGTTTGGGGCCTGTCCTTTCAGGATGAGACCATTTTTGATCTGGTTTCCTTTTTGCACCTAGTTTTCTTCTTCTCTTCTCATGTTTTTTACTTATTTGGAAACCTTAGGGTTTCCCGCGTCACTCGTTTTTGGTCTTTGGCCTCTTCTCTTGCTTTGCACTTCTTTAGAAAACCTTTTGGTTTCCTTTGTATGGACACATTGGTATTCTACAATCCCTTTGACCTACTTTTGTGGTCATTCATTGGACATTTATATAATTATTTTATCGTATCTATCTAGCCACCAATGTTGTGCGAACGAGTACCACTCACGAGAAAATTTCTGCCCACGGACTTACCCCTTAATCAATCGGGAACGGAGCCATTACAACAGATAACTCTTGGTTTACCTCACGGTAGAAACTAGTCAATCGGGACAGTCATTGCCCTTTCCGTTAGTAGGTCCTCTCAATGGGCCAACTACTTCAAAGGTTCTGTGGTACTCCTCACAATGAGTTTCACGGATTATGCCCAAGTACTTCTCACAATTATTGAGGTGGGTATTAACCCTTATCCGAACTTGCAATGAATATGTAGAAAAATAGATGCAAGGAAAATATTTCCATAAATGGCGTAGCTCTGAAAGCCACAAGCTGGAAATAAAATTCTCCAAAATCTACCTGCAAGGCCAAGAAAGTGCCCTGATACCAAATGTAAGGATCCTTCTGCATATATTTAAGAAACTACAAAAATAAATGAACGATGAAATGAACTTTGGGAAATAACTCAATTAACCTTTAGATCGCAAGCCACTTCGAGGGGTAACCTCCTTTGAGCAAGCTCAATACAATAATATTCGTGGATGCCTTCATTGGGCCTCAACACTTACTTATATACTAAGTCTATTCTAACAACTACTACTTCCCATGTATGTGGGATAATTCAAATATGCTCAAGGGACAACTTA
Organism: Taxus wallichiana var. yunnanensis; assembly: GCA_018340775.1. Classification (NCBI taxonomy): domain Eukaryota; kingdom Viridiplantae; phylum Streptophyta; class Pinopsida; order Cupressales; family Taxaceae; genus Taxus; species Taxus wallichiana. The sequence continues at coordinate 82,226 of JADAXU010000136.1, forward strand.
CAAAGCATATGCGTCCATAGCAACTAATACACTGATAATGCAAAGAGAAGGGTAGGACACAAGTTCTTAACAAATTCTCAATAAAGAGGTTATTACGCACACGGATAAATAGTCCCTTTAGTTCTTGCACTCTTGATTCAAAAGTCAAGAACATTGGCATTTGAAGTGAGCATCTTATATTCAGCAGTTTCATTTGATGATCAAGTAAAGGAAGGGCATCAATGACAAATTGGTGGATCTTCTTAATCGTCCTCCTTGAGTACTTGACATCTTGGAGGTTCGATGTACAATTTATGATGAGTAGAAAGATCTCTACTCCTTTGGTCCTAACTTTGGTACAATCATTGATGCTTTGAAGCAGCCCACGATGATCAATCAACTTTATTTGACTACAATTTGAGAGGTAGTTTAGTGTACAAGCTCACTCAGCTTTGCATTCCCATCATCCTGTCTTACCAACTTTTTATCAAGGAAGCTTATTCCTCCTTCTATGGTTAACATTTTAGCAACAAGAAGACCTTGCACAGCTTGTAGCACTACTTTTATTGGCTTCTATTGGGAAGCAAGTTGACTATTTCATACATCGGTGCTCGCTTTGCTATCAATTTAAGCCTTCCAATTGGAACCTTGAATTGTATCAGCCATTGTCGGTCCCTTCACGGCCCTGTAATCCATTTCCATGGATTTCATTAGTGACCCACATACAATTCATCATCACCATTACAGCATCTTTGTTGTGGCATGCCAGTTTTCTAAAATGGCATTTTTATGCCATGCATGAAGACAATCGGCATTTTACATGCTGCTGACTTGCTCTTCAAGCATGTTTGGAGCAATTTCAGGCTATCACTCACTTGTACTTCTGATCATGAATCTCATTTCTTGAGTCGCTTTTGAAAATCATTGTGGAAGCTTCTTGGCTGCCAATTGCACTTCTCCACTTCCTTTCATCCACAAAATAATGGCCAAACCAAATTCACAATCATACCTTAGTTCATGCTCTTAGCATCTATTCTTTCCAAAATAAATAGTGGGACAACCATTCGCATATCCTTCAACATAGTTACAACCAGGATACTCATGTCTCTATTAGGAATTCTCCTATCGAAGATTATTATGGCTTCCATCCATTGGGCCTTCTGAGATTTCACAACCCAAAATTGTTTGTTGACAAAAAGAAATTAATTTGAATAATTGGCTTATTTATTGATGATTTCAACTGTTGATGGATTAATCATTATATTTGATGATATTGCATATGCTTTAATCTATATGATTAATGGGAAAATATGATTTAGTTTTATCATATTTGATATGCTCTTAGCATTTATCGCATTTACTGATTTAACAAATGCACATTCAAATTGAGTTGTTGAATTTATGATTTCACTATAATTATGATCTAACTACATGCGTTTTCATGAGTTATGTACACAAGAACAGGTTCCCTTGTAGAAACTAGGACACCCAAAAGGAGAGTATCATCGGGGAAGGTTGTAGATCAAGGCGGACATGATTGTACAAAGAAGTAAATGAGAACCAACACACGCTTAGATCTACCTTGTGTGTTATAGTTGTAGTGGTACATGTGCATTTGGTTGTGTCGTGTGATATTTGCTTGACTAGGTTTTGAAGGTTGTCATTTTAATGTTTGTTAACTTGGCTAATGATTGTTGATCATTCTTGACCCTTGACTGCAATGGTTTTGTGGGCTTATCAGTGCCTAGCCATTTTTGTTTGATTGGTGTTTGACGATAGTTTAAATCCCGTTTTCAGAGATAATCATGGGCTTGTCGGTTAAATGGGAGTTTTTATAAAATTTAATATGCTACTTTAGTAGCATGAATTAAATTAATTTAATTAATTAGCTTAATTAGAACTCAGCCTTGCCAAGGCTATTCTGCGGAAAAATTGGTTGTTGAAACCTAGGGCATCATGCAGATTAATGCAAAAACACATCCTTTGCATGCATGGCATGGATTATATTTTGGGGAGTTGATAATTAACTTTAAAAGCAAGAAAACTCATTTGCAAGATTTTTATGGGTGATAGAAATTGAGTTTTTATTATTAGCAAGAGTTTTTGGAGTAAAAACTAATTTTTGGGGGGTTGGGAAATCCATGGGACGAACTGAGTAGATCTGGACAAAGTAGATTGACAAGCTAGGACAACGGGACAAGGGTTTTGCAAATTTTTGAAGTGCTTTCAGTTTTGGGTCTTCCTCCAGGAAAGAGATTATGTTTCACTTGTTTATCATGAATTCTGGAATGGTGTATTTGTTGGAACTTGTTTTTACTGATTTTATGAGTATAAATTAATTGATGAATTTTGGATATGTAAATTCTAGACTGGTCATGTGTTTTTCTCCTTTCTAGACCAGGGCAGAATTTTGAAGTGCATGTGCACTTAGAAAGCCCGCCTAAACCTTGGTGAAGAATCAAAGTGCATGCGCACTTAGAAAGTCCGCCTAGACCTTGGCAAAGAATCTCAGGTTGGGTTATAAGTATCTGTGCAAGAATGAGATTGAAATTACTTGATTAAGTATGCAAATGATGAATGAATGAATTAAACCATCGGGCTTGATGAGCTATTACTTTTACAGCTATAATGAGTTAATAAAAGAATCTGGTTATGAGGTTCAATTATGATGATAAATTAGTTGTATATGCTTAACATAATTAAAAATAATGTGCTTTTTTCTGTACTAAGTAATGGGGTCATTAAATGTTTGCAGCAATTTCAGGCTACCACTCACTTGTACTTCTCATTTCTTGAGTCGCTTTTGAAATTCATTGTGGAAGCGTTTTGGCTGCCAATTGCACTCTTCATGTCCTTTCATACACAAAATAATGGCCAAACCAAATTCGTCAATCATACTTTAGTCCATGCTCTTAGCATCTACCATTGCCAAAATAAATAGTGGGACAACCATTTGCATATCCTTCAACGTAGTTACAACCGGGATACTCATGTCTCTATTAGGAATTATCCTATTAAAGATTCTTATGGCTTCCACCCATTGGGCCCTTATCAGATTTCAGTTTCTCTTCCAGATCCAACTATGTCGGACAAACAAAAGAAGCAAGAAAAAGCTTCTGTTAAGAATATATTGTTAGTGCTCACATTATTGTTATTTATGTTTATGTGAGTAGGTATTGTTGTGTGTGCGAGTTGTTGAGAAACAACTCATAATAGTTAGATGTGTGAGAATATCATGCGGGTGAAATATATTAGTGAGTGAATATTGTACGTGAGTTGTGATAAACACTCACTATTAGTTATTGTTGACTTTTCAAGTCACCTTGCCCAAGTTGCCCTTTTGTTTTTCACGACTAATTCCTTGCAAAAATCCCTGTTTTTAAATTTTTGTGAAAGACCATTTTATGAAAATCTCGAAAAAAATTTAAAAATTCTTTGTATTTCGGATTTCAGGTTTCAGGAAACAATTTGCAATTCGCATGCAAATTGTTCCCCGAAACCCAAAACCTGAAATTCAAAGGACTCTGTGTATTTTGGGTTTCGAGTTCTCTTTTGCAATTTGCATGCAAATTGCAAAATGAAACCCAAAACCCAAAACCCGATCAACTTGCATTTTTGTGGTCAAACCCTGATGTTTGGTCAATGCATTTAATACTGAACCCTCGCACATGTCACCTACGTGTAATAAATGCACCATTTTCTATTTATACTCGGATTTCCACGTCATTTCCACCTGTCTTTTGTACACTCTGACTTGCAAACGACTCTTTGACTTGACTGCTTATTTTCTTGATTTTTCAAGCTTTTTCGGATTTCTTTTGCAACCCATTTGAGTTATCGGTAAGACCTTATGTTTCAGCAATTTTTTGAGGTTTTTATCATTGTTTATGAGGCATTTTTTCCACATTTCTTTAAGTATATGGGGTTTTGGGATTAGGTTTTGTCCTTGGTATGTCAATAACCATGGTTTTCTTTTGCACATGCCTCCTTGTATGCCCTCTCTTTCCTTCCTTGTTTTGATCATGGTTTGATGTGCAAAACAAGTTTCAGATTTGAGTAAGTGTTTCTCAACATTCGGAGATTCCAAAAAACAAGCTTCATTCCTTGTGGATTGCATTTCAGAAGTCGGAGACTGCAAAACAAGGTTCAACTTCCACCCAAACCATTTCGGAAGTTGGCAGCTGCATTTCAAGCCCCTACTTCCGCCATGACCAAGTCGGGAGTTGGCATGTGCAAAACAAGGTCTGAGTTCCGCCTTTTGCATTTCGAAGGTTGGTAGTTGCATTTCAGGACCCGACTTCTGTTGTTGGTTTCAGGTGCTTCAAAGGGGTTTTTCAGGAGGTCCTTCGAGAAAATGACAGAGTCTTTGTCAAAAGGCACGGGAAGGCAATGAAATACAGCTTCCTAGGGGTGACTCCCCCTTCAAACATCACATCGGATTTTAACATTGGGGACACTAACCTTGGCCATATTGACCTCCCTGATTTCTGGGACAGAATCAAGGCCCCATCCAAGTCCACTTGGATCAAGAGTATCTATGATAACAGCATAGCGCTTGCGGCAGCATTTCCCACCCTCAATGCGATGCCCGAAATTTGTACACGCAGCAGCCACACATTATGATCTTGAATCCCGTTCAGTCAAGGATTAAGACGGGGTGGTAGTGATAATATTAGATGTTAATTACCTTGAAGAGTTATTCAAGCTCCCTAATATTGAAGGTTATGCAAATATCTCGCCTAAGGCAGCTCGGCAGTTTTGGGACAAAAAAATTGATACTTACATCAAGTCCTCTACAAAACTTACCTAATGAAGCCAAAGCCATCAGTAACCAGGTTCCCAAAGATCATTCCTCGCTTTGACTTCATTCAGAAAGTCAATGATTTAATCACCTTGTTGAGCAGAGTTGTGGGCCTTCCATCTTCCAAGTATTTTCAAGAATGGATTTTCCAGTACATCTCCACTATCCAGAAGAATGCCACCCTCATTCGATGGGTTGAGCATATCAATGATGCCCTACACTCACAATTGTTGGAATTTCGGACCATAGGGAAATTCTACATGACTTCCTACCTTATGTATGCCACAGCAGAAATGAGGAACTATCTAGGGTTGTCGTAAGAGGAAACAAGGAATCAAGTGCAAATTTATGAGTATTACCCTCAATTGACAATGAAGGAAGGACCGCAACAATTCAAAATAGTGAATGACACCTTCTTTTATGCTATAATGTGTGCACTTGACAAAGACTTGTACAATCGTCGGGTCACAGATGAAGCACGGAACATGGTCAACATATGGGGATGTATCTTCTTGCATTTCCCAACCTTCCAAGCCCCTTACAAGCTTGGTAGGGAACCTTGGAAGCTTGTCAACATATGGGGATGTATGTATCTTCTTGTTTTTCAGGTGCCCCTTACAAGCTTCCAAGGTTCCCTAGTAACAAATGGGTTTTGATGGAATTGGTCAGACAATTGCTCCATCTCCACAAATATCAACAAAGCAAACATAAGGCAGGGGTTCAATTTCCTATCACAATAGGCCGATATGCATGTGCATCATCTTACAAGGCCAAAAATGTCGAGGGAGAAATGCAGCAAATGAAGATCAAGACCTTCCACCCATGAATTAGCTTTGATTTCTAGGGCGTCGTCGGCGGGATCGGCTAGCTAGTGTTCATATGCCTCAATTAGAGGATATCTAGATTGGTTGCAGAGATGAGGTGGCCATAAGGGAGAAAGATTATTGTAGATTGACACTTGAAGAGGTGGTCAAATACGGCATCACAGATGTTCTTGAAGGCATCCATGACAACGAGGAGGTCTTGGACCCCACATATACTCAAATGAATGTAAAGATGCTACTGCTACCCTCAATCAATTGGTCACTCAAGGAGTGCATGGTCACCAAGGAACACACAACAGGCATCCTCAACTACACCCACCAGTGGTTACTTTCCTTGGGAATTTCACCCAAGGACCTAGAGTACACTGCGACTACCAAAACTCAAGTGCAATTAGAGATGGGCCACCCTACCACTATAAAAGAAGAAAGGCCCCTTTCCAAGCCTTACAAAATCAAATTTGTAAGCAAGGGCATGGGACCTTCTTATACTCCTTCCACTGAATTGATAGATTTGAGTTTGTTTTTCTTCATCTTCTATTGCCCAAGTCCTAGAGTCTCCCTCTCACCTCCTCTTCCTTCTTCCCTATTTTCAATCTCTTCCCCTCCCCCACCTCTCACATTCTCTCTACTCACAACTACTATTCCTTCCACTTTACTTCCTTTTTCCCCTCTTGTCCACCTCCTCTCCTTCCTTGGCTCAGGTGTTTTCTTCCCTCCCTCCTCTTTCATCCGGAGATAGTTTGGCTTTGAGTTCTTCCTTAGTGACGCCTCTTCCCCTGCTTCCTCTTCCCACTTCTCCTACCATCCTTCCCGTTTCATCCATTTCCATTCCTACAACCATGATGTCCATCCCTCCTCCCCTTGTCACTCCTTTGCCACTCATCACCGTTGCAGCGGTTGTCTCCTCGACACCCATTCTTTTGACCCTGTTGTCTCTTTTCCTTCCCCATCCTCTCAAAGAAAATGATCTCTTCCTCCACTTCTTTCCAGCTAATTAGCCAAACCCTAAGAGGAAGAAGAAGTATCCATTGTTGATGACTTTGATCTTAGCAATAGATCTTGCTTCACAATACCAGCAAAGAAGCCAAAGACAATCTCTCATCTAACGGTTAATCAATCTGGGGAGAGGTTTGTTGAAATTGCAACACTTGCTGCAGACAAATCCAAAGAAGATATCACAACAGTTGATTACCAAATCTCCAAGGTCTCCTTGGGAAAGGCTACGCATGAAGGTGCAAAACAAGATGTCAGATTGCCCTTGGCAACCTTCTGGAAAAGTTTGATAAAGACAAGGTCACCAAGGACGAGCTCAAAGATAAAGTGGAGCAGACTGACAATCGTCCTTCATAAGATCATGCAGCCTACTCATTCCTCCGCCCTTGCAATCACGACAAGTTTTGACACCACTTCTTCTCTACTGGTGAGAGAAAATCGATCAGCAAGAGAAAGCAGTGGGAGTTTGGGTGGACCATCTGATCCAGGAAGGGGAGCAAGTAATCAGAGATGCGATGGTTATGCACAATAAGCTTGAAAGAAAAGACTATTGTGATCAAGATGTGCAACATTTGGGAGATGAATGTGATAACTAGGAACTCACTCTAGAAACTTGGAGAGAGTTACGAAGTTGAATCCAAATGTCCTCCTTAGCAAAGGGATCATTGATGATCCCACCAAGCTCTTTGAATAATTTGAGGCCATCGAGTTCCGCATTCGAATGCTCAAAGAAACAACTTAGAAATTGGTCAGTGCCAAGAACAAGGGAATTGATGTTATTGATGATATCATTCAACGAATTCGACAAGATCCATTGCAAATTCTAGGATAATGATCTAAACGCACTCCCAACAAATGATATAGTTGTTGAATTCAAGAGCCTAGTTGAGGAGGGTACAGGAGTAGCTCAGATATTTGATCTTCAATCTATTGACATACTAGTGTTGTATCAATGCTTTTTGGGTCAACTTCGGAGGATTACGGGTAGGGTCAAGAAATTACCCAAAAGCGAGTCAAACAATTAACTCTGAAATCCTAAACCACTTGTGTGTGTGATGACAAAATGACAAGAAATCATCAAACGATTTCTTGAATATCGGTAGAAACAAACTGAAGAGGATACTGAGAAGGCCGATACATCCAAAGATTTGAATGCACAAGAAAAAGTAGTATCAGCCCTAGCTGAATTTTCCTTCTAAGTCGTTTTCATTTTTGCACATTCCTCCATATACATAGATCGACCGATTTTTGAGTTGTAGGTTTGACCGGTCAAAGTTGCACAATTGTTTAGCTATTTTTAGGATTCTTTCATAGATATGAATGCACCCTATTTTTAGAATGTAATTAGTTAAGAGGAGTAGCTGATGTTGCTCAACCTCTTTGGCTATTTATATAAGGATGCACAATGTATTAGGGGACTTTTTGATCTATCGTGTAAAAGGCTTTGCCCTTTTTAGCACTTGTACATAGGCTCAGCCTTAATATTATATACAGAACTGATATTTTGCCTTCTTTCCACTTGCATGTGTTGTGTATGTCAATGGTTGATTATCGTACTTGTGAATCTTTCTTTCCTAGTACTTATATGATCCATTTTACCTTCATATGGAGTTAGTTCTTCTCTTTGCAGGTTGTATGTTGTGTTAAAATAATCTTATTTGTGATAGTTGTGGAATCGCATGTGAATCCCTTCTATTATTATTTAAGTTTCTAACCTTCATGCAAAACACTTATGTTAAGAGGTTAAGATAGGGAGTTGTGCATATTATTGTCTTTTATTGAATGTTTTGTGCTTATACAAGCCGATCATTTTGTTCCTTTACTATTGGTGCATCACCACACTTTTACTTTCAGTTATCCTTCTTCCCTTTTCTCAAAAAGTATTGAATAGTTGTATTTGTTTTATTTCCAGTAATCGTAGGTTCTGCAACTTGATCTTTAATCGATGCACATAGTTTAGGAGGAATTCGGCCTATTCCAGAGGTTCATCCTAAGGAGCCAAGGTCCCACACCTTGGGGATGTTCCCATGTTGCACTAGATCACTTAATGATCTAATGGGTGCATCGATCCAAGTGACAACAAGTTTTTGGCACGCCGGTGAGACAAATCAAGCTAAGAGTTGGTACTTCTCTCTTAAAATTGCACTTTCAAAGTTACCTGGACAACTCATCAACTTTGGCTTTCAAAGAACAATGCATGCACTTATGTGAAGGATTCAAACAAGGGCTTCTTCATGAAAAGGAAACCAGTAGACTACATTGAGTTTTTTCTCTCCTCCAAGAAGAAGAAAAAGGGGAGTTACATCATCCTCCTTTAGAGCAAAATCAACGCTCCATTTAGGAGAGTTCCTCCGTCAAGAGTAAATCAACTACAATTTGTTCAATGGAAATAAGGAACCAAGTCTTCCCCACCTTCAATGGTGGCAGTCCTCTTGTTCTCGCTCAACGAGATGACATACCTATAACAACTCTGAAAAGCATACCATACTTCATTGGTGAAAGCAATGTTACCCCGATAGAGCACATACAAGATATTGCCAATATTTGTTCGGTTCATAATATCACGGAGGACAATGTGGTAGCTTAGGTGCTTCTACCACCTCTCCAAGGGACAACACTTCAATGGTACCGAGGCTTGCAACCCAATTCCATACACAACTGGGACGAGTTGGGGGAGCAGTTGTGCAAACAATTTGAAGATAAAAGTGATCATCTATCCCTCATGGAACAGTTGACTACCATCAAGAGAGCTCCTCAGAGTTCATGGGAGATTTCAACTTCCGTTTTTAGAAGACGTGGGATAGGATCCCACCTTTGATTAAGCCCTCCCCAAATAATGTGTTTTTGTATTATTTGCAGGTCTTGAACAGCGATGTGGCAGTCATGATTCAATCCATAAGTGGAATGACTCTCCTCGACTCTTATGAAATCGCTATATGAGCCGAAAATTGCCTAATCCAAGCCGGAAAGATAGCTCCATGGCCACCAATGCCCTTGTTTCCTGAGTTTCCCACTAATCAGCCTAGCATGGCTCCTCTTCCTTTAATTTCAGTCAACCGGATCAACCAACCCTTCCTTGAATGATCTCTATGAGGTGAAATCCTTACTTCAAAGTTTTGGTAATGAATTGGTTGCCCTCAAGAGGCAGCATTCACAATATAATCATCCTTACCAACCTCAACCAACTTCCCAACCAGCCATATCAGCCCAATCGGTAACCTTTTAAAATTAATGCCCGGATCAAATGTCAAATCGCTAACGCAAAATCCTTGAATACCAGAAATCCTTTTTGTTAACTCTTCTAGAGCTATTGTTTTGGTCCAGAATAATCTTGTCCAAGATTATGAATGGTGTTACCCTTGCTCGTAATCACACAATTATAGCATGTGCCCCAATGGAGTGCTTAGTCAAGCGCTCATGGTTCAGAGTATATCTACACCCATGGAGCAACAAGTGGAGGCGCACTCTCAAGGAGACACAACTCAACCACAAGCACAAGGAGAGTCAACCTTGCTAAACTGGCAAGAAGAAGATTTTTGTGGTATCAATATAGTAGAGGAATCTACCAGCAACTCAGCAACGGTGACGTCTTATACAAGATCGAAAAAGAGAGCAATGGAAAGTGAACCATCCAAAGCTGATCAAACATCTACTTCTCAGCCTCATTTACAAGCAGCTATAAACAAAGGTACAAGTAAGTAGACCCTCCGGATCGCAGGCTAATCAAGCTGCAAAGAAGGACAATCAGCCCAACACGTCAACACCAAGCACCCAACCTCAAAAGGAGGATGCAGTAACAATAAAGCCTCAATCGAAGGCAAGCAGTATTCTATTCAACATAGTGAAACAAATGAAGAAAACAAACCTCAATGTCACCATGTGGGAAGCAATTTCTATTCCTTTACAAAGGACCTGTTGCAGAAGCTTTAAAAGGTTTTAATGCACCAAGCGAGCAACGAAATGCGGGCCATTTGCTTCTACTAACTTGTGTCAACCAGCGGAGAGGAACTCTGTTATAACCAGCAAACCACCTCCTTTTCTATATCTCTAATCATCGATAAGCATCTTGTACACAATTATATGATCGATTCTGGTGCTACTAGTTCGGTGATGCCCAAACAAATTGTTGATGTATTGGGTATTCAATACATGCCGAGTGTCTAGGGGAGTTGTTCAATTAGATGTTAATCTTGTTGTCCAATCATTTGGTTGATAAAGGATTTAAATCTTACTATTCATGCATGTCAAGCCTTTCAATCACCCAAGATATATTTGTCATTGATCTCCCTCCTTCTTTTTCATATGTCTTTCCAAGGATTTCACGGCCAAAATAGGTGGGTATTTGTCTGCCGATGGTCACACATGCTCCTTAGGACCAAGTATGGAACTAAGGTAACCATAAGAGCTGAACCAATCTATAAAGACCATGTTGAACCTTATACCCCAAATACCATCAATATGAACTGCACCTTGCATGACCAAGAGGATGACATTGAAGACCATGAGGCCACCACTCTTGTTGAGGAGATCCTTGGATATCTTGCTCGATGGTGGGAGCCGAACTCCGATTTGATCCGTATGTCCATGCATTGAAACATACTGGATTGGGAACTTATTGTATTCATGAAGAAGGATCTACCATACCCAATCTCTTCAAATCTCAAGATGACCTTGAGGGATTGGGGAAACTCTTCTTTGATGGTTCAAGGAGAAGAAGAGGCATTGGTGTTGGTATCGTGATGATCTCTTCACAAGGTAAAAAATATTTCAGCTTTTAGACTTCAGTTCAGCTGCACTAACAATGTAGCCGAATATGAAGCACTAATACAAGGTATTGAATCGCCCTAAAAGAGGAATCAAAGCATTGACGGTTTTTGGGACAGCGAGCTTATAGTACATCAAATCAAATCTCGAAGTGCAGCAAAAAACAATTTGTTAAGGTCTAACAAAAATAGATTATGGGACCTAATTGAGGATTTTGAGGCTTTTGGTATCCATGTGGTTCCTAGGGGCCAAAACCAAGACGCACAGACTCATGCAACTATTGGATCTCAATATAATATCCCTGTCAATATTATGAAAGAAGAAGGTGAGTCCATCAAAATGGTCATAAGGCCACCAATTCCTAGATAACGCAACAATTGGAAAGTTTTTGCAAAGTGACCGTAGATCATCCTCTTTCTTCAAGAAGAAGTTGAGTTCTCGTCGAGAAATCAGTCCAAGTTGTAAGAAAGTTATGATGACCAAATCATCTAGTTGAAAAGTAATAAGCTACCTAAAGGTTTGGTCACGTTAGAATCCATCTTCAACTCAGATGATCAATTCAAAAGGGAAAAATCCAACATGATCATCAAGGAGGAGGATTTGAACAAGTCGAGATTTCCGAGGACAAATGCTTGAAGATTGGAAAGGTATGTACCCAACCCGAAAGGCAAGCTTTTGTCAAGAGTACGACGATATTTTCACTTGGGGTTACATGGATCTCAAAGGATTTGACCCAGGTTTGGCCCAACACACTATTGAACTTGACCCCAAAACCAAGCCGGTCGGGCGAAGTAGAGAGGCCATTCAATCCTAATATTGAGCCTTTGATGAGGAAGGAACTTTCCAAACTCATCGAGGCCAACATCATATTCCCAATCAAGCATTCCTCTTGGGTTGCTAACCTAGTTCCAGTGAGGAAGAAAAATGGGGAAATCAGATTGTGTGTGGGCTTTAGGGACCTCAACAGAGGATCCTTTAAGGACCACTATCCCCTTCCATCCATGGAGCAGATTACCTAAACCGGGGCAAGAGCGGAAAGGTTTTCATTGTTGGATGGATACTCTGGTTATAGTCAGATACTAGTTAAAGAATCAGATCAATTCAAAACGGCCTTCACCAGTAAGTGGGGGATGTTCGCCTACAACAAGATGTCGTTTGGGTTGTCAAACGCCGGTGCAACTTTCCGAGAGATATGGATATAGCTTTCAAAGGACTCATCAACGACATGATCCTCATGTACCTAGATGATATAACTGTGTATTCCAAACACACACATGAGCACATAAATATATAGCTCTCCTAATGCTCATAGACATGAACTTGGATCAATGGTTCAACATACTCCATATAGTAAACTTCATCTTTTATCTTATCAAGCTTCTCCCACACATGCTTATTAGATGAATCAAGAACAATATGAAGGAAGAATGTGGTTGTCCTATTTAGCATACCTTGGAACTTGATTAGGGAGTAATCATCTTCAATCATCCAAACATGTGCATGCTGTCCAAGATGATAGAAATATGGCAACAACATAAGAGAACTCAACAAACTAGAAAAATGGTAACCACTCTCATACCTTAGGATGCCAAAGTCATGACTGCTCCTTGAATTCAACTCCTCTTCATTAACAAATAGCACCTTGATTCTTTGAGAACTTTGAGGACTAAATGCCCCCACTAACCCTTCTAAGGGTTCACTTATGTGGCTGATATAAAAATCAGTCACGGGACTCATTAATGAAGCTCTATCATCTCTCGTTATGTCTGTTGTTATGGACAGACCGACAAGTTGAAAATGAACAAAAAGTGTCCCCTTATAGTTGGAGTATGATGTTCCCTTCCAAAACTCAACCCGGATTTTGTCTTCTAAGCATAAACCATGCTTGCCAACACTTGTAATCCCAAAAACAATGTTAAATTCCTTCTTTTCCTTATGAAATTAGTCACAAAGTTTTCAAAATCAGAATTGATAACTTTGGACAAATGCAACATATTACCAGGATCCCATACCTTATAGTGCCATCTTTGCTTCTTTCCACCGCTATCTTGCCACACATTGGTCAAAGAATGTACCCAATTCATGAATGGAAGAGAGATTCCCCTTTGAACACTGTACCTCAAAATTCTGAAAGTAGGATCAACAACTGATTTCTCCCTTTTTCTTGCATATCCATCATCCTTGGACTCTTTGTTGTTGATAGAGTATCCCTTAGGATGTTGCCCATCTGTAAGTGTCATATTATGAAGCATAAAACACTTGTTAAAAACACAAAATGACTCACCACTATCTGTTGTTGTGTTTGGATCAGCAAGTTGTTTGTTCTCTCCTTTCATCATCTTGCTTCTCATGTACCTCCTCATGTACTGTTGTTCCGGACAAGGCAATCAGCTGAATACTAACATCCATATTCGGAATTTGGGCTTTAGCCACAAAACTCTCTTCCCCAACTTGTAGATCTGAATTTTCTTCCTCATTGAGGTTATACTCCATAATTTATTTTCTTGTTACTTCACCACCATGCATGCAATCATTAGAAGGCAAAGAAACGTTTTCAATTAATGAGGCATTTTTACCTTGCAATCTTGCACATCAAACCTTTCTAGGAACCTTTGGGTGAAATCTTCAAGGGAGGCAATGGATTTAACCCCTTGGGTCTTCAACAAATGATGCCACCACTTATGTGTTATTCCATCCAAGTATCTAGAGATGAGCATGAGGGCATCATCCTGACACATAGGATTCCATCGCAAAAATGTCTCAAATTCCTTCAACCAAGATCTAGCAGAAATTTTATTAGTACCATCAAAAAAGGAACTTGGGTCCACTTCATATTGAATCTTTCTAACCTCTAGCTTCCAGATCTGATAATTTCTCTTCTTTCCTTCACAAGCTGGGAGAATACACTGCTTTGATACCACTGTAATGTCCCCAAATGGACATTTTTCAACCCCAGATGGATTTCCAGCAAATCCCAAATAAAATTGCAAGTAGTAGAAATTATACAAAAATAATTAAGTGCAGATCTGAATTTCTATGGGAAAATGCGACCTGCCTAGGGTATGTAAATCATTCCAACTGAACCAAAATATTTCTTTTTTCATCAAAATAGATCAGCTATTTTTATAAAGACAAATACTCAAGAAAAGTATTAGTTTGACCCCAAATGAAGGCTGAATTGTTTTATAAAAATCTGCAGAATGCCCCTTCAAACACAACTGAAAATACAATTTCCTTGGCCCAAAAATATTCAAGCCACCCGATCTTGGCTTCTAAAATTATGGCAAAGTTGTTGGTGATGAGATCCCAAAAAGCCGTGCCCTAGAATGTACCAAACTCCACCAACCAAGGTGTAGATAACCCTAGATATGGCTGTAAATGGAGGTAATAATCTGCAACAAGCTTCCACCTTCAAACCCTCGTTCAGATTTGCAACTTTCAGCCCTCAACTCTTTGGAAAACACACCGAATCCTTGTACCGCAATAGAAACCCTTGAATGAAGAATCCTCTCAACATAGAAGAAGAGTTTTTGTTCTCCTTCTAGATCTCTAGAGGATTTTCGTCCTCAAGAGATAATCTCTAAGGGTTTTCGTCCTTAGAAATGATTTTTTGCAAAGCTCTCAAGTTGTAAACAAAAATCAAAAATTGTATAAAATAAAAGAGATGTTTTACAAAGCCAAGTACACTTGCTTTTATAAGCAATCTTGGCTTAGTAGCCACCCACAAGCACCAATCACATCCTTTGGCCCACATTTAATTCTTTTTTTGCCTTGTATCATCCCCAACATGGGTCGCATTTTTCCCCTAAGGAAAATAAAAGCATAAAGTGACCTTTTCTTTTTTTTTTTTTCTTTTTCTAATTTCACTTTATCTTTTCTCTTTTATTTTTATTAAGTCTTTAATAAATTAATGTAAGTGCTTTTTATAAAGTTTTTTTATGCACTTTATAATAATGTACTAAGACTATAGTTTCTCTTTTTATCACCCCTTAGCCGTCGGGAAACAAAATTGGGCTAAGGGTCTTCGACTAAGAATGAGATATTACAAATTACTTGTGCAAACAAAGGGGCAACCATAAAAAAACCTTTGCACTACCTACCCACAACAGCAATCCCAAATTATCTCATACTTTATCCTTTCAGGAAAATCGAATTTTTGAACCCATGCCCATAAGAGCTCCACAAGGGCAAAGTCTACAATGGTGACCTACCATTGTAAAGAAAGCCTCTCCGGGAATAAACTATACACTCCACCCCTCACAACTAATGCCACCTCATTGTGAGAAGAACGTCTCAGAAAAGGAAAATAGGAATTCGTCTTATTTCTCGGCTGGTGCACCAAAATGTTGACTGCGAATTTCCCCACCTTCCAAAATACAATACCATGCAACAATTTTTGCATCGGGGAAAAATCCAACTCTGAAAATATAATCACGTTAAGTCTAAAGACCGATCCCCATGCAAATACCATAGAACACCACTAAGACTTAACACTAAACCTAACTCTAATGGTTGTGCAAAACCACCAGAGCTAACCCACCTACCACACAATTTGCACAAGCATTACATAACATATTATTGTTTCACACTATTGTGCAATAAGTAGAAACACACCTAAGCTAAAGACAAGGTGCGTGCAACACTGCCTTTTGATTAGATGTTATCCATGCATGCACCCTACTTAATAAGATAAAACATTTGCACACAACCTTTATCGCTACAACTTAACAAAAACACCTATAGAAAGGGAAGCATAACATAATCAACATAATGCTACACACACTATATTCTTATAAAAAACCCTAACACAGCCTACTATGGCATGCCTCCCTTGCCCACGCCATTTCTTGCACAAACAAGGGGGCATTCATTAAAGCCCTTGCACAGCCAACCTGCAACAACAATCTAAGATTATCTCATAAGTTCTCTACAAAGACGCAATAACGTGTTGTCACAATGAGATGCCCAACTCTTCTCTTCCAAGACTTTCCAGACTTCAAAGACTTGAATCTCAAGAGCAAGGGGTGGGTTTTTATAGGCACCAAACCCACCTGATTACAATAAGCTCTCAGCCATAATCCTACCAACTCTCTCATAAATACAGCATGTTCCCAACATCCAAGGTCCACAGGCCCTAGCTAGTTCTAATCTTTGACAGCCACCTACTCTGACATCTGACACTATTGGGTATTTTGCTGAGAATCCCAATTCTTATGCTAAGGTCACATCCACCATTTGTTGTGTTAGGCATCAGCTGGTCTTGTACACATGTGCATGTAAGGGACATTTTCATCTGCACACCCTTGTATTGCACAGGCATTGCAAGCACCCACACAAAAGGGACTACTATGTTTGCACACCACTGCCTTGCACCATCTATGCAACCTTTATATGCCAAGTTAGGTACGAGATTACATTTTCCCTGCTATACCCAGAAATGCCAACCAGGGCAGCAGACCCATGTACCGATGTACCGGATGCTGGTACACACTCGAAATGCCAAAACAGTCCCAGGTATAGTCCGGGTATGGAAGGGTTGTTTCTGTATCGTTTCAGCAGCACTTATATTTTTAACACCAAAAATAAAAATAAAAACACTATATCCTTCTGTTTAAAGCTGTACTTGAGGAAAATCTAGATGATATATTCTATAATCTAGATTATAATCATGTGCATTTGAAAATTTAAGCATGTTGAACGTTTGAACTTTCATGAATACAAAGTATGTTTAGTGTTTTATCTTTAGTGGACTAAAAATGAGAATTGTGCATTTTTTCATATATATTTATATTGTTTTAATAATATATTGTACGGACTTTTCCATGTTGTTTTGTACCCAAGGATTTTTTGAAAATTGGCATTTCCACATTTCGAACCCAAATGTACATGTACATGTTTGCTGGCAGCCTAGTATTTTCCCAAATTATTAGAGTGAGCATTCTGTGGTATTTGAATATTCCTTCATGCCAACATTTGGAGTCGAGGATTCAATTCTTTTTGACATCAAAAATCCGGTTTTTTCCAATGTCAAGCATCCGGTTCATTTCAATGTTAAGGATCTAGTTAGTTTGAGTGTCAAGGATCCAATTTGTTTCAACATTGAGGTTACAATTCATTTTGATCTCAGGAATTTGGTTTGTTTTACCATCGAGGAGTTTTAATGAAGTTCAAAGTTGGAAACCAATGTTGTCACACATTTGTAGCAAAGCATGGGGTAAAAGAACAATGAAAGGACCATGGTAGGACTTTATGATGTACATTGGAGAATTTCCAAGGCTCAGGAAGCCAAGCTAGATAATCCTAGAAGCAAGCCAAGCAATCTGCCTAGAACCTCTTCTAGCATCCAAAGCTAATGAAACTCTACAGGTAGAAAGAAAACTAAAGAGTGCAAGTGTCTAAGACTGGGGCTACAAACAAGGATAACTTGGATATCTTGGAGCTCAACACGAAATGGATCCTTGATATTGAAACAAACCAGAGCCCCCAACTGAAACAAACCAGATGCCCCAAGCCAAAACAAACTAGATCTCCAACACTAAAATAAACTAGGTCCCCTACACCAAAATGAACTGGATCCCGACCCCAATACGAACCAGATCCTTGATTTCGAAATGAAGTAGATCCTTGGCACCAAAAATATCAAATCCTCAACCTCAAAACGGTTCCCACGACACCTAGAACGCAAGTGAGAAGGTTGGGCACTCTAGTAGCAGTGTGCAAACGTGAATATCATCTCACTAAATTTGTACCAACTTTGAGTTAATCTACATTATTCAAATGAAAGTCTTACATTCACTGAATGGAGGAGATAATCAACTTAGTAGCCCAAAGGGTCCCCTATAAAGTTCTCCACTTTGAAGTGATAACCTCTTGAAGAAAAAGGGGCATGCATCCCTAATCATGTTTGCAAGGAAATAGAAAGAGAACACCATATGATTCGTGCATATAGTTATATCTCCCTAGATCCCAAGTACACAAGACACCTCAAAATTAAATAATATTAAAGCTCCACTTTGTGGAGAGTACAATGACAACAAATCCTAGCACCATGTAGACAGTGGCAGACTATATTAGTTCATATCTGGAGGAGTACACCCTCAACCAACAAAGGGCAAGCCTTAGTGCATGTGAGCAAGATGTTGGAGATAAATTGAATGACAGTGCCATCAACAATTGTAAGAAATTCCCTCCATATAAAACCATCTCAGATTTAAAAGATTTCAAAGGAGAGGTTCAAGTGACTTTGATGTGTAAACCGTATATATTCCTACGATGGTTCTATTGATCATTGTATTTGCCCAATATTTTCACTTTCACAGTGCCACATTTGTGTCCATTGATGCTTATAGACCTCCACTTCACTTAACAAGTTTTGTCAACAATTCATCAAGCCCAATTTAGCTGCCCATTATTAAGTACCTTGGGATATGATACTATAATATATGTGGGTTAATGGAGATACCGACATGCGGCACACATCCCCCTTAGTTAGATATATGTTTATAATATATAGGGTCACATAAGAATTACTTATATTGGGTAATAAGTTGGCCTAGATTGGGATTAGATCTTACCCATCCATTGAGAGTAATGTAGACCTATATAAAGGAGATGAGTAATCATTATGAGGTGTAATGTCCCCTTTTTCGAATTAGTTCCAAATGAAAAATTTCTTGCCATTTTTCTTCCTGTGGCCAAGAAGAATTTGAGCAAGGGAAGTATATGGATTTCATTTTTTTTTTTCATTATTATTAATGTTTCTTTTTGTATTTTCCCACCTAAGGACAGGTCAGCTGGGCAAGAGAGCTCATAAAGACAAATTAAAAATAGAAGCATGCACTTAAAGAGGTCGATCATGGGGGAAAAGTCACCCTTATGACTCTTGGTGCCAAAAAGGGGGATATAAAGGTGGATCAAATGGCCTAAGGAAGGTTATGCATGTTTAATTCAAAAATTGATATCTTGGGTTTGTGCACAGTGTGCCCTACTCTCCACTGAAGACGAAAACCTTTGGTGTGGCTCTACTTTGAGGACGAAACCCTCATTGGATCCTATTGGGGACAAAAACCTCAATAGTCACAACACTTGGGGACGAAAACCCTCATTTGTTGCATTGGTGGCTTCATACGGGAGTCACAAGTGGACTTAATTGGTAGATTTTAGAACAATAAGGTGTTTATCCGTGTTTAGGGAACTCCTACTTCGGCTAGGGCACGCTTTTGGGGGCTGCCACATCCATTTCTAGCTTGATCTACCCATTTGGAGATTTCGAGATCATTTTTCAGTGGGTTTTCATGGTTGAAAATTTGTGATTTCACTTTCATCGATAACTAGTCTTTTCAAGATCATTTTGAGCATCGATTTGTGTTGATACTCAAAGTATTGATGGAGTTATGAATTTTAGAAATTTCAGCTGTATTTGCACTTAAAATAAATTTATAAAATACATATTTGCTCCAAATTTCATCTTGCTGGTTTTATTGAGTATTTGGGATATTTCTATGTTAATTTTCAGTCCATATTGCATGTGAATGATTGTTCCTAAGGGCTGGTATAGTTCACAGCCGTAGAGGGATATTACTTAATGTTCTAAGCTAATATTGATACCCTAAAAATGTAATTTCCAGTTCGTTGCTAGGGTTTCTAATATTGTTGGATCTGTTGTTATAAAAATCAGATTATTTTCAGTTCGGTGTTGGTGTATTTTTAGATTTGATTCTTAGGGTTTGTGGACAAAACCTTATTTTTGGTTTAAGCCCTAGAAAGGGTCATTACAGTGGTATCAAAGCATCGGTCTTCCCAGCCTAAGGGTTTCCTTACAAGGAGATCAAAATGGCGGATAGAATTTTCGGTGATGCTAGGCTCAAAAAGCTTTCCCTAGGAAAGAAAGATTGGCCAACACAATGGCTTGGCTGATCCATATCATTCAAGGTCCAAATGGTGGAAGGAGCTCTTCAAAGAAAGTCAATAATTCTCATACATCCAAAGTGAACAACATTGCTACATGGTTTGAGGAGTACAAAGCTCTTACGGAGAAGATTCGTGATGCCATGTCATTTTCTGAGTTCGTGGGAGTAAGCAAGGGAAGATCAAGGCCCAAGCCTAAGTCACAAGCTACACAAGAAGAAGAACTAGGGCTGCAAGTAATGGAGAAGAAACAGCCCATAGAGGAACCCATGACGCAAGTTGAAGAAGGGAAAATCATGGAGCTTGAGTCAAAGAAGGAAAAGAACAATCAAAGTTGTTGGGCATTGAGAGGGAACAACCCATTGAAGCCCTAGAAGCCCCCATCACCATTGCCAAAGTAAAGCTCTTGACTGATTTTCAGATCAGCAGCGTGAAGATATCACAATTTGATGAAGGATTGAAGCATGAACCTAGGGAAATCATGGAGCATGTGTCCCAAGGTAAAAGTTCTTTAATATTTAATGATATTTCATTGGTTTCTAATGGGTGCTTGTGGAAAATTGTTGAAAAGAAATCAGATTTGCATAAGGGAAAAGAGGATGACATTACGGAAGGGTATGTTCATGGAGGAAAGGCACTTCGGTTCCTCATGATTACTTTCAGTTCGCTAGAAATTTTCAAACAACAGTCACGAAGGAGTGAATCGATGAGGGAACAATTCCAATTTCATCATCATCCGAAGAAGGGTAAAAATCCTTTGATGTTCTATGATAGTTTATTGAATTTTAATGGTCACATAGGGCAGCCACATAAGGAAGTCAAATCAGATTTACTAAGTACCTATGAGGATGACATCATGCGTGAAAGAAGGGCACCATTAAGGTATTTTCTGAGTGTTGTTCCTAACTCAGAAATTTTGAGTCATAAGAGTGTCATAGGCAGCCCCGGGTACATGATTATCTCAGTTTGGTTGCTTGTTGATATGTCATTGTTGGTATGTTGCCCTCACACACAATTGGTTGGGGAAGGTGATCAGATTTCATGCTTGTTATGTCCTCCTATGTCACCGTTGATTGGACATCATTATGCACCTCATACTCCATGGAATAATGAGGTAAGAAGTACTTTTTGTTGTGTGGATTCTTGGGCTCAATTTCAAAATTGTTTCCACATGTGGAACATAGGTGCAATGTTGGGAGGATACCTATGTTTGAGGCATCAAGGGCATGTTGGTAAGTCTAATTTTCCATTCCATGATTCCATAAATATGAAAGAGCTAGAGAGAATATGGTGGAAGGGCAACACCCTTACTCTAATGTGTGGCACTCATGCTTATCACCCATTCCGGGTGAAGGGTCTTCTTCATAACCAAGGGGTCACTATGCTGGTAGAGAATGGCACCATCATACTTTGCGCAAGGAAAATAGTACAGCTGTCAATTCTCTTGGGAGTTCATGAGGTATGTGATGATTTTTTTGTGATTGAACTAGCTAATGATGAAATTGTTCTTGGGGTTCAATGGTTGCAAACATTGGGGGAGTTCACCCTCAAATATCATGATAAAGAACTGAAATTTTGTGACCAAGTTGGAGAAATCAGAATTCATGGCATGAGGAAAGAAGTGAATGCTGAAGCAAATCTTTGGGAATCACATTGTGGGCTGCTCTCTTGCATAACAGCTGACTGGAAAAATATTATCATTGTTGGTTATGTCAAAAATCAGCTTGCTAATGACATCATGGAAGGAGTTTGCAAGAAGGAACATAGGACAGCTGTTTTGGGGCAGCAAATAAGGCAATCAGAAAATTCTCCACAACGAGGATTGCTCACACTTGGTAAGAATGTTTATTATTATAAAGTGAATTCCGAGGAGCATATTGGGGTGAAAAACACCACTTTCAGCCATAGATATAGAGTTGGTTTGAGTCAAGTCCAAGTTGACTATGGCATGGAGATTCCGGATGACCTTATAAAAAACAAGGTAAAGGCTTCTACTGATTTTTACGATTCTTGCATTTTGTTTATAAGGAAACTTATGTGGAGGCATCTGAAGTTTATTGTACCTTCTAGCACCATAATGAAGGATGAGTTGCTACAAAAAGGCCACATCTCTAAAGTACAGCAGTTAGGGGAGTTGTCTTGGGTTGACAGAATGGGAAAATCCTTGTATCCCATGGATGCAATTGTGTGGACAGCTGCCCAAGGTATTGAAAAGAATTACCATGTCATTAAGGTACTTTCCACTATTGATTCAAAAGAAAGTTTTTTGGGCTATGTTGGTTATGTAGCTGATCACAGCTGTCTCAATCTTTTACCAGTTGTCATGACATGCTCAATGGTGCTCCTAAGCAACTGGTTCAAAGATGAGGTATGTACAACCATTACAAGATTATTTCCAGTCATTACCAATCAGTTTCTAAGCAAGAAAACACCTTTTAACAGCCACGGCATGGGTGAAAACATTTGCATTAGAGTGGGGTATGAAGAGCTTCATCATAGAAGGTCACTAGGTACAAAAGAATTGTTGTTTGGGAAGGAATTCTGAGCATTTCATGACTGTTACAGTCACTATACAGCCCCCATACAATCAGTTTGGTGCATTTCCAGCTTGTTCTTTTCACTTTTTGGGTCATTAAAGGACATCTAGGCAATTGGATGTTGTGTTTCCTACATCTAGACCATCTTGTGATCTTTTGTGCAAGTGAAAGTGGAATTCCAGTCACCTTCATTCTGATTTTGAAAGAGAAAGAAAGATTACATTGGTATTTGGGACAACATGAGGGAAATTGTGGGCAACCAATGCTTGGATGGCAATTGCACAAAGGAGCAACTGAGACTTATTTGGGATCGGGCACTTGCAATTGCTCGAGGACAAGCAATTTCGGGAAGGAGGACTGTAATGTCCCCTTTTTCGAATTAGTTCCAAATGAAGACTTCTTGCCATTTTTCTTCCCGTGGCCAAGAAGAATTTGAGCAAGGGAAGTATGTGGGTTTCATTTATGTTTTCTTTCATTGTTATTAATGCTTATTTTTGTATTTTCCCACCTAAGGACAAGTCAATTGGGTTGGAGAGCTCATAAAGACAAATTAAAAATAGAAGCATGCACTTAAAGAGGTCGAGTCATGGGGAAAAGTCACCCTTATGACTCTTGGTGCCAAAAAGAGAGGATATAAAGGTGGATCGAATGGCCTAAGGAAGGTTATGCATGTTTATTTCGAAAATTGATATCTTGGGTTTGTGCACGGTGTGCCCTACTCTCCATTGAAGACAAAAACCTTTGGTGTGGCTCTACTTGGAGGATGAAACCCTCATTGGATCCTATTGAAGACAAAAACCCTCAATAGTCACAACACTTTGGGATGAAAACCCTCATTTGTTGCATTGGTGGCTTCATACGGGAGTTACAAGTGGACTTAATTGGCAGATTTATGGAGCACTAAGGTGTTTGTCAGTGCTTAAGGCACTCCTACTTCAACTAGGGCACACTTTTGGGGGCTGCCACATCCATTTCCAGCTTGATCTACCCATTTGGAGATTTCAGGATCACTTTTCAGTGGGTTTTCATGGTTGGAAAATTGTGATTTCACTTTCATTGGATAGTTGGTCTTTTCAAGATCATTTTGAGCATTGGTTTGTGTTGAAACTCCAAGTATTGATGGAGTTATGAATTTTAGAAGTTTCAGTTGTATTTGCACTTAAAATAAATTTATAAAATACATATTTGCTCCAGATTTCATCTTGCTGGTTTTATTGAGTATTTGGGATATTTCTATGTTAATTTTCAGTCCATATTGTATGTGAATGACCGTTCTTAAGGGATGGTACAGTTTGCTGCCCTAGAGGGATATTAATTAATGTTCTAAGCTGATTTTGATACCCTAAAAGTGTAATTTCCAATTCGCTGCTAGGGTTTCTAATATTGTTGGATCTGTTATTATAAAAATCAGATTATTTTCAGTTCGGTGTTGGTGTATTTTCAGATCTGATTCTTAGGGTTTGTGGCCAAACCCTTATTTTTGGTTTAATCCCTAGAAAGGAACATTACATGAGGTATGTCATGTATCTATGGAGTCTTCTACTTGGTAGCGTGATTTAAAAGCAAAGTGGAACTAGAACCGGCCGGTTCAATTGGTTCAATGGCAAAGGGAAGGAACCGGTAGAAAAATCCGATTGGTGACCAGCCAGATCTTGAACCAGTCCCGATCGGTATGAACCGGCCTAAACCGGTTTGAACTGATTTGTGCCAAAATAAACAAAAAAATGACATTTAAAACACTTTTTTTTTTCTTAAATCCAACTTTTTAGTTGGCTTTATTCTAGTTTTGATGATCAATGATTTGATCATTGATATCAGACATGTAGTAGCTTGTAGCATATTGTTTTTTCGACTCTAGGAGTCTAGAGGTCATTTAGAGCCTCATTGTTTATGTATTGCATTTGGTGTCATTTTGTTATATTTACCCTTACATGGTATATACATGAGCAAACTTTGCATATTTTGTCTCTAATTGTTTGTAATCATGGTTTGGAATCTTTAAAATATATTGTTTTCATTAAATTGTAATATTTTATGTATTTTTTAGTAAACCGGTTCATAAATTTTAAACTAGTCCGGTTCAGTTTGACCCTCTACCGGTTCCGATTTTTAAAACATTACTTGGTAGAAGTATGTTGGAGTTATCCCCCTCAAAGCAAAATTCCCATATTGGGAGATAATGTAGTTATTCCTTCCTTAAGGAGTATTGTATGGTGTTGCCCAACCTTAAGGGTCTTCTTCTATTTTTGAATATATCGAATATTGGGGCATCTTAGCCCATGAATATCTTGTGTTTTGTTGATCTTCATTATACTCTACATATTGTTCAAATTATTCATTTAATATATGTGAAAATCTTATTGAGTGGCATCAGTGCATCGTTTTGAGCCAAATTTGACTTGAAACCCTAATTTTTAAGATTCTTCAATATCTTGCAAACAGCTGGGAATTTTTCAACAATTTTTTTATTGGAGTCCTATCTCGGAAGATACGGTCCAAATTTCAGAATTTTTTATTCACTTTGAGTAATTTATTACAATTTTAGGGTTTTCCACTAATTCGCTCCACAAGCCACAATTTTGAGAATTTTTTAATTTTTTATGTTTTTGGAAAGCTCTCAAAAATTTAAGGGTATGTTCTCTGTGTTTTCTTATTTGAGGCCGACATCTTGCCGAAATTGGTAGGTCAAATCTTGGTCAAAGGAGTTTGTTCTTGAAACCCTAATTTGTGTGCATCATGGGGATGTAATCTTTCTATGGAAATGGTGAGATTGATGTTAAAGAATGGTGGATCCAATTTTAAGGAGACTTATTTTTCATCTATGACAACATGGTTTAGGTTTTTATTTTGGCTCGTTGGTCCAACATGGAGTTGGGTCTCTGAATTGAAACAAGAGAGTTCAAGTTGGTCTTGGGAAAAAATGGAACAAATTTTCTTGGTTAGATGGGACCAAAAAGAAGAGGAAGACGAGGAAGAAAATAATGATGATGTTGTGGATGAGAAAGAAGAAGACAATGATGACAAAGAAAAGGCTACGAATGGTGCAAAAGGAGAGGCAAAGGATCAAGATGAAGAAAAGGTAGCAGATAAGGGTTCAAATAGTGTAGTACCAAAGAAGGTAATTGTGTGCATAAACCCTAATAGCAAGTATAACTTCATCAACATTGATGTGGCTTAACATCTACATGTTCAAGCAAATAATATGTTTGTGGATGGTAAGCTTTGATTCAAGTTTTTGAAGATTTGAAGCTCTCTATGGAAAAATATGTTTTGCATTCAGATTTTTATGCTTTGGATATGGATTGTTTGGATATTGTTCTTGGATATCCTTGGTTAGAGACCTTGGGAACAATCAACATTGATGTGAAAAATAATTTCATGAAGTTTTGGTATAAGAGAAAGAAGGTCACTTTGTAGGATATCACACTTAGTGAAGAACAAAGAAAGGTCAAGATGGAGCATGAGAATGACTTTGAAGATGGTGAATAGAAGAACAAGGATGACCTTGAAAAGAAGTGAAAGAAGAATATGAAGAAAGCAAAGAAAAGAACAAGCCACCTACTCAGAGATACACGCACTAGCTTGAGTTGAAGAAGTGGAAGAAGAACAAAAAGCGAAGAACTACTTAAGGATTCTCAGTGTTTGGTATATAGACACCCACATCATCATGAGAGGTAACAATCATTGAGACATGTCAAGGCACATCGAACAGCAACAAACATGGATATACGGGTCATTTGAGGAACAATCACTATGATTATATACATGGAATCAATGGAACAACAATTATGCGACATGGGATCACAGAAATAACTAATATGGCTATGTAGGGAAAGTTGAAGAACAAATTTGGACATGGATGGAATCGAGTAGCACAACAAATTATAGAACCAAGCTTAGAAATGTATCACCCACCAAGATCACATATGGGTGATTAAATAATTGAGCATGGCGATAAGAGTGCAATGATTTGAAGCACACTCATTACTAAGGTTTCTTCTCATGTTTGGGGACGAAACATGTCAAGAAGGGATGGCATGTTATGTACCTTGGGATATGATATTATAATGTATATGAGTTGATGGAGATGTCAACATGTGGCACACATCCCCCTTAGTTATATGTTTATAATATATAGGGTCACATAGGAATTAGTTATATTGGGTAATAAGTCGGCCTACATTCAAATTAGGTGTTACCCATCCATTAAGAGTAATGTATACCTATATAAAGGAGATGAGTATCATTATGAGATATGTCATGTATGTGTGGAGTCTTCTACTTGGTAGAAGGATATTGGAGGTGTCCCCCTCGAAGTGGAATTCCCATATTGGGAGATCGTGGAGTTATTCCTTAAGGAGTATTGTATGGTGTTGCCCTACCTTAAGGGTATTCTTCTAATTCTAAATATATCGAATATCAGGGCATCTTGGCCCATGAATATCTCATGTTGTGATCCAAAAATGGATCATGAAGATCATCCAATTTAGTCGATAGCACAATCGGTTATCAAACGGGGTTCGTAATGTGTCAAAGTGTTGAGAAAAATAGATTGGATGGTTTCCAAACTAGATGGTTGTTGGTTGCCCAGATAAGAGATAGGGCCTCTTCAGTTCCAAACCACCCATATATAGATTAGATAGGGGTCGAGGGATATGGATATCTAGATATAGATATCTGCTGATCGGAGACCAGACCTAAAGGGGAAAGGTAAAACCATCTCTGGGAAAGCGGGTTCGCTGTTTGTGAAACACCGATGCGAGAACTAGGAGGTATAGGAGATAGTGAGTAGCTTCCTATTAAAAGGCCTTTACATAGTATGAGCTTCATCATATGTATGTTTTGATCACATATTTTGGTTTCTCTTAAAAAGTACACTTTCAATAAAAATAACACCGATTTCGAGTTTGTATGCAAAAGTTATGGCCTCTTGAAGTTACATAGTTTTTAAAGGATACAGAAGCGCCCGGCAGTTTTGTATCTCTTAGTGGTAGTTTTGCATCTTAGTGGCGGTTTTGAAAACCATTGTGGTGGTTTTGCATCTCAGTGGTGGTTTTGATTGGTAGTTTCGTAACCGCCACCTGTAAATAGTGGTGGTTTCGTCCTAAGACAAAATAAAATGTCCAAAATGTAATGGTTGCGAAATTTTAGACTTCCAAAACGGTTTCTTGGTAGATTTTCGAGGTAGAGGGCATCATTACAAGTCTAATGAAGGTCAATTATGATCAGAAAACATCAGAGGAGTTTTGGAATTGGATTCCCCTTGCCAATTAAGGCAAGTTGGAGTCTTGGTCAAGGATTCATTCATTGATTCATGGGATTGGAATTTCATTCAACCACCATTGAAGGGGAATTGGAAATCAGAGTTCCATAGCAGAGACGAGAGGAGAATCGATCCTTTTTAAACCATTCTCATTGTCCATAGAAGGAAAAACTGAGAAGAGAAGAATACACAGTTGTTATGGTTGAATTCAATATTCATCTCGAGGGGAGCCTCCCATTGAACATTGTAGAGTTCATGACATATTTAGGAGAGCATGAGATTGGCATCCTTGTAAGCCCATGAAGGCATAAACCTTGTAAACTGCAGAACATAGTGGAGATGAGGAAGCATGGCTTCACTCTTGCTGGAGTTTTCTCACATTGAGTTTCTCCAAGGTAAAACTCTTGTGTTTCTCTCTTGTTTCTTGTGTTTGCTTCATTGTTTGCATGTTTCATAGTGTTGCAAGTCCAACACTTAAAAGAGCTCAAGAACTTGCACTCTCATTCAAGATCATTGAAATGTAGTCATGTATGGAATAGTAGCATGTTTAGGGTGAGAAGGAAAGTATGAAATGTATGTAGCATGTGGGAAATGCATGTGAAGGGTTGCATTAAGGAGTTGTATGCTTAAAGGTCACAGTCAAGAGCTGAAATATACCTTGTTACAGCAGTCTTAAGGATGTTCCTTGGCATAGAGTTTTGAGAACAAAACCTTAAGTTAAATAAGCATTATGTATTGACAAGTTTGGAGAGGACTCCCTCAAAATAATGGATCGGGTGGTCATAGCGGGTTTTTCTTTTGCCTTGAAAGGGTTTGCTAACACATTTTCTGCAGTTTGTGTTATATTTTGCCTTGTTGTTTTGTGACAAGAAAGTGCAAGGATTTTGGTTGCAAAAGTACAACCATGGGCAAAGCTTTGAAGTAAGAAAGGCTTGAAGATTTGGGAGCCACAAACCAACAACTTTACAGGAAAACTTTGAGTTAAGAAAGATGTGGCAGCACTTGGAAAATGAGAATCAAGAGCTGCAAGATAGATTGATGAGCCATGGAGAATTTCTCATGGGAATCATTGAAGAGTTGCAACTTGAGTTGCAAACCAAGGAAGAGATGTTGGCAAAGTTCCAAGATGATGGTGAAAGAGTGAAGGAGAGAGAAGATTCTACCATGCAAAGGAGACCATCCTCTACCAAAGATGCACAAACCATGACTAAGGTATGCAAAGCAAGCACTCCACCATATTCTCTTTCTTCCCATCAAGTTATAGATGCTTCCTTTGGTAAATTTGAGAAGCATACTAAGGGTTTTGGCTCCAAGTTGCTAACCAAGATGGGTTATGATGGAAAGGGCCTTGGCATCAATGGCCAAGGAATGACTAATCCCATAATGGTTGAGGAAAGACCTCAATATGCAGGTTTGGGATATGTTAGTGGTAAAGAAGAGGTTGGAGAATGCTCCAAGACAGCTGAAGCAAGAAAAGCTCACAAAGTCCAAGAGCCCAAGCCACTATCTCTACAGTCATGACAACAAAGTTTAAAATTTTGGTCATGACAACCAAACCCACACTTGAAATTCCCTTTCCCGATCAATGTAAACCTTTCCTCCGGCCAACATTTCAACTGTGTCATCCTCATTTTGGCCGAGAGGAACATGCTAACATGATTTTCAAGTGTGTTTCATGTGTAGATAAGTTTACCTAGCTTGGTTCTTGAAGCTACTGAGATCTAAGAAAGAACAATGCTCCTAGAGGCTTCAAAAGGGCTATTTTTGGTCTTTTTGTCACTGGTGAACATCCTCCGAAAGCGTATACAAGGAAAATTAAAATCATTCAGGAGTTGTATGGGAGAGCAATGAAGTTGTCGAGGCATTTAGGAAGATTTTGTGAAGAAAATTGAGTTCAAGAACAAGTTAAGCAATACCGGTCTTTTTGGGCAAGGCATTGGGAAATGCAAGTTTCAAAAGAGCTAGTCACCTTGTTTGAAATGTTTTGGGAGCCTCGTGAAGTGTTGGGAGCTCATATCCCAAGCATTGGAAAGTGACAAAGCCTACTTCATGGTGCAATAATCAAGGAAGAATTCTGGGAGTATAAAAATGTGGAAACTTGTCCATCAAGTGCAACACAAGAGTCCTTCTACAAGGTGGAACTTGCTCGAAATGTTTGGACACCCGTGAAGAGTTAAGAGCCTAAAAAAAGCTCAAATGAGGGTATTTTCAATGCTCTTCATGACCCACAAGTTTGTTTGGCTTGGTTTCTTGAAAACTCTTCTTGTCACTCGGCTCATCGGCGCACCGCTCTAGGCAAAAGTGAAGATATAGGTAAAATTTGTTGGAGAACTCATTTTCAAGCCTTCTAAATAGGCTCATTGGATTCATTGGCCTGTTTCCATGCAAATTCATATATTATTTGGCCAAAATTCGTTAAGTTTTGACTCTAGGGTGAAGGAAACATTTGGGAAGCAAGTTAGAGGTGCAAACCATGCTCCGATGCAACACTTGGGCACTTGGGCGCACTTTTGGGCGCACTTTTGGTGTCCTTTGCACCCTTGGTGCACTTTTGAGGTGAAATTGCACCCCATAAGTGCGCCTCACTCCTATTGGTTGGAATTCTCAACTTAAAAACATAACATGAAGTCAAAAAGTGCATGTGGAGGACTTAAGTGAGTGATTTTAAGTTGTGGTGGGCCCCATTTTCCCTCAAGGCGCATTTTTGAACTCCATTTGCACCTTGGGCGCACTTATGAGGTGCAAATTGCACCCCAAAGTGTGCCATGCTCCTCATTGGCTGAAATCTTTTCATGCATGCATGTCATGTCAACTTAAAAACATAAGAAAAGGCTTGTGTTTGTGCATGTGCATGTCATGTTTCCTCCATCCCCATCCCCATGGCGCATTTTCCACCCTCCATGCACCCAAGGCACATTTTGAGGCAATTGCACCCAAAAAGTGCGCCCAAGTGTGAGGAGGCTTCCATCCTCCACCTCCTCTTCACTCCTCCATTTTCCCATGTGCTCTCTCTCTTCCACTCCCACCATATAAATTCACTCACCCTTGCTCACCACAACTCAAAATCATAAAACATGAACTTAAAAACATAAAGTGACTCCTTGGCAGCCATTAAAGAGGTTTTTAAAGCTGGTTCACCACGTTCAAACACAAATAACTCATTTTGTGCCCTAGCCATCAAAATCTTGTTTTGCTCATAACTTGCAAACCCCAACTCCGTTTGCCACAAGATTTTGATTGTAGCTTCCTCATGAAAACACCTTTGAGAAGAGTGTTTACTTGCCTCCATTGATGCACTCAACCATTTTTTACAGCCACATGAAGTTTCCAGCCATAAATAACATTTTCTCAGATCTACGGAAACTCAGTGAGCCAAATTGTTCAAAAATTGGAGCAAAGCCTTGAAATGCAAAATGGAAACTTCTGCAATTGATTTCATTTTGATCCGACACCTAGAAGACCACTTTCTATTTTTAGTAAGTCTCTACCATGGTAGCCTACTAAAAATAGTAAGTCTGAGAAACAATTGGTTTTAGTACCTCAAGTCATTCCTCCAAGTGCAAAACACTCAAAAATGACAAATTGGCAAAATTGCTAAAGAATAGACACCCATGTATGACTTACTAAAAATAGTAAATATCAAAATGAGCTCAAAATGGTCACACATGTTCCTCCCCTTCATGTCTCACTGATTCCAATCTTCACGGAGGTCAAATCTTCAATTTGCAAGCAAATCCCCACATTTCCGGATGTGGTAAGTGTAAGGTGTCTTAGAGTGAACATGCCAAATTTGGAAATATTTGTAAATATCCACCTATCACTATGTGGTGATCATCTCTCAGAGCTTTCCTCATAGGAGTGATAAGGACAAATTCATGCTTACGGAGGATTGGTGAAGTTGAATTGTGACTCAGGTGGAAGGGAAGCCCTCTTGGTTCCCAATTTTGGTCTCAAAGTGCATTTTAGTCAGGAGGACATTTCACTTCATCTCATATGGGGTGTTTGATCATAAGGTGAATGACATTGCATTCAATCTCTCTCCCTTCCTCCACCTCTGTGTTGGAAGGATTTGGTCTTGCATCTCATTGGTCATCAATGTTCTCAAGGTGACAAAATCAAGGATCATCATGGTTGCATTGTGTGGGCAATTGTTTCAAGTTCATTCCATGTGAATGATTGATCAAGAAGGCATGGTAGTGTTTCAAGGATTGGAAGGTTTGTTCAAGTGAGGGAAGACATCCTTCATTGTTTTCAATGGTCCATTCATCAAGTGCTTCTCACTTCTCTCAGTGTACCTGATCGGGGCTACATGGTTGATCATTCAAGAGGAGGCTTCTCATGCAAGTGTAGAGGGGTCAGAGTTCTTCATCTGGAGTCCATCACTGGAGCATCATTGCAGAGGTCATTAGGATCAGGAGTGATTTTCTTCATGATCGAGCTTCTTCATCCTTCTTCATTCAAGCTTGGAGCTTCTCTCTCTCTCTCTCTTTCTCTCTTCTCTCTCTTTCTCTCTCTAGAATTCTATTTCTTGTTGAGGAGAAAATTTTGTAAAAAGTGACTTAAGTCACTTAAAGTTTCTATTTCTTCGTTGAGGATTGCACTTTAAGTTGAAAAGTCACATGGGAATGCGAAGAGCCATTGGATTTGGCTATATATTGTAATGCTCTCTCCATTCCAAAGGGTTAGATTTTCTTGTTTTGAGTTAGATTTTTGGTTGATAGCTCCCATTGTCTTACTACAAGCAAGAAACTACAATTCTTCTATCTTCTTGTCTTATGTTTTCCTCTCCATCTCAACTACTACTCCAATAGAGCATTGTAATCCTGCACAACTAAGGAAAGAATGAATCTTTTGATGAATATAATGCAATTAAACTTTGTGTTGATTGTGTTTTTTGTCTTGCTTTGCATATTGGTGTCTTCTCATTGTTAACTTGGAAATACTCTGGTTTTATGTCAATGAACTCAGCTTGCTATTTATTGAATAAAACCCCTTCTCACTTTTCTCTCCTCACACACACATTTCCTCCACCTCCTTTTGCACACGGGTTTAGTGGAGTATTCTGTGTGATCCCCGTCGAAAGGCCACCCTAATGGTTAGAGTAGTGTACATATTTCCTTGTTTTCAATAAATGGCAAAGAGGTATGGAAAGTTCAAGTCTTCCATTGTTTGCTTAAAATGCAAGAAGAGTGATCATGTAGCACAAAATTGTTGTTATGCATATCCATGTTCTTTTTGTGGAGAGGACTCCCTCCAAATAACGGATCATGTTGTGTTGATCTTCATTATATTCGCAAATTGTTTGAATTATTCATTTCTTATATGTGAAGATCTTATAGCCTACCCTCGCACTTGACCTGTATCGCCGTAGTCATCTTCCTCAAAGTTTGTTTAAACTTTTCCTACCGCATCTAGTTGTTTTTCTAGCTCCCACTTCATCACCCCTCCCCACCATTTATTTTTCTATTTGAGAGAGACAAAACCACCGGTAGTTTTTACATAACTACCGCATATCTAGTTGTCATCAGTCTGCCCTCCACTTCATCACCCATTCCTTTAATTTATTTGTTGGGGAAGATAAAACTAGCAGTAGCACTTATGCAATTGCAGTGCAAATGAAACTTCCCTAACAATTGCGCAACTCCTCGACATTAACACAATTGCCATCATCGGACCAAAAGAAAAATGAAGAGTTAGGAATGATAAACAAAGGGTTCGTGACATCTCAAGAAGTTTGTTTCACCTTCCATACCCTCCCAAATTCGCCCAACAAGATCGGTGTGTTCCTTAGCCTACAAATAGAAAATTGTTAAAAGTCGTGAAAGATTGAGAAATTATGAGTAGCAGCCCATACTCTACCTTTATTGTGATCTACAGTCCTACTATTTTTGTGTACTATTAAAGTGTTAGTTCTAATCACTTGTTTCGTTTAGAAGTCGGCTTTGGGCATAGATTATTGGAGTTTTTGGTTCTCCCTCAATAGAAATGCAATACAACCTTGCTAGAGGTCACATTTCTAAGGACACCGCACTCTGAACCCTTTACCCTTCATCCTGGTTTGTTATATCACACTTAATAGACCGTACTTTGAGCTCTTTACTCTTCATCTTGGTTTTTCTTATAGCACTTGATAGGTAAGGAATCTTTATTTTTCAGCTCATAGATTAGATTTAGATTAGTTGAGAAGTAAATTAGAATTAATTTCAATTGTTTGCACTTGTTTTCACTTGTGTAATCAGCTACACTACATCTAGATCAAGCATTTCTTGTCAAGGACTTGAAAGGCTCACATTTTGCTCATCATTAGCAAATGCCTCGCACTTGTCCACATCCTTACATTGTCATTTACATTGCATTTGATTGTCAAATCGTGCTTCTTGTTGATATATTTTTCTAGTCTTTACTTCCTTTTGCTTCTTGCACATTGAGCTTTTAAAGATTTGGGAGGCTTGGACTTTGCTAGTACATAGAAATTGTCTCACATTCCTCAAACATCCTTAAAATCATTATTATTTGAGTCTTGCAGGTCTGATTTTTTTTTGGTTTTGCATCCCTTGTGCATTTTTGGGTTTTCATCCAAGTGTTTGACAAAATTCCCTTGCTTGTTCCTTCTTGGTTTCATTTTTTTTTTCAAGTTTGGTCGCTGTTTTCACCATCTTCTCTTGCATTTTAGGTCTCCTTTCTTACTGTTGGGAGTTTATTAAGAATGAGCTCTCATTGTCTCTCCTTTCTTGTACTTGTTTTCATTGTCCCAAGCCCCTCTTCATTTTTTTCTTGAGTATGTCTTGCCATTTTAGCATTCTTCTTTGCTTACACATACTCATATACATGTTCTTAATTTGTTCTTTAAATTGAAAACTTCTCTTTCCAAGGTTCTTGATCATTGATTGGTCATTCTGCATTTGTTTCTCACATGATTTGCTTGCATATTGTTGTGTTACCTTCCCTTCTTCATTTGTCATCCTTGCTCGACATCCTTTTGATCATTCTAGTCAACTATTTATCATTTTCATTCACCTTTCATCTCATTTGGGTTGTGCATTTTCCGTTTCGACATTTTTTGTAACTTTGACAACATTATATTTTTGACAGTTTTGACAACATTTTAATTTTGACAATTTTGACAACATTTGCAACTTCAATAGGTTTTTAGTTTTGCAATCTTTACAGTTTTCCACTTTTTGCAACATATACAGCTTTTGAAACTTCTTCTGTTCACTATTTTCTTCTGCTTTCAACAGTCCATTCCATTGACATCGCATACATTTGCTCATTCCTTGCGTGTTTCAGGCATTTTTCTGTGCATTTATCACCCTTGGTCATTGAGCACTCATAATAGCATTTCTTTGAAGAAAAATTACCCTTTCTAGTTTTCAGTTTTTGCTTAATTTCAGCTGTACATCTTGCTTTCTTGACTGTTTTGGACTGTTTGCATCTTTTTCAGTATGCATATTGCATTTGGTTCATAGTCTTGCATTGCACGATTGCATATAGCTTCATTCTAGGACATTTGTCGCTCATAACCTGTCAGTTTTGGCACGCTATCTACTGAGATCTTTCTTGCAGGATTTAAATACACATTAGAACAACTAGCTTTTAATTTCAAAGCAAGAGCACAAATATACCAACTAATCAGATAAGGAATTGAGGTCTATGACAAGGCCGTAAGGGGTTATTAATTATATAAGATTGATAGAAGCCAAAGAAATATTTAAGGATTTTAAAATACTAAATGCGAGGCATAGTTATAATGCTTACCTGCAACTAGTTTTGGTAGAAGTGCCTTACACCCAATGAAGAAGTCTTGTATATATTTTCTCCTCTTCATCAATATTTTGAATAACATGAAAGAATGTATGCATGTGCTTATGTATACCCAGTTCTTTTGGATATTATCATAAGAGACAAAAGAACATTCACATTAATGGTTATAGAGGTGGGTCATGACAGGGCTGCCAAAGTTTGGATGCATAAAACCCTGGCACTATTTGGCTCATGAGGAATATAAATGAGCAAGAAAAGGGGAAATCAATATGATTCTTGAAGTACAATATGAATTGAATCTTTCTCTTTTTCATTCAATTGTAACATGTTAGGGCAAAGTAACAGATATGACCGGAGGTGATGGTCTCTTTTTAAAGCATGTAGCTAGAACTCATATCCGTGTTTACCTTTTCCAACAAACTACTATATAGCAAAGTGTAGTATTTTATGTGATGGGCTAAATATAAAATGCTTACCTACTTCACGTTCTCCATTTTCGTGACTATCACTCCCATGAACAACATTCCTGCCCACCAAATCAAATTTTAGATTCCATCCAGACTGTTGATGGAAAATGTTAATGAAGAAGAAACAGAAGTCATCTACCAAGAATTAACAAACTCGTAGGTCAAACTAGTACATTGCTCCAAAATCAATAGATTTACAGTGTCTAACCTGCCAACTTGAATTGCGAGATCGCCTCGAATAGTTCCAGGTTCAGCTTGCAGAGGATTTGTAACACCAATGAGCTTACGAGCAGAGGCTACAACACCGGGACCTTCCCAAGCCTTGTCCAGGCATAGCATGGTGGGCAAATGTAGGTCAACTAGTCAAACCAAAAACATTTAAATAATCCTTATAAAAAGAAACAATACATACCATACAGACCACTGGACCAGACGTGATGTACTTGACCAGTTTTGGGAAGAAAGGCTTGGACTTAAGATCTCTGTAATGCTCCTGCAAAGAAACAGACAAGCTTGAATGCCTACAGTCAAAGCAGTAAATGGTCTTAATAATGCTGAGGCTTGGATTAAAGGTCCTTGTAATGCTACTGCAAAGAAAAATACAAGCTTCAATGTCTAATGCAAAAACTTGTCTTCAAAGTGCATGAAGATAGAAACAGACCTCTGCTAGCGCTGTGGGGCATTGGAAAAGCTTTAGACCCTTTAGAACAAATCCCTTATGCTCAAACCGGGAAATTATATCCCCTACCTGAAAGAAGAATTCTATAAGCAATAGTTGAGCAAGTTTTGTAAAATGTCAGAATTTCGCGCATCAGAAAAATTGAAAAACAATTTCTCATGAAAATCTACATATTAAGGCACAACATCAAATGCCAAATGCATCAAATGGGAAAGTATTGCTTTGAAAAATTAAACTAAGCTAGAAGTACAAGTCCATTCCTAGTGTGCACTTGTCTAACTGGAGACACTGGCTTGTGACCTTGAAACAGGATGTTTCTATAAGAAATTTTCATCTAATAATCTTCCCAAGAAAAAATGATTCTCCAGAAAATCAAGTTGACCTTTCAAGTCTGTTGCATCCAAACCCCTTTTCCACCTTAGCAAACCTCCATTCTGATATTTCTGCTCAAAAGTGAAATGTCTAACACTGACAACCCATTCCATCCTTTGCCTATACTTGGTGCAGTTTACTTACAGTAAATTTTCAATTTCCTTACCATTGTTTAGATTGTACATTTAAATAGCATTATGTATTAAGGAGAAAATTGTTTCTTGTATTTCCATCAAAATAAACGTTCTGCCATTGCAGCAATCGCAGTGGTTAACCACAATATCATTTCTTCCTAATGCTGAGCCTCATGGTGTAGTCAGAAATGTCGATTTCAAAATAATCAGAGTGTTTTGCACAAAAGGGAGCTTTCTTATCACAATAGCTTTTTCCAGGTCAGCTTGAAACTAATGAGGGACACATTTTCCCTGGCAG
This sequence comes from Taxus wallichiana var. yunnanensis, assembly GCA_018340775.1. Taxonomy (NCBI): domain Eukaryota; kingdom Viridiplantae; phylum Streptophyta; class Pinopsida; order Cupressales; family Taxaceae; genus Taxus; species Taxus wallichiana. The sequence continues at coordinate 120,008 of JADAXU010000136.1, forward strand.
CCACATATTGTTCGCACTACCTAGTTGCACTTGTACATAGGGATGCAAGTAAACATGAAAAGGGCGAGACAAAAGGCAAAAAGAACTTACAAGACCTCGTTGGACACCATCTGGTTTGATCATTATGTATGTCTTTTCAACAGTTTCCTGCAAGCCCGCATGATAGAGATAATGTTATCATTGAAATCTATCCCAAGAAAAAACATGTCACCTGGCATTGCAATTCAAATGGTAGCATGATTAAACAGTAAATATAAAACCATCTAGCAGCGAATGTAGATATATCCACGTCATATTTATACTAATGCTCTTTCAAGTGGCAATATAATAGAATCTTTGAGCAGTATCTAACACCCATTGGATACACCCACATCGTAAATATATTAATGGCCGTGCATGTAGCAGTATAATTGAATGTTTGGGCAATAATTAACACGATCTACCAGTGTAAGAAGATATACCCACATCATTAAAATACGAATGCTCTTTCAAGCGGCAATATAATTGAATGTTTGAGCAGTATTTAGTATTGGGGTATTGAAAGTTACCATGGATGCTACGATATGTGAGAGGAAGAGGAAAGGTTTTCTTTGGTTTCTTCTGCCGCTGAGATTCACCTTGGCCCTACAGTGCAAGCTTAACTCAGATGACTGCAAAACTGCTAGGCTATTTCTATTTGTGTTTGTTCTTCTGAAAGACCCTCCGGACGGAAAATATCCATTGACACTGAATTTAGGAAGTCCTCTACTCGCTGAAGCAGAGCTCATCGTCAAGGCCTCCATCGTTACGTGCAGACAGGCAAGCAGGCAGGCAGGCTCCACTACCAAATCCTAATCCAAAAGCAAAGCCTCCTTTTCATAAACCTTTTTGATTTGGAACGGAAAAGGGACGACTAAAAAGACAGCATCTAAAATAGGACAAACATCAGGTCACAGAGGTTGCTTGCTGATATTGAAAAAGTTAACTCCTTTCTCGATGTCAACTCTTCTACTATGTATCTTGATTAAAAAACTTGATATTTTGGTTAGCCTTTCCTCTTGAAACAAGTCTGTTAACTTGACAATGCTTAAATTGTCCCTGTAATTGCTTTGAATGTCATTATAAGCTGCACACTCCATAATGAAGTGTCATTCTGTCTCCACTACCCCCTTGACACAGAATAAACAAGTTCTTGTTTCCCATTCTTCTTTGGGTATTGTCCACCTACCGGTTTCACATCTAAGATGATGTGAGTTGGTTCTCTAGTTGGGCAATTAACATCTTTGCTTTCCATTTAATTTTCGCTCCTATGTATGCCTTTTCTTCGTGCTCCCAAGTGGGGTTAAAATGATTGATGTAGTATGCTTTCTTCCATCCTATCTGCCTTGTCCACATGGTTGTCCTGAATTTCTCTTTCACATACTTTTTATTTCCTCATTGGTATTTGGACATTCTTGCATGTTGATGTCCCATTTACTCATCCACTTGTTGTTTTGCTTCATCCACGTGCTTTTCCTTCTACTTAGTTCTTCTTCAACTACTATTTTGGGCCATCGATGATTCTCCATTCCCTGCACCTTTTTAAAATAACTTAGAGTTTGAATCATTGTCGATGCTTCCATGGAAAGGTACCAGATTCGGCCAAAAGAATCTCATATGGAACCGAGGCTTTAACTTTGAGGCTACTAGTTATTAAGTGCTTTTGGACCCTCTCTATTGTCTCCAATTTAAGTTAGAAACATTGCTTGCCCCAAACTTCGCACCCATATAGAATCACTGGTGTGACTAGCAAGCCAAACAAGGTATTTTTGGTTTTCCAATCCCACAATTCTACATTCTTGCACCTATTCTGCAATGAGTATAAGGCCTTCCACCCCCTTGGATTCTTTTTGCCCTGCATGTCTCCCAACTAAGCTTATTGTGAAAGTCAAGCCCAAGATATTTGTATTGTTCCACTATTTCTAATGTGTTTCCTTCAAAAAGAAACTCATATTGCCTCTTTTTTCTCCGTAGAGAAAAGATCATGATTTTTGTCTTGCTAGTATTCACTTGCATTCCCACCTCTTGGCAAAAAAATCTCTAGAGCTTTCAAATGTTCTCTCAAACTTTGGGTTGTTTTTGCAATTAGAATAAGATCATTTGCATATAGAAGTAGCTTTACAACATAGCTAGCTAGATGGATGCCCCCTCCACCAAGCGTTATCAATCCACTCCTCTAGTTTATCAATGTAGAGACCAAACAAGGTTGGAGATAAAGGGCAGCCTTGTTTGACTCCAATGTCACTTCCAAAGCATTCTGACATACCCTCACTTGTTTTGATTTTGGCCCTGACTTGCTCATAAAGCCTATGCATTGTTGCTCTATACTCATCTGGAACACCAAGCTCCTCCATTTTGCTCCAAGTTTACCTCTAGGGACCGTGTCAAATGCTTTCTTGAAGTCAACAAAGCAACAAAAGCTTCCTCTCCCTGATTATCCCATATTTTTTCCACCAAGTGTCTAAGAGTAATGCAATGATCAATAGTGGAGTGTTTCGGCCTAAAACTTGCTTGTCCTTTTGCTCTTTTACCCTCTTTTTTGCCCACTACTGATTTTGCGCTCTACCATGCTACCAAATAGTTTTCCAAGAAGGGGATTCACCATGATGGTTCGATAATTGGACGGATTATTGATGTCCCCACTTTTATAAAGAGGTATAATGACACTAGTCGTCCAATCTGTTGGAAAGCCTTTTGAATGATACCATTAAATGTGTGTTTAATATGTGGTGTGAGGGTTTCCAAGCCCCACTTTAAATATTCAGCTTGCAGCCTGTCAATGTCTTGTGCCTTACCCCCTGCAAGATTCTTGATGCCTTGAATGATATCCTTCGTAGAAAAAAGCTTAGTTGTTGTGTTGATTACCGGAGGTTTATCTTGAACTCTTTCATATAGTAGCTTGGCGTACTCTAACCATTGTGTGTCAATAATATTGTTCTCTATTTGCTTTCTTTTTTTGTTGTAACTCCCTCCAAAAACCTTTGGGGTTATGCTTTCCAAGGTAAATTAATTATTTTCTTCTTGTGTTCACATAACTTTCCTTTTTAGACCGAATAATGCTTTCATAAACCTTTTTGTTTTCTTTGGTCATTCCAAGTTTTCTCAGAGTCCTCTTCGTTGCCTTGCATTCATCATCATACCATGAATTTGTTGGAAAACTACTTGCACTCCCATTCTTAGGTTTGCTTCTTTTACATGCATTTAAAGCCTTTTGAATTATAGAAATCAACATATTATTATTTGTTGGACAGTTGTTCACAACTGAAGTATTCTTTGGTTCTTGGGAATGTTGTTGAAAATGATGCTCAAGGGTTGCTTTGAAGAGCTCTCGATTCTCTTGAGTCATGAGGATTCTCCCTTGAAGAGGTTTCTTCCCTTGCTTGTGGTGATCTTGCCCTCTATTCCGATGGTTTATTTGCATATTTATTTTTACATATATTGGATTGTGATCTGATCTCATCTCGATAGGGCAGTCCCCAACTTCGAGTCTCACCAATTTTGGGATAAAGCTTTGTGAACAAATAACATAATCTACTACACTTTGACCGTTGTAGGTCTTACAAGTGATGTTCCCGAGTTCGGCCATGTCCTCATTCCATTGCAAATAACCATGTCATATAAGCTACATAAGCTCAAAATTTCTACTCCATAACATGTGATTGTCCCCTTCCCATCTTGTGAGTTCCTTGCCCAACATTGATCTTCTTCTTCTTCGAACCATAAAGGATTATTTCTTATTTCTTCTTCATTTCTCAAATTGAGAGCCTGGTTGTTTGTTGTTTGCGCATTAAAGTCTCCTATGATCAAGACTTCTCCTGAAGTGCTGAAAATTGAAATGTCACTTTTTAAAGATGCATAAGGATCTTCACTGTCTAACTTTTTTTTATATGTTTTTGAGCCTCTTGGAGAAAAATAGCAAGCAATGAGCCTAATTATTAACTCATTTTCTATTATTTTCAGCCATATATACTATTTATTTGGGTCCTCTTTCTCCATTGTTATAATTCCACACCATGTTTCTTTGATTAGCACCATGACCCCTCCATGACCTTTGCCACTTTCAGTTCTTTCATTCCAAACTGAGACTTTCTTATAACCTTCAAAATCTAGAACTCTACAACCTTCGTGTTCATGGGTTTCTGTAAGAATAATAATGTCATTTCCCTCTGCTATGGGCCCTAACCCAGGACCTCTTCTCCAAGGGTAACCTCTACAATTCCAACTTACCAAGGTCAAGTGCTCTCTGGGGGTTGAGTCCCTATTTCTTGTGTCATTTTGTGGCTGATTTGAGCTTTTCCATTTTGTAGCCATGCCCATTTCCCTTCATCCCTTGTTGCTTTCACTTTTTCCCATTCTTTCCTCCTTTCTTCTTGTTGTTTGGGAGTTAAATCTTCATCTAGGTAGATGTGTGTCCCTCTAAGAGATCCTTTGTTCCTTAATATCTTGTTTTTGTCTTCCATATTTTTCATGATAATTCTTACGTGTCTGTCCTTTCCTCTCGCTTAACCATTTTCCCATTCTATTTTCCTGAAGAATAGGACCTGTCCAATGTAGTTGATATGCCCTAGAAAGTCTCTTGCTAATTTGTTGGTGCTCTCATTCTCACCGTAATCTTTTAATCCCTTGATAATGATGTTTGCAGCCCTCTCTTTCCTGTCATGTTCTTCTCTTATTTGCATTCTAACATGTTTTTCTATTATAACCCTTGTTCCTCTGATGGATCATTTACTCTTTGAGCCCAAGACTTTTTCCCTTCGAGATGGCTTCCCGAGTGACCCCATATACTTCTGCATTTGCAATTTGTGGCTCTTTCATTTGGTCATTCCTTCCTTCACTCACTTTTGTTTTATTTTCTGTTGTTATTTTCAACTCATTTAAAGCTTGTTTTATCACCACCAACTCTTGTTGCCCTTGTTCCATATTATTTTGTAAGTTGTTTACTTGTTCCTGAGCATTTGATTCTCTCTTACTAACTGCCAATGAGATTCTATAGCCTCTTTCAATTTGTTGTCCATATTGTTTTGTAAGTTGTTTACTTGTTCTCTGAGCATTTGATTCTCTCTTACTAACTGCCAATTAGATTCTATAGCCTCTTTCATCTTGTTGTCCTCATGATGTTTCCTCCTTTCCAAGTCTTCGAGTCTTCTTTTCATGTTCATTAATTCATTGACATAGAGTTTGGGTGACCATATTAGTGGTGTTGTCGTAGGACTGTATAATTCATTGCTTGTTTGATTCACTTCTCCTTTTTCTCCTTCGTTTGTTAAACAAGTTTCAGATTTCCTTTGTGTGTTATACACAAATGTTTTTTTCATATTCTCTTTGTCTTCAAAAGCCCACTTATGATTCTGATATGTATAATCTTTCTCTTGTTTCCTATGATGAATGAGTTGAGAGTATTGGTTCACAACTTGTACGATTCGCCCTTGCTCTTAAGTATTGTATCACGTGTTTTTTCACCTCTGTCTTGACCATGTGTTGCATGAGTTGCCTGCAAATGTTGTCTTGTGGATGTAACTATTGAAGTGTTGTTGACTACCTTTGGTAGAATAACTGTCAATTTTTTTCTTTGTTTGTCTCAATTTTCGGGCTTGCCTCCACTTTAAAATACCTTTATATTGTTTTGCATTAACATAGAGCAATTTTTCACCGGTGTTTGATACCCTAGTTTGTTGATATCCCAACATGTGTGATTGAATGTATGATTCCCATGCTTTGTCAATACATCTTTGTACATGGGACATTGAGTGAGGTCCCACGGGGTTGTCAGTCCCCCATGATTCATCATTCCCTTCACTGGTCCCTATCTTTCTATTACTCCTTTGTTGGTGACTGTATGTTATGCTAAAACTGATTTTTCCTTATTTTCAAGGGTAATATCACTACCAACAACTGTGTGGTCCTCAATGTCAACTCTCTGTCACAATATTACTATTTCCCTGTTGTTTTTCTTTCATTCTTCAAGTTCCAGTTTGTTTTTGAAGATTACTAAAAGTGCTTGCAATATTAAAAAGATAATCAGGGCAAAAGACAAAAGTTGTGTTTTTGTGGAGACTCACCTAGAAAGTACCGCGATACGGCCTCGACTATTACAGAAATAGTCTGGGCCCGTTAGTCTCCCTGCTGATTGATTTCAACAAATCTCAACACATAAAACCCCCGCAAATTACTTGGGGACCCCTGTGTCCCCTGTCTTCGTAATATTTGAAACCCGCACTATCCCGGAATCCATGACTACCGAATCGATCCCTATGTGAACTCACATCAAACCACGTGAAGTCGTCCATTCTCCTACCACCGAAAACACCGATTTCTACCGCTGAAAACTTTGATCTCGGGCCTCTTAGAAGCTCCACTCTGTGGATCACAATTAATTATCATGTTTACCTCATCCTTTTTCGAATGTCGTTTTCATTTGGTTATGTAGTAGCTTTAGGAGGGCTTGATAAGTTGTAGTTGTTGTTGGGTGGTGGAAACTACGGTGAGTCTTGCACCTCTTGATTTTGTTGGCAGATCCTCTAAGATTACCCCGACAATTGTTCATCTCTCTTGCATTCCACCATCCTTTGTCATTTGCCTCCATTGTTCGTTCTTATCCACCCCTACTTTAAGTTATATACTCTTTCCATGCAATTTTGGATGTTTGTATGTTCTTACGAGAATTTGAAAGGTAACTGTTACATGGTACCATTCAACATGTATTCTACATTTTTGTTTATTATTGCTTGTTTATCTTTGTACATATTCATTTTTGGCTTTGGTTGAGTCGTGAGAGCTCATTTTATTTCCCGTATGTGTAGTTCTTTGTTGTTTGTTATCGAGAGGATTATTTAGTTGACAAAAATGTTTGTGCAAGTTTATTACATTGTTGTGCCTTCACGGTATTTTTTGGTGTTGTCAAAGGTTTTGGAGCTTGACTTTACACCTATCACTTGCATTTTCCATCCTATTTTCCACATATCCTACAATTATCTAGTTCATGTGATCATATTTACGACATGCATTTAGCCGCAAAATTGGCATACCATTTGCATGCTTCCACATTTGTCATACATATTTATCATAACACTTACAATTGTGGCGTCCGGAAAAGGGCTCATCCCTTCTCCACCCCTACTACTTGATGTATGTCCACACTTAGTTTCAAAGCTCTTATAATATTGTAGACACCCCTAAATTCTTTGTTATACATCATAATTGTTCAAACTACCATTACAACCTTTATTCTTATAGAATTAATTTAATTAATTCTATTTACACCCTTATCAATCCCTTGGCTAATTTTAATTAGCTAATTTAATATCAAAAGTCAATAAAAACCCACAGGTCCACTTCATTATTCAAATAATTTAAATAATCATCAAATCATATCCACCTTTCAAATCCAAGTTAACTCAAGTCTTGACTAGAACTAAAAATCATTATTTTAATCAAACATATGTGTTTAAATTGACTCAAATTAGCATTTGAGTTAACTTGAGTTATCTTCCAAGTCATGACAATCAAATTCAATCCAACTTCTTCCACCTTAAGTTATTCATGACACATTTTGGGTGAATAAAAAGTAGAAATGCAATTAAAAATCAAAATCATGTGCAACCCCTTGCCAACTTAGTCTTGACTCGTCCATGCAGCTCTCGAGAACAACAGTTTAACTCTCCAATCAAATATGGAAACTCAACTAAACAAGCCAAGTCATGTTTAGTTATCTCCAATCAAACTCAATCAGAACTTAGCTTGAAGATTCACTTTCTTCAACTATAAATCAATGAGCCTCCCTTTAAAAATCATCCACCAAAGCTTAGAATAATTCATGTTGCTATTTTGTATATTAATTTGGTGAATCAAAGAATTCCTCACACCGTTAGGTTGTTCAAATCACACTAAATCCATAAATCGACATGCTCATGGCTTATCTCGTTTCATTTGGGATACTTGGAGTATCCACAATCTACAAAAGCTTACAAATTCAACAAATCCAACAAAGGGTATTACAAAACCTTGCCCTTTCAGTAGATCTGATTTGAGTTGGCTTAGGATTCTTACAACGGAAGGTTTGCACACTTTATAGTATTTACTTTCTGTTTTTGATTTTCCTTAGTCTACATTATGGCACATCTAGTGGGACCCTCACCCTTCTTTTATAGTTTTTAGATTACTTTTTGCTAATTTGACTATTTCATTGTCTTCTTAGTGTTGTTTTAACTTCATTGTTCAAGTTTTAGGATTTTAGGTGTAACAAATAAGGATAAAATCAGAAAAAACCATGTTTTTGGCCGTATTTCTTTGATTCTATCCATCTACATGCTAAATACACTAGTGTCACACGTGATTTGCGCTAACGTATCACTGCACGTGCTAGTGTCATAGTGCACATGTCTACATAGCGGTCCATGTGCCTTTGTATAAATAGTTTTTTTACCTTCGAATCTTAAACATGCTACTGCTGAAGTCTTATTCAATGCAACAATGTCACATTAAATTTTTCCTTCACGCACTAAAGCATCATGACGATTTGTCGTCACACCAACAACATCTTAGTCTATGCTCTACCATCACAAACAAATTTATCTGCACCTATTAGCATTCTCCTCTACGCGTTAGCATGTTATTTCACACACTACCGTAGTCTCTTTACGCTAGTGTATCCAAGTGTACGCATTAACATGTTGTCTCGTATTTTGTAAGTTTCTCTATTTTCTAGCAAGTAATTTTTCTTCTAATTATTGTTTTTAATGATGTTGTTAACCATCTTCTTAGGGGGTTTCACATTTAATTAGTTTAAGTGGCTAACTTTCTTTTAAATTTCATTTAATCTAATCTTGAAAAACTCTCGTATATGCTCTTTTCTCGCACCCCAATGGGTGATCTTGAAAATTAAAAACGTGAGTTTTCCTTTGTGTTTTTTATCATGATTTCACCTCAGGAAAACTCTTAACTTATTGTTTAGGACCATCTTATACGAAGATTGTCTTTGAACCAAACTACTAACTGCAAGTTGCCTCATTTGTGAAATCAAGCAAACCTTATCACATATTTTTATAACACTTTATAAAATACTTTTAATTAGATTTTTGGAGATATGTTTATTCCTCGATCCGTTATAATTGTGGGAATGCATGGTCAAAGAAACTCATTATGAGGAGTACCATAGGAACCCCAAAGTAATTGAAACCTTGAGGGACTCGGCTATTGAAACGGGTACCCCTACCTACCTGACTAGTAAGCTTGTGAGAGATATAAAGCCAAGGTTATCCTTAGTGATGGATCTGGTTTGATTCTTTAAGCAAAGTAAAATATCACTTATCTAATCAAGGGGTAAAGTAAAGTAAATGACTAGAAATAGTTTCTTGTGCTCATTTAGATAATACTTGGTACTTAGGGAGAGAACCAATTTATAGGAAGCCCCACTTGACCAAGCCAAATTTAGTTTGGAGACCTTCCTATTTTTCTTTTATTTTTGTCCAAATTAACGTGTCATTAAGTTTGTGTTCCACAATCTTATCCAAAATCTCTTTTCAAACTTTCCAAATCTTTGTCATTTGGATATCCATTTGAAACCGATCTTGTCACGCCTTAATCTTAATCTTTGGATTCCCTTTTCAATGTTTAAGAAAATTATTCAATTCAAATTTGAGTCTAAGCCTAAAGTACCCACATCCTCACTTAAGCATATCCATTTCAAGTCCATGTATTGATCTTTGATATTCACTTTATCAAGGATTGAGCACAATCATAAATCAATCATCAATATGCATTTCATCTCTTATTTCAACATTCACTTTTTTGTAATTTGAGTATTTTCTTTCATCCCTTCATCTCTCATTTCAACATTGACTTTGTTGCAATTTGAGCCATTTTTCATCCCTTTGACTCTTATTTTCAACATTCACTTTATTGAAATTTGAACAATCTTCCTAAGTCTCTTACTTCAACATTCACTTTGTTGAAATTTGAGCACTTCATTTTCATTTCTACGTCTCTTATTTCAACATTCACTATGTTGAAATTTGACCAATCTTTCAAAGTTTCTCATTTCAACGTTCACTTTGTTGACACTTGAGCACCTCATTTCTACTCCTAAGTTTCTTATTTCAACATTCACTTTGTTGAAATTTGAACCATCTTCATTTTCATCTTTAAAGCCTCTTTGTTCAACCTTCACTTTGTTGACATTTGAGCATTTCACATTCCATTTCGCCTCTCCTATTTCAACATTCACATTGTTGAAATCCGAGTAAATCCTTTTTCATCTCCAAACCTCCCATTTCAACATTCACTTTGTTGAAATTTGAGTACTTTCTTTTTCATCCTCAAGCCTCCTATTTTCAACATTCACTTTGTTCAAATTTGAGTGTTTCCCTTTTCATCTCCAAACCTCTTATTTTAACATTCACTTTGTTAAAATGTGAGCATCTATCCTTGCATCTTGTATTCAAACATTCACTTTGTCATAGTATAAGCACATTTACATCACAAATTCCACTTTATCATTTTCTTCATACATAATGGTGGAAATGCGTCATTGAGATTATAACCTTTTTGGAAAATACATAAACCCCTTTCACATTGATAATTCTGATAAAGAAGAAAATAATCAGCAACACAATGTTTTCAAAGAAGAATAAACAAAAATGAAGGACTTTCATGGAAAAAAAAGATCAATTCATTTTTGTCTCCTTGAGATGGGAGCCAAATTACCTTGATTTTAGCGATGAGAATTTGAAACATCTTAAAATCCAACCCAAACCAAGTAAGAACAATGAAGATGAATTAAGTAAGAATAAAAATCTTAATCAAGCAAAAATAAGGACAAACACAAAGAAAATATAGTGATTTCGTGAGTAATTCAAATCAAGTTGTCCAAAATAACTCTCCTAGTTATTTTGACAACTTACATCCCCATTTTGACTCTAAAGATCAATTGTTGTAGGTTGCGTGCACTCGGTTGTTCTTTTGGCACATTTGTCTTGGTTGTAGTTCTTCCACGTGCACCACTTGCTTTTCCTTCTCCATTCCTCTATCTTCTTTCATCCTTCCTATGAGTGCACCCCTTATACGCATCCACCTTCCTTTCCATGACTCATGTATCCTCCCCACGCACCCCCGAATTGCCCTCGAATTGGCTAAGTCCCTCATATTCTTCCCCTATGCGTCTTGCTTCCACTTTTGCACGCTTTCTTCTTGGTTTTCTCCGCGTGCCCCTTTTTTCTTGCCACCACACACTTCTCATTTGAATGTTCATGCCCTTCTTGCATACTTGTATACTTTTGTACGCATACACCCTCCTCTTCCACACATGTTACCATCATGCCTTGTCTTCTTACCCTCGCACCTCTTGCTCTTGTGCGCACCCTATGCATTCTTCCGCACCAATCACATGTGCCATGTCAAGACTTGAGTGTGCAGCACACAACCTATCAAAGCGTGCCAACTGGGCATTGAATCCTTGCAACAAACCACTGCGTGACATGTGACAAAAATGAAAAAAACAAATGAATAGTTGGTTGATCCTTTAGCCAACCAACATGCTCCACATGTCATAACATGTCTAGACTACACCTTTGTAACCTTGAGATCATCATAACTTTTTCTCGCAGAGCTCAAATTTTTTTGCTTTTGGTCTTGTTGAAAAGTTGCTAACATGGGCTACACTTCCGATCATTCAAAATCAGATTTTGGTGGGATTTGGTAGGTGGAAAATAGGGAAACACGTTTCTACCATTAGTGCACATGTCTAGTCAACCTAACCACCCAGATTTGATCCTATTTTCCCTCTTTCCTTATTTCACAATCAAAATAGACATGGGGAGGCGCATCTGATAGCATTATAGGTGGATTTGTAAGCATTCAATGCTTGCTATTGGTGGTTGGATTTCAAATCTAAGTTTCCCTCTTCTCTTCTTCTTCTTCTATAAATGTAAGTGCATTGTTCATTATAAAAGGTTAGACCCCTTAGTTTGATAAAAGCTCACTCATTAGCATTTTGAGTTGCAAGCCTTTAGATTTGGTTTCTACATGTGGATATCGGCCTCATCCACCATTGTAATCAATTGTACATTTTCGGAAGTAATAAAATATTTGTTTTGTGGTTATTCTCTATCTTGGCTCATTTTTATTGCTTTTCCTTGCCTCTCTTTTACATTTTCTATTTGTTGTGCTTTCTCACGTCCCGTGAAGGCTCCTTTTCTGATTTTACCCCATGAAAATGATTGTGCAAGTTTGCTTTAGACTATGATATGCACGTCTATCCTCTCTATGTGCATTCCCTTTCATTTTCTCTTAAAGCTAATTGTGTTCATCCCCCTCTTTCTAGTGTTATCACCTCCCTTAGCTTAGTTTTCCCTTTTCCATGTACCTCCTTCTAACCCTGGTCCCTTGGATTTTTATAGTAGTGATAGGTAGCTGCATTTTCATTCCTACGATTAGTTTTAGTGTTTGAAATAGGTAGAGGAACCGGCCTTCTCCAGAGGTCTGTCTCAAGTGCGCAAGGTCCCACAACTTGGAAACAGTCCCATGTTGCCTCAAAATCCTAGTTCATCTTGATCTAGGATGTGTGCAATTTTGAGTGCCAACAAAATCTTTGCTCGATAAGATCAATGAAATGGCCAAACAACTAGCTTATATGGCTTCCAAAGTCAATAACGATTCCATTGAAATAGAAAAAGAAAACTCCAAAAATGGCGATGTCTTGAGTATCCCGCATAAAAAAATTAACCATTTGCACAAGAATGGAAAACTATGAAGGATACTATCTTAGGCATGCAAAAACAAAGAAAACAATTCAACTTTGAGGAATTGTGTCCTTATCCTTTCGAAAAGGACATATTGTGCTTACCCTTTCCTAAATATTTTGAAATTCCTAAATTTGATAAGTATAAAGGAAAATACGACCCTAGAGAACACGTCAAGGAATTCTTTATGGCATGCCAAGAGGTTGCCTACAATGACGTGTATCTTTTACGCTTATTTCTAAAAAATTGGGTGATCAAGCCTTAGACCGGTTCCTCCATCTTCTTAAAGGATGAGTCACCAATTTTGTAGACCTCTCACAAAAGTTTGTAAAGCACTTCTCTTTCAATTTAGATTCCAAGATAACAATGATTGATGTGTGCAATACCAAACATCGAACATATGAAAACTTCACGCAATTTATCCAATGATGGCGAGGAATTATTGAGTAGATAAAGTATAGCTCAAGTATGAAAGCGCATAAGGATTGGGCATGTGGACACATGGCACATAGAAGGACACAGAAATATAACAGAACAACACACGCCTAGGACAAGTGTACACAAGACTTAGCCACTTTTGCATATCTAGGTTATTTTTGGAGATAGAGTGCTAAGCATGCAATGACATGGAGACTTGCAGTTCACGCAAGGCTATTTTGGGAGTTGCAATAGTTCGAGCGCCATGCAGAGTCTTAGTCTAATAATAGGATCTATTCTTAGAGTTAACTAATAGAAGATCTATTATTAACAGTTGCATGCTTTTGTACATTAATGTAAGGGCGCATGACTATTATTAACATGTAGCCTATTTGGAAGGTACATGGGTGGTGAAGGAAAGTCCCCACCCCTATATATATGTATTGATTTGCATGGTTTAGACAGTCCTGATTATTGTAGAGTTATGTTGTTGGTTTTGTTCGCGCGCATGACTCATGATGACATTACTATGATGTATGAAGCTTCTGTGTTTTACAGTATTTAATATAATGGATCATATTGGTTGGATATTGGTGTTAGATGTGACTAAATATGGTTCTTGCATGGTAAATATCATTATAATCATTGTTTAATCAATCTTTCATATGGTTTAGATCTAGATCTGGCTTATGCATTATGGATTATTTACTATCTATTATAAATTTGGACATATACATATGCAATCATGCTAACATTCTAGACAAACAACTCTAAAGAGGGACTGGTACCCTTGCGCGCTTTGAGTGAGTGCTCAGTTCTAGATGAGTGATGTGTCAGCGCGCCTTGGGTTATTTTCATGAATTCTAGGCTACATCATTGGTTCTATTGTTGGGACCTCTTTCTCAATTATTTTTCAAGATGTTGCATGATGAAGACATACCGATTGACCTTGGCCAATATTGAGGAGTGGTTAGTAGATCTGGAAGAAGAGTACACTCGCAAATTCAACACTGGACCTGATTTTAATGCACACATGTGGGTTGAGCAGAATATGTATGACATATTATATGAGACGTTCTTTTCTATCTTTCCTATAGAGTTGTACGAGTGGTTGGTTGCTTATGTGTCTAAGAGGAATTGGAGGTTTCACACACTTGTTTGGATGCAGGAAGAATTCTAGGCCTTGTATGATGCAAATATGATTTAGACACACTCTGTGGATGTTTGGTTTTGTGGTGTTTTGAACAACTATATTCTTAAGTACGTAGTTTTGACTTACTCTTACCCAGAGGTTGTTGAGTTTCAGTTTTTGCATGAACCCAGAGGATCGTGATTCCACCTTTGGTGATCAATATCCGATTATAACCTTGGATTTAGAAGAGAAGCCGATGGCTAACTAAACCCCACCACACGCGAGGCGGGAGTAGGTTTGGTAAGGATGGTAGACCTAGCGGTAGAAAAATAGAGGGAAGAAAGGTGGCTTAATTTTAATGAAGCACGTGAGAGGGATCTACTGAAGCAACAAGAGATTGTGGAAATAATGGCGTTGTAGAGAGAGATGGCTTGTGAAGGATTTGGAGCTCACCAGAAGATGGGAGGCAGAGAATCTGGAACTCCCCCATTTGGGAAAGCATGGCAGGGAACCCTCTTCATCCTCAGATGAGAGCGTGTCGGTAGAGACGACATGGACCGTGGGCGTGCATCTAAATTTACCCAGTGACCTAGCTCTTTCACTTGGTTTTCCAATTTCTAGGAAAGTCGAGAATCAACAAGCTAGTGTGAGCAGAGAGTTGGAGTAGATATAGTTAATTTGTAATCAATTTAAAGTGAACATCAAGTGTCTTATTCATCTATGGCGCAATAAATGTCATCAAATTTATTTAGAGGACTAGTTGGAGGTATCTTTTTTGGCACATCTTCGACACATAATATAGGTGCAGAACATTGGCAAAACATCGGAAGTAGTACAACTTCGCGACTATGGAAGTCCAATTTAGCATAAGCTGTGGGCACACAGGCAACACATCCTCGGTCCTTTACCCACTACGGGAGGCGGAGGATCGGGAGGATCGGGCGGTTTAGGATCTAGCGGATCTCGGTGGATCTGGAGGCGGTGGAAACATGGGAGGAAACATAGGAGGCTCGGATCTCGGTGGGTAAGGGCGGAACCAACCTTAGAAAAATTACATGGAGATGTATCTCCATCTACCAAACTACATAGGTATTAAAGATGCGGACTTGAGCGGCGGGGCATATGTGTGAGATACTATGGTGCACATATGGGATTACAATTCCAGAGTGCAAGACAAGTCAGTTTGTAACTACGTTGCAGGGACACATGCACAACTAGTACAGAAAGTTTGATCCTGATCAGACTTGTGTGGACTATACAATGTTGTAAGATACTTTCTTAAAGGAATTTTATATCCTTGAGTTTGAGCAAAAAACCATAAGTGCGCTCAAGGATATTAAGCAAGACACTATTGAAAGTGTTGGGAATATGATGCACGGTTTAAGACTCTCATGTCTAAGTTATCTTATGACATCCATGCAAGCCATCATGCACAATGGTTTGTTGGAGGACTAATCATGCCTTTTAGAAGGGCACTTTCACACAAGACTTATACAGATCCATGCAAGGCCCTTGAAGTAGCTCGCCCATTGAGGTGGTAGGAAGTGTGGACACGAGAGTGAACCTATTCTTGGAAGCTCAAATTACAATAATGGCGAAACAATTGGAGAAATTATCTGCTAATTCAACACATGAGACACACAGTGGAATTTGGTGTATAGATTGTGAAGTAGAAGGGCATACTAAGGATAGTTACCCTCATAAATCGGTGCAATCCTTTTTGCTGGATTACGAGATATGTCACTTGGACCATAGTTCAAGTCAGTGCCCATTATTGCAGTGCACGATAAGAAATAATGTGTCCAATTACTATAAGATTTATAGTTCCTCGACTCATGATATTGAAGATTGTAGGTTGATCAATCAAATCCATGATGCCATTGATATTGGTGTACGACAGACTGGTGTTGCAAGTAATTCTAAGGAGAAGGGTGAGCATCATGAATATGATCACAAGTGAGGGGCACTTTGATGGAGGTTGTGGTAGAGGTTGAGGTTACAAAGGTGGATTCAGAGGTCGAGGTCATGGGGGTGGAAGGAGTGATTTCCCTCATGGGACTTGTTATACATGTGGATCTCCTAATCACTACAGGCATGAATGTCCATAGAATATTGTGTGTTATTTTTGTGAAAAGAATCATAGTTATGAAGATTGCCGGACTTGTATGAACACTTAAGAAAGAAACATAAACAGGAAAATAAGGGTGCGGGAATGGTTAGAGTACATCACATCATGGAAGACCAGTGGATGTCAAAGTTAACGCGATCCTGAGTTGATGCCTATGAAGATTACTACACACGTTGAGGTTGCATGTGCCAGGGAAACACTACAACAAAAGCCTACCATTACTAAAGAGGAAGTCCTACATGCCAAGTATCTAGACCCTATGCATTAGAAGGAGGTTTATCAAGAAACCATGGAGGTAATTTGGAATTTACAGGATGAGATACAATGTTTGAAGGAACAATCACAGAAGTTAGAACAAAAGAAAATAACTAAGCTCCACCTGGAGACAGGATATGGATGATTTGAAGGAGGTTTGCAAGATGTTGCACCAAGAGAACATTATTTCGTTATTAGGGAACTGGTTAAAGGGAAACACTCTCCGTAGTGAGACTGAGCATGAGAGACAGCTTCTACATGCTAATCTTCCTCTAGAAAATTTGGATTATGACAAGGATATTATTCTAAATGTTGTTGTTGATGGTTGGATTTTGAGTAACATCTTGATCGACATAGGCGTGGAAGTGAATGTACTTACTTTGGATGTATGGGTTCAGATGGGAATACCTCTATTACAACCATCTTCCAATGCATTTTTCATGGCAAATCAGACTAAGGAAATGCCCATTGGAGTTTTAAAAGATGCATCAATTACTATATAGGGGGCCAAGTTCACTAGGGACTTTGAGGTCTTAGCACTTGTAGAAGAAGACAATTTTATTGCATTACTTGGGCACCCATGGTGCTATGCAAACAACATTGAATTGCATTTCAATGAGGGGCATATCAGCTTTGAGAATAAGGAAGAACGTGTCATTATCCCCTTGACAAATGGGAAATTTGCACCTTATGTAGAGCCATTAAGTGAAGAAGACTTGAACAAAATTTATGTACGCACCATTCAAGATCCGAAGTTCTTGAGCCATCAAAAGGAGTTCTCTAGTGGGATGATGCACAGTCAATGAGTGATACTACAAGTGTTGCATGTGACAATTAGGTGCACGAAACTTATGAAATGGTTAGGCACTAAGTATGAAGTACGATTGCGCGCGTTAGTAAGTTACGAGATCAGCGTTTGGGTAGTAGTCAGTACCAAAGTACATAGGTGAGGAGAATCTAGAAGTATTTCTGCTTGCTATGGAATTTCAATGGGAATGTCAGGTGGAAAGAAGGAACATGTTAGTATATACTCTATGCGGGACAACAACGCGTTGGTGGATGGTTCACAGGGATAATCTTTTGGAGTGGAGAGAAGTAAGGATTGCTTTATCTGCTTAGTTTCTAAGAAGCAATGCGCCTACTCAGATCTGTGCCTTTCATGGTAATGATCATGTTTAACATCATGTTCAACAGTGTGAGAGACTCGGAAAACGGGGTGGGAAGCTTTACCACATTCTTTATGGGTGTACAAGTTTTATTTCACCTCGTGAGGCTGTGCACGCACATGGTATGTCTACTTAGAGTTGAATAGGGTGATTGGAAATTGGTGGGAACTTACTTAAGGTATGAATTAGACCTTTGATTACTTTTCGTCTAAACCTCCGAGGAATGAAGCATTGTAGGTTATGAAGTGATTAACTATGGGAGACAGTGCAAAGGTTGAAGAGTTGTGTTTTAGGAGTTTTTAGGAGAAGAGACCTGGTGGTGCGCTTTGAAGATGAAGAATCATATATTGAACAAGCTTGGGCATACCTATTTAGAAAGAGAAAAGGGTAAGATGATCTACATGGTTGATGACGAAGAGGTAGAGAACCTAGATATTGAGCACACAGAGGGTACACACAAAGTATTGGATAGTGCAGATGAGAAGGTGCATGCCTACCATGAGCCTATGAAGACCAAGAAAGTGAACATTAGAATAGATGTTGAACCTAAGGAAGCCATTATTGGAGATTATTGGTCTGACTCTAAAGTTGCTAAAATCATTGAGCTATTGCGTGACTTTCAAGATTTGTTCCCTAGAGGCTATCATGAATTGAAAGGCGTACATGAATCATTAGGAGAGATGAAGATAAAGCTAAAATAAGGTGCGCGTCTAGTTCGAAGAGGCCTTATAAGATGAATCCGAACTTGTGTGTCAAAGTAAAAGAAGAAATTGAAAAAATGTTAATTTATGGAATTATTGTGCCAATTCAGGAGTTATAATGGGTGAGCCCTATGGTGATCAACATCAAGAAAGATGGAAGAATTAGGATTTGTGTGGATTATAGGGAGTTAAATGTTGTATGTGTGATTGATCCCTTTCCCACACCATTTACTGAGGAAATCTTGGAAGGTGTTGTAGGGTGCGAAATATACTCTTTCACTGATGGATTCTCTGGATATCATCAGGTAAGGATAGCTAAAGAAGATCAAGAGAAGACAACTTTCACCACCAAGTGGGAAGTTTTGCATATATGGTTATGCCCTTTGGATTAAAGAATGTGCTGCAATATTTTCGCATATAGTGGTACAAGCGTTCTAGGATTTTATTCACAAGTTCTTGCAGGTGTATCTAGATGATTGGATAGTCTATGGGCTCATGAAAGATCATTGTGATAATCTAAGGTTGATGTTTGAGAGGTGTAAGTAGTTGAGCATCTCCTTGAACATTAAGAAGTGTATATT
The DNA here is from genome assembly GCA_018340775.1 of Taxus wallichiana var. yunnanensis. Taxonomy (NCBI): domain Eukaryota; kingdom Viridiplantae; phylum Streptophyta; class Pinopsida; order Cupressales; family Taxaceae; genus Taxus; species Taxus wallichiana. The sequence continues at coordinate 139,140 of JADAXU010000136.1, forward strand.
TTCCACACCCTTTGGAATTTTGCTAGGACATATCATCTGTAAAGAAGGCTTGTTAGTGGATCCTACTAAGGTAGTTGTCATCTTGGGCTTAGAAGAACCTACTAGCCAGAGTGAGGTGTGTGAGATTCTTGGGGCACACGGGTTATTACAAAAAATTTATCAAGGGATATGCCAAGATTGCCGCACCCTTAGAAGAATTACTCAAGGGAAAAGGCAAGTTCTATTGGGGTGAGGCATAACAATGTGTGTTTGAAACACTAAAGGAAAGGCTTACTATAACACCTATTTTGTGCTTTCCCTCATGGTCTAAGCCTTTTCACGTTCATGTAGACGCCTCTGACATGGTCATTCGTGTCGTATTAGCTCGGCCTGGAGAAGGGATTGCTGATCATCTTATTTGCTTTGCTAGTAGAAAGTTGACTCCAGCAGAAAAAAATTATACAACGACAGAGTACGAGGCCTTGTCTATGATCTATGCGCTCCATAAGTTTCGATAATATTTTTTGGCTATACATTTCATCTTTTATATAGACCACATTTCATTGAAGTACTTGGTGAACAAGCCCGTTTTATAGGGGCACATATGCCGTTGGGTATTGTTGTTTCATGAGTTCAATTTTACGATGGTGGTTAAGCCCGATAATAACAATTTTGTTCTAGAGCATTTACGAAGGATTCAATCAAGAGAAGACACACATAGTATTGAGGAAACAATACCGGATGCATAACTATTCGGGTTGAATCGCGTGCACCCTCGGACTTGGAGGATATTGTTGTCTTTTTACGCACAAGTGTGGCACCCGAGGGAATGAAGGATTTAGAAAAGAAACAACTTGTTATTCATGTCACACCTTACATGTTGATCAGTGGAGACTTATACAAGTTAGGTCGTGACAAAGTTTTGTGATGGTGTGTACTTGAGCATGAGTGAAAAACAATCATGGCAGAGGCTCATGGCAGTATTGCAGGTGGACACTATGCAGGGGATGCCACCACACATAAGATTCTACTAGTTGGTCTATGGTGGGAAACATTATACAAGGATTGCAAAGCATATTGTAAGGCATGTGACCATTGTTAGCACCTTGGAAAGCCTGGGAAACAAGATGAAATACCTTTGAGGCTTATTGAGAAGTGGGCAATCGACTTTATGGGCCCTATTTCCCTAGTTACACGCAGGATAGGATCACACTACATTATAACTTGTACATACTATCTTACAAGGTGGGCAGAAGTAGTACCTACAACGGATTTCACTGCAGCTATAACAATAAGGTTTATGTGGGAAAAAATTATTGGCAGGTATGGCTACCCTTTAAGTTTAACAAGTGATAGGGGTAATCATTTCCTTAATGAGACTATCAGAATATTATTAAATGAATTTATGGTTTCCCACCATAGGACAACCCCTTATGACCCTCATGCGAAATAGAGTTGTTGAGGCCTTCAACAAGATATTAAGCCGTACCTTGACAAAAAATTGTGATGTTAGAAGGAGAGATTGGGACGACAAGGTTTTTGCAGTACTTTGAGCATATCGGACAACCTACAAGATGTTGAATAAAGTAACACCCTTTTAGTTGGTGTTTGGTGCAGAGGTAGTTCTCCCCATGGAATTCATGTTACCTTCTTTGCGTATTGTGCACATAGGAGGTCTGGCTGATGAGCAAGCATTGGAAGAATGGATTGATAAATTGATGTAGCTAGATTAAAGGCATGTCATAGCAAGATGGAGTCAGAAGCAAGAAAAATCCAGGCAGAAAGCATGTCATGACATGCACATCAAGGATAAGAAGCTTGAGGTTAGGCAAATGGTATTTTTGTATGATTCAAAGTTTTGTGCCACCCTAGAAAGCTTAAGGTGAATTGCTTGGGACCATATGTATTCAATTATATTCTTGACTCTGATGCTTGCCGTTAGAGGCATTGGATGGAACACGGTTTCCCAGTTACTTCAACAGGAGTAGGTTGAAGCCCTACTATAAATAATTCTTCTTAGTGTTTATAATAAGGCAATATTGCCACTCGATTAGGTTTCCCTTAATGCATTTCCTTTATGTGTGTTTCCTTCATCGTTGTTATGCTTTGTCAATTTAGTTTAGTGTTTTGTGTAATACGCACACTTGCGTGCTAAAAGCTGATTACTATATGAGTGTTTTTATTCATAGAGGACCATGCATACCATTGGTGTGGGGTGGTTTATATATAAGGTTCATTACTAAGTTGAGCATAGTTGATTGTCATTCTGAAGATGGGTATGCATAAAGAAACTTTTTGTATGTGTTTTTGGAAGGGTGCAGATAGAAAAAATTACTCCTAAATGAAGACCACATATGGAAAAACAGACACATAGTATAACACGAGGTAGGTTGCAACAATGGAAACTACTTGGAAGAAGGTGTAGTGGCGAAGTACTTCGACACATATGGGCACGTGGAAGGAGGTATGTGGCAAGAAGTAGAAGGTGCAAAAGGTTATGACTGTGGCGCAAAAATGAGCAACGTGGAAACATTGATGAATGATGCATTAATGTTGGGATCGGTGGTAGGTGAAGGAGCAATAAATGTGATAACTTTTAAAAATCTATATAAGGAAGGGTTGTGAGGCCATTTTTACCTTTGTGATTATGAATTCTCAAGCGAGTTGTTTATGAGCAAGCTAGCTAAGACGGTTGTGAAGAGTGGAGAGCTGCAAACTGGTTGGGTTGGTCAGATCTACACACGAGGAACTATTACGCTCCATTTTTGAAGTGTTTGAGCAAGGCGAAGGCGTGCGGGAAAGGATATTGATGGATAGGGTTTGAGTTCGAGCTAGGGCACAAGGAACCGAGTTGTAGAGCTTGAGGGAGGTAAGAGAACACATCTTTTTGATTGAAATGACACCAAAAAGAGCACCAGGGGTAGGTACAAGGGGAAAGAAAAAAAAGGAAGTTGAGATTGAGATCGAGGATGCCCCCAAAAGTAGGTTTTTGAAATGCAATACCTAGAGGAAGTGATTATGGGCCATGATTGGGATTCCCACATCCGTCAAAGAAAATTCAACAATTACAACCATAGGACAACCGATAACAAAGAGGATTTGGATGCATTGTTGAATAAAAAGACAAACAAACTGGACAATGGATGACATGCCCGTATATAATGATGTTGGGGAGAAGCTCCTAAGAAAGGTAGGGGTTTTATAGTTGTACAAATTTCCTTATTTCGAAAATCCAGAGAAGTTATACCAGTGACTTATGAGTAGATTCCATGAGGACTTTTTCTATTTTGCTAGGTGATGAATGAGGGTTAATGCGCCCTTGATTGGCACTTTGATGGGTTTGAAAAGCATAGGCACAAAGGTAAGTAGCGACATAACTGATAAAGAAAAATTATAGCAACCAAAAAGGAGTTGGGTTATACAAAAGGTGGGTGTGGTATGGATATTTACAAGCTAAGGAAGTATCCAGGTCATACATGCAACCTCACACTTATTGACAAAATTGAACGACCAGGAGAGATGGTCATAGGTGAACACTTTGTGGCTACATGTTGCAAAGAAAATGTCACAAGGGGAGACCTACAACTTGGTTGGATACATTACTAAAATGATCATTGAAGAGGCACGTACAGGTGAGAAAATTAGCTTTGGTGTTATTCTACTTGTCCCTTGTGTTTGTGGAGATTGGAGTGCTTGATGGGCCGAAGAACAAAATATGGGAGTACCTCTGAGAAAAGAAATCTCTCACAGAGAGATTTGAAAAGTATCTTTGTGAGGGGACCATGAGTGTCCCGTTCAAACCAAGGGTAGAGATGTGGTATGCATGACTCCGCACCACATTCAAGGAAGAGTGGAGGATACCTAAGGAGTTTCTTGCGGTAGTAGGTAAGTTGGCATAATTTGCAGTCTATCAACATTTTTGCATCGCACATTTTGCGATGAAGGATGGGACATGGATTCCTTGGTGTAAACTTCCCTATGCTTTCACCATGTAATTATTTTAGGTAGTTTTTCACAAAATATTAGACACGTGAAAGTTAATCTACAATGCTAATAAGGTAGAATGTGACTACCACACTCTGCGGAAGACTTACGTCTATCCAGGTAAGTCTACTTATATTGAAAGATACATTTCATATGACATAACTATGAATGCCTGTGAGTTTGGAAATAGGTGACAATGGGGCAACATTGGTATACCTTCAGCTTAAGCCTAGGTTGGAGAATAGAAAGTATGTAGAGAATGAGTTCAAAATGCCAAGCCCGCCTAAAGGGAAGCACATAGTTGGCACATTGGTAGCTGAAAATCCTACTTTTCCCATTCATGAAGAAGAAGAAGAAGAAAAAATTCATGAAGATAGTGGTGGGTTGGACCATAGGGGTAAAAGACACCTATGGATAGAGAAAGGAAAGAGTGCGAGATGACGCCCCCATCACAGGAGCAAGAGGATGAAGTGTTTGAGACAAACATAATGGAAATCAATGTGGAGCAAGATAGTCGAAGATCCATAGTTCAAGAGAGTGTTCAGGAGGACAAGGGTTCAGGGCACAAGGTCATCACAACCATTAAGAAGGTCACCTTAGATTTTCACGCAAAAGTAGAGCCTAAGAAGAAGAGAAGGTGCAAGCTAAAGCTTAAGGACAAAGAGGAGGATGAGTCTGGAGAAAGCGTTCTAGGTACTCCAGTGTAACCTGAGAGTTTAGAGGAGCCCCGTGATGAATAAATGAAGGATGATGAGGAAGGGATGAAGGGTACAAAAATAGAAATAAAAGCGGAAAAGGGAAAAGGCCCAATTACAGATTTAGGCACCCGAGTTCCTAAGTGCAAAAGAAAAGGGAGGAGAAAGAAGGTGAAGACTATATGACTCTCGCAGTTTGATATGTGGATGATACCAATAAGATCTTCACACGCTTCCAGAGTATTGTGGAAGCTAAGGACTTGTATGGTTGGGAGTTGATGGATGTGGATATGGAAAACACGTGCATAAGGAAGTAGTTGTCATGGTCAATGTAGACTCATATGGATGAGCTTGATTTTGACGTGTGCGAAGAATCATACGTCTTGTGCAAAATGAAGAAAGCACCACAAATCCGCACGTAAATGTTAAGCCAATTGTTATGTCATATGAACAAGTGAGTAATGCCTTGGTACAGGAATCTGCAGAGGTTACGCGTAGGAGCATAGACAAAGTGATAACCATTAGGGCACTGATGGATGACAACAAGGATAAGGGTACATAAATAAAGTGCCTCATAGTAGAGAAGGAAAAGGTTGAGGAAAATATAGAAGCATTGATGAGTATGGTTGAGGAGATTGGTGATTATATTCTTAAGGTAAGGCCACATATAGAATCTCAAGTTCTAGAAAAATTTCCTTTTATAATGCACTATATATGCACACTTGTAAAATTGGTCATAGATGAAGGGCCCATGTGTATGCCACGCCAAAATACCCTGTAGAGGAAGCAACAAGGGAAAAATCCACCATTGTTAGAAAAATTACAAGTTATGAGTCGTTGCTACAAGCCTTGAGAAATGAATTAAAGAAGGCTAGATCAATCCTTAAACATGTGCGTGAAACCATATGCAATTATTAGGATGAGGACAATTGTAGAAGATAATGAAGTCCTCAAAGCCATGAAGGATGAGACACTTGGGCATGTGGAGAGACTTTCTTTGGTGGAAGAGAAGCGCAAAGCACTTACAAGTGCCCAAGAACCACATGAAAACAGGCTGAAGGAGATATGCAAACATATTGCTGGGAAGATGGACTATATGGAAGGCATGATTTCTAGTATGGAAAATATTTGTAGAATCTTATAGAATGAACATGAGAATATGACTCAAGATGAGCTAGATGCCATAGTCATAGATGTCCTAGACAAAATAGGTGAGGCCTTAAGCGATTAACAAGCATTGGAGGTAGAAGTTAAGAATGAGTATCCAGAATTAATATGCTTTATTGAGGAGAAGAGCACTAAATGATATCCCATTCTTTTGTTTGAAAAAATCTTCATTCTTTCATTCATTGTTCTTTACTTTGGAGAGATAAGTTAAGATTACCCATTGCGGGGTGACAATACATTTAGTGAGGGATCTTGTTTAGTAGATAAAAAATAGCTCAAGTATGAAACGCATAAGGATTTGGCACGTGGCTACATGATGCATAGAAGGGCGCAGAGATATTACAGAACAACACGTGCCTAGGACAAGTGTACACGTGACTTAGCCACTTTTACAGATCTAGGCTATTTTTGGAGATGGAGTGTTGAGTATGCGATGATATGGAGACTTGCAGTTCACACAAGGCTATTTTGGGAGTTGCAGTAGTTCAAGTGCCATGCAAAGTCTTAGTCTAATAATAGGATCTATTCTTAGATTTAACTAATAGAAGATCTATTATTAGCAGTTGCATGCTTTTGTACATTGATGTAAGGGCACATGGCTATTATTAGCATGTAGCCTATTTTTGGAAGGTGCATGAGTGGTGAAGGGAAATTCCCCACCCCTATATATGTATTGATTTGCATGGTTTAGACAATCCTGATTATTGTAGAGTTATGTTGTTGGTTTTGTTCACGTGCATGACTCATGATGACATTACTATGATGTATGAAGTCTCTATGTTTTGCAGTATTTAATATAATGGTTTTAGATGTGACTAAATATGGTTCTTGCATGGTAAATCTCATTACAATAATTGTTTATTCAATCTTTCATATGGTTTAGATCTAGATCTGACTTATGCATTGTGGATTATTTACTACCTGTTATAAATATGGATGTATACGTATGCAATCATGTTAACATTACGGACAAACAACTCTAAAGAGGGACCTAGTACCCTTGTGCGCTTTGGTTGAGTGCTCAGTTACGGTTGAGTGATGTGCCAGTGTGCCTTGGGTTATTTGTAGTGAATTCTAGGCTACATCAAGAATCGTGAATTGATTCCCTTACTCAATTCTAAAGAAATAGCTAGTAAGAATTTGTATGCCAAACCTTAACAATGAACTATCCTTTCACATGCAAATGCATTGTCTCACTAGTTTTGAAGAAGTTATTGAAAAAGGGACCCAAATCGAAAAATACATTATCATGAAAGGTTTAATTAAACCTCTTTCTAAGGACCACACAAATAACAATAACAACAATCATTCATAAGAAAAATCTAAGTACATTAATCAGAATAGATATATTGTTAATGATGGAGTAATGGACAATAAAAATGTACATAACATCCAAAATAATCAAACAAATCAATCTAAATAAAAAAAAAAAAATAGTTGTTCAAGTAAAGAAGCTACTCCCCTCGTGACTATAAGTGAAGGAAATTTACACCGTTGGGAGAAAGCCTTTCAAGCGTTCTACGACGGCTAGTAAGTGCTAACATGGTCATTTACCCCATAACAAGACCATTTGAAGAGGGGAAACCAAAACCGTTTTAGTAGAAAGCCGATGATTATTGTGATTTCCATTGCATTGACAGACACAATACAAATCATTGCATGAGACTCCGCCATTATATTCAAGATATCATCAATAGCATAGACATTGCCGTTGAAAACCCATCACCTAATAAAATGCCCAACAATAGTCTAAAGGTATTCTCAAATCCTTTTCCCAAGAATGATGCAAATGACAAAGCTCTTGAGAAGGGACAATAGTCAAAGAATGTTGAGTTTAACTCGATCATATCATTCATAGAAGAAACACCCAATTACATAACCACCATAAAATTCCAAGCTCCAAACTATGCAGTGGCCATGTAACAAAAGAAGGTTTGGGTACCCGCAACAAAGCAACCATCCACTTCATCTACACCTCAAGTGTCCACCAACCCTACAACCATAAGCAATCCAAAGCCAACATATGATATGTTAGTGAAATAATTTGTTGAAAGGGAAAATTATAGGATTTCACCAACGCTTTGGGACTAGGTCCCTCTACTTGAATGGGGTAGATCCGTTTATTGAAAACACGAAATATTATGTAAACTATTCTATCAATTGTTTGGGGGTGGTATTTCAATCGAGGATCGCACATGGGTACTTCCCTATGACTATGGAAAATCACTTGTAGATTCTACAAGGGAGGAAAAGTCTTGAAGGAGAGATGTGAAGAGAATAAAAAAGAGGGCATTTTGCACAATAAATAATACACCATCTATTTTATTGTTTCAAAACCATAATATATCCATGAATTCAATGAGAAGACACCATGAGAATCAACAAGGAACAAAACACACAAAGCACAAAGTCTCAATGCATAATATTCAACAAGTACATGCTCATGGAGTGTAGTTGAGATGGAGAGGAAACATAAGAAAAGGAAATAGATGAAAATTGATCACTTGTTTCTAGAGAGTATGGGAGCTAGTAAACAAGAATAACCATCCTTTAAAATGAGGAGGCTCTCTCAATTTATAGCTTTACAATGCAACTCTTCATCTACCCCCACATGACTCTTCATGTCCTTATTCCACTTGTGACTCTTAATTTTCCTAGGAATTGAGAAAATAAGTCCCCTTTTTATAAATCAAAAGGGAATTTTACATTTCAACATTAGAGTCACTTAAGTGAATAAAAAAATACAATGATTTCTTACAATGAATAATTAGAAAAGGGGAAGATAAGAGGAGAAATAATGAGGAGAGGAAAGAAGAAATGCTCCAAAGCATGGATGAAAATGCCTCCACCTTCAATGAAGATCAGCTTTGAAGATGTTGAAGATGACAACTTGATCCATGATGACCCTCCACTGTGATGTACTAATGAAGAGATCCAATGAAGACCTTTGAACACTCTGCTCCCTTTGAAAACTCTTGAAATGATGAACCTCTACAACACTGCTTGAACACACCGAGAAGAGGAGTGATGAGCACTGCCCAACTCTGCAACATTGCACATTATGAGCTCATGCCTTGACTAATTGGCCACTAGAAGGGAAGGTGAATACCATTGAAGATTATGAGGGAATATTTCCCTCACTTGAACAAGCCTTCAACCTTTGAAACACTGCAATTCCTCCAAACTATCAGGTTCTTGATGCAAACTGAGACCATTTCCTACATAGTTCAACATCGTGATATTGACCCTTGGGGAAATAGAGAAACCAATGAGATGTGGTGAAGAATACCTCAACCATGTGATGAATGAAGGTGAGAAAATGGATGGAACATGCTTGCAACTTATGATCAACCCATTGGATGAAGTGAGAAGCACACTGAGATCCAAACATATTGTTGCAACCAAAATTGAGGACCAAGAGGGATTCTCTTATGTTTGAGACACAATGCCACTTTCCACCCTTTTGAAAGCATGAGTTTTCCTCTGTGAAGGTTGACATTAGTGAGGAATGGAGGATGAAAAACCATGACCATTTTGATCCTTTTCCAAAACTTACTATTTTTAGTAAGTTCTTCTGGGTGACTAGTTTTGGCAATTTCACCGAATTGTCACTTTTGAGCACTTTTCCTCACGGGGAATGAAATGAGTGTCTTGAATCCATTCATCCTTTGGACCTACTACTCTTATTAAGTGTATTGAATGGGGACTTAATAAAAATATACATTAGCCATGGGGTGTCGGATCAGGCCGAAAAAGGTCTCAAAAATTCTACTTCTCATTGGGATGCTTTGCTCCAATTTTGGGTTTTCTCATCCAAATCTTCAAAAAACAAAAAGTGAACTTACATGTCTGCATTTTATTTATCTGATGGGGACGAATTCAGATAAATAACAGTCCTTCATAACTCCAATCCTACCCATTTTCATGGGGCAAGAAAGTGCTCATTGGAAAGCTAATTTTTTGAGGATCTCATGCTCCGATTTTTAGCTCATTTGGCTCACTTTGCAACTTTGTAGGTTTGAGGGGGAATTTTTCCATGGATGAAAGTTTTAGATGAATATAAAAAATTTATGAGGGAATTAATGAGGTCATGCAAACACTCATTCCAAATGCGTTCATGTAGGGAAGCTTCAGTTCAAATCTCGTGGAGATCGGAGTAGGGGTTTGTGAGGTATGAGCAAAGAGTGATTTGAGCATGAGGGGTGTCTAGTTATTCATGGAAGCATCACCTTCAGAAATGGAGGGAAATAATTTTTTGAAAATAATCCCAAAATATGGCTAAGTATTTTTAAATATTCATCCCTTAACTCAAGTTAGGAAAACCCACCCCTTGACCCACCTTTGGCACTTCTTTCTTAACCCAGGTTGAGGGTGAGTTAGGGGTTACTAAATGGGTCCGGGAAGATCTCATGTCCCTTACCACATTTGGTAAGGGGAAATGAGGTGAAAATGTGTAGAAACATGGTGAAAATTCACCAATGGGGCAACCATCATGAGGAGGGGGACAAGGGTGAAGAGTGAGGTGATTGAAAAACATGCCCTAAGGAACAAGTGTGAGGTTGTGAGCGACGAGAGAAGGAGAGTTTCCTTGGTGGATCATGTTTTTTCACATGATGAAATTTTGCACTAGGTGAAAAGGAGCAGTAGCATGGTGAAAATGTGCCAAGGTTGAGGCTCAACATGGAGAGGGGGTAGATTGAAGGTGTGAAAGAAAACCCTCACCTAACACTTGAAGTTACTCACTTAAGTGGCGAATGCACTTCCATCCCTTGGTAGAAATTTTTTTTTCACCTCATGAAATTTTGAACCAGGTGAAAATGTGTAGCATAACCTCCTAGATGTGCCATAGGCACACTCAACATGGAGAGGGGGCCAAATTGACTTGTGAGTGCATAACACTCACCTAACTAACCAAGTGAGCCTTTAAGTGACACAAGCTCCAAAACACATCTTCTCTCCTTAGTGGTGATTTTTTTCACCTCATGCACATTTTCACCAAGTGGAAAGGTGAAAAATTTCATCACATGTGTGAAAATGTGCCATGTACACTTTTGGAAACCTCACCTTCACCAACAGCTACTATAAATAGACATCGAGAGTGATTTTTACCTCAAGAGTTTCCCTGAGAGTTAGATAGGAAAAATTATATGATTTTGACTCAAAAATGTCTCTTGATATCAGTCCCTTAAGTTTCAGGAGCCAATTATGTTTGTAATTTGAAATTTAAACCATTTTTATTCTTCTCAAGTATGTGCCTTTGGTGAAAGGGATTGCCACTAAAAAGTATGATGATGAAAATGACAAAAAAACATTATGAGTAAATAGGTAATTACATAGGTCATCTTGGGATTTAGATCAGGCTTTAAATATCCATATAACTCCTAGAATGTTCATTTGAATCCCCACCGGGATCAGGGAATTTCATTTGTCTTTATCGTCAAGCCAATATCTCAAAATTTAGATGATAGAATATTTTGAAACCTTTTGAAATGTGAAGTAGGAATTATTAGCTTTCCGATGAATATCTGGTCACTTCAAAAAAATATCCCGAGGCTCCCACAATATCCAAAACATCTTTGAATAGTTTTTACTATTTCTAATTCCCAACACTTTTTTGCTTAATAATAGCCTGGTGTTACACCATTTGTTCCCAAACTTGATTTTTCTTACAAGGCTTCCCTAAACTGACTCATATTATTACATCTATCTACTACACCCTTACCAAATGCTTTATCTCTTCCTGTACATTCTCGAGGAGTGCTTATTATGTGTAAAATCTTGAAAATAGGCCTTTTTGGGCCTCAGGAGTAGTTCCTTCAAAGTGGATCAAAATGAATCCATGAATTGCTTCCCACCAACTTACCTACACATGAAACACACTTTAAAAATCTAGTTAGCACATCCATCTCGGCCATGATGGGGTTTACATAGTCAGAAATTGGTTGGAGGGCAGGTTTACATTACCTGGTTCAAGGATTTTTGAGTGTGGGCTTAGTTGTCATGGATTTTTTTCAATTTTTATGCTAGACATTTAGCATGACAACATGGTACTAAAGCTTCCATATCTCATACTTATGACTTTGTAAGACATTTGTAGTTGATGCCCACACATATTTATCTCACGGAGTTACTAAATATGTCACCTACACTCCAGGACATCCTTACTTGTGCTCTTCACGAATCACGTGTTTTGGACATTAATACATAACAATTTCAAGCACTAATTGTCAATCTTTCACCTAAGAGCCCTATATTTTCATTTGGTCCCCAAGGCCTCCTAAATCCAAATCTTGAACAATAACTCTTTGTACAGTGAAGCATACATTACCAATCATAAGATTAAAAGAGTCCTTATTGATGTATACACAAAATCATGGACATATTACTATTTTACTATACCACCAAGTATGTTGTTATATGCATGGATCTTGAGTAAGAAAATTATTCATTAGTGACACATTCCCTAGTCCATCCACTTATTTTGGTTATTTTTATTGTCTTTATCTCTCACATCTGTCACTTCTACACCTAATTTTGGTCATGTCATAGGGATCCTTGTCTATTAGTCTTCTCACATTTGTTGATGACTATCACATAACAAAATTTCCCAATCTGGACACTAGTGCTCATGTGCTCCTATCCACTCAGCGCTCTTTTCCTCTTTGTTCTTGTTCACATTTTTGACATTTGTGGTTGGAATTTTCAGTTTTCTTACTCCTATCCCAAGGTCCTAGTCAGCATGTCATGTCACTAGTGTTAAAATTCAAACAAGAGATCCCTATATATACACAACATATATACCATTATAAGGGCGGGCAATTCTAAAGGGCAAGCATATCTACATACTATCAAAGGGACTGCATTTTTGGGCTGATTTACTCTGCATACACTACATAGGAAGGGGAAGTTTGAATTCCATCCCACACATTTGCATTTTATCTAGATTTAGCCCACTATCTTGGTATCATTGGTGTGAGGGAAACCTAAGGACACTATTTCACACACAAGCACACATAACTACATAGATTCGGAATGTAGTGTAGTGCTCGGTCATAATTTCATCCTTTGGATGACCACCGAGAAACTCGATTTGACCTCACATATTGCATTTTTTATTCCAATTTGATGTGTTTGTGAGCTTGTGTAAGTAGTTAGGGTTTGTGTTGTAGTTTATAGAAACCTAGACAATCCAAGTGTGGCATACACACGATCAATAGTGAACAAGTACGAAGCCCTAGTAACATAGGAAAAAGTAGATTCTAAGTATTTACACAGTCACTAACACCTAGGAGTGGTCTCTAGCACCCTTGCCCTATCCTAGGCACCCGTGTCTAGCTCTATTCACAACTTCCATAATGTATATTGATCATTTTCGACATTCGACCACTTTGTTCATCATTTATTCAGTTTGATTTATTCAGGATAAACGAAACTCAAATAAGTGCCCTATCTCTCTCATTTTATCATGCGGTTACATCTTTAGAGTTCTTAACAACTACATTCTATTGTATATTATCATAGTGACTTTGAAATTATATTTCATATACAAATTTTATTGCATCATTTGGTGAACTCCTCTCTTAGAACTCCTTTTCTAGGATCCACAAAACCCTCATGGATAAAAATAGATCCTCCTCTCCTAGGAAAGCTATGCATCATGTTAGTGTGAATCCTATCTTTGATGATGATGTTGAGGCTGAACTTGATGCCCTTTATCAAAACACTCAATTTCTTTGAGGAAGTTAACGAATACTTATTGCTCACAAACATAACATTCCTACTAGTTTTTGCAACTCTAGCATGAGCATCGTTTCACCTGACCAAAACTTCACTAATCATTCTCCTTGTTCTTCTATAGTCATCGAGGCTGCTCCACCTTCTTTTATTCCTATTATAGCACATGATGATGCTCTTATCAATTATATGTTTGGTCTTGATTGTGCCACTATAGATGCAAATAATGTTATTTCAATGTTGAAAATGTACATGTGCATGATGATGTTTCTCATACTAGTCAAGATGAATGTAAAGTTATATCTCATGTTTCTTCTACTTCTGAAAATATTTCCAATGATTGCAAATATATATCTTATGATAGTTCTCCTCCTACTTTTATATATGTTGATGACTCTTTTGATGGAAAACTTGCATGTGAAAATTTTTACGATAGTGATCTTTGATTATATTTTTGATCATGAACATGTTAGTGAGGATGTTACTTCTCTTAAGAATTTTGAATGTGAATTTTCCACTCCACTTTCTTCTACTTCTGAGGTTGTTTCCAATGTCATTCATGATGATTCTACCACTCCTACTAGTTCACCTCTTATTGTTTCTTCTGATTCTACTGCTAGCATTTTACGCCGATATTCCAAGTTCTTATCCCCCTCTCTCTTCTTCTTCTTCTCTAGATGATATTCATGTTAATTCTCCCATTACTATTAGTACACCTCCTCTTATTTCTTATGCATATATATCTAGCGCTACAATAGAGCCTTCACCTTCTACTTCTTCTTCTCACATTCCCATGATCACCCACAATGGAAAACTTCAACCTCTTCATGTGCCTCTCACTTCTTCTACAATTCCTTCACATGATATTTTATCACTCATGCATGTTGTTGGCCATTTGAAATCTCAAGTTCAATCTTTTACTCTCGAAAGAAAAACCTACTATGTTTCCATTAACAATAACTCTCTTTATGGCAATCATATTCCAAAGAAAATTCACAATTCAACTTTTCCAAAGAATTTTATCATGCCTACCTTTTTATGTATTAATGGCACGACAATCTATATTTGCATCTTAAGAATTACCATTTACCTATGGATTCTTATTCCAATAATTAACTATTATTAAAATATTTTCATCATAGTCTTGTTGATGATGCTCTTCAATGGTATACTCATTTGTCTTATGGATCTATTAGTGCATATTGTGAAATGGAAGATGATTTTCTTAGACGCTTTATACTTGACAATAGTCCTAGAGTTACACATGATCGCTTACCTAGATTACATCAAGGAAAGAAAGAACCCATTCTAGATTACATTTTACACTTTAATTCTTGAATGCATCAATTATTATATCATCCTATTGATATAGAAAATAAATTTTTTTTTCCATGGCTTGATTCTTGCTTTAAAAGAAAGCTTACAATATGATACATGTGAATTGTTTACGCTTTTATGCTATAAATTCATTGATCTAGAACAAGATTTAATTATTGCACATGTTATAGAACCCCCTTCTATTCCTTCTACTGCTTCATCATCTTCTACTTCTTCTCCTCTACCATCTATTAAGCATCCTCCAAGGTCTCCATCTCCTCCACCTCACAAGCAAGTTCCACCCCCTCCATCACATAAGCATCCTCCATCTCCTCCACCATGTTAGCCTCGCGCCCAATCCTTCTCCGTATCCTACTCGGGAGCCATTGCATTTATTGCATCTTTGCCAAGCCTCACGATGTTTTGTGTGATTTTCTTGATAAGTGCTTAATTAAATTACCCTATAATAAACATCATCCTCCTCATCACTTGCATCGCCAGCGTGATCGCCCTTCTTACAATTTCCACCGCATCAATGGCCACTACAACAATGATTGTTGTGCCCTTTATGAAAAGTTGTAACATTTAGAAGATAAGGGTGTCACTTCCTTTGGCTCTCGCTCTCGTGAGAAGTCTCTTTCTCCCATTTTGCATAAGCATGCTTCCACCACTATTCACTTGCTGCACCAACTTCTAAGGTTGTCATTCACCTACCTCCTAAGATCATTATCCATCCGCATCCTCCACCTAGCGCATCTATTACCGCATCATCTCATCCACCACACAATGACACTACATCTCATTGGTTGTCTAAGACATCGACATATATGCTTCATACCACTACATCTCCTATCATTAGCACAATTTCATTTGACATTTAGTTTGGCTCTTACACTCATGCTGCTACCGTTTCACATGCTTCCACTATTCCTCGCAAGCCTCTCCATCTTTGGTAGGTGATTTCTATATGATCACCTCATTACCCAATGATGCACTCATGTTCTTAAGGTTCTTACATGACTGTTGAGGGATCTGTTACAATAATAACCTCACTCAATCTTTACACTCTATGCTTCATTGATCTATCTATCTAGCGCACATTATCAAGCCATTTCCGATGACACACTCTTGTTCTATGGTTCATTCTTGATTGTCGAGGGGTCTTATATAAATGAACCTCATTTTCTACACACATGTTGGGGGCATTGCATTTCTTCCCCACCCTCTTCATTATACTTACACATGCTTACATCAATCATTTACATCTCTTACACTTAGTAATGTATCATTCTCACCATCTCACATACATATATTAATATTTATCACATACTATCCATCTTCATTCATACATACAATCCAATTTTCAAGAATTACTACATCATCATCTATTTCAAATCAACATAATCATTTACGCAATTACATCACATATCAATGAACATCGACACAACCCAATAATAACAACAATCCATCTATATATATTGTCAAAAATCATAGTTACAAAAATACAATTGCTGGGGAAATCCCCCATGCATTGCTACATCCATATATGTCATACATCATCATCATTGTCACTATACACAATCATGGGAGCTCTAGAACTAGATGCTTCAACGTTCAATCTATGTCATTGGTCACGACCCCTATATATCTCCACTTGTCTACGTAATATAGCTACCTCAGGTGATTGCTACATGAACCATCCCTGTAGATCCACATATTTTGTAAATATATCCTGAGATAGTGCCCCTCGTCCTATGGCCTGTTTGGCTTGCTCTATCTCCACTTGAGCCTTATCATATCCACTCAATAATACAAGACATGTGGTTGTTGCTATAGCCACTGACTCAAACAAAGGGGCATGCTCACCCGCAATCACATCCACTCACTCTAACATGTTTCCTCCCATGATTGGATTGATGAATCAATGATCAAGGACCAATAAGCATCACCTACAACCATCTAATACCACATTAGTTATGACACACATTTAACAATAAACAAAAACCATGCAACAATTAACAAATACCAAAAAACAATATTTACGCTAATCTAATGCCCTTTCTAGGCCGTCTCCATCAAGGGTAGGTGCCTACCCTCTACTCCTCTAACCGACGGTCCACCGACCCCATCTATGACAACTAGAAATAATAGTACCCATCAATGTACTACCCACCACTTGCTATAGGCTTGAGTACACCCTGCATCGTCTACCTGCATTGGTTTCATGGCCACATCCACCTCATTTAGACTAGGATGTACTAGTTGTGCTCTTGTCAGACTTGGCCTCACTCCGGGTGGCCTCGGTACTCTAGTAGCTCTCACCCATACATATGGCTCTTTGGACACATCTTGAGCCATACCAAACTACCTTGATACATGCTCTACTTGAAATAACTCGGTCACTCTAGGGAATTGGTCCACTAACCACATGGCGGGTTGAATGCACCGCAACTCGACTCCATCCTCTAACTAACCACTGTAGTCTCTATACAACCTCTATATGATGGTCCTTGGTCCCATATGATCAAAAAAAGATCTATAAGTAGTGGTATATAGCTTCCTTCTCGGGTGCCTAGCCATCTCATTGTGAATCTATCAAGTCTCTCTCAATCAACACATGGCCCACTAAGTGGCCGTAATATAACAATGTGCTCATATGCCCACACATGTAACAATGTGGTGGCTCCAATTCCACCCCATGGTCCTCCCTGCATGAATTTTTATAGATCTCTATATAAGTGGGCCAACATATAACTCGCCCATGAAAATCTAATCCCATGCCCCTCTATGCGATGAAAAATTTCATGCTTCCTTTCCAAGATGCCCACTCCACCACCCTCTACTGCCACAGATGAAACAATCACAACTGTAATAAACTTATCCGACCTCAAAATACTTGATCTTAATATGACATCTAGACTAATATGGATCTTTGTCTATACTAGTGTCCCTGTAAAGTATCACCTAACTACTCGCATATACCTCTAAGCATACACTACAACTATCACTTGGACTCTCTTGCCCTGATTGATAGTCATAATATATTTTATACATTCTCTAGGGTCACTGTCATCTCCCTAGTAGGAAACCAAAAAGTACATGTATCTGCACACAACCACTCGCATAATGCAATCACCATAGGCATATTATGAGGTATATCCCATAATCTCGCTATGTGCCACACGATGATATGGTCTAGTATGTCCCACTCAACATCAAATAATCCCAAAGTCAATAATGTGCTCAAATGTCGACCTCCTTAGAACTCCCTCGAGTGTATATATCTCTACACAACACAAACACCAACAAAATATTGATAGTAGTACCTAATATTCATGCAAAAACACCCACTCATACTACAAATAGTCATCAAAATTTACATATTTCACATTATGCTATCCAAACACTCTCTTTGGGTCTCAAGCCTAAGATTAGGACATGGGCGCTTTGAAATAGGTCACCAATGCCAGGAACTAGGCGTTGGCATCCCAAAAGACGTCAATGCATTGGTCACTCCTGCCCAAGTCAGAAATGCCTAGAAATTCAAAAATCACTCCTATCCACTTTGGACACTCTTGTCCTCTTTGTTATTTTCATATTTTTGACATTTGTAGTCGGCCTTTTCGGTTTTCTTAATCCTATTCCGAGGTCCTAGTTGGCATCTCATGTCACTAGTGTTGAAATTCAAAGAAGAGATCCCTATATACATAACATACATACCATTATAAGGGCGGGTAATTCTAAAGGGTAAACATATCTACATATTATCAAAGGAATTTGTATTTTTGGGCTGATTTTCTTTGCGTATACACTGCATAGGAAGGGGAAGTTTTGGATTCCATCCCAGCACATTTGCATTTTATCTAGCTTTAGCCTGCTATCTTGGCATCATTGGTGAGAGGCAACATAAGGACACTATTTCACACACAAGCACATATAACTACATAGAGTCTGGAATGTAGTGCAACGCTCGGTCATAAGTTCATCCTTTAGATGACAGTGAGGACACTATGAATTCACATATTACATTTTTATTCCAATTTGATGTGTTTATGAGCTTGTGCAGGTAGCTAGGGTTTGTGTTGTAGGTTACAAGTACCTTAGAAATCCAAGTGCAACATACATGCGATCAACAACAAACACGTGTGAAGCCCTAGTACTAGAGGAAAAAGTAGATTCCGAGCATTCACACAGTCACCAACACCTAGGAGTGGTCTCTGGCACCTAGGTGCCCTTGCCCTATCCCAGGCACCCGTGTCCATATTTATCCGTAACTTCCATAATATATATCAAGCATTTATAACATTCTACCTAGCCCGTTCATCAATTGTTCCAGTTTAGATTTGTTTAGGATCAGTGAAAATCAGATAAGTGCCCTATATCTCTCATTTTCTTACACGATTACATCTTTAGAGTGCTTAGAAATTACATTCTATTGTATATTATCATAGTGACTCTGAAATTAGATTTAATATGTAAATTTTATTAAATCAATTGACAACAGAGTTACCTTAAACATCTGCTCTATGAAGATGTTGAGATGCCTTGGCCATATAAAGGAAAGTTTGGGAGCTAATGTTATAACCATTCATGGTTATGAAAATAACGAATGAAAATACTCTCGAACAATCAATTTATCCATATAAGTTGGCCCAAGAATACTATAAACCCTTTGCCATGTTGTTGATATTGAGAATTCATATAATATACTTCTAGGTTGGCCCTAGATACATGCGATACAAGTTATTCATTCCACTTTCTATTAATGCATAAAATTCCCCATAATGGAAAGGATTTTACCTCGCTTTGCAGATGTAAATCCCTTTGAATATTGTAAGATCTTGGAAGCAAGGTATAACCATACAAATCATTGTCCTTAGTGGATAGATCTACATCGCACTCACGTGTCATGCCACTGTTATTGATAATCGTATCGACCTTGACACACTTTTCCAATCTCAACCATATCAACCTTCCACATCCAATCCACAACAACCTATATTGAAAATAACTCATAAAGGTATTGACAAGTACGCACTTGAAAATTCTTTTCAAATTGGTAAGTTGTCGGTGTCTCCACGCATTTATAAAATACCTAATACATCCCATTTTAAAGAAACTCCCATCTACCACCACCTTGGTAATACCTTGTGGAAACAATATATATTCTTAAAGGATGAAAAATTCATGGTTATGATGGCTCTTGGTTATACAAGGATCGGATGGTTGATTGCTATGAATCCTTTGATTATAACAAAGCTCATAAAATGATGAAAAATATGAAATAGAAAGGTAGAGGACTTGGTTCACAAGAACAAGGTCATCTCAAACATATGTTATATGAAGAAAATATATACCATCATGGTCTATATTATGAAACTTTTGAAAAGAGGTTGATAATATTTGACATAACAACTAGTGAGGAGGATTTTGACTCCAAATTTGAGACAAGTTCCACACATAGCCTCTTCGAGGACCTAGCCGAAACCAATCTATTTATTAAGAACCTATCCATTCACACCCTTGACATCATCTATCCTAGCCTTATCCATCAGGACCAACTAAATCATGTATCCATGGACCTATTTCAGAATGATGGGGCCATTTAAAAGTTCCTCGAGACTCGATGCCCTATTCCTTTATTAGATCATAGGAAGGGTTTCAATATAAACCTAGACACTACAACTTATTTTGGTGAGGAATTCAAGATCTCGAGTTCACCACAAAAAAAAAATGAAAGCAATAAAAATAAAAATGTAATCTCTCGTAGTGAAAACCTCACTAAGGTGCTATTTGAGAATCAAAAGAAGAAGAAAAATAAAATAGACACATCTCCTAGTGAAAACATTTCTGAGGTGCCAGAGATAGGAGACCCACTCTTAGATCAAACAGGTGATCTACATCAACCTACAACATCTTTCCAAGACAAAGATACATAAAAAATGCTCGTAGAAGAGACTATTGTTATAAATATTGGAATAATTGAGAACCCTAAACTATTACAACTTGGTGCAAGTTTATATGATTTAGAAATACAAGAATTCATGGTATTACTTACTAAGTTTTAGGATGTATTTGCATGGTCATATAAGGACATGCTAGGTCTAGATATTTCTCTAGTAGTACATAATATTATGGTTCACCCAGATGTGAAACCTGTCATATAAAAACTCAGTAAGATGCACCCTAAGGTGGCATTTTCGATTAAGGAAGAACTTCAAAAATTACTAGAGGTTGGCTTTATAAGATCAATTGAATATTTTGAAAGGATATCTAACAAGGTGCATGTTGTTAAAAAGACACCATAAATCAAAATTTGCATTGCTTTTTGGGACATCAACAAGGCCTGTCTGAAGGATGGTTTTCTCCTTCCTAATATTGACATGATTGTTGATTCTACAACAGGGCAAACAATGTTATCTTTAATGGATGGCTTTTCATGTTACAAACAAATTTAGGTCACAGAAGAGGACCAACACAAGAAAACATTCACAACACCCGGGGTACATTTTATTACAAGGTCATGCCTTTTGGCCTTTAGAATGCAAGGGTTACATATCAATGCGCAATGACTATCATATTCCATGACTTGCTTCATGACATCATGGAGGACTATGTCGATGACATACTTTCCAAATGTAAATCCAAAGTAGATCATCCAACCATCTTGTGGATTTTTTTGAATGATTGCGGGTATATAAGGTGTGCCTTAATCCTAAGAAATATGTATTTAGTGTCACTTCAGGGAAGCTCCTGAAATTCATAGTCTCAGAGAGGGGAATTGAAGTTGACCTGCTAAAGTTATAGCAATCATGGAGATGCCCCCCAAGAACTTACATTAGGCTGCAAGGTCTCCGGGTAAATATTCGGTATATCCGGTGGTTTATTTCTCGGCTCACAGATAAATGTCATCATTTTAATCATCTACTCAGGAAAGATGTCTAGTTCAAATAGACACCAGAATGTCAATATTCTTTCAACCAATTGAAATCATATCTATCAATTCTACCAATACTAATTTTAGCTATTCAAGATAAGCCTATGTTCTTGTATACTTCGTCTACAGAACATGCCATAGGGCATTTCTTACTCAAGATAATGACAAGGGGCAATAATAAGTAGTTGACTATTCGAGTAGAACTCTTATAGCCCAGGAACTCTAGTATTTTCAAGCTGAAAAATTATGTTTGGCAGTAACATTCACTTTTCACAAATTATGGCACTGCCTGCTACATCATACACCTAATCTTATCACTAAAGTAGATCCTCTTAAGTATATACTCTCAAGACTTGTTCTAACATAGTGCATTTCTAGTGGGTCATTCTCCTAAGTGATTTTGATATTGAATTTTTCAATCAAAAAGTAATAAAGGGGCAATCTCTAGCGAGATCAATTGATCACAACACCACCACTTGCCGGGCTTAGAACCCCTTCATTTTAAATTTTCCGACGAAGAACTATTGTATCTCGACACGGTCCCTTCTGGACTCTGTTTTGTGATGGATCTTACAAAATTCACGGGTCAACGACTAGTGTTCTATTGCACACACCTAATGGTGATGTTATTCCAAAGTCTTATCACATTGGATTTCCATGTACAAACAACATCATGGAGTATGAAGTACTTATAACTGGCCTAAAGTTTCCAATATCTTGGTGGCTCAAAGAACTAACACTTTACAGGATTCTCTTTTGAAAACTAAGCAAGTCAATGAAGAATATAAGGTTAAGGATGAAAAAATTGTTCCATATAAATGCATGGTCATTAGTCTTAAAGGCTATTTCAAACTTATCACCTTGAAGCAAGTTCCTCATCTACTGAGAACAAATCGGCAGATTCCATGGCTACAATCACATCCCCTTATGAGTTTGATATACATCAAATGCATATCGAGTTTCTCATAGAACATATTTTGGTGTATGCATATGATCTACCGAATTCCACCTTGGTATGTGAAATAGTTGGTATTGATAACCCCTAGTACCATGATATATATTCCTTTATCCAAGATAAATTATATCCCTTAACATGAATTTTCACAATAAACAAACCTTAGCATAATGTGCTTCACGCTACACAATTCTTGCTGACATCCTTTACAAAAGAGGCTATGATGGGACTATCTTACGATGTATCGATCATGACGAAGTTAAATACTAGCCAAAGTGCATTTGGGTATCTATGGTGCACATACAAATGACATGGTCTTAGCCAAGAAGATATTAGATGTTGGGATGAAGAAATTGCCTAAGTATTGAGAGGGTGTGCAAGTTGGGTGCATAGGCGTGCGTAGGTGTCGGTAGAGAAGGGTGTGCCCGGGGAAGACACTAAGCCAATTTTACATGGCATGAGATAAGAATAGGAAAAATATATGGAGTACTGAGTCACACAAGTATAAGAGGAAGAAGACTTTGAGGCTAAGTAAAGTCTATTTTGGGAACAAAGTAGAAGATCTAAGGTCATGCATCGACCATGCTAATAATAGGATTAAAGTAGAGTTTAATTATATATTAATCTATTATTAGCCTTCTTGTAAAAGCATGCAACTATTAGCACATGGCTATTTTGAGCATGCAGTATATTTTGAGATGCATGGGAAGTGAAGGGAAAGTCCCCACCCCTATATATATTAGTTAGTTTGTAAAGTTTTGGGAACATGTATTAGACACTTGTATGTATTCCGAGTTATGTTGCCTTGATGTTCTAGCGCGCATGACTCCATGACATTACTATTATGTATTCAACTTTTGTTATGTAATATTTTTGGTTATTAATGGAGTATTATGGATGGATTATGGTAATTGATGTATTTGATCATGGTGGTTGTATGGTTAATATGATCTTAATTCTAGTTTGATTCATTATGCTCTATGGTTGTGATCTGATTCATGTTATGCTTTTTACCTAGTTACTTGATATGTTAATGGTTAATATGATTATGCATGCTAACATCTTGACAAGACAATACCAAAGAGGGACTTGGTAGCTTTACACACTTTAGGTGAGAATTCAAATCTATTTGAATGAAGTGCCAACGCGTATAGGCAATTGAGGGGAAAAACATGACTACATTTTGGTTCCATTCGGGACCTATTTTCAAACTATTTTCTATGATGTTTCATGATGATGGCATATCAATTGACTCTTGTAGCCATTGATAGACAAAGGAAAAGATCAATTTACATGAATATATGGTTCTAAACCTGATTTCAATACACGTAAGTGGGTGGAAGATAATCTATATCATGAGCTCTATGAGAAATTTTTCAGCCTTTTTCCTATAGAATTGTATGAGTGGTTGTCAACATATGCATAAAAAAATTGGAGTTCTGAGACCTAGGGTTTAGACACGGGAAAATTACCAAACATTGTTTGATGCAGATAAACCTTGGACGTGTGTTGTAGATCATTGGTGGGCTAGTGTTATGCAGTTATACTTTGGAGTACGTTGTTTCCATGTATTCTTGTCGAAATTTGTGAGTTTGAATTTTTGTACAAGCCTAGAGGATCATACATATGTGCTTTATTCCTTTGGCAATTAAGATCTTGATGGTGGTGCTAAGTTTAGAGAACCTACCTATGGATAGCTAAACATAACACCGTGCACAGGGAAGAAGCAGGTGTGGTGAAAGATGGTGGACCTTATGATATAAAGATAGAGAGAAGAAAGGCGATTTAAGTATAATGAAGCGCATGAGAGGGAATTGACAAAGAAACACAATGTTGAGGAGTCTGTGGAGTTGCGAGGGATGATGTCTTTGTAAAGGATTTAAAGCTCGGGTAGAAGACGTGGAGCCATAACATCAGGATATCCCCCACTTAGGCAAGCACATTAGAGAATCCCCTTCGACTTCTGATGAGAGCATGTCAGAGGAGGAAAGAGTAAGGACCAAAGGCCCGCATCTAATCCCACATGACAACCTAACCCTTGCACTTGGTGTTCAAGTTCCAGAACTAATCATTGATAAGCAGGTGAGTGTAGGTAATCTAGTAGCTTCAAGTAGATATCATTTTCCTTTGAATACATAAGTGCATTAGACAACACATACACCTATGGCAACACATATGACATCATCTTTGTTTGGGGGACCGATTGGAGGAATATTTTCTAGCATGTCATTAGGATAAGTGTGGGTGTGTAGAACATTGGGAATATGTATGGAAGTAATACAACTTCACAAACTATTAAAGTTTAGTTTAGCACTATGGATGAGACATAAGGAAGTACATACACCTTTAGTCCGTTTCCTACTACGGGAGGTGGATCGGGAGGATCAAGAGGATCGGGATCAAGTGGATTAGGTGGTTCTGGAGGTGGAGGAAATACTGGTGGGGGCTCTAGTTTTAGATCTAGTGGACAAGGTATGCACCCTCATTAGCCACATCAAGTTTATTATGAAATGTCTCTTCACTTGCTAGAATATAAAGGTATTGAAGATGCAACAGAGCATGTGCACAAGTGTGAGCTGCTATGGTGCACTAAAGGAATCACAACTTTAAATAGAAAGGTGAGTCAATTTTCTACTACTCTTTAAGGCGCACACATAGCTGGTACATAAAGTATGACCCACATCAGACTGCGGTGGATTATGATGCTTTACGCTTTACATTTCTAGCTGAGTTCTATATCCCATAATTTGAGCAGAAAAGTATCAACACGCTTAAGGAAATTAAGTAGGGCTTATTTGAGAGCGTGAGGGAGTATGTTGCGTGTTTTAAAACTTTGCTACTAAAGTGTTATTATGTTATACATCCAAGTCAACATGCATAGTGGTTTTTTGGTGGACTATTGACTCCATTTAGATGGGCACTATCTCATAAGACCTTTGTGGATCCGCACAATGCTTTGGAGGCAGCTCTGCGCATTGAGGTAGTTAGGAGTGTGGATAATGGAGTAAGTCCATTCCTAGAAGCACATATTGCAGCCATGATGAAATAGTTAGAGAAGCTCTCTAATAATTCAGCTCATGAGATGCGTAGTGGAATATGGTATAAATATTGCGAGGATGAAGGACATACCAAAGATAGTTGTCCTTGTAAGTCGGTGCACGCCATGTTGTTGGATTGTGAGATTTGTCATTTGGACCATGATGCGAGTAAATGTCCTCTTTTAGAATGTGTGCTCCAGAAGAATTTATCTATGTATTGTAAGATTTTCAAAACCCATACTCATGATACCATTGATTGCAGAGTGATTGATTATATTCATGAAGCCATTGAGACTAGTGTGTGCCACACTAGGGTAGTAAGTGGATCTAAGGAACAAGGATAAGAACATAATGAAGGGCATGATAAAGGGGATATCGGGAATTGGGACTTTCATGGAGGATATAGAGGCCGAGGTCACAGTGGTACAAGAGGATTTCTAGAGTAACTTGTTATACTTGTGGATCTCCTGATAATTATTAGGGTGAGTGCCCTCATAATGTGGTTTGCTCATGGTGTGGAAAACATCAAAAATTTGAGAAATGCCCTAACTTATATGAGCACATGAGCAAGCAACACAAACAAGACAAGGGCATGGGGATGATAAAGGTACTGATGTGTAGTTAATGATCAATGGATGCCAAAAGTAGCACCCACCCTTGAGTTCTGACCTATTTTAGTTAGTACATGCATTGAGGCTGCACGCGCACATGAACATCCAAAGTATAACCCAACTATAATAAAGCAAGAACTAATAAATTCCAAGTACCCTGATGTTGCACATCAAAAAGATGTTTACCATGAGACTATGGATGTTATCAAGGATTTGTAAGGAGAGATTCGAGCTTGGAGGAGCACGCATAATGGAACAAACAAAGAAAGTTGAACTACCATAGAAAGACGTAGATGACTTGAAGGAGGTATGTCGAATGTTGTGTTAGGAGAACATAATCCTTTGTTAGGAGAGTGGTTGAGAGAAAAGTACGCACATGGGTAATGAGCGTGAGAGGTAGATACTTCATGAAAATATGCCTCCCCATAATCATGAGTATGATAAGAAGATTACATTGAATGTGGTCATCGATGGATGGCTTCTGAGCAACATTTTGATAGATATTGAAGACTACTAAAATTTTCCAAGAAAAGCTAAGATTAACGCCACATAGTCTAACTGAGAAAATTCTTATTGGATCTAACAATAGTTGCATCAATGATAAAAGCTTAATGGAATGCGTGAAACAACTAACATGAATAAAATTCAAAACCTAGTTAAAACATGCCTATTAGTATGTTCAATTGCTAGCTAACATAAACCTAAATAGATCTAGGAGAAATAAAATTGGGGGTTTGTTCCTACTCCAAGGAAGGTGAGATGGTCTCTACAATAATGACTACAAGATCATATTGGATACCCATTTTCTAATCCCACTGAAGACTTAAGGCAAGGATTGAGATTGGCTATAAATCATATTTCTTATATGATATGCAATTCAAAGCATGGTGTAAATTTTAAAAGTATGTGGTGAGTCCTTTTAATAGTTTTTCCTTTGAGGAAAACTAGCATCTTGGTGCATGTGGGACTAAAAGCACAAATTAGATTAAGAATTGCTAATCACAATTAGTGAATTAACAAGTGATTAAGATGTGAGGAGCCTTAATCAACCGCTTAGGGTCAATTAGAAGGTTAAAAAAAACTTTTAAAGCTTACCGAGACGTTGTGGA
The DNA here is from genome assembly GCA_018340775.1 of Taxus wallichiana var. yunnanensis. NCBI lineage: Eukaryota > Viridiplantae > Streptophyta > Pinopsida > Cupressales > Taxaceae > Taxus > Taxus wallichiana. Next base: position 166,666 of record JADAXU010000136.1, read on the forward strand.
GGGAAGTGCGGTGATTTTGAGTGGTTGGAAGAGGGGTTTGAGCCAATACTAGGGTATATTGACTAATACAAGGGAAAAATAGGTTTAATTAGCTAATAATTACTAATTGTTTGTTTGGAAGAGGATTTTGACTTATGATTCCTCGTAAAGTGGCATCCTGAATGCAAAAGGGGTTAGGTAATCAAAAAAATGTTGTTAATTGTGTGCTCATGTTTTATTAACTAAGCTATAAATTGAAACTGTTATTTACATAGCTTCAAAAACAAATTCTAATTAAACAATGAACCATCAAGATAAGAGCTTAAAGGAAATGCTTCTTCAATGAATAAATGAAACTACATGCTAAGCTATTTCCTACTCTCTATGATTACTAATTTAAACTATGAACCTATGAAGACCATAAACAATCAAAGTGGATTGTTGCTTGATCTCAAGGATTGAGAATGGAATCTCACCAAGAATGGCTACAAGGCCATTTTGGATCTTCCCATATTACTCAATTTTGAGTGAAAGAATGCAAGATGGAAAAACTATTTCCAACAATGGAGAATGGCTCAAGATCAAAATGCTTATATTTTGCACTATTCAAAGCATGACATAAGAAGAAAGGTAAGAATGAGGGTTATTTATACAACTTTCCTAAAGAGGCAAGGCTAGAAAATTGATGAATGTGGGATAAAGGTAAAACAATATTAGGAATGGATAAGGTTGCTTTATAAAAGGTAATCTTGATTTAGAAGAGTTTAATTTGTCATTAGTAAGTCATGGGAGTTGGGGGATGTTTTAATTAATCAAAGGTGATTAATTAATAGGTAGATGTAAGCTTATAGAAGCTACTTAGAGGAAAATTAGTATGATTTGTGGGATGTAAGAGAGGAATTTGATCCAATAAATGATAATTTATTGATCTAGAGTTATAAGCATAATTAATTAATAATAATTAATTAACCCAAGTAGAAGTGGATATTAATTAACGAAATGTTGTTAATTGACATATTTAATGATAAGAAGACTAATTAATTAACGAAAGGTCATTGATTAATGAATATGAAGAGGAATGTTAGCTAATTAGCAGAAAAGTGCTAATTATTATGGAAATGACGAAAGAGGATAATTAGTGCAATCTTAGCATTAAAGGTTGCGTAAGTGGATTTTAGGTGTCTACATTTGCCCCTCTTTGGGGTGGCGTAAGTGAGGCCACTTTAATGATAGTAGACAAGTACAAAAAATACTTTTTTGAAGAGATAGAAGAAAATATTAATAGAATGCCCCCTCAAGTGTCGATGGGGTGATGAAAGAGGGCGATTTGCGATCGAAAAGATGAAAGAACAAAATAGAAGAAGTAGAATAATTGATCGCTATTACCCCAAGTTACTTTTGAAGAAAAGTGTTGATAGAAGGAGAGTGATATGGAAGAAAAATGAAGATGAAAAGAGATGGATATAGCTATCATCTTGCCGATGTAAAAACAAACTTTATTTCATCATTTTTCTTATGATCAACGTCATCGGTCCTTATTAAAAAGAATGAATAGAAGTGTAGTATGACATGAAAAGCCATATACAAATAAATGTCCATAGCTAAAAACACCAAATCCATGCAACATACAAAATGCAATGCAATACAAGAAATTAAAAGATGCCTAACTCCCTGCAACATACATAATGTAATGTAATACGAGAAAGTAAACAAGATAACCTGACAAAGAAACATAATACAATGTTTTTGTTATCAAGCTTTGATTCTGACTTATGTGAATTAACGACAAGGGTTAAAAGATGGTGCCCCAAGCAAGGATACATGCAAGGGGAATAATGGAGGACACTTGGGTCCTATGAAAATCGATGCACTATGAAACAATACCAAGCAACATCATTGTGCCCCAAAGTACATACATAGTAAGAAAACCAACTTTGTTAATGGAGGTAGATAGAGATTATCTGTGAGTCATGCACAAGAACAAGTGAGAACCAAAGAGTGACATTTTGTAGGATGATTTTTATTGTTTTTAATTTTTGAGAAACATATTTGAATTTTTTTATTTTGAAAGTTTTCTGAAACTATGTATAGGAAGACAAAGAAGCGTGGATTACCCCAGTGATAGATGGGATGTACAAGGGTAGAATGCCATGCATATGTGTAAGAAAGTGAAGATGTGAAAATTCCCTAGTGATTAGGTGGGAGTATGCAAAGGAAAACTCTTCACGCACTGAAGGGGGATCAAGGCCAATATAAAATAGGTTCAATCATGAATGAGCAAGGATGCCCCTAGTGTAAGCTGGCCAAGAAACACATGAGACAAAGGGGGACAAAGGTGTCCACAAACATAGAAAAAGGGGGACAAAGGTGTCCACAAACATAGAAAAAGGCCATTCTATACACATGGATGTTCTAAATAATTTCCGAAGAACTAGAGGATGCTATGAAAATATTTAGAAGGTGGTCGATGAAAAAGTGATTAGACCAAGGTACAAATCTTGAGACAAGACATGCGCTAAAGCAAGAGTTTCAACAAGGTCCAAAAAGTAACACTTGGTAACATACTAATCTGTTTACTCATTGAGATCCCATGTGTGCACATGGAAATGAATTACCTCTTGAAGGAAAGAGTTGATAGACAATAAGTGAAGACACTAGCCAATGTGTAGGAATGATTTAGTTTGAAAGGTGATGTGTGAATGGATTGTGGAAGGAGAGCCGTACATTGCTCCATTGCCAGTCAAGCATCCATATCCCCGATAGAGATGTATTTGATTCTAGTCACAACATTGATCTCTTACCGATCAAGTGTCCGTAGCCTTGGAAGATAGAGATTATTGGAAATACCCCAAGAGAGAGTTATATATCAATTTGCTTTTTCTTTTAGCTTTTGCTTTTAGCTTTTGCTTTTTGATTGATTGATTTTGATTCTTTTGCTTTCTAAAAAATTATTTCAGCTCTCTTGTTTGACAAGGGGTTAAGAATCACTAATGGCTTAATGGAAGGATATGAAAGTGATTGCGATGATGACATTGGCTAGTGTCAACTAATACACCCAAAAATACTTCCCAACAATTTTATTATATGTAGATAGTGATAGGATCTCTAAGAGGTCAGTCATTCTTTAATTTACCAAGGTTATGAAAGACCAAGGTCAAATGGATACCATAGAGATAAATGTCACAAAATGTGTGTGAATAGGCTAACCATAATAACATCAAAGGGATGAAAATGGTGGATGACTTGTAGAGGAATATGAAAGAAAGGGAAGAAAGAACATCCATGTGTACGCAATACCTGATTACAATGTTTGATATTTGTACCTTTGATTTTGTTTTTGTAATGTTTTAATGTTTTCTCATTTTTTTGTATTTTTGAACTGTTTTATGATTTTTTTAATTTTTGAACTGTTTTATGATTTTTGTTGATTTTTGGAATTTGGGACCAACAATGTCAATCTGCATGATAGGATCCAACAATGATGTGTGCGACTTCCTTGATAAGGGAGACTAAGTGCATTTGTTTATCAAGAGTGATATTATCCCCGATCTCGATGATCATGGTGAGTTCACACTCAATAAATGACTGTGATTTTTTTTGAAACATGGGTTTCATATGTGGGAGCTTGAGTTCCCTATCCATAGGTTTTTGCACTTTGTGCCATACTTGATGGGTACATTGGTGTGCATTCTGGAATCACATTTGATTTTGGATTTTATGATCATTTGAGTTGTTGGGAGCTTTGGAGCTCTTCGGTGTTTTGGTCTTAGCTTGGTAAAAACTTGTCTAGGTTTCTTATAAGCTAATGCTTGAATTGTTTGATCTCGGGAAGTGGGAGAAGAATGTGGACGTTTAGAATTGATATGAGAAATGATGATGGGATTTCCATAATCATTGGTAGAAGGAGAATGTGATGGATAAAAATGATATGGTCCAAGAATTGAAGAAGATGGGCTACCAGGAGGTGAGCCACAAATAGAAGATGGAAGGCTACTTAGATGTGGCCCCAATATAGAGGAAGAAGGGCTACTAGGAGGTGACCCAAGAATAGAAGAAGGGATACTAGGAGGTGACCTAAAAATAGAATAAGGGATACTAGGACATGACCCATAGATGTAAGATGATGGGCTACTAGGATGTGGCCCAAGAATAGAAGATGATGGGCTACCCAGGGGTGACCCATACATAGAAGACAAGGGGCTAGTTGGATGTGCCCTAAGAATAAAAGAAGATAGTGGACTACTTGAAAATGTCCCAAAAATAGTAGAGGGAGGGCTACTAGAAGGTGACCCACACCTAGATGAAGACAAAGGGCTACTTGGTGTTGACCCCATAAGAGATTGTGATTGAGGAATTATGATAGACAAAGAGTGATTGGGTGATGAGAAGATAGGCCATGGATCAATGCAAGACCTAGGATTTTCCTCACGTAATGAAGAATATGAAGATGGAAGAATAAGAGGAGGATCAAGTTGCATGATCTGAGGCTCTTCCTCTATTTCTTGATAAAAGGAATTAACCTTTTCCTCACAATATGCGAATGCATCAAAGTCTAAAGAGAATCCTAGTTTGTAATTTGCTAAAGGCATATATTCATGTGCCCCTATAAATACCTTGATTGTTTCTTCATTACGAGCGAGATCAATTGGTATGAGTTGTTGATCGACCACCGGTGGTTGATTGGAAGACAGATTCAATTGGCATGGAATACTTAGAATATATTTGATGATGATTGATAGAAGAAGATGACCCGAGGGACGAATAAGATGTGGAGCTATATGTTTCAAGAGTAGAAGAAGGTGGTGTGGACCTACATATATGATGGTATATTGTCCTTAAACTAGTAGGATTACGTCCAAATTCTGTAGATTACGACACATGGGTTGATTTAGACATTTGAATAGAAGGAATTTGAGTCACACGAATCTTAAAATAAGGAAGACTTATTGGGGTGATTGATGAAGAAGGTCCTGTAAAGAAGGGGAGGACCATGATTCAAGAATCACATTAGATGAATAATAACAAGGGTCTTGCAAAGAAAGAGAGGACCGCGATTCAAGAATTGTATTAGATGTTTGATTGGAGGGATTTGGAGTCACATGTATCTTCAAAGGAAGAAGACGTCGTTGAGGCGACTGATAAAAGGGGTCTGCGCGACGTAGGAGTCATATTAAATGTATGATGAAGAGGGTCTTGTGAAGATAGGGAGGACCATGACATAGGAGTCACATTAGATGACTTAGGAGTCAAATTAGATGAATCTAAATAGTAGTTTGGATCCAAATAGTAGTTTGGATCTAAATCATCAGAAGAATCGGAGGAAATATTTGGATTGGAATCCTCAGAAGAAGAGGAAATGTTTGGATTAGAATTAGAAGAAGAGTGGGGGAACTCGAATAATAATTTGGATCAGAAGTGTCCAAACCATACCACCGAATATGAGATGAAGGTGGGGAATGAGTTACCCGAATGGGTTCTCTAGCACGAAGAACCAAACGAGGTTTGGTCATGATGGGCGTATTTTGATGTGAATGCCGAAAATTTGATTCCTTATTGTCGTATGTATAAGGGACCTTGTGATAATCAGTCATTGTTGGCATGTGTTGGGTTCAAAGGCCTACACCTAGATTGTATGATCAAACTTCTTCAAAGTGAAGAAGGTTTCATGTTGATTTGGGCAACATAATGATAACCAACTAGACATTTTGTAAAGATGGGGATGCTTTTGTGATTTTAAAAAAGGAAGCTAAGGAAAACATACATCGTAATGACTCAAGATTGATAATCGACAAGGTTTGGACAACAAGTTTGGAGCCGTAAATGTCAACGGATTGATCAAAATTTTAGCAACATAAAGGATACAAAGGAAAGATTTCCAATGTTCAATTGATGCAAAATTTTCTTGATAGGAAATGTTTATACTAAGGTTTGAAAGATATGTTCAAAAATGACCATGAACTTAGGAAAAACAAGAAGATCAAGAGGATCAAAGACCCAAAGGATTTTCCTATAAATGAGTTTATGAGATGGATAAACACAAGGAACAATCACGCAATATCAAAACACAAAGCCAAATTAATGACCAAAGAATAATGAATGATATTTAGAATCAATGGATCAAAGTGATTGTCTAAAATGGATAATTCGATGTGACGAATGAGACACAATCATGCAAAGTTTGTTTTAAACCAATCAATCATTGAATTACTTCCTAACCAAATGATAGTTGGTGTTTCAAGATGATTAACAAAATTTCCCTACTTATGTCGAGTTCAAAGAAATGAACAAGGCGTAAGTAATAACAAGAAGTTAACGTGACCTCCAAACAAAGTATACTAGAAGTAAGCCAAAATTCAATCAAGACCTATATTTCGAAAGGTGTCAGTTACGATTGTGAGTGACACAACAATTTCACTAGGATATGTTAACCAAACTTTACGAGAAATTAAGGTATTGATATCAAGATGATATTGATATAACACGCACAAGTGGTAACACTTAACACTCTTCAGAATCAAGGTAACAATTGAAATCAAACTAAAGTGATAGTATACCTAGGAATTGTTAAAGTGTATATAGCGTAACCTTACAATATAGATATTTAGGTCAAGTTTATAAGAAATAAGACGTAAATACCAAAATTGTAGTGACATGATATAAACAAGATAACGGTTCTGTTGGCGAGAAAATTTGTCTTGTGGACAAATTGGTGAGTTTCAAGCCAACGCTATGGGAATCTAAGTCCCTCTACTTGAACGATGTAGCTTCTATACGTGCATGCGTGAAAAAGTGGATTTCAATGGTGGCCTTTCGACCAGAGATCCAACAAGGGAACTCCATTGACATTGCGGAAAAGCTAGAAATTTCTCACTCGAGAAGAACTTTATCTAAGAAGGGGAAAGGGAGTGAGAATGGATATAGGAGAAACTAATACTGTGACTATAATATTAGACGCACACACACATTAATTAGAAATTTCATTTACATGCATTTATAATTAGAAGAAAAACAAATCCACAGGAGAAGCTATAAGACCAAATGAAACTCTTTGGTCGCAAAGTACTAATCAATTCCTCAATCAAAGAGCAATAATTCCTTCTTTTTATTATTGAAGTTCAAGCAGAGTTTGTACATAGCTTGAGAATGGAAGAAATTCGAGGAAAAAGAGAAAATAGAAGAAGAATGGCGTTTTCTATCTTTTCCAGGTACAAAGCACTCTGGTCTTTTTGAAATCAATCGCCACCCCTTTGAATGACGTTGAGAAGCCATTATATTCTTTGCAAGAAACCGTTACAACTTTACAAATCTTCGACGCCTTTTCAAATTCCTCTGTTGTGAAGAAAACACTCATGGCGGGTTAAAAACTAGATCTTGCAAAGCAACCATTACATTCAATTTGCTAGTTTAAATATAGACCATTTGATTTGCTCCTCTAACTTTGAAATTGGGTGTCCACGTGGAAGGAAGGAATTGGAGTGGTTACGGGGGAGGCCCTTTGAATTTTTTGATTTTTTAGAGATTTGGAAATTTGGAACAAATTGGCCCACACCCGTGCTTTGACTTTTCAACTTAGACACGTGGTTGCTTCTGATTGGAAATGGGGTCGCGGCCCTTTTCTCAACATTTTAACCTTTTTGGAAAAAGGCTAAAACCACAATTTCCTCTCGTTGGCTGCTCTCCCGCTTTGACTTTTCAACGGTGGGCTTCACCTTTGACTTTTTCCTTGCGGGCTTCAACTTTGACTTTTTCCTTTATAGCCTGATCGGGGTTGCAGATCATTTTTTAACTTTTCACCTTTTTACAAAAAGGCTCAAAAACACAAATTCCTCACTGGCCCGCTCTTCCGCTTTGACTTTTCAACTTTGGGCCCGAGACCTTGGCGGAGCCGCAGAGCATTTTAGAACTTTTACTTCACTTTTGGGAATTTGGTTAAATTTCCAAAAGTTCCCAATGGCCTGCTCGTCCACTTTGACTTTTCAATGCCTTCAACCACATGGCGATCTAGCGCTGATTTGGTAATTGACCTTTTCTACCCTATCATGGAGTTGCTGTTGTTGCGACACGTGGAGCCGTCTATTGAGGTTAGACTTTTCAACGATGATTTGGCTTTTCGGGTCCGTGGGGAAAATTTACCATTTTTGCCAAAAGCAACCAAAAGTGTTAAGTTCACCAAAAATCCTGTTCCTCCCCTTCCAATAGGATCTGACCACGTACCTACATTCATTGGGGCCAAAATTTGACGGGAAAAAGACACCCATCATCTCGACTGTGGGAAAAAATACACAGAGGAAGAGAACTTTACCATTTTGAGTCCAATTTTTGAATTTCCTTTGCTAACTAGAGGCATGGAGGCAAAACAATGGTTTGATGACCCAGGCCATAGAACAAGTGAACAATTTTGATTAGAAATGAAGGTTCATAAAGAGGATATTACGTGCACAGACTGGGGAATGGGGAATTTTTCAAAATGAGCAAAACAGAGGTTTAAATAGCTCTAGGGCACGACTTCTACTAATTTCTTGAATCTCTAATTTGGCTTAAACACCAATGAAGGGCATGAGCTCAAAAAATTTGAATTTGGCTATGAAGATGTAGAGCAATTTTCGAGGAGACAACAATGGCTCTAGCTTGGGGACATGGAATGAATTGGGCATGGCTAGGGCATGACATGAGGATCCGAATCTCATGTTTGAAACATATTACATTGACCAGTGCCTTATCCATTGGGCCTTACAGAGTCATGTATAATTCTGTGAAAGAATGGAAGAAGAAGGAAACACACAAGCCAAACCACACACAACAAAAACCGAATAACAACTAAAACCAAAACCACGCAACAGAAAAGGAAAAACACACCTACGCAAATCACCTATGATATAGGGCGGGGGACAACCCACTTTCACTGATGATACAGTTTCAAGTATTTCCCACTTCGAGGCAATTCCAATGGTGTTCCATCCAAGTAAGAGAGGAGAAAAACATTCTCACCACAAGCTCCATGGATTTGGAATGGGCCGAGCCATAATGAATCAAACTTTCCATGGCTGCCCTTTGGTTCTCTTCTTTTGTCCCACAACAGGACCAAATCTCCAACTTTGAAATTCCTTGCTTTGGTCTTCTTGTCAAAAAAATTTCTTCACTTTCAACTAATGTTCTTTAATTCTATCCACCACTTGGCATCTGCTTTCCTCCAACTTCTCCAGGAAGAGGATCCTCTTGTCAATGGAGTCTTTGTATTGACCATCTTCTATTTCTTGTAACAACTTGAGAGTTGGCATCTCAATTGTGAGAGGAATCTCTGCCTCAATTCCATACAACATTTGGAAAGGTGACATACATATTGCCTTCTTAGGAGTGATCCTATCGGCCCATAATGCATCATATAACTTCTTGTGCCAGTTCCTTTGATTCTCATCTACCAGCTTGCAAACAATGGTCACAATGTTCTTGTTGCTTGACTCAGCTTGACCATTTCCCTGTGGATAGTAGTCAGAAGAGTGAGATAAGGAGATTCCAAAACCATAAAAAAACTCTGTGAGATCCTTTGAAGAGAAATAGGTGGCATTGTCAACAACAATCTTCTGTGGTACTCCAAAACGGACAATGATATTCTCCTTGATGAAGTTGCAAGATTTTCAAAGCTGGCTTGCTTGGTTGGAATGGATTCCACCCATTTAGTGAAGTAATCAATTGTAGTGAGTACATAAGTATGCCTTGCACTAGAATGAGGATTCAAAACACCAATAAAATCAAGCCCCCATTGTTGAAATGGTTCCTCAATCACCACAGGATTGAGTGGCAATGCAACTAGTTGTAGCTTTCCAACAAATTGTTGGCATGCTTTGCATTTGGAAACCTAGTCTTGAGTATCTACAAAGATGGAGGGCCAATAATATCTCCCCCTGAGAATCTTATGTGTAGTGACCATTGCTGAGAAATGTCCACCACAAGCTTGATCATGATATGCCCTGAGTAACTTTTCTTGCTGCTCCTTATCTACACACTTGAGGAAATAACCGTCTAGGCCTCTCTTGTAAAGTGCATGATTCCAAATCACAAACTTGGCTGCCTTTAGCTTGAGTGTCCTTATTTGTTTGTAGTCAAGATGAGGAGGACATTCTCCATAAGTGAGGTAGTAAGCAATATCCACATACCACTCATCAGTAGTGGTGATAAAGAGCACTTGTGGACTGTCTTCTAAACAGGTTGGGCAAACATCATCCTTTTCTCCCTACTGAGCCTTGAGAGTTTCATCTTCAGCAATCAACTTGCACAAACCATTTCCTCTTACCAGATTAGAGGGCCTAATCTCTAAGTCATACTCTTGGGTCTTTGCAATCCAACTTCCTCTCTTAGCCCTAGGATCTTGTTGAGTCAAAATGGACTTGATTGCACTTCCAGGGACCATCACCACTATATGGGAATTGAGAATGTAGAATATGAAACTTTTAATAGCTTTAACCATTACGTAGGCATGCTTCTCTAGTTGGTTGTACTTTAGCTCATGATTTTGCAAAGGATAGCTCATGAAAGCAATGGGTGCTTCCAAGCCTTCACCATTTTTCTGCATAAGGATAACAAAGAGTGTATGTTTTGATGTATAGTAATACATGATGAAGTCCTTGTTGAAATTTGGAGAAATAAGAGTTAGAGCTTTGGAAATGGATTTCTTGATCTCCTCAAATGTTGTTTTTCCTTCCTTACTCCACTTGAAATTTGCTTAAGGTTTCATCATGGAAGTTATATGCTTAGTTAGTTCGAGAAAACTCGAGGCACGAAACGATGAAGTAAGTTTACCTTTCCAAATAATGAATGAAATCCATTCTTGTAGGTTGGTATGGCTAGTGCTTGGATATCTCGACCCTCTCGGGATCACCCATTCTATTCCTATTTCTACCCTCCAATCTTGCTAAGGCCGCCTGCTCGCCGTTGCTCTTTCTTCTGCTTCAATTTGGAGTCTTTCTATTTCTTCAAGTTGAGCCCTTATCTCCTCCTCAATAACTGCCTCTCTTTCAAGTTCTTCAAATGTGGGATCAATTTGTCCTCCTTACCTCAGTTGTTGGGTGTATCTTCTATCAGTCAACTTGAAATTTTATGCTCTTCTTTGTCTCTCGCCTTTCCATTCGACAACATGTTCCTCTTCTAGGTCCAAAATCCTTATGGCAATGAAGTATTGATTGACACTTTGTCTCTTATGCTAAATAACTTCTCTCATATCAGAAGCAACGTCTTATTAGATGTGAAAGAGTAAATCAGGTCTCTCAATAGGAGGATTTCCCATAATAGCCATGATTTACATCCATGCGATCTGTGTGATTATTCAATCTCCGGGGCTTTTCTTCAAGAATCTTTTTGTATTTTATGACCTTGAGATTGTTTTTAGGTGCGAGATGTTGCAAAATCTACCCATGGTGGGTGCCAAAAATAGTTGGCGAGAAAATATGTCTTTTTCACTATTCACTATTCACAGAGCACGTGATTTCCTTTCTTTGAGCCTGTCAGCCCCTGCCTCGTCGTTTTCAACACGTTGTGGACCTGTTTTCCAGATTTTTGCTATTTATCCGGGTAAGTGCTCTTGTCTCTTTCGTGAGTTTTGCTAGATAGTGCTTCTTGCTTGCTGGTTTGGTTTTTGATATGCATGTGTTGAGATTTCCCCCGCATGTTGTCTTTCCTTATCTTCCTCTTTCCAGATCTGCTGGAGGAGGATGTCATCCTAGAAACAATGGTTTGTAACCCTCCTGGTTTTAACCATTTCATTTACCCAAATGACCTGTCAAAAAGGAAAAGAGGAGAAGAAGAAATCTAAACCATGTAAAGACCCCTTTGAGAGTGATTTAGTTCACTGTTTCTCTCTTGCCTTCGGCGCATCTGTCACCCCTGTTACATGAACAAAACCCGCGCCAATGGCGCACCTTTCATACTTGTTGCATCATGAACTCCTGCGCCCTCAAGGCGCGCCTCTTTCACATACTGCAAGTGCTAAACTTGCGCCCCTTTGGCGCACAATCCTTCCTTGCTGCATCACATTTCCATGCGCCAATGGCGCACCCAGCATCCATGCAACACAAGCTTTATCTGCGCTAAGTACAAATCTTTGAAGGCGCAGGCGCATCCCCGATTACAATAACATCATGTTGTGTAAACCTTTCGTGCGCCGCGCCATGCTCCCTTTGGCGCACGAAAAGTTCTTGTTACACGAACCATCCATGCGCCAAAGGGCGCACCAAATCCCAATGCAACATGAAAATTCCATGCGCCAAAGGGCGCATCCTGTCACTATGTAACACGCACTTTTCATGTGCCCTTTATAAAATGCAATCTGCAGTATGCATGCGCCATGTGCCTTTGGCGCCAGTTTTATCCTTGCAACACCCTCTTCCTGTGCGCCTTACCTATTTAGCCCTGTAAGCTGCAATTTTCATGCGCCCTGTGCCCTGAGCCTAAAAATCTCTAACTCTTTCTTCTGCTAACATTCCAATGGAAGATCAAATGGCTAATTCAACCTTTTCGGATTGGGTCTCGCTTCTTCTTCATGCAGATCAGCAACTGAGTTCGAAAGAACATATGTCTACATCCAGCAAGAGACCCACCAAATCGAAAGGAAAGGCTAAGCTTACAGAGGAAGAGATGAAGTATAAATATCAAAGGGTCAGAATGCCCGAGTCACAGGCCGAATGCAGCATGGACGTCAGAGACTCAGAATTGGGGCATATCGACATGGAGGAATTCTGGGCCAGAACTCAGAAAGTTACAAGGAGTCCATGGATGGACAAACTAATAGGCAGTGCCCTGCACTTCAGGAGGAATCCCCGTCAGCGCCGTCAACAATGAATTTATGATGGTGGTTGCCCAGTCTTATAATAAAGACACAAGGTGTGTCGAAAACAGCAAGGGCGAGGTAGTCATTAACCTCACTGCCCGTCATTTTGAGATCATACTCGGCATCCCTCACCACCGGCACTTTGTGGCCGTTAGCCAAGCGAGCATCATCGAGGCTTGGGAAGACAATGAAGACCAATGTATGCAGCTAATGAACAAAGTATATCTACGAAAAATAAGAAGGTGGTAACCCGATGGCCCCAAATCATCCACACGGTGACTTCTCAGAAGAGCTCAGCGATACCATTACCTTCCTGAGCAGGGTCTTCGGGCTTTCTGACGCCCATTACTTCCATAAATGGATGTTGCGCTACTTGGAAACAATGAACAAGAATTTGCCTGATCAGCGCTTTTGCTGGGGGGAAATTATAAGCAGCACCATCTCGAGCGGCGGCTCAACAATTCAAAGACAACTGGGAGTATTCCATATGAACTCCTACGTGGTCTACGCTGCAGCGTCAGAGAGGGATTATCCAGGCCTAACGAGGAGTGGAGTTTGGCCTCAGGTCAAGATATACGAGTACTACCCAGAGTTGAGGCTGGAGAATAGCATCTCCCAGTTCACAAAAGTTAACGATGTGTTTTTCTATCACATCATCTGCCTGCTGAGGCCGAATATGACTCATGGTCGTATGACCAAAAACATAGTGGCAGCCACGGAGAAATGGGGGGCCCTGTTCACCCAATTTCCCACATTCACCTATCTAAGGGCTGCCAACTTTTTGGGAGAGCCAACCAGGCTACCAAGGTATGCTGGGCCTAAGCTGATTCTGTTGAGCTATCAAGGCAGCTAATCACATACCACGAAAAATGCCTTAAAAGAAAGAAGGGTGGAACTCCTTTCCCCCTCACAGTGGGCCGATACACATGCTCTACCCACCACAAGGCGAAGGAAATGTTTGCAGAGCTGGAGTTACTTAATTTGAAACACGACTTCCCAGCCAGGCCTACCTTCGACCCAAGGGGCTGCCTGCCAAGAGCAAAGCTTGATCCAATCCATGTTCCTCAGATCGAGGATATTTATATTGACGTCCTCCATGAGGTAGAGCTCAGAAGAAAGGATCATTCTCACCTAGCATTGGCAGAAATCATCCAATACGGGATAGCCATTGTCCCCAAAGGCTTCCAAACTATGGAAGATGAAACAGACAAGGTATATAATGATACAGATGGGGACAATTGGCCCTTTCCGGCTATTGACAGAAACAAAGCTCCTCAGACAATTGAGGAGAGGGTCAAGGAAACTCTGCGTAGGACAGAGCACTGGTGCCGAATGAACGGGCTAATCTACCTCGGGGTAGATTTCACAACCTCCCCATTGGGCAACGCACCTTCACGATCCAAGAAGCAGCTTAAAGGCAAAGGTGTAGAAGGTGAATCCAGCACCACCCAAGAAGAAGCCCCTGGGAGTCCTCCTTCCGCAGCACCCGAGCAGGTAATATCTCTGGTCACACCAGAGAAAGAAGCAGCAGAGGATAGTCCCATAGGCCCATCCACTCAGGATGTCGGCATTGCTACCACAACAGAGGTCCCTTCTATCCCTTCTTCTTCTCTTCCTTCCCCTCCTCGAGTGACTCAAGCGACCATCCCTTTGGTCGTGTCCTCTGTCCCTTCTTCTACTCTTTCCCCTGCTTCTTCGTCTATCTTCTCCTCCCTCACTGATCTGTCCTCCTCCATTTCTTCCCTCATCTCTGGGCTCCCTTCCCTTCCTATGCCTTCCATAAGCTGTAGTTTCCCTTCCTCCCGTGGACACTTCTTTGGCTATTCTCTCAATGCCACTCCCGCGTGTCTCCACGTTTTCCCTCTCTTCTCTGTGTTGCCTCCTCCTCTGTCTCGGTCCTTCTTCCATAGGACCAGCATGGATCTCTCGGCTAAGCCAAGAAAAGAGGAAAGTTCCCATCGCTCGATGGACTTTTGATGATCCCGACCAAAGGGGCGAAGAAAGCGAACTTTGTTACACGCTTCTCTAAAAGTCTTGCCGCACGTGAGAGAATCATGGAAATTGCATACCCGATCCCTCAAAGAGAAAAAGGATCTGTCTCGACAGATTTTATTGTGACCCAAGTCACAATGGGGACATCTTACGAAAGTCTCCGGGGGAAGCTCTTTCGCGCGTTGTTGGCGCCCTCTGTCAAAAGCTTCAAGAGACAAAAGAAGAGAAAAGGCTACTAAAAGAGCAAAACAAATATCTGCTCCAAGCCTTACAGAAGATGGGTAGTACACCTCCCACAACTGCCGCCGAGACTTTTGAGCTTCTCAGCCAGGAGAAAATTAACGAGTATGCCAAAATTGGCGAGCAGGGTATGGCCGTTTCGCTTGGAGGAGCCAAATCCTCAAAGACAGTGAAAGAATGATCACCGAGTTTGTCGATTTGTTTCTGAACATCGGAAAGGCAAACAAGGAGCTCCAAGCATTAGCGGGGCCCATATCAGAAGAGCTGGAACATGCTAGACTGCGACACGAGACCTTTCAACAAATGTTCGACTGTTCAGTCGAAGATCTGGTCAAGTTCGGCGTCTTCGGCCATCCAAGGGCCCTCAACAAAATCATGTCCACTCTGGACTACCGGGTGGATCAGCTTGAATTTGTTCTGGAAAAAATCGACAAGGTAAAGGAAGAGGCCCTGGATACAATGCATCAAATGGAGCGAATTGTTCTCAACATGTCTCCAGGGTTGCTCACTCCTTCCTTTACCTTAAGGTCAGCTGATGAAACCATCCGGATCTTCGAGGAGATCGCTTCTCAAGGAACAGGGCCAGAGGTCACATTTGACACTGAATCTATCAACAACCTGCTGGCCTGTAGGGACTTCATCGGGTTCCTCATTGAGGCGGAGAAGGACTATTCCAAACTTCCCGAGAAGCTCATAGATGAGCGGGAGACTTGTGAGGCGATCAGCGAGCGGCACAAGGATCCTTCCCAGGATCAATTTGGGCCAATGATTAACAAGTTTTTGGAATACCGCGCTCAGTTCCATATCTCATCACCTGAGCAGCATCAAAAGCAGGCTACCCCCTTTCGGCCGCAGGATGATGATGACGAGTAGCTGCTTCTTCTTCTTCTTCTTCTTCTTCTTCTTCTCTCTCTCTTCTCGACTTTCTTGTTGGAATGTCTAAAGTATGTTGGCACAAATGATGACATCATCCATGTTGCGTCATGGGATGATGTCATCCATCAAGTTGTCAAAAGTCAACATGACTTTTAGATATTTTGTAAATATCTTTGTAAATAGGTGGTTGGCTCCTTTTTGCCTTCTTTCCTTCTCCTCTTCTATATATATTGGAATACTTGTTGTATTCAAAGTGGTGGACATTTTTTAGATGAAAATAGAAATGAGGAGAGAAAGACTTTGAGCTTTCTTGTAACAGAAGAAAAACAACAATACAAATATTGAGGCTTTGTACTGAATACTTGTGTTATACATCAGAGCTTTCTTATGTTAGATCTGTATGTGTTTATTCTGTTAGATTCATATCTACCTTTTTGTCATTTGCTCATCAGTATTGCTTTGTTTGTTTATGTAAGTAGGTTTGGCTCTGTTTACTACCAATCCCAAAACATAAACTTCCCGACCTTTCTGCTTTGGAATTCATTTCTTTTCTTCCTTCGGACCTGCTCTTTCTCTATCCCCTCTTTCATTCCTTTCTTTCCGCAGTCTGAAACAATCTACTGGGATGAGATCCCAACCCCCGAAGGCAGAATACTGTGAGATTTGCACAAGATTCCTGCTGGTAGAATAGCAATAAACCAGTTTCGCTTTGCTGACTCAAAGAGGGCTATGCCCCGCACTGCTGTTGGCTCGTATCCATAGATCTGTCTGTCAGGGTGACATATTTTGGACCAATGATTTTTGGCGACTCTTTGGGGCGAATAGATCTATCAGATCTATGATGGTGGTAAGATAGAAAAATAAAAAAAAATAAGAAAATCGCTGCCTGTTTGCAAATCTGAACTTTTTGATAAAAATCCAAAAATTTGCAAAAGTGCTCTGAATTGAAAATTTTCTTCTGAGATCCATAGATCTGGCCTAGTTACAAATCTTTAGTTCGCTGAGTTTTTATAAAAATTAGTATTTTGCCGTAGATCTGGATTTTTGGCTGTTTGCTAAAAGTTTGAAACCCTCTGAAAAAGTCAAAATCAGATCCGAAAATCAGCTTGCTATTCTTCCCTGCCATCTTATCCTCGTTGTTATTTGTCATTAACCGCAATCGGTTTTCTGAAGAGGATAGTTTTAAATATTTAGAAAAGTATTTGCTGCTGGTTTTTATCAGAAAAACCAGAAAATCAGCAAGTACAACCAAAAAGAAAGTTTGAATCTGTGCCATAACGTTACAGATCTGGAAGGTACACTGGCGAGTGAACCTTTTACGCGCAGCAGGAGAGCCCGTGGAGAAGCTGATCCTACTTTCGATCTGCTTCAAAGGCACAATTTCAGCGTGACACCGGCGCATTTTTCAGCGCTAAGCTCGGCTAGCCGGACATCCAGGAGTGTCTCACCTTCACGAAGAAAAAGTCTTTCGCAGGGGGCATCCACATCCCTTTGTAGTGCCTTGCTACTCAGCGGAACCACACTTCCAGCTCGTGTTCTCTTTCCGGCTTTTCAGATGGCGGTACCATGGGGAAACGTGATGGGTCCTTTGGCTTTACCACATCCAGTTCACGCGCTCCCTCACGGAAACCGAAAGAATTTTCCCAAATTCGACGGGAGCGGAAATCAAAGCACGGATTCCCACATATCTACATTCATCATGTCATGCAGTATTTTGGATGTAACTCATGAAGATGTGTCGGTTCACCTTTTTCTGGAAACCCTACAAGGACCTGCAGCTGAATGGTTTCAACATTTGCCGGCCGGGTCTATTACCAGTTGGGCCACTTTGCGGGATGCTTTCGAAGACAGATACAAGCCTTCAGAGGATGCATTTGCATTATTATCACGGATCACTCACCTGAAGAAAGAGGCAAATGAGACCATGCGTGATTTTATCACCGGTCAATGCACTAATCAACCGTGTCCCTGTTGCCATGCTCCCAACGCCGGAAAATCAAAAGTGTTTCTTCGTAAATGCTATGAGCTCGAAAGTTAGTTTCTTTCTCCTTCAGGAACGAGTTGCCACCTTGATTCTCACCCAAGCCGCTACCATTCGGATAGAGGATAATCTGATAATATCTGGCGAATTGAAAAAGGAATCAGCCAAGCCTAAATCTTTGGGCCCTTCGCCCACTACTTCGTCTGATCCAGCCTTTCAAAAGATGGCAAATGACTTGCTTGCATTGAAGAAGCAGTTGGCCCAGGCCTCCCCCAGTTCCTCATACCGGGATATTCCGCGGAGGAATTTCGTTCCTAACAATGTTTCACAAAGGCCGCGCTTACCTACAGCTGCTCTGCGGTTGGTGCTTGAGGCTCCTCCGGTCAACGCTCTGGCCGAAATCGAAGAAGAAGAGCAGTATTATGAAGAACCTTCGTCTCAAGGCGAAGATGATCAAGATGTCGGTGAACCGGTGGTGACTCTACTATCGGGTATATGGAATTTGATGAGGAAGAATCTGATGAAGAAGAGGGTACCCAGGGATATGCAAGCGGACAGTCATATGCTGTTTTTACTCGCTCGCAAGGAAAAGAAGTGGAAGTTGCTGCCCATGTCCAGCAGGAGAAGGCCGTGTCAAACGCGCCTCCGATCATTGCTAAAAGAGGTAATCCTCTTCCTACTCAACTCCCTGGCAAATCTTTTACAAGGAAATCTTTTCCCCTATCTCTCCTCCAAATCAATCCTCTCACATTCCTACCAAGACCACCAATCCTATTCCATCATCGCGAGGTGAGGGACTCATTCCTTCACCAATGCAACCCTTGGCCGCATTTGATATTATAGATCATGCAAAAAAGACCAAGATCAAATGTAAAGTGAGTACCTTGGTCGAACCCCGAACAACTTGTAAGATTGACCAAATATATATTGAGTCAGTTTGTTGCATCTAAGCGAGTTTCCCCAAAGGAATCCTTTCACTCCCCCCTGAATCCCACATAAATGTTGCTTGACATCGGCGCATCGAGAAAGATAGAGCCTTTTTCTATCTCTCTCTCGATCAATGGACACAAGTTGAGTAAGCTGCATAATTGATTCGGGGCTTCGGATAACGTCATGCCAAAAAAGTCGCCCATGCTTTGGGCCTCACTCTTACCAAGCCTTTCGGTAGATGTTATTCATGGAAACCAAGCGAGTTCCGTTGGTTGGCCAAATCAAAAGACGCGCTTGTAAATTGCATTTGTGGCTTTCCCGAGATAAAAGAGTAAAAATAGCAGTCCTCGTTCTTTGACATTCCGGCGTGCCTATGGAATTTTTTTGGGAAGAAGTTTTGCAGCGAAGTTGGTGGAGAAATTCATATGGAGTGGTCTAAAGCTAGAATTCCAGTCAAAGGCGTAATGCAGACTTTGGAGCCGGAATCACAAAAAAAGTACTTGGTTACTAGTTCTGAGGACCCCAAAGCTCAAATCCTTTTTGAATCATCAGGGATGGGGAACTACTTCTTGTCTACCGAGTCTGATAAAGGGGTTGTTCTCGTTCAGGAAAAAGATCTTAATAAGATCTGGACCTTGCAGTTTGATGGAAGTTGTGACTAGTGGATGTGGCGCTGGGGCCGTGCTGATATCTCCCGAAGAGGAGGTAATTCCTCTCTCTTTCAAATTGCAGTTTTTCAACACAAACAATACTGCTGAGTATGAATCTCTCTTACTCGGTATGCAAGCCGCAAGGGAAAGAGGAATTAAAAATCTAAAAGTACAAGGTGATGCAGAGCTAGTTGTAAATCAGGTCAAAAGGATTTACCAAGTGAAGAATGAAAGGCTCAGGCATTACCGTAATGCGGTGTGGGACAGCATCGAAGAATTCGATGCTTTTTCAATAGAGTCCATTCCAAGGGCTCAGAATGACATGGCCGATTCATTGGCCGTTTCAGCGTCCCTCATGCTCCCACACCCAGGTTTGAAAACAAACAAGTACACCATTGAGGTGGTTTTCCGCCCGAGCGTGCCAGACAATTCTCAGCATTGGCAGGTGTTCAACGATGATAATCAACTCATTGCTTTTCTGGAAAAGGTGGAAAATTTTAAAGAATTGCACTTTGAAGGATCTACTTCCACTTGCCGTGAATCAGTCACCGATCAAGGTGACGAATCCGAAGGGAACGACGGCATATGTCAGCTCAAAGGAAATAAAATTCCAAAAGGCCTGGTTTCTCTGGAGCACTGTTCGACAGGCATGACCGTTTTGTAAAAAAGAAAAAGCGGGATGACCCTGACTCATCCCCGGAAACCGAACCGGTCAATATAGGTTCGATAGAACACCCGCAATTTGTGAACATTGGCAAATGTTGCACACCTGAGGAGAAGCGAAAATTTGTCAAGTTGCTGAAAAAATATATGGACGTGTTGGCGTGGTCCTATGCCGATCTAAAGTCCTTTAAGCCAAAGGACGTTCAGCATGACATTCCGTTGAAAGACGATGTCAAAGCCTTTCGCCAGAAGCAGAGGCACTATAATCCTAAGATCTCGGGTACTATCAGGTCGAAATTCGAGAAGATCTTTGGATCGAGAATCATCTTTCCTATCCATCCACCAGTACTTGGGTAGCAAACATTGTGCCGGTCTGCAAGAAAAACAACGAGATATGCATATGCGTAGACTTTCACAATTTGAATCAAGCTTCCTTAAAAGACAACTACCCACTTAGATAATGGATCAAGTTACATGCAGCGATGGCTGGATCGAGAGATCTTGTCCATGCTTGATGGTTTTCGGGTTCTGATCAGATTGAAGTCTCACTGAAGATCAATTTAAAACAGCATTCACTACTCCACAGGGTACATTTTCCTCTGTGAGGATGCCTTTTGGCCTAACTAATGCTGGCGCCACTTTTCAGCGGGCCATGGATTTCGCATTCAAAGGTATGATGGGGAAAGTCATTGTGGTTTACCTAGATGATTTAACCGTCTTCTCTAAACAACGAAATGATCATTGTGATCATTTGGAGCAAGTGTTGGCCAGGTGCCGAGAACATGGGATTTCCCTAAACCCAAAAAAGTCTGTTTTTGGAGTCACACGGAAGGGAAGTTGCTAGGGCATGTGGTTAGCAAAGAAGGAACAAAGATAGATGCCGAAAGAGTTAAGGCTATTCAAAGCCTTACTCTGCCTACAAGCAAGACTGGTGTTCATTCTTTCTTTGGAAAGGTGAACTTTCTCAGGCGTTTTGTTCCTGACTTTGCTGAGAAGACCCGTCACATATTGAACATGATGAAGGGGTCACCAACTTTCAGATGGAGTGAAGAGGGAAAAAGGTCATTTGAAGAAATAAAAGCTTCCGTTGCTCATGCACCAGTCCTGGTATGTCCCGATTTCTCCAAGGACTTCATCATGTATAGTTACGCATCTGAGCATACTGTGTCCGCAATCTTAATGCAAAAGAACTCGGAGGATGTTGAATCTCCGATCGCGTTCATGAGTTCTCCCCTCAAGCCTCACGAACTAAAAATGACTCAATTAGAAAAGCATGCCTTCGCCATTGTCAAAGCAGTGAAGAATTTCAGGTATTACATTCTAAACTCGCATACGGTGGTGCTGGTCCCTGACACGGCGGTGAAATCAATTCTAACTCAGCAGGAGTTAGGAAGCTTGCGAGGAAATTGGATCGCAAAGGTCCAGGAGTATGACCTGGATATTAAACCAACCAAGCTGGTGAGGGGCAAGGGCCTGTGTCAGCTAATGGCTGAAAACAAAGATTCAGAAAACCCTGATGACAGGGGTGACTACACCGACGAAACACAGGACCGAAGGAAGAGCCTGATTCTCTGCCTCTGGTTCTATTTGTTGCAACTAGTGATGAATGGTACTCCGACATCGCTTTCTTCCTTACCTACGGTGAATGCCCAATGCACCTAACTGCAAAGGAGAAGCGCACTATAAAGCTCAGAGCGGCTAAATATGTCATCTGGGATGACGGTTTATATAAACGTGGGATAGATGGCATCTTTTTGTGATGTGTTGACAAACCCCAGCAAGTAAAACTACTGGAAAGTTTTCACAATTCAGCCTGTGGAGGGCATTTCTCTTCCTCCGTAACTACACACAAGATCATTCGAGCCAGGTACTATTGGCGACGCTCTTTCAAGATCTGACCATCACGGGTGGCGAAGTGTGAACCCTGCCAGCAATTCGTCGGCAAGCCCAAGTTGGCTGCCTTTCCCCTAAGGCCGGTCATTATCAATGAACCATTCAGGCAATGGGGAATTGATTTTATTGGCGCACTCAATCCTCAATCGAGTGCCGGACATAGCTATGTCCTTACAACAACGGATTACTTCACCAAGTGGGTGGAAGCCATACCTGTCAAGCATGCCACTTCTGAGGTGGTTTGCAATTTCATTAAAGAAAATATCATTGTCAGGTTTGGCATTCCAAACAAAATCGTTGCTGATAATGCTTCTAACTTCTCCTCACGAGAAGTTATTAGTTTTTGCTATGAATATGGGATAACTTTGGCTCACGCCTCAGACTATTACCCTCAGGGAAATGGTCAGGCGGAATCCAGTAACAAGAACTTGGTGACCATCATACGGAAGTTAGTAGATGAGAATCAGCGAATGTGGCACAAGTCTTTGTACGACGCTTTGTGGGCCGATCGTATTACTCCCAAGAGATCTCTCGGCATGTCACCTTTTCAAGTGTTATATGGCACTGATGCCGAGCTTCCCATTTCTGCGGAACTTCCTGCTCTACGCTTGGCGCGAGCTATCGAAGATGAAACTTTCCAAAATTCTCTTGAAAAGAGAATCATGTATCTGGCAGAACTTGAAGAAAAGAGAGTAAGGGTGGTCGACAGGATCACTGAACATCAGAATCAAGTTAAGAGGCTTTTTGATAAAAAAGCAAAGCAGAGGGATTTTCAAGTGGGAGATCTCGTCCTTTTGTGGGACAAGCGAAGAGAGCCAAAGGGCATGCATGGAAAGTTTGATTCCCTGTGGAGAGGGCCCTTCAAGATCAAGCAGCTCAATGGAGAGAATAGCTTCTATCTCTCATATCTGGATGGAACCGAACTCCCGCTTCCTTATAGCGGGCAGCATCTGAAGATCTTCAGGAAGTAGAGCTTGCTCTCTTCTTTGTACAGTTTGCTTTATGTTGTGTGTTTGCTTTCGTCGTGTGTTTGCTTTTGGTTTGTTGTGTGTTTCTTTTGCTCCCCCTCCGGTCGCCCTTGTTTTTGACTCTGTTACCCAATGGATAGGCACATGAGAACTGGGATTCTCTACCCCCGAGTTTGCTCAGGGATAGTCCCCAGAAAGAGCCAGCTGTTATCCCGTAAAATTGACAAGGGCAATTTTACCGATAACCATACCGAAATTTTGTTCGATCCCTCGTTAGGGATCCCTTGTTCGAAACGTTGTAAAATCCCTTCAGGAAATTTGGTTTTGAACTTAGTCTTTTGAGCCTTTTTTTGGTAGGTGCATGAAATTGCTATGTAACACCAACTTTTGGTGTGCCCCCTTTAAAACCTTTGGCGCATGATTTTCAGTGTCAACACACCTTTTGGTGCGCCAAAGTATGTTGAGCCTTCCCTGCGTGCGCCAAGGCGCATGCGCCTTTGTGTTGGCACAACTTTTGTTGCGCCATGTTTTGGTGCGCCAAAGGGCGCACATAACTTCATGTCGACATAGCTTTTGGTGTGCCAAAGGCGCGCTTAATTTCCTGCTGGCAAACATTTTCATGCGCCAAAGGGCGCACGCTTTTCCCTGTCGACAGCAACTCTCATGCGCCCTTTAAAAAGTGGGTGGCGCATTGATGACCAGCTCACTATATATATATATATATGTGTGTGTGTTGCGCGCCCAAATGTCATTTTCACTATTCGCAGAGCACGTGATTTCCTTTCTCTGAGCCTGTCAGCCCCTGCCTCGTCGTTTTCAACGCGTTGTGGACCCGTTTTCAGATTTTTGCTATTTATCCGGGTAAGTGCTCTTGTCTCTTTCGTGAGTTTTGCTAGATAGTGCTTCTTGCTTGCTGGTTTGGTTTTTGATATGCATGTGTTGAGCTTTTTCCCCCCATGTTGTCTTTCCTTATCTTCCTCTTTCCAGATCTGCTGGAGGAGGATGTCATCCTAGAAACAATGGTTTGTAACCCTCCTGGTTTTAACCATTTCATTTACCCAAATGACCTGTCAAAAGGAAAAGAGGAGAAGAAGAAATCTAAACCATGTAAAGACCCCTTTGAGAGTGATTTAGTTCACTGTTTCTCTCTTTCCTTTGGCGCATCTGTCACCCCTGTTACATGAACAAAACCCGCGCCAATGGCGCACCTTTCATACTTGTTGCATCATGAACTCCTGCGCCCTCAAGGCGCGCCTCTTTCACATGCTGCAAGTGCTAAACTTGCGCCCCTTTGGCACACAATCCTTCCTTGCTGCATCACATTTCCATGCGCCAATGGCACACCCAGCATCCATGCAACACAAGCTTTATCTGCGCTAAGTACAAATCTTTGAAGGCGCAGGCGCATCCCCGATTACAATAACATCATGTTGTGTAAACCTTTCGTGTGCCATGCCATGCTCCCTTTGGCGCACGAAAAGTTCTTGTTACACGAACCATCCATGCGCCAAAGGGCGCACCAAATCCCAATGCAACATGAAAATTCCATGCGCCAAAGGGCGCATCCTGTCACTATGTAACACGCACTTTTCATGCGCCCTTTATAAAATGCAATCTGCAGTATGCATGCCATGCGCCTTTGGCGCCAGTTTTATCCTTGCAACACCCTCTTCCTGTGCGCCTTACCTATTTAGCCCTGTAAGCTGCAATTTTCATGCGCCCTGCGCCCTGAGCCTAAAAATCTCTAACTCTTTCTTCTGCTAACATTCCAATGGAAGATCAAATGGCTAATTCAACCTTTTCGGATTGGGTCTCGCTTCTTCTTCATGCAGATCAGCAACTGAGTTCGAAAGAACATATGTCTACATCCAGCAAGAGACCCACCAAATCGAAAGGAAAGGCTAAGCTTACGGAGGAAGAGATGAAGTATAAATATCAAAGGGTCAGAATGCCCGAGTCACAGGCCGAATGCAGCATGGACGTCAGAGACTCAGAATTGGGGCATATCGACATGGAGGAATTCTGGGCCAGAACTCAGAAAGTTACAAGGAGTCCATGGATGGACAAACTAATAGGCAGTGCCCTGCACTTCGCCGGAGGAATCCCCGTCAGTGCCGTCAACAATGAATTTATGATGGTGGTTGCCCAGTCTTATAATAAAGACACAAGGTGTGTCGAAAACAGCAAGGGCGAGGTAGTCATTAACCTCACTGCCCGTCATTTTGAGATCATACTCGGCATCCCTCACCACCGGCACTTTGTGGCCGTTAGCCAAGCAGAGTGCATCAAGGCCTGGGAAGACAATGAAGACCAATGTATGCAGCTAATGAACGAAGTATATCTGAAAAATAAGAAGGTGGTAACCGGTGGCCCCAAATCATCCACGCGGTGACTTCTCGAGAAGAGCTCGGTGATACCATTACCTTCTGAGCGGGGTCTTGGGCTTTCAGCGCCCATTACTTCCATAAATGGATGTTGCGCTACTTGGAAACAATGAACAAGAATTTGCTGATCGGCGCTTTTCTTTGGGGAAATTATAAGCGGCACCATCTCGAGCGGCTCTGACAATTCAGCC
This sequence comes from Taxus wallichiana var. yunnanensis, assembly GCA_018340775.1. Taxonomy (NCBI): domain Eukaryota; kingdom Viridiplantae; phylum Streptophyta; class Pinopsida; order Cupressales; family Taxaceae; genus Taxus; species Taxus wallichiana. Next base: position 192,233 of record JADAXU010000136.1, read on the forward strand.
TGTGGGGGTATTCCATATGAACTCCTACGTGGTCTCTGCTGCGGCGTCGAGAGAGGATTATCCGGGCCTAATGAGGAGTGGAGTTTGGCCTCGAGTCAAGATATATGAGTATTACCCGAGTTGAGGTGGAGAATAGCATCTCCCGATTCACAAAAGTTAACGATGTGTTTTTCTATCACATCATGCACTGCTTTGAGGCCGAATATGACTCATGGTCGTACGACCAAAAACATAGTGGCAGCCACGGAGAAATGGGGGCCTGTTCACCCAATTTCCACATTCACCTATCTAAGGGCTGTGACTTTTTGGGAGAGCCAACCGAGGCTACCAAGGTATCTTTGGGCCTAAGTGATTCTCTTTAGGCTATCAGGCGGCTAATCACATACCACGAAAAATGCCTTAAAAGAAAGAAGGGTGGAACTCCTTTCCCCCTCACGGTGGGCGATACACATGCTCTACCCACCACAAGGCGAAGGAAATGTTTGCGAAGTGGAGTTACTTAATTTGAAACACGACTTCCCGGCCAGGCCTACCTTCGACCCCGGGGCTGCTGCAAGAGCAAAGCTTGATCGATCCATGTTCCTCGGATCGAGGATATTTATATTGACGTCCTCCATGAGGTAGAGCTCAGAAGAAAGGATCATTCTCGCCTAGCATTGGCAGAAATCATCCAATACGGGATAGCCATTGTCCCCAAAGGCTTCCAAACTACGGAAGATGAAGTAGACAAGGTATATAATGATACAGATGGGGACGATTGGCCCTTTCCGGCTATTGACAGAAACAAAGCTCCTCAGACAATTGAGGAGAGGTCAAGAAACTCTGCGTAGGACAGAGCACTGGTGCCGAATGAACGGGCTAATCTACCTCGGGGTAGATTTCACAACCTCCCCATTGGGCAACGCACCTTCACGATCCAAGAAGCAGCTTAAAGGCAAAGGTGTAGAAGGTGAATCCAGCACCATTCAGGAAGAAGCCCCTGAAAGTCCTCCTTCCACGGCGCCAGAACAAGTCATAACTCTGGAGAAAGAAGCAGCAGAGGATAGTCCCATAGGCCCATCCACTCAGGATGTCGGCATTGCTACCACAACAGAGGTCCCTTCTATCCCTTCTTCTTCTCTTCCTTCCCCTCCTCGAGTGACTCAAGCGACCATCCCTTTGGTCGTGTCCTCTGTCCCTTCTTCTACTCTTTCCCCTGCTTCTTCGTCTATCTTCTCCTCCCTCGCTGATCTGTCCTCCTCCATTTCTTCCCTCATCTCCGGGCTCCCTTCCCTTCCTATGTCTTCCACAGCTGCAGTTTCCCTTCCTCCCGTGGACACTTCTTCGGCTATTCTCTCAATGCCGCCGCCGCGTGTCTCCACGTTTTCCCCTCTTCTACTGTAGCTGCCTCCTCCTCTGTCTCTGGTCCTTCTTCCATAGGACCAGCCTGGATCTCTCAGCAGCTAAGCCAGCAAAAGAGGAAAGTTCCCATCGCTCCGATGGACTTTTCAGTGATCCCAGCCAAAGGGGCGAAGAAGCAAAATCCTGTTACACGCTTCTCTAAAAGTCTTTGCAAGGTGAGAGAATCATGGAAATTGCATACCCGATCCCTCAAAGAGAAAAAGGATTTGTCTCGGCAGATTTTTTGTGACCCAAGTCTGATGGGGACATCTTCGAAAGTCTCCGGGGAAGCTCTTTCATGCGGTTGACGCCCTCTGTCAAAAGCTTGAGAGAAAAAAGAAGAGAAAAGGCTACTAAAAGAGCAAAACAAATATCTGCTCCAAGCCTTACGAGAAGATGGGTAGTGCGCCTCCCACAAGCTTGCCGCCGAGACTTTGAGCTTCTCGGCGGGAGAAAATCACGAATGCAAAATTGGTGAGCGAGGGTATGGCCGTTTCGCTTGGAGGGCCAAATCCTCAAAGGGGCGGTGAAAAAGTGATCACCGAGTTTGTCGATTTGTTTCTGAACATCGGAAAGGCAAACAAGGAGCTCCAAGCATTAGCGGGGCCCATATCAGAAGAGCTGGAACATGCTAGACTGCGACACGAGACCTTTCAACAAATGTTATTTGTTCGAGTCGAAGATCAGTCAAGTTCGGCGTCTTCGGCCATCGAGGGCCCTCAGCAAAATCATGTCCACTCACTGGACTCGGGTGGATCAGCTTGAATTTATTCTGGAAAAAATCGACAAGGTAAAGGAAGAAGCCCTGGATGCGATGCATCAAATGGAGCGAATTGTTCTCAACATGTCTCCAGGGTTGCTCACTCCTTCCTTTACCTTAAGGTCAGCTGATGAAACCATCCGGATCTTGAGGAGATCGCTTCTCGAGAGCGGGGCGAGAGGTCACATTTGACCTTTGAATCTATCAACAACTGCTTTGGCTGTAGGGACTTCATCGGGTTCCTCATTGAGGTGGAGAAGGACTATTCCAAACTTCCGAGAAGCTCATAGATGAGCGGGAGACTTGTGAGGTGATCATCGAGCGGCACAAGGATCCTTCCCAGGATCAATTTGGGCCAATGATTAACAAGTTTTTGGAATACCGCGCTCAGTTCCATATCTCATCACCTGAGCAGCATCAAAAGCAGGCTACCCCCTTTCGGCCGCAGGATGATGATGACGAGTAGCTGCTCCTCTCCTTCTTCTTCTTCTTCTTCTTCTCTCTCTTCTCGACTTTCTTGTTGGAATGTCTAAAGTATGTTGGCACAAATGATGACATCATCCATGTTGCGTCATGGGATGATGTCATCCATCAAGTTGTCAAAAGTCAACATGACTTTTAGATATTTTGTAAATATCTTTGTAAATAGGTGGTTGGCTCCTTTTTGCCTTCTTTCCTTCTCCTCTTCTATATATATTGGAATACTTGTTGTATTCAAAGTGGTGGACATTTTTTAGATGAAAATAGAAATGAGGAGAGAAAGACTTTGAGCTTTCTTATGTAGATCTCAGAGAAGAAAAATTCATATCAATACAAATATTGAGGCTTTGTTTCTTGAATACTTGTGTTATACATGAGCTTTCTTATGTTAGATCTGTATGTGTTTATTGACATTAGATTCATATCTACCTTTTTGTCATTTGCTCATCGGTATTGCTTTGTTTGTTTATGGCCCAACAAAGGCCCAACATAAAAATGAGTCCAACTCTTACATTTATAGATGAATCCATGGAAACAGGAGGGAAAAATGTTAATTTTGAAATATAACCACCAAAAAGAAGCATTCAACACCTACAAATCTTTGAAATCTATCAAATGCACTTCCCTTTTCTTCCTTGAAAGCTCTATAGCAAAAGATACATATATCAAAAGATTTTAGAGCTGGCTGGGCACATAAGACATGTGACATGTGTGGATTAGCTAAAAAGATGGCCAACTATGTGGATGTTTTATCATTTTACGCCATGTGTCACTCATTGATTTTTGTAAGGATTCAGTGCCCTATTGGAATGCTTTGAGTAGTTATGTGTGGCACACTCAAGCGTGTTAGAGAATGATGAGGAACATAAGGTGAAAAAGATGGCGCAAAGGTATACGCATGGGGAAATAAGGCAAGATGGAAGGGAGAACGCATGGTCAAGGCACAACCATTACAATATAATGTGTGGGGTGCGCGAGAGGGCTAGATACCTAGATGATTGAAGCAAGTGCAAGGCATGCATGTAGGACAAAATTTATGCTAGGAAGAAGGTGAATGTGTAGAGGATGCGTGCAAGGGAGGAGTGGAACAAAGAGGAAAAGGAAAATGAAGGGGAAGAAGGGGAAGCACGCATGGAAATGCAACCAAGAGGATGTTGAGTGAACTTGAACATGCAAAACCTAGAAATGAAGAGTTTAGAGCCGAGAATATACATGTAAGATACCCAAATAACTAGGAGGGTTATTTGGATAACAATAGCCTCATGTGCTTTGGGTGAGCATTGATCTATCTAAATGAAGTGCTAACATGCCTAGGTAATTGAGGGGGAAAACAAGACTACATTACACGTGGGTTATTATTATCCCACCATGGAATCAAATGTATGCAACTTTGTCAAGAAGTGTCAAGCCTACCAATGACACGGTAATCTTATTCATGCACCTTCACAAGCTCTCCAACTAATCCTCACCATGGCATTTTTCCGGATGGGGGCTTGACCTTATGATTAAGAAAAATGATTTATTTATGAATAAAATACTACCTAATCTAAGTATGTAACAACTCTGATTAATATGTATACAATATGAATAATTCTGACCCAAGTAGATAACAAATTAAGATTTAAAACCCTAAGTGCAAAGAGGAGATATAAATATTTAGATATTTTGGAAATAATCCTAGGTTGTGCTGAAGTAAAAACTAATGAAAAGAAAAGGAGAAGTGTCACAGAGGGGCCTAGAAAATTGTGTGACCACACGATCTATTTAGACTGGGGTGCCCATTATGGGTTAGGGCGCCTACGGTATGTGTAGACCAATTACGGGCACCCGTGTCTACCCAAAACCTTATAAAACATCCTTTAGTAGGTCATAAGTTAATCATTGTCATTTTATTCTTGTCACTAGTAGGTCACATGATGATCGCGGTGTTGTCGATAACCTACAATAAATAATTCACCTATAAAACCCTTAAAAGCACATCAAATCCCAAAAAGAAAATAATGCAAATGAGGGGTCAGATTGTCCTCAACTATCAAACAAGTGATCTTACATTTGAGTGTTGTAGTACATTTTAAATCTAATGTATTTCTATGTGTGTGTGTGAAGAATCGTGCCCTAGGTGGCTCTTGTGCGTGTCGCACTTGATAGCGAGAAAATAGCTAGATGTAGAAGATGTAAGTAGATGTGTGTATGGAATAGAATGAAATTCCCCTCCTATGAAGTGTATGCAGAAGAATGTAGTCCCTTTCCCTTGAATAGATGCTAGAATGGATGCTTGAATGCTCTAGAATAGCCTTTGGATGCAACCTTAGGTGGTGATAGCTAATGCTTAGTACTTGGTCCTTTATTATGGTCACATAACTTTATATTTATATGATTCCCTTGCTTGAATTTCGTAATTAACCTCGAAAAGACCGACCAACAAAAAGATAAGATGCCTAAATGGATAGAAAGGACCCAAAAGATGTGAGCAAAGTATAAAGAGGTAAGGGGCACCCAAAGGGAATGGGGGTGCCTAACAGCGACATCCGGCTCAACACTTGGTTTCAGGGATGAGAAATGCTAGAGTGTAAGAAGTCAAACTAGGAAAGTAAGAGTGTAATACCAAAAGTGGTAACAAAAGGAAAATAAATATGGCCAAAGACATGGGTTAATTAGTACTTTTATTACTTAGGAATCATATGAATAGTAGTATGCGATCGGGACTAGATAGATACCCAAAGTGTGTGATTTTGTGTCTACATTTTCCCCCACTTTATGTTGCTAAGAAAATTCTAGATAATATAAAGTAGATAAGATATACGTACTTGATAACCATGTAGATCGATGGCAAGAAACGTGCCGAGAGACAAGAAAAAGCATGGAGTGATGAAAATGTGAAGCGTGGAAACTAAAGAGGAGGAAGTGCACAAAGTGATGAAGATAATGACCCTAAGATGAGAACGTATGTGTTTATGTCATGATTATACCTATTTTTAGTGTCGATTGTTGTTGATGTGTTGTTGGTGTGATGTGACTACTGCTTCCCATAAGGATGGACCTACAAAAGAGAAGAACAAATAAGTAGTCAAATACACATGTATATGATCAAAATGTGTAAAAAACATGTAAGAAAGTATGTAAAATGTGAAAAAGGAACATGTGCACCTGATTTGTGATGTAGAAGAATGATTTTTTTGGGAAATCTCACACCAGTTGCATTGTGTGTGATTTTGGGCGATCTCACACCAAGAATAGAAGAAGTATAGGGAGAAAAATTTGGTGTCATCCTCCAACCTTTAACTGCTTATTGAAATGTAGAACACCACTGCAGATGGTGTGTAAAAATATGATCTAGTTTGAATAGTTCTAATCCAATGTGAAAGTAGAAAATAATGTGTAGTGCATGCATGTCGAGTGCTAAGGAATGTGTGTCTGTAAAATTTGCTATGTGAAGTGATGAAAAATGTTGAACTAAAAAAATGCTATGTACCTTCCCCTAGTCATAGGCTCCTAGGAAGGATTAGGGGTGCCTACAAGGCGCTACTTTCCTTATCTAAGCATTGGTGTGTGTCCTATGCTAGGACCTAAGTAAGATTTTGAGCCCTATCTAAGATTGAATATTATTTCGTACTGGTACTAAACTGTGTTGTGTAATGTCTGTGAACTATGTATACGAGGTGATTGATTCACCCAAATGATGCCCCCCTCATTTTGGGTGCATGCGACATTGCTTTGAGGAGTCTGTGGCCCAAAGGAGGACCGAGTGCTGTGTTGAAATTGTGCCCTACAGGGGGGAGGGAGTGTGCTTGGTAGAAACTGAGGCACACAAAAGCAAAATGGCTGGAAATAAGTGTTAGTGAAAGAAAATACAAACATGCATGTAGAAGATGAAATGTAAGATAACAAGCAAACAATTAATGTATAAGCTAAGACGTAAGAAGACAATGTAGAACATGAATAGTGGGTTGCAAACATGGGACACCAATCATGATGTCAAAATAAAATCAAGGTTGTAATGGCCGTAAGCATACAAATAATCAGAGAAAAGAAAGACATAGGGAAAATCCGTAAACAATGACATATAAGAGCAAACAATGTAATAGATAGCCATGGAAACATAAAGACCTATAAAGAAAATGCTGCACATGATGCATCCATTAGCATGTTAGAAAGATAAAAATTATGTCACAACATATATAATCCGATATAGTAATGTGCTATGAAACAATAACACATGTAGTGTACGAAAGTGGATGCCCCAAGAGCCGCTATGGGATTGGTAATATGTACTTCGCCAAGCATCCTAGCTATGTGTGTGTGGATCTCAGTAAAATCTACGATAAAATAGAAAGCAAGTGAACATGCATATGTATATGATAAATATAATGACATATTAGATATCCATCTAGCATGTGTAATAGAGTGTACATGTAAGCATAAGAAAGCAAGATTAAATGTGACCAATATAAGCAAGATGTCATGTGGATGGGATGTAATTAAATGCAATGTGAGTGTGGTAGGACCAGCGTTCCCTCCGAGAAGATGTGAATGAGTATACAGGTGATGAGTTTCATTTATACATGCCCCCTTAGCAGTCAAGAAAGAACCGTAGAACAAGAGTGCGTCGTTGGGAAATGGTTTGATTTGTGCGCTAGAAAGATATGATTGATAAATCATATAGTGTAGAGATTGCGTGAGTGAGTGAGTGAGTGTGTTGGGATTCATTCTTATATGTATACCCTCAGCAACCGAGTATGAATCATGGAACTAGAGTGGATCATAGGGTAATGAGCGCAACATGTAAAAGTAAATGTGCGAAAGATATGTCGTGAATGTGTAGAGTAGATGTTGCGTAGAAAGAGATGAATTCATAAAATATGAAGTGTGTAGCATGTAATGTATAGTATGTAACATGTAGTGTAGTGTGTGAGTTTAATGTGTATAAGATGCTCTCAACAGTCAAGTGTGAACCAAATCACAAGAGTGTGTCATAAGGTAATGAGGATATAATAATGTATCAAGTTGTGTAAGATTGCTCAAAGATGTGGAATATGCACATAGTGTAATAGTAGAAAATGATATCTGCTAGGTGAGGCTAGAAGGGGGCTAAGAATAAACATGATACCCCCAACTATGTAAGTAATGGGGATCTATGCAGCAATGAGAGAAGGAATTTTCCATTATGATGGATTTTGAAATGGGTCATTAGGATCATAATAAGTAGTTTTTTTGAAAAAAGTGATTGGACGCTGAAGTGGAGATGGTGAAGGGACCTTGAGTGGTGGAAGTTGACAAAGGCCAACTGGATTTTTTTGGTTTTATGTAGCGAGTGGTTTCTTATTTTCCGTAGAAGACTTGAGAGGTGGAGGAGTTGTATCGATCTTTAGAGGAGGTTGCTTGGTTTGACTTGGTAATGTTGTAGATGACTTAGGAGGAGGAGGTGATGGAAGACAAACCTTGAGAGGTGATTTCTTAGTTTGAATGGGTTGAATAGGTGGTGCTTGACTAACTGAAGAAGGAACATTAGAAGTGATGGCATGATGCTCATTAGACATAGACAAATCAGATTTTAGAACCCATTGAGATGTAACAATTGGAGAGGACCATGTAATAGAATGTTGTGTAGTGAATGAGATAAAACCTCGATGTTGAAGATGCTTGATTTTCATTATAAAGCATAACAATCACTATCATTAGTTCCATTGATTTGATGATAATTGCAATATGGAAGACCTTGATATTTTGCGATGTGATAAGGAGGATAACAATGAGTAGATGACAAGTTAATTAATTGACAAGTAATTAGTTACGGAAGAATATCTTGTTACTTAACATTGAGTGTAAACTTTAGAGGCGTGGGGAGTGGTGAAATTTGAGGTTCACTAATATGAGCACATGTAGAAGAGATGTAGAAGGAGAACAAACATGAGCCTGAGAAGCATCCTTTAGATGTTGGATTTTATATTTGAGAGATGTAATCATGGATTCCATAGCCTGAAATTTGTTGTGAAATAAATAATGCAAGACTTGAATTGAGTCCAACATGGGTTTATTAGATGGAGGATCATGAAGACTAGGGTCGTCAGATAGATGATCGAGAATAGAACTCACTTGATGCGGTGGCGTATCTCTAGGGAGATACATGGTGTCTAGGATTTTTTCAGAACAACTTGGCAATTAGGATGCATTTGAATTAAATCATACAAATAAATTTGAGCAACTTTAGGAGCCATGATAGAAAAGATGATGTGCTAAAGAAGGATCCAAATGACTGATCACAAGTGGGATTCACCAAAATGTTTTATTTATGAATAAAATACTACCTAATCTAAGTACGTAACAAATCTTAAAAATATGTATACAATATGAATAATTATGACCCAAGCGAGATAAGCAATTAAGATTTAAATCCTTAAGTGTAAAGAGGAGATAGAAATACATAGATGTTTTGTAAATAATCCTAGGTTGTGCTTTGAAGTGACAAATTTTGAAAAAAAGAGAAGTATCAAACGAGGGGGATCGAGAAAATTGTGTGACTACACGATCTATCGGAATGGGGCACCCAAGATTGGTTAGGGGTGCCTACGGGTGCTGCAAACCATTTGTGGGTGCCTGTGCTTGCCCAAAACCTCGAAAAAATCCTTGATGGGTCATAAGATGTTCATTGTCCTTTTCTTCTTGTCGCTAGTAAGTCACATGATGATCATTGATGTCATCAATAACCTGTAATAAATATTTCACCTGTAAAATCCTCAAAAGTGCATCAAAACCCAAAAATAAAATAATGCAAATGAGGGGTTAGACTGTCCTCAACTATCAAACAAGTGATCTTATGACTGAGCATTGCACTACATTTGACCCAATGTATTTCTATGTGTGTGTGTGTGTGTGAAGAATCGTGCCCTAGGTGGCTCTTGTGCGTGTCACATTTGATAACAAGAAAATAGCTAGCTGTAGAATATGTAAGTAGATGTGTTCATGAAATATAATGAAATTCCCCTTGTATGAAGTATATGCGAAGGATGCAATCCCTTGCCCTTGAATGGATGCTAGAATGGATACTTGAATGCTCTAGAATAGCCTTTAGATGCAACCTTAGGTGGAGATAGCTAACGCTTAGTACTTGGTCCTTTATTATGGTCACATAACTTTATATTTATATGATTACCTTGAATTTCGTAATTAACCCTGAAAAGGACAAATACCAAAAATATAAGATTCCCAAATGGCTAGAAAGGACACAAAATATGTGAGAAAAGTACAAAGAGGTCAGGGGCGCCAAGAGGGGAGGAGGGTGCCTAGTGTTGGCATCTTGGTGGGCGTTGGTGTTTAGGATGAGAAATGCTAGAGTGTAAGAAGTCATGTTAGACAAGTAAGAGTGTAAGAAAAAAGTGGAAACTAAAGACAAATAGCCAAATACATGGGTTAATTAGTACTTTTCTTACTTAGGAATCATATGAATAGCAGTGATGCGATCGGGAATAGATAGATGCCCAAAGTGAGTGATTTTGTGTCTACACCTTATAGGAAAAATCAAGCCCACATCTTTTGATGGTCACACCTTCATAATAACTGCTACATAATAATTCACCAAGTGGATAGAGGCTATATCATTAACATATGTCACTAGGTCAAATATTGCCAAATTCATATTTAACCACATCATATGTCGTTTCACGATACCTACATCTCTTATCACAGACAATGACACATCTTTCAAAAATAAGAATGTAAAGGGGCTATCTAAAGAGTTTCATATCCAACTCTAATGGGTGACTCCTTATTACCCACGGTGCAATGGTTAATTCAAAGCTTCTAATAAAATGATAAAATCAATATTAGAAAATACCATTGAAAAACATGGTTTAAATTGACACACACGGTTGTATCTCGCCTTATGGGCTTATCGTACCTCACTCTACTCTCAATAGGAGCCACTCCCTTCTCCCTCATATATGGATTTGAAGTCATATTACCCATAGAAGTTGAGCTCCCATCCCTATGTGTATCTCTAACACACAGTGCATGAAGAAGATTACTACCAAGCACATCTTAAAGAGATAGAGCTTTTGGATGAGAAAAAGTTCATTCCTTAGATCACGTCAAAGTATATGAGAATATACTTCATCGTAACTACAAAAATGTGTAAAACCAAGATATTTTACAATCAAGTGACCTTGTGCTTAAATATAATTAGAAGAACACTACTTCAAAGCGAGAAAAATAGGGCAATTTTGAACCTAATTGGTTGGGCATTATCATAGCTAAATTTGGATCCAATGCATATAAGCTATCTTCTAAAGATGGAAAAGAGATTAAAGAGCCCATGAATGTGGTTCTTCTAAAGAATTTCTATACCTGAATCCTCCAAGAGTATCCCTTGTGCTAGGGGCATATCAACACAATCATTTGTTTTATACCTTTCATTTTGTTATGCTTTCTCATTCATCCCAAACCACTATTTGTCACGTGTCCCTCATTATTAGGATACGTCTCCCTTATCACAACCACCATTTTAGGCCACCTTTTTTCACATTCCATGCCTTGGTCTCGGTGAGCTTATTCATTTGTACCATGCTTGGTATGGTCTAAGGACACCTTTTCTTTGCTCGTTGGGCTTCATATTGCAAAAAAAAAAATATTACATATTCATAAAACTAATTAGATATTGCAAAAAAAAAAAATAAAAATAAATGTAAAACTTTCAAAATATAAAAAAACCAAATATTTTAAAATCCAAAAAAATCAATACAATTAGAAACCACACAAACATTAAAAAATGTTTCACAAATTTTAAGTAATTGTCAACATAGTTCAAAATATCACAAATCTAACTACAATCTTAGTGATCGTTCAAAAACATCCTATGATTATCAATTTTTCCTTTCCCTTGCATGCAACCTTGCTTGGGGAAAGACAATCAATCAAACCCTCACATGTATTCTTATTATGGGAATATCATCTCTCATGTTCTTCCTCGCATGTATCATTTCTTGGGAAATGACCCAATCAATCTTAGATAAAACTTCAACGATATCCATTAAAAGTGTCATGGGAGTTGCTTAACTATTCTCTTTGGTCCGATCCAATCCCCTTGCATGTATCCTTTGCAGGGGCATTCACATCTGATTACTCTTCATAATGGAAAACATTAGGGGCATAGTTAGATGGCGTTATTTCAAGTTGTGTTTCTTTATTCTTGTTTATAGACCTATTGTCAATAATATTTTTAGCATTTTTGCTTGATGCATGTAACCTTAGTGTGTTTGTATATTTGTGTGTGTAAGGTTTTCTTTGCATTCTTGTTCTTGTTTTTGACCAATTCTAGGTATCTTATTACTAGTAGGGATCATTAATAGCTTTGGTGTATTCATTTTGCTTTATGTATTGGGATAGTTTTCCATTTTTTAAAATCTTTTTTGATCAATTATGGGTATCTTGTTACCATCTTAGATAATTGTTTTCCTTGGTGCAATCATTTTACAGTATATTGGGTTTTTATTTCATTCCTTGTTTTCATTTTTGAAAATGGTTAGTCTTCTATTGTCCTCTTAGGGATTTTTGTTGTGACTTTTGAGCTTGTTTTCAAATGTTGCCTTCGATTTTGGACCTATTACATGTATTTTTGTCAAGCATCTTTCTTATTTATAATTAGTGTGTCTCTCAATTACTTTGTATATGGGGCTTTTTTTTCTTTGTTTATCTTCATTTTGACCAATTGTAGGTAACTTGTTATCATCTTAGTTCATATATAACTTTCGGTGTGATCAATTGCTATGTCCATTGGGTTTGTTTGACGTGTTTGTTTCATGTTTTTGGACCAATTACATGTATTATGTCATCATCCCAATTTATTAATAGGAATGATGTATATTCATCTATTCAATTGGGATTTTTTTACATTTCTTTTCATCTTTGATTTTTAACCAATTACATTTATGTTGTTAACTTCTTAGTTCATATATAACTTTGGTGTACATAATCTTACTTTGTATATTGGGTTCATTTTATCTTTTTATCTCTCTATGTGTTTTTAACGCGCATATGGGTTGTTTATCACAATTTTTCAATAATCATGGTGCTAACTCTACATGTGCAATATCAAAAAGGTTTCTACCAAAATTACATCTCTAAATGAAAGTTAAGCATCAAGCATATGTGTCTCATCATATCAATAAAGCAGAAAATACCAAAAATAACTCATCATATCATCATATATTCAATCACAATATATATATATATATGAATGTCCATGTACAATGTCTATGTATCAAAATGTCATCTATATACACATATCAAAGTGTCACCAAGGGCATCAATCTACAAAAATTTGTGCCTTCATCACAAAGTGTATACACCAAAAAATAAATTATGTCTATCTGTAGAGACATGGATGACTCTCACCAACACTGGGATTTCCTGGTCTCTCATCCCCACCTCTAGGTGGTGGTATAAGTACTTGATCTAATGATTTGGACACCCTTTGTGATCTTCATGATCTCATGGATTTTCTCCCAACTCTCGATTATACCTCGATGGTCTTTGATCCTTGGGAAAAATTGCCTCATATAGGGCCCTATAATATCCTATCTCTTGTGATATGGAAACATTCTCTCGAAAACATTGGCCATCCCATACCCCACCTACCTACACCATGTGGTGTGCAACATCTTGCTCTCTCTTCTTCAGAATTTGTCATAATTGTATGACTACCTAGTCCCTCTCTCATGCGGCCACCATCTACATTTGTTGTGTGCCTTGTGTGTTAAAATCAAAATGGAATCCCTCTCGTGTATGACTAGGCCATTTGAGTCTGTAATGAAAGCTCAAAATGATGGTCCGGTGACGTAAATATGTAATCTCGATATCAAGAAACATCCTCCTTATCCTCACCCCTACCTCCCCAACCATCATGACCCATATCTAACTCCCTGTACTCCTACAAGACTCAATGGTGGCCTACTAGTGGTGACAATGATACCTGTAGCGGTACCTATAACATGAGAACTTATACCTATATTGAAATCTGCAGTGGTACATGTGTTTGAAATTGGAAACTCCGAACATCTAAAATGAAATCTATGGTGACACTTGTATTGTTAATTGATCCACCTGAATTTGTGCATGTCCCCTGTTCCTATACCCGATCCTGTGTACCTTGTAGTTTGTCTTGGCCTCGGCCTATCCCTCCTATATCTCTCTCCCCCTCTATCCGAATACCCATGGCTACGCTGATATCTACGATACTATGGCCGCATGTGTAATAGTAATCCATCTAGGCATGATCCTCACATACCATATGTCATATTTGAAGTGTCATCCCTAGATCAAAAATATGTGCCTTGACATCCCATACATACGGTATAACTCTAAATAAAGCTGGCCCTGGTTATCCTCTTCCCAATATGTGGCCCAAAATCAACTATCTTACACACTACTCACACATACCACTTTGCTCACCACCATATATATCCTCTATAACCCCAAAATATCTCCTCACACTATCTTCGCCTTGTACATCTCCATGATGTGCTCATGGCTCCTAATAATAAAATGGTCTACCTTGCGGTTGACAAGTCAAAATCATCGAGTCCCACCTATATCATATGTATGGTCTTAGGTCACCATATGTAGTTGTAGATCATCAAATTACTCATATGTAAAATTAGATATCACCATATGACCCCTCTAGCCTTCTCCCACTTGTCTCCCATCCAAATGATGAGGTATTCTCAAGTTATTTTTCATGTAAGAAACCTATTGGTCAATTGATTGTAGTTTTGTTCCATGATCATATCTGCAGCAGTGTCACTAGACTCATACTCCTCTACTCCTTGTAGGCCACTAAGTGTAGATCCATGTACACATGAGCAAGATACATTATCCCCATGTAAAAATTGTGTCCTCTATAAGCTCTGTCACTAATCTAATCAATCCCAATTGAAAATGACTACTGTCTTATCAGGCAACAAATAGCCATTAATAAGAGCCATCGGTACATAAGTAATCAAAGAATTGTAGAATCATCCATGCTTTCATATAAGTGCATTTCCCCTCCCCTGGTATATACTCTAGATTAAAACAATGACCACGTGTCCTCTTGTATATGGCCAACATGCCCATCCCACTACACTAATCTTCCCTATATCAACACCTACATAATTTGATACATATCTCTAATGTAACTAATGAGATCCTCAATCGAAAACTAGAAATTTTGTCTCTCGTTGTGCCATCGCTCGACAAACGCGGTTAATAAATAGTGGTCTAGTCTCGATCAAAGGTTGTGCACAATAAAAGACAGGCATGTCACCTCTAACAATGTGCATAATTATCTCTACTTGTTACATGTAAATCTCCCCTCTAACGACCTCAAATCGTCCATGCACTATGGTGCCTAATGAAACATCTAATGATTATAGTCATCTTATGAAAAATTATTATCCCCTATTTCTTATCTTTTTCCTTCTATATTTCTTCTAAAACATCCATATTACACTAGCACACCCATTGCTATGCTAGTGCATACACTCATACGTTGACACATCCACGCTAGCATGTTGATTTCTATGCTAGCGCATCTACGTTAGTGTGTGCACCTTAATGCTAGCGCATACACACTAGTGCATTCACTATAATGTTTATGCCTTTAGTTTTGCACTAGCACATTTAACACACTAGTGCATTTCCCCCTTAACACTTATGCCCTTAATAGCACGCTAGTGCGTACACTATTATGCTAGCACATTTCACAGGCTACACTAACAAACTTAAGTGAATGCGCTAGCGTTAATTTTGATTTTTTTCTAGCCCTTACTAGAAATAAATGCAATCAAATGAAAAGTTTTATAGATACATAATGTGTCACCCTTGTATTCTCTCCACCCTGAACTCTCTAACATGATATGTGTAATATTTTTGCTACATGATCGGTGAGCCATTTCTCTCAAATCTCATAGCTCAAATCTCAATACAAAGGAAAATGGATTCTATAAGCAAAATGAATCATGATATTTTACCCCT
This sequence comes from Taxus wallichiana var. yunnanensis, assembly GCA_018340775.1. NCBI lineage: Eukaryota > Viridiplantae > Streptophyta > Pinopsida > Cupressales > Taxaceae > Taxus > Taxus wallichiana. Next base: position 207,858 of record JADAXU010000136.1, read on the forward strand.
CTCACCCCACTATTTATACCCTTATGTTAATCTTAATTCCTCTATTTTGACCTATGTGACCAAACTCACTGATTTTCTTTGTCGTTTTACTCAATGTTTGTTCCTGGATTCTTGTCTCTCCTATCGGGTGGTTGTCCACCACTCCATTGCATCACCCACCCGCTCAAGGGGATAGTCTAATTAACTAACTCAGACTCCACTGGTGCACCCAAGTGTTTTATTGGGGTAAATTAGGCAAGTCCCTACCGCTTTATTATCATCGATCACCGTTTACAAGTGTCTACTATCTTTAAAGTGCTATTACTCTATAATAACACTTTAAAGAGGGGAAAATGTAGACACCCCTAAATTAACCACTAGCATCGTAATTGTTCAAACTACCATTATAACCTTTGTTCCTATAGAATTGATTTAATTCATTCTATTTACACCATTATCACCCCCTTTGCTTAATTTAATTAGCTAATCTATATCAAAATTCAATTAAAAATCCACATGTCCACTTCATTATTTAAATAATTTTAAAAATCTTCAAATCATATCCACCTTTCAAATTCATGTTAACTCAAGTCTTGACTAGAACTAAAAATCATTATTTTAATCAAACATATGTGTTTAAATTGACTCAAATCAACATTTGAGTTAACTTTGAAGTTATCTTCCAAGTCATAAAAATCAAATTCAATCCAACTTCTTCCACCTTCCAATTATTCATGACACATTTTGGGTGAATAAAAACAAAAATGGAATTAAAAATCAAAAACATGTGTAACCCTTGCCAACTTAGCCTTGACTCATCCATACAATCTCAAAACAAAAATATAACTCTCCAATCAAATTTGGAAACTCAAATAAATAATCCAAGTTATGTTTATTTATCTCTATTCAAACTCAATCAGAACTTAGTTTGAAGATTCAATTTCTTCAACTAGAAATCAATGAGCCTCCCTTTGAAAATCATCCACCAAATCTTAAGAGAATTCATCTGTTATTTTATATATTCATTTGGTGAATCAAAGTATTCCTCACACCGTTACACTATTCAAATCATGCCAAATCCATCAATCAAACATGCTCATGGCTTAGCTCATTTCATTCGGGATACTTGGAGCATCCACAATCCCTAAAAGCTTGCAAATTCAACAGATCCAACAAAGGGTATCACAAAACCTTGCTATTCAAAGCAGATCGATTTGAGGTGGCTTAGGATTTTTACAACATAAGGTTATCACTCTTTATAGTATTTATTTTCCACATTGTTTTTGATTTTCCTTAGTCTATTAAAAAGAGTTTGTGGTGCGTATAAAAATAGCTAACATAGTATAGGAGCATGTAGGTGCGATTTAGGGAACGTGAAATAATATTACAATAGTCAAATGTGATGTAGATTATTGAGTTTTATGTCGCCTTCAAATTTATTAGAAGAAGCTCAATATGGGAGTTAGAAATGGTTTTAGTCTAAGCTAGTAGAAATTTATATTATATAGGCCTCTTTTATATGCTCGTTTATCTTATTATTTCTTCAATTGGGTTTGTGTTATTTGGAAATTTCTTAACATACGATAACTCCTAATGGAGGCCACAATATGGGCTGATTTGTTAAACCTTATATCCTAGGCGTAATTGATTTCCCTCCCAAGAAAACTACAAAAACATGTCATCAAAACCCAAGATGTATAAGTTCATCTGGGTATTCCCACACTTTTTATACATCCCAATTAAATCTTATGTAATGAAAAAAATACCTCCTACTTGAGCTCAACCCATATTCCTATTTATTTTTTGGTCTTCAAGTAGCCCCGAGATGATAAATTATTGGAGGAATTCACCTATGAAACAAACATCTACATTCAAACATGGAATTAGATTGCATTCATTTGTCGAGGCCATATTTTGAATAATCCAAATCGATACTCTACCTTTATACATACACATGTATGTGGGTTTGTGTGTAAATGTGTATATGTACACATACACACATAGAAGCAGAACACATATATACATACATATATACATATATATACATACATACATACATACATACATACATATATATATATATATATATATATATATATATATATATATATATATATACACACACACACACATAACACATCAAAGGCCAAACTCCCCATTAACTTGGGAACTATAAACAAGACTTCTTTTGTTTTTATCTTAGTTAGATTTGTAATTATTTAATTTTTTTGATTCTCTTCTCTTTATGTTCATTGTAAAATATTTATACTTTTTCTTAATATCATCCAACGGGGTATTGAAGCTTAAATAGTTACGATTTTAGTTTTTGGTAAGAATTTTTACATATTTTTCCATTTTTAAAATATTTTTTTTACAAATGTGCGCTCTCCTCGGTTCTCAAATCTTTTCTATATTCTTGTAGTTTTTATATGCAACTCAACCAATAGGTATTTATGGAAACTTTAAAAAGTGTACCATAGCTTGACCATCGAGAGGTCACATGTGAGATTGCAATGTACTAAAAATGTTCAATGATTAGGCTAACAAATACAAATGACTTACATGTTACTTAATTCCTTTTAGTGCATTATGTTTAGATTTGTCATGGATAAATTTAGAAAAATCCTTACTCATATGATTTTGTATGTATTGTTAATAATATTCCTTTGGAATTAGTTTTTATTTGATACTTTTAAAAAATACTTACATTTGTGTAAATTTCACAAAGTTAAATACCAAGGAAGATGGTAGAGGACCTAAATAGAACACCGATCTCTTAGTTTGTTTCAATTTGGATTTTAGAAAACACTCATGTTTATAAACTTGACGAGAATCTAGAAGAAAATTAGGCTTTTCAATGTGCATCTCCGAGTAAGCAGTGAGATGCGAAGCATCCAAATATTAATATTCAAATTCTATCAAGTATCGCCTAGTTTGAATATTCAACGATAGGTGACATCCCCCTTGGAACTTGATTTTTGTGCATGGATCCATCCTGGATTAAATTTATTTATAAATGGTCTATAATAGTTTCACATGAGTCCAATACTTCTACCATGTTCGAATGAAAACTACCATTTATGTTGAACCATATGTACATATGTAACTCATGCATTTAGTTGTACTCTTATTATGGTGTATAGTGGTTAAGTACAATAAATATATTGGTATATGTTGATTTATTATTTAACTAATTATTGTTTATGTATTCAATGCACTATATGCATTACCTTTACCTTTTGAGATGAGCATATTTACATTTGGTATATGTGTATTTAGATGTGCTCTTATCATCTCATATGTTTGTACTTTTATTATGTATATATTAAACTAATTATTCTTCGTACATATGATTCACATATATATATACACATGAACACATCATACAAATACTTACTTGAGAAATGGATAGTAATGATGTCTCGATAAAAATATGTTGAAGGGGAACCCCGCTACAACCGACACAAAAAAGTGATTGTTGCAAATCCCTCACAGTCAAGAACGTCTATAAAAAAATCCCTTACCAACCGAAATGGAACATTCATGGTAAAGTTACCAAGAAAGGGAACCTACACACTTTCATTAATAACAAAGGACCAGTGCAAGTCTTCAACTTCAACATAATGGATTGTGATGGTAATGAAATTGATGTCATCTCCTTTGGAGATGCGAGATACTACTTTCCACAACACTATACAAATGAGAAATGTCTACAATATTTAAAATGAAAATTTAAAATATAGTAACAAATAATTTAGTAAATCTTATAGCCAATGAGATATTATTATTGATAATAGATCTGTTGTAGAGCTCTATCTTTGAAAGCATATGCAACATACATGTGTACAATTTTTAATTTATCAACATTGCGAGACATAAAAATACATGCATTAATAATATAATGGATGTAATTAAAGTTATTTCTGGCACTATTATGTCAACTATAGACATGACAAATGGAATTACCACTAAAAAGTGAATTGTTTTAATCAGGACACCTCAAAACATGTTATAGAGATAATCCTATGGGAATATTTAGTGAACACAAGGGACATGTGTTAGTTGAAATGTGTCATACGGAGCCATCTAAAAAGACAATATTTATCGTGAAACATGAAAAAGTCACAATATACAATGGGAAAACTATTTCCAATGGTTTGAATTCATAGCTTTTCATCAACCAACAATAACATAGACAAAAGAACTTGAGAGATGGATCGAGTCAAAAAGATTCCAACATGTTCCTTTAGGGTAAGAGGACGAAATGGTATCTCAAAAGGGGGTGGATATTATGATTCAATCTACCCTATGATTAACGTAAAGTCAATATGAATAAAGTATAGCCATAAGATGCAATACTCATTCAAGATACTTGTCACGAGAGGCACCATACATACTTAGCATTCGAGAAAAAGCTACTAAAAATAGATAGGATATGATTATGGACATCATTTAGAGAGTGTTGATAACAAATTGGAATGAAATGATATTCATAATATTTATATTCTTAAATCAAGGGCAAGCTCACTTGAAATATGTAGAGGAAATGCGGCTTGTCTACATGTATGATGTATAAGTGGAATGTGATTTGCAAGGGTAGGAAAAAATGGTACAATGGAAATTGGATGAAAAAGGGGGATGAGGATCTAATGGGGAAATACAACAGTGTTCACCATGTTAGCCTAGTGTTCCTATGGTGCACTAGAATTAGGAATCAAAATAATGTGAAATATCATGGGTTATTTGCATTCATGGATACCCAATTTGTGCAAACACTTACCATGTAATATTTTAAACCTTAACACAAACACTTCGACTAAAACTTCATGTATCTATTATACCAAATCCATAAAACCGAGGATACCCTTGAAGGAAAAAAATATTTAATTCTAGATGGCCATTGCAGAAAGGAATTTTACAATTGAAACAAATAGTACTAAGTACATCCATTCAATAACTAGTCCGATAGAATGCTCTAAAATACAATTCTTTGTATTTCATTGATTTGATAGACACAAAATTACAATAAAATAATGTATGCTTCTTGGTTCTATATCTATGTACATATGAAAAAACTAGACTTGTATATAAAAAAATGGTTTTTTGTATTCAATTGACAAGGAGACATATGAAAATGATCTTAATGCATCTGCTAGTAGATCATGTACAAGATGTAATCACCTAGCTAAAACCCAAAAAAGTAGAACCCATAAAGTGAAGACACACCTTCACCTTTTATTAAAAAAATTCCCACAAGGAATATAACCGAGATACCCCATTAAGTGCTTTGAGAACAAAGTACACATGGAGTTATGGTCCCAAATCTGAAATCATGGTGGGAGAGAGTACACATGGAGTTATGGTCCCAAATATGACAAGAGACTACTCACTTATATGGTGACATCATGGTTTAGGCCCTTAGTGGTCTATTTCCCAGTAGTATTTTGGTAATTTGATAGTCAACATGGGAATCCTCATCCCTTAAAACATCATTTTGAGTGATGGATACCTCCACAAACCTCTCTCCTTGAGACCTTACCATTGTTCTTGACAATATTTTTTATTTCTTTGGGGGCTTGATGGATTCAATGAAATAATGATTTGAAGGTCAAATTCCTCTATTTGTACCTTAACCTTTTTCTTCATAGGGAGGGATGATCACGATGTAGCCTAGAATCTTGTATAAAACCCGAATCGCTGGCACATCACCCTACCTTAGTTAAGCGATCACCCAAAGCACGTAAAGGTACTAGGCCCCTCTTTAGAGTTGCTTGTGTAGGATGTTAGTGTGATGGAGATAAAACATATTTAGATCCATAAATAAGTATAAAAATTCCACAGTGCATAATCCAGATCTAGATATTAGAGAATCATGAATTAAACAATAACTATAATAAGATTAACCATATAAGAACTAGTTACAGTCATGTTTAACACCATTATCCATCCAATATACTCCATTATATTAAACACTGTAAATCATAGAAGCTTATTACATTACAAAGCATCACCATAAGTTATGTGTGCATCGAATACAATAACATAACTCTACAATCATTCCATCTCAAGTATATCTCTTAAACTACAAAACTCAATACATATTTATAAGGTGGGGAATTTCCCTTCACCACTTACGCACTTCCCAAAATAGGTTGCATGCTGATAATAGCCATGCACCTTTACAATAACATGCACACATGCAAGTGCACTAATAATAGACATCCTATAGTTAACTAGAAGAAGTAATCCTATTATTATCTTGAACTCATGCATGGCGCTTATCAGACGCTCATTCCCAAAATAACATTTGTGTGTTGTACAAGTCTCCATCCCAATGTGTTCTTCACACGCTATCTTCAAAAATATCCTGCATCCATGAAAATGGATAATTCTTGAATCATCTTGTCCTGGTGCGTGTTTCCTTTCCTATCATTTTGCTCCTTCAAGTGCACCTTGTTCCGTGCGCACATTCTTTATGTGTTTTATCCTTACCACAATATTATGTTTTCTCAACATTACCCCACACTAAAGTACATTGACATCCTGACAATGAGGATTCTTTCTAATGTTCTTAAATAATAAAGAATAAGAATGGAAAGAATGTAAATAATCACTGCACTAAAGAATAGACCTTTACTGTGCAGCACCCTCTTCTTCAATTGGGAGGATCAAATCTGGATATTCTGTTTTAATCTCATCCTCCATTATCTATCAGTCATCTAATGCAGTCCTTATCTTCTCTGGAATGTCTATGGCAATGGATTCCAACTTGTCTGAGTAATCTTTTCCTTTTCATTCTATAGTACTTGGACAACATTGGCCATAACAGACATCATTCCCTCCAGAAGATCCATCTTATGCCATAAGCTTCCTAATCTCATCTATTCTCTTCTTATGTGGGTCTTGGGCTGCTATAAGGGCTTCATGCTTTTGTTTCACTAGTGCCAATATTTCTATGCGTCCCAGTGTCTCATCTTTTATGGCCTTAGAAATTCATTATCTTTAACTTGAGTTCTTTTCCTTATCACTTTGTTTTTGGTGGCTCACAAATATTCAAAGCTTGGTCAAATTTTTCAATTCATCCTTGAGTTTGGAGCCATGCCTTATAATTTGAAATTTTCCTAACCACGAAGGCCCTTCCTCTTCGCTTATTGTTTAGGATCCTTTGGCGCTGGAATTTGAATTGGTCCATCTTCTAACACCAAATCAACCAATGTGTGCACATAATGCATAGCCAAAGGAAAATTATCGAAACCTTAGAACCAAGATGTGGTCTTGGTTTGAGTAATGTAATCACCAATTTCTTCTTCCATGCTAATGAAGGCCTCATTCCTTTTCTATTCTAGGTCCTTCTCTCCTTTTAAACACGCTATTTCTACAGTTTTTGCCTTGTTATCTTCAATTAGCACTCTAATGGTGGCACCCTTATTATTGTTCCTCTGTGCCACCTCTACATATACCTTAACCAAAGCATTTCTCACCTGCTCATCAGACATTAGAGTAGGCTTTACTATCATGTGTCTGCTTTGGGGTGCCTTATTCACTCTCATTAATACATAAGACTCCTCGCACACGTCGAAATCCAACTTATCCATATGGGTCTGCATGGACCAAAATAATTATTTCCTTGTGTGTGTGGTGGCCATGTCTGGATCCATCAGCTCCCATCCATACAATTCCTTAAGGCCTTGTGCTCTGAAATCGGCGTGAATGATTTTTCTTGTGTCCTCAACATAGCCCATACTTGGCATAACATATTCTTCACTTGTTCTCTTTGTTCTTGGCCCCTTAGGAACCTGAGCACCAAGGTTTGGAGTTGGTCCTTCTTCTTCTTGAGTAGTAACATGCATGTTGGGTTGCTCTTACACTGTCTCTTCTGCTTCCTTCACCCCTTCCTCTTCATATTTCATTTCTTCATCTCTAGGTTCCTCCACATATTTTGGTTGCACTGGGGTTCTAAGCGTGCTCTCTTTAGACTCCTCCGCCTCCTCATTTAGCTTCAAATTTATCCTTCTCTTCTTCTCAGGTGCCTCTTTTTGAGGGGAGAGTCTAGGTGATCTTCTTATAGGATGTGGTGTTCCCATGCCTTAGGTCCTAGTTCTTCTAAATACCCTCTTAAATTGGTGCTCTTTAGGGACTGCATCCATGTCCAAGTCCTCTTCTCCTTCTTGCACCTGTGGTGGAGTATCTCTGCGAGCTCACTCTCCACTTTATCTATGGGCTGCCTCGGCCTCTATGGTCCAAGCCTCCACTATCCTCATGTTCTTCTTCCTCATCTATCTCTATTATCGCTGCAAGCTTTGGATTTGGCACATTCTCCATTGTGTGTTTGCCCTTAGGTGGCCCTAGGAGCATGAAATCATTCTCCACATACTTTTTATTCTCTAGCCTAGGCTTGAGCTGAAAATATATGAGTCTCTCCAATGTCCCCAATAGCCAAACTTACTAGCTTTATATTTATGACATCTAAAATGAGCCTCTCAATGTAGGCAGACCAACTTGAATATACATATGTTTTCTTGAGTGTGGTAGCCATAATCTACCTTGTCTGCATTGAAGTTTAGATGGTGTGCATCGGTAAATCTATGAATTGAGGCCTAGAAATAGTGCATTGTGAAGGCATAGGGTAGTTTGCACCATGGACTCCATGTCCCATCCTTTATGGAAAATTGTGTGATACAAAAATGTTGATACACCATAAACTATACTGCCTTACCTACTACTGAAGGTAGTTCCTTTGGGATGTGCCATTCCTCCTCAAATGCCGCGTGAATTTGGTCATACCACATTTTCCCCTTTTCTTGAACGGGCCACCCTTTGATCCTTCACATAAATATTTCTCAAACCTTTCTGCGAGGGACTTCTTCTCAGTGGGGTATTCCCAATTTTTTCTCGTTAGACCATCGAGACACTCCAATTTCTACAAATACAAGGGATAAGAGGATGGCACTAAAACTTATCTTTTCACCTGCACACACTTCCTCAACAATGGTTTCTACGCAATATAGCCTGCTAAATTGTACACTTCTCCTTGGGACATTTTCTTTGCAATATGAAGCCACATGGTGTTTACCTGCGACCATCTCTCTTGATCATTCAAGTTGGTGAGTAGATGTGCGGATGCTTGCACGATAAGGTTCTTCCTCAATTTGTAGATGTCCATTCCATGTGGACCCTTGGTATACCCCAACTCCTTGCTTGTGGCTATAACCATTGCTTTATCAGTCAGATCACTAACAATGTATGTCGTCCTGTGCCCTTTAATCCTGTTAATGTCACAATTAGGGCCACTGTGATCCTAACCCTCCATCTAGAAAAATAGAATAAGTGCTCATGGACTCTGCTCATAAGCCATCGGTATAAAGGTTCATGTTTTCCAAAATATGGGAGCTCATATAGTTGATAAAATCCTACCTGCTTAAAAACTTTTCCTCAATGTCGTCATACATTGACGTATCTTCCACTATGTGTTTGTTGGTCTTCTTATTTAGCAAATCGTCTAAGTCTCCCTTGTTATCAGTGGTGCGGTGGTTGTAGTCACTTACTTTGCATATGTGGATGTGGGAATCCTAATCTTGTCCAACTATTACTCCTTCTAGGTACTGCATCTCTGAAAAATTGCTCTCAGGAGAAATTTCAACCTCAACTTCCACCTTTTATTTCCTTTTGTGCTTTCTACAGTGCTTTCTTCAATGCCATCATAAACATACCACCTTTTGTCGTATGTGTCGAGTAAGTTCAAACCTAGCTCAAAATCGCATACCCTATCTCAAAGCTGCGTTCCCTAGCTCCTTCTCAATGCTTCTGTTTTGCTCAAACCCTTCACCAATGGGGACGCAAGCCACTTCCATGCAAAAATATTCTCTCTAAGTCTGGTTTTGCAACTCTCTGCAGCTCAACATGATTTTATTGGCTCAGTTGCACTTTGTTGGACCCCTGGAATATTGGCCAAGTATGAAGATGCATAAGCACGCAGGGTCCCAGTTATGAAAAGGCGCGCAAGGCAAAAACATGTAAGAGAAAGGTTTAGGGAAGCACATAGCATGTGTGACATGTGAAAGGAGGATTGGGAGTTAGTCAATTTGAGCACCCAGGGTAGAACACATGAAAATTTTTATTGGTTGCACGTGGATAAGATGCCGGCTGGCGATAGGTGCCCCAGGAAAGAGCATGCCTTGGATGGAATCTTCTAGAAGAACATCATGAGATAAAGTAGAAAGCTCAATCCTAGAGAAGCATGCTCGCATGGACCACATTCAACACTTGGCACCAGATATGAGGACGTTGGAAGGCAAGTTGGCAGTGTAGGAGAATTATAAATATAAGTGCATGCAGAGTAAAATATATACAAGTATGAGATATAGTGGGTTAGAGAGTGAGCGAAGCTCTGTAGAATTACTGCGAGTGGATATTTGTATTCGGGAAAGAATGTACTAAGCATGGAGTTGTAATTTTTCTTTTTGTTAGCTTAGTTACATACATCCAATGATATGCATGACTGCGGTCTACTCTCTGTGACACTCTATAATGAATCAATGAATATAATGAGGTTACCTGTTATAAATAGACATGGATATCAATGGTTTTAATGCATATTTCTCTCATATGAGTTCTCTTTCCTTTCATGCTATGTATGAATGCTTGTATAGTTCTTTCTGTCATAATGCATGTTCTAGATTCTGTTAAAGTACTCAGTCTAAGGTGACTGCAAGGATCTAGAGGCCATTTTGAGCCCTTTGGTCCTTGTATGTTTCAACCTCCCTCATAAAAACTCTTACACTAATCATAAATGATGCTTCCCACTAAACTCACATAAAAGAGAGACTCGGTACCCACACGTGCCTCGGGTGAGTGCTCAACTTCTACTGGGTGATAGGCTGACATGCATGGGGTTCCTTCCTTTTGTGATGGGAGTAAAAATGACTACATCTTGGTTCCATTTCTGGGACCTCTTTTCAAAGTTGTAGTGGGATATAACATACATCATGATCTGTGTAGTGAGGAATGACAGAGCGGTTAACATTGGAAAATGTTGAATCATGGTTCAAGAGCACAGAGGATGAATTTGCTCAGAGATTCAGCACTGGACCTAATTTTAATGCATGTAGATGGGTAGAAGAGAACCTCTACCATGATCTGTATGAGACCTTCTTCTGCTACTTCCCAGTAGAACTATATGAATGGCTTTCAGCCTATGTGTCTAGATCAAGTTGGCATTATGGATCACATGTATGGCTGAAGAAGAATACTAAAGGTTATAGGATGCGAGATATGACATGGACCCGTCTTGTGTAGATCATTGGTGGAGAGGAGTATTGACTAGTTACACTCTGGAGTATGCCATTTCCACGTATTCTTGTCTGGAGGTTGCTGAGTTTGAATTTCTACAAGAACCTAGAGGAACGTTTCTATGTGCTATTCCTAGCTATGAAGATATTGATGGTTACCATGAGTTTAGAGGCTTTCCTAATGCTGGATAAACCATTCTGAGCTGGGTAAGGGAGTTTGGGTGGAGGAAGATGGCAGATATCATGACAGAGAAGGAGAGGGAAGAGAGATAGCTCAAGTATAGTGAAGCACGTGAAAGGGAGATTGCTAGATGATGCGAGGCTACTAGTGTGATGGATCTATGGAGACAGATGTTGCGGGAAGGAGTTGAGGTTCATGCAGAAGATGTGGAACCTGAGCAGTCTGTGCTACCCCATCTTGGAAAGCACGTGAGGGAGACCCCTTCGGCTTCTAGTGAGAGTTCGTTGCACTGGAGAAAGGAGAGTTGTTGGCACATATCTGAACCCACCTAGTGGATCGAGACACGGCACTTGGTTTTCTGAACCGGGAAGAAGTGGTATTAACTTGATTGATAATGGTGGAAGAGATAGGTCTACACCTAGGAGATATAATTTCTGAGTCCCTTCTTCTATGGCTACACAAATTCCAGTGTTTGGAGGAGTCTTTAGACAAGGAGCAAGTGTACAAGCTTTTGGTCTTGCATCAGGGAGTGGCGCAAGACATAGTAGTGGGAGTGGAGCGCTATCACAGACCATCGACACACAGTTTAGTGGGACCATGGGGGCACTTGGCATAGCTCCTACCTGCCCTATTGGACCCAGTGGTTACAGGTTGCTGCTGGGGGCATAAGAACCAGTGGACCTAATGGATTAGGTGGCGGAGGAAACACTGGAGGGAACCAAGGCTTTGGCTCGGGAGGACAGGGACCCTAGCCACCACCTCAAGTATTCTTTGAAATGTCTCTACATTTACCAGATTACAAGGGCATTGAGGATGCTGTGGAACATGTTCACAAGTGTGAACTGCTATAGCACACGAAGGGTATCATAACCCCATAACAGAAGGCTAGCTAGTTTGTAACCATGTTGTAAGGGCGCATGCATAGATGGTATAGGAAGTATGACCCTCATCAAATGGTGGTGGACTATACTACCTTAAAGAATGCATTCTTGGAAGAGTTCCACATTCTTGAGTTTGAGTAGAAGAGCATCAACACTTTGAAGGATATTTAGTAAGGAATGACAGAGAGTGTACAAGAGTATGATGCATGCTTTAAAACTCTTGTCTAAATTATCATAAGATATTCATCCTTCTCAGCATGCACAATGGTTTGTTGGAGGATTGATCACCCCTTTTAGAAGGGCCTTATCTCATAAAAATTTTACTGCACTGCGCAAAGCATTGGAAGCGCCCTTCAGGCCGAATTTGTTGATAGTATGATATTGGCATTAGCCCGTTCTTAGAAGCTCAAATTACTGCTATGGCAAAACAATTAGAAAAATTATCGTGAACACAACCCATGAGACTCACAGTGGTTTGTGGTGCACAGATTGTGAAATAGAGGGACACATTAAGGATAATTTCCCCAGAGGATGGTACATGCTTTGACAGTGGATTGTGAAATTTTTCATGGGGACCATGATGCAAGTAGATGTCCCTTACTGCAACACGCGATCAAGAAGAATGTATCTTGTTATTGTAAAATTTTCACCTCTACAACCCATGATACTAAGGACTGTAGGCTCATTGATCAGATCCATGAGGCCATTGATCATGGGGTGTGCCAAACCAGCATTGCCAGTGGTTCTAAGGATAATGATCACTGTTATGAGGAGTGTGCGAAGGAGGTACACGTGGAAGAGGTTTTCGAGGAGGATTCTGTGGTCGAGGTTACCGTGGAGGAGGAAGGAGTGAGTTCCCACATGGAACATGTTTCAACTGTGGATCTACAGAACATTACAAGCATGAGTTCCCAAACATGTTGTAGTGCTCATGGTGTGGAAAGAAGCATAAGTATGAGGAGTGCCCAGAATTATTTGAGCACATGAATCAGAAGCACCGAGAAGGACAAGGGCGCTGTAATGGTCAGTATTAAGAAGGTAGACATACAGTGGATGCCCCAAGTAACACGGGATGAAGGTTTGGAGCCTGTCTTGGTAACAACAAGGGTAGAAGCCATGCACACGAGAGAGGTACCAAGACAGAAAACCCTGGTTTCAAGAGAGGAGGTCGTTCATGGAAAATATCCAGACCCGCGCATCAAAAGGAGATATATTAGGACACCATGGATGTTATTGAAGCTTACAAGGGGAGATCCAGTGTCTAAAGGAGAAATCCAGGAGGGAGGAACAAGGAAGGAGATTCGAGGCGCAAAGGATGACCTGGATGAGGTCAAGGAGGTGTGTAAAATGCTAAGGTAGGAGAATATCATTCCCTTGCTAGGATCTTGGTTGAGAGAGAAGGTACCACGTGCTAGAGAAGAGCATGAGAGACAGGTCTTACACATGAACCTTCCCCCTCATAGCCTCGACTATGATAAGGAGATTACGTTGAATGTAGTTGTAGATGGATGGATCCTCAGTAATATCCTCATTGACACATGTGTGGAGGTTAATGTTCTGACTTTGGATGCATGACATTAGATGGGAAGAACCTGTATTACAACCATATTCGAATGTGTTGTATATGGCAAACAAGACTAAGGCAATACCCATTGGTGTCTTGAAGGATGCGGCTATTACTACCGAGGAGCCAATTTCTTGGGGACTTGAAGTCTTGGTGCTCATCGAGGCGGATAATTTCCCAGCACTACTTGCGTGTCCTTGGTGTTAAAAAACAATGCGGACCTTTGGTTCAACAAAGGGTACATCAGCTTTGAGAACAAGGAGGAATGGGTCATTATACCCCTAGTTGATGGGAAGTTAACACCCTATATTGAACCATTGGGAGAAGAAGTTCTGGACAAGATTTATGTGTGCTCAATCAGAGACCCTGAGATGATACACCCTACTAATGGGGTTATCTAATTTGAAGATGCTCAGTCAGTGAGTGATACCACCAGTATGGCATGTGACAATTGGGCGCATGGAAATTACAAATTAATGGGATGGTAGTTGAGAGGGTCGGTGACCAAGGTAACAAAGGCACGCATGGTTAGGTGCCTTGGAGGAAAAGAACTACCCAAGTATTCAGGAGGAGCCTTCCCTGAGATCTTTTTGTAGGAGGTAGAAGCTCAATAGAAGGATGAGAAGGAATGGAGGGAGATGTTAAGTTATGTCTTGCTTGACACGTGAAGCTCGGTTGTGGGCCACACATCGGGAGATTCTTTTTGAATGGTGCGAGGTAAGAATTGTTCTCTCTATTCAGATTTTCTAGGAGCAATGTACCCACCATCATCAAGGAATACCATGAGAAGGAGCCTACCACTTTCCATATCCAACAAAGTGTGAACGGGTCTGGAGAGAAGGCACGGAAGCTTTTCCACCATCCCTCTAGGTGCACAAGTTGTATTTCTACTGCTTTGTAATGTTGCGCGTGCTCATGGTACATTCATTCAGAGACACGCCACCAGACAAGGAATTGGCAAGAGCTCGGGGATGACCTTATTCAAACCTTTGAATAACGAAGTACCAAGCCATTGGTTGATATGGCCTTGCAGGTTATCAAGCGCCTTACCATGGGGGATAATGCTAGGATAGAAGATAGGTGTTAGAATTACTAGGGGAACCAGGATTGGAGGCACGCTTTGAAGAAGAAAAGGAAGTGGAAGAGTTATAGCTTGAGCACACATGTTTGGAAAAAGAGAAGGGAAAGTTGGTGTATATGATTGATGGAGAGGAATCAGAAAGCTTGGATGTTATCCATTCTATGGGGACACACAAGGTAGTGGATAGTGTAGATGCTTGCACGCGTTCCTACCATGAGCCTTTAAAGACGAAGAAAGTTAACATCAGTTCAGAAGAAGAGCCTAAGGAAGCTATTATTGGGGATTATTAGATAGAGAAGGAAGTATCAAAGATCATTGATCTGCTGCATGAATTTGAGGATTTATTCCCACGCGGGTATCATGAGCTCAAAGGCGTTCACCATTCCTTGGGGGAGATGAAGATAAAGCGATGGACGGTGTGTGCTTGGTTAGGAAAAGTCCCTACCGGATGAATCCTAACTTACGCGTGAAGGTCAAGGAGGAGATAGACAAAATGATAGCTTTTGGGATCATTGAGGCAGTGGAAGAATTAGAGTGGATAAGTCTGATGGTAATCAACATCAAGAAGGATGGGTGGATTAGAATTTGTGTGGATTATAGGGAATTGAACACAGTTTGTGTCATTGATCCATTTCCAACCCCCTTCACTGAAGAAATTTTGGAAGGAGTCACTGGGTGTGAAATCTATTCCTTTACGGATGGATTTTCGAGGGTACCACCAAGTCCAGATTGCAAAGGAAGACCAAGAGAAGACAACTTTCACCACCGAGTGGGGAATTTTTGCATATACGGTCATGCCCTTTGGGTTGAAGAATGCGCCAGCTATCTTTTCATGCATAGTGGTGTAAGCATTCCAGGAATTCATCCATAAATTTCTTCAGGTCTATTTGGATGACTAGACAAAGTATATGGTTTGGTTAAAGACCATTGTGACAATTTGAGGTTAATGTTTGAGAGGTGTAGGCAGTTGAGGATATCCCTCAACATTAAGAAATGTGTGTTTGCTACACCCTTTGGGAATTTATTGGGGCATATCATATGTAAGGAGGGATTGTTGGTAGATCCCACTAAGGTTGCAATTATTGTGGGGTTAAGGGAGCCTACTAGCTAGAGCGCAGTGCGGATTCCTTGGGCATGTAGGCTATTACAGAAAATTCATTAAGGGATATGCCAAGATTGCCATGCCGTTAGAGGAGATGCTTAGACATAAAAGTTCCTTCCATTGGGGAGAGGCGCAACAAAGGGTGTTTGATACATTAAAAGATAGGCTTATTACCATGCCTATTTTATGGTTTCCCTCTTGGGACAAGCCCTTTCATGTTCATGTAGATTCCTTAGGGACCACCATTGGAGTAGTGCTTGCATAGCCAAGTGAAGGGATTGTTGATCATCCTCTCTATTTTGTAAGCATGAAGCTGACACCAGCAGAGCATAATTATACCACAACCGAGCACGAGGCATTATCAATGATCTACGCGCTCTTCAAGTTTAGATAGTATCTATTGGAAACACCCTTTGTGTTCTACACTGACCAGATGGCATTGAAGTTTTAGTGAACAAGCTTGTTCTACAAGGATGCATATGTCGATGGGTGTTGTTGTTTCAAGATTTTGAATTCAATGTTGTAGTGAATCCTTGAAAAAGCAACTATGGTCCTAA
Source organism: Taxus wallichiana var. yunnanensis (assembly GCA_018340775.1). Taxonomy (NCBI): domain Eukaryota; kingdom Viridiplantae; phylum Streptophyta; class Pinopsida; order Cupressales; family Taxaceae; genus Taxus; species Taxus wallichiana. The sequence continues at coordinate 224,491 of JADAXU010000136.1, forward strand.
TCATCTGTCAAGAATTGATTCAGGGGAGGATGCGCAGAGTATTGAGGAAGCAATTCCGGATGGGCAATTGTTTAGGTTGCGGCGCGTGCCCTCAGATTTGGAAGAGATTGCAATATTTTAAAGGAAGGTGTGGCACCAGATGGAATGAATACATTGGAAAATAAAAAATTGGCCATACGTGCCACTCCTACATGTTAATCGGTGGAGACTTATATAAATTGGGACGTGATGAAGTTTTGCGCAGATGTGTCTTAGAGCATGAGCACCTGGACATCATGGAGGAAGCACACGGGGGAAGTGCGGGTGGGTATTATGCAGGTGATGCCACCACACATAATATATTAATGGTAGGTTTGTGGTGGGAAACCTTATACAAAGATTATAGAGATTAGTGTAAAGTGTGTGACCATTTTCAATGCATTGGAAAACTAGGGAGGAGAGATGAGATGCATTTGCACCCTATTCCTAGCGTGGAGCCTTTTGAAAAGTGGGTGATAGACTTTGTAGGACCTATTACACCGGCAGTGTGTAGGACTGGGTCACGTTATGTCATCACTTGCACAGATTATCTCACAAGGTGGGCAGAGGTAGCCCTAACTAAAGACTGCATGGTAGCAACAACAACAAGGTTCTTATGGGAGAACATTATCACGAGGTATGGATGCCCTTTGAGTTTGACCAGTGATAGGGGTACACATTTCTTGAATGATACCATGAGGATCCTGTTATCAGAGTTCATGGTGGTACATCACAAGACTACACCCTATCACCCACAAGCAAATGGAAGCAGAAGCATTCAACAAGATATTGAGTCATACCTTGACCAAAATTTGTGATGTCAGAATACTTGATTGGGATGACAAAGTATCAACAGTATTATGGGCTTACAGGACAATGTATAAAAGACTAAATAAAGCCACACCTTTTCAATTGGTGTTTGGCATAGAAGCTATTTTTTTGGTTGAATTTATGTTGCCTTCTTTGTGAATAGCATGCGCAGGCGGGTTAGCCGATGAACAAGCACTGGAAGAACGAATTGATGAGTTAATGAAACTAGATGAAAGATGATCACTCACCAAATGGATCCAAACAATGGAAAAGGCAAAGAAAAAGGCTTGGCATGATCGCCATATTAGAAACAAGAAGTTTTAGGTTGGGCAGATGGTGTTATTATATGATTCTAAGTTTCTGCGCCATCTGGGAAGTTAAAAGTCCATTGGTTGGGTTCCTACACAATCTTGTACATCCTTGATTGGGCATGTGTCGATAAATAAGCACTTGGTTGGGATGAAGTTTCTGGACACTTCAATGGGAGTAGGTTGAAGCCCTACTATAAATAATTCTTCTTGGTGTGTGTAAATAAGGTAGTTTTGCTAGTTAGTTCAAGAGTTTTCTTTATGCATTTTCCCTTTTGCGTTGTTGTTTTGTTTTTTGCACCCTAGGTGCCAGTAACCTTATTACTATTTTTGGAGAATTTGTGAGTGTGTAGAGGACTGCGCATCGCTTTAAGTGTGGGGTGGAGAAAAGTGAAGAAGCACATGATTAAAGTACCAATGAAGTTGTGTTGAAAATCCTTGTTGAGTAGCCGGGTTGAAAGAGGTATATAAAGAGGAAGATGGAAGAATGGTTAGTGCTAGGATAAAGCTACTTGTAGATCCCACAGAGGAGAAAGCACATTTAAAGTAACACGAGGTAGGTGAGAGCAAGGATCAAGATAGAAGAAGTGCCTTCGGTGTAGGCTACATGTACGTAAGAGTCTCCTGTCAGGTTGGATTGGTTGTGCACCAGAAGGTTGGAAGAGTTTTTGCATAGGTTGGGTGCATAAGTGAAGGTGCTAAAGACAAGATTTGTTTGAAAAATACACATTAAATGAACAAAGTATGGTGGTAGGTGAAGTAGCATTTAATGTTCAGAAAAGAGAAAAACTATAAGTAAAGGGTCGGGGCACTCTCATTTTTACTTTGCGAAATAGAAGAGTTTGAGATATAAGTGAGTTCCATAAACTAGGGCTTTCAGATTCGATCAAGTGAAGGAAGATCTATGAGATTGAAGCAGCCAGTTTGAGTTTGTGAACCAGAAGGGGTTACACGGGCATGGAAAGAGTGAAGAGGCGTTGTCTTGTGAAGATTTTCATCCCAGTTAGGGTTTGACAAACTAGGGCACGGGTTCAGAAGGATTGTATCATGGATTTAAGATCGAAGGATTGGAAGAAGTAAGACAGAGTAACAAGGAGAGAATAGGAGTGATAAAAATACCTTGACCATGGCACCCAAGAAAGGAAAGGGAAAAGCCAAGGCTAAACAACCAGAACCCGAGGTAGACACAAATGAAGAATGGTATGCAAAGATGCAATACCCAAATGGGGTGATGATGGGGAAGGAATGGGAATCCCACTTAAGAAGTGTACCTGTTAGTGACTATAATCACCACATGAACACAATAGAAAAAGAAATGGCATTGGAATTAGTACACCCCACCAAAAAATGAACACCTGAGGGTTTTCCTATATACGATGATAACATTAAGGTTAAAATGGAGAAGGCAGGGTTGTTGTAACTCTATGAGTTACCTTATTTTGGAAAGCTAGAGCACCTATACCAATGGTTGATGTCACAGGTACATGAAGATTATTTCCACTTTGTGGGGCACAAGATGTGCATCACTCCCAACTAATCTCATAATTTATAGGCCTCATATGTGAGGGAGATAGCTTGGAAGATGACCTTGGCAACAAGGAGGCCATTCAAGAGACCATCACCGAGTATGCCTGCAAGAAGGGGTCATGGTACTATGAAATTTCAGACATCAAGGACCCCGTAATGAAAATGGCCACGCATTTGGTGACTAAGTTGAATGGCTAGGAGAGGTGGACACAGGTCAACAAACCTTGGCTACATGTCTGCTAGAGGGAACCATATACAACCTATCTGCATACATTGCGGAGGAAATTTTCAGTTGCGCGAAGGAAGGGGACAGGATCCTCTTGGCAACATCTTGCTCACCATTGTATTCATAGAGATTGGGGTGCCTGATGCACTAGAAAATTTGTATGGGAGTACCCCACCAAGGATCCTTCGCTGCGAAGAGGTTTGAAAAATATGCCTGCGATACAATGAAAACACCCCATAAGGCAAGGCTAAAGAAATTGTACACGTGCCTGAGAAATGCGTTCGGGGCAGAGTGGAGAATCCTTGAACAACTCCCAGTGGCCACCGAGGGGGAAGACAAATTCTTAGTTTATTAACACTACTGCCTGGGAAAATTCAAGCTGATAGACGAATCATGGAACCCTTGGTGCAAGCTTCCCTTCACGTTCACTGCTCAATACTTCCAAGTGGGGATGGATAGGTTTAAAGAGTTAAAGAAGCTAAGGTTGGAGCTGGGTAGTCTAGACCGGGAACATAGGGAGATGAGGAAGAAGCTGAATTACCCCGATGGAAAGTGCGTGTACGTGGAAAATTACATGTCACATGAGATTCAAATGACAAGGCCAATGATGCTACCCATCATTGGAGGATGACGCGTGTGTACTTACGCATAAGGCTGAAGTTTGAGAAGGGTGCATATCTGGAGAATGAAGTCTCCATACCTGAAGACCCCTTAGGGAAGAAGAAGCCAGCATCTAAGAAAAGAGGGAGAGGAGAAGAAGAAGCACCAATTGTGTAGACTACTCAGACAGTGAGCATGCCATCCACGAGCGCTAAACCTAGCACTTACATACGGAGAAAGAAGTCTTTGGTGAAGGAGAAGACACCAGAGGTAGAGGAACCTAGGCAACCCATCTCCAAGGAAGAATCACTTGAGGAAGAAGATAAGGATGAATCCCCTGATCAAGAACCAACTCTCGGGAAAAAGCAAAGGGTGGATAAGGAAGGTGACTCGGAGGTAATCGATGACTTGGAAAAATATTTGGGAGAAAGAGGAGATGAGGGTGAGGGAGATGACGGAAAGGAAGAAGAGCGGGGAAAGACCGGTAGCCACATGTTTTAACGTCTATGACTCAGAAGAGGAGAGTGGAGATGAGAAGTAGGAGTTTGTGTTCACACGGCGCAAGGGCGCATAGGATGAGGAAGACACCGAAGACATAGAGGATGAGAAGGTTGCCAGGGAAAAGGAGGGAGCCATAAGTTTTACAAAGGAGTAGATCATTGAGGTGGCAGAGAGAGAAGCATAGAGAATGCTCGAGGTCTTGGTAGACCAAGAGTTGGAGTGCAACGCGGACATAGTGCTGAAGGAGGGGAAGGAGGAGAACATCAAAAAAGAGCATGATAGCTTAGGAGGCCCCACTCGGCAGTGAAAGCTTCCCCAAAGGCACACACTTGGGAAGAATAACTCTAGATGCGAGAAGAGATATAGGTAATGGGCTATGTTAATGACACAAGGAAGGTGTTATGTGCACAATTCCGAGCATCATACCCACGGAAAGGCTCATAGCCATGGGGTCTTTTGAGAAGGATGACATGTACCCCAGAACCAAGAAGATGCTCTCTTAGGTGTTCAAGTCCCACATTGATGAGCCGACTTTGAAGTCTGATAAGGAGCACTCATCACATTTCTAGAATATAAGGGGGTCAATCCCTTAGTGAATTCTTAGGAGCTCTCAGACGAGCAATTCTGCAATGCACTGAACAAGGTCGCGAGTTGAGACCAAGGCTAGATTATCTGCGTGCAATGATAGGATCAGAGTGCTAGAGGTGAAGTTAGGAAAGAAGGAAGAAGAACTGGCAGAGAAGGCCAAGAGCTTGAAACAAGAAGAATTGATCAGCACACAGTTAAGGCACTGAGTTGAAGGAAGAGAAGGTAAAGGTGCAGGAAGTTTACAAGAAAATAGAGTCTATCAAAGGTGCCATCCTCTTGAAGCACCCAAACTTAGCGCCACCCACACAAAAGTACTCATCCCTCCTGGAGTGTATAGAAGATCTAATGCGCATCCTCACTATGGAGAGATGAACCTTGGCCTGGAATCTATAGAAGAAGTGGCTGTGTGCTTAAAAGAGGAGGACAGGTTGAAGGTGGTAGCGCTCATTACCGAGTATAGCCAAGTACTCATGGAGGTTAAGATCGCTGCCCAATCTGCGGAGGCCGCATATGATACATGCGCGGACAAAGATAAGGTGGTGAGCTCCTTGGTCACCACACTTGAAGCATAACTAAAATAATTCCAAGAAAAGAACAAAGGGCAAGAAAAGAACAAAGGGAACCGGGTGGAGAGGGATAAGGTTCGGTTGAAGTAGAGAAGAAATCGAGGAGGCAATTGAGGCTTTAGGGAGCTTAATTAAGGCCCGGCTAAAGGAACTATACCCCAGATTACTAGAAGGATGGATAAACTCGAGGACTTGGGCAAAGAGATGGAGAAGATTGTGGAAATTTTGGGCACCAGGGAGTTAGCCTAAGTTTTGATGAAGTGAGCACCTTGGTGGGCGACATTTACCTAGAAGGCACGGGCGAGGTTGAAGTATGGAATAAGCTAGAGGCATACCTTCGGAAAGATTTTCCTATCTTTTTGAATTGATGTCCCCCCATTCTTCATTCTTTCCCCGATTCTTTCATTCCTTATTCTTTTGTAAAGTGTAAGACTATTCATTATTTCCCTAGATAGTAGGCATCTTGGTCAAGTAAAATGTTTCCGAGGATGGAGAACATGCTTAGTGTGGGGTGATGTTGGACCCTTGGAATATTGGCTAGGGATGAAGGTGCATAGGTGCGTAGGGTCCTAGTTATGAAAAGGCATGCAAGAAAAAAGTGTGTGAGAGAAAGGTTTAGGGAAGCACATACTACATGCGACACGTGAAAAGAGGCTCAGAAATTAGTCAATTTGAGAACCAAGGGTAGAACACGTGAAAAGCGTGATCGGTTGCGCGTGGATAAGATGCTAGCCTGGCGATAGGCTGGCCTAGGAAAGAGCATGCCTTGGATGGAATATTCTAGAAGAACATCATGAGGTAAAGTGGAAATCTTGGGCACGGAAAAGCATGCTCACATGGACCACATTTGACACTTGGCACTAGATTTGAGGACGCTGGAAGGTGAGTTGATAGTGTAGGAGAATTATAAATACAAGTGCCTGCGGAGTAAAAGATATACAAGTACGAGATATAGCGGGTTAGAGAGTGAGTGGAGCTCTACAGAATTACTGCAAGTGGATATTTGTATTCGGGGAAAGAATTTACTAAGCATAAAGATGTAATTTTTCTTTTTTCGTTAGCTTAGTTACATACGCCTTGATGATATGCATGACTGTGTGATATGCTCTGTGACACTTTGTAATGAATAAATGAATATAATGAGGGTTTTGTTATAAATAGACATGGATATAAATGGTTTTAATGCATATTTCTCTCATATGATTTCTCTTTCCTTTCATGTCATGTATGAATGCTTGTATAGTTCTTTTTGTCATAATGCATGTTCTAGATTCTGTTAAAGTACTCAATCTAAGGTGACTGTAATGATCTAGAGGCCGTTCTGAGCCCTTTGGTCCTTGTATGTTTCAACCTCCCTCATAAAAACTCTTACACTAATCATAAATGATGATTCCCACTAAACTCACATAAAAGTGAGACTCGGTACCCGCGCGTGCCTCGGGTGAGTGCTTAGCTTCTGTTGGGTGATAGGCCGGTGCACATGGGGTTCCTTCCTTTTGTGATGGGAGTAAAAATTACTACACACTTAGCTCGGCCGAATAATTGTGATTAGAAAGGTAAAAATGAACCCACATCCCATCCTTATATATATTTTAAAAAATTTAGTACATGTATTCCTCCTTCACCTACCAACAATCATCTCATTAATTGACCATTTTCAAAATTTCTAAAAATTTCAGTGTAATACAATTTCATGCCCCAACTTTAACCTTCTAACATGCCTTCCTACCCTCTAGCTACAAAATTATCATCTTTGCACTTACATGCACCGAAGTACCTCGCCACTGCACCCTCCCATAGTAGTTTCCACATCCGTTGCTTACCTCATGTTATATTGTCCCTTCATTCATTTCCATTTATGGTCTTCTTTAGAAGCAATCTCCTTTCTAACAACTCCTTTCCATACTTGAATAACACCTATAACAATTTGTTCTCATGTGTACCCATTTGTGAATAACAAATAACAACCACCCCACACCAATGGTATGTGCAGTCCTCTGTGCATAAAAATACTTCATATTATAATTAGCTTCCAGTGCACAAACGTGCTTATTACACAAAACACCAAACTAAATTTACAAAGCATAACAACGAGGAAGGAAATACACTAAAAGAAATATAGAAAGGGAAACTTATACTAAATGGTAATACTACCTTATTACAAATGCCAAGAAGACTTATTTATAGTAAGGCTTGACCTAATCCCATTTGCAATAACTAGGTAATCGCATTCCATAAAGCACCTCCAACTAGGGTATATGAGTGATAACATACGGTCCCAACCAATGTACCTTAAGCTTGCTGGATGGCACAAAAATTAGAATAATAAAGAAGCACCATTTGTCAACTTTAAATTTCTTTTCTACGATGTATGCCTGTCATGCCATGCATTCTAACCGGATTTTTACTACTTCTAACTCTAACGTGCTATGACATGCCTCTCATCTAGCTATATTAACTGTCAATTCTTTCGTCTAATGCTTTCTCATCAGCTAGACCTTCAATGCACGCAATACTGAAAAAAGAAGGTAACATGAATTCCATAGAAAAGAAGCTGCTTTTGCACCAAACACCAATTGAAAGAGTCTTGCCTTATTTAACCTCTTAGACGTTCTTCTATACGCCCAAAGCACAACATAAAATTTATCATCCCAATATTTCCTTCCAACATCACAAATTTTTGTTAATGTCTGGCTCAATATCTTGTTGAAGGCCTTAGCAGTACCATTTTCCGAGGATGATAGGGTGTAGTCTTGTGGTGTGAAACCATAAATTCATCCAATAATATCCTGATTGTCTCATTCAAAACATGTGTGCCCCTATCACTTGTCAAGATTAGTGGACATCCATACTGGTAAGAACATTTTCCCACAAGAACCTAGCTCTTATAAGCTGTTGTACAATATTTTGTAGGTGTTACTTTTTCCCCCTTGTGTAAGATAATCGTATCGATGATATAGCGCGATCCAATTTTACGTGTGGCTGGGTAATAGGACCCACAAATTCTATAGCCCATTTTTCAAATGGCTTTGTACTAGGAATAGGTATCAAGGACATTTCATCTCTTTGCCCAGGTTTTCCAAGGTTCTGACAGTGATCACATGCCTTACAATACTCTTTATAATCCTTGTGCACAGTCTCCCACCATAATCCATCGAGTAGAATCTTACACGTGGTGGAGTCACATGTATAGTGCCCACTTGCAATACCACCATGAGCCTCTTCCATGATATATGTGTGTTCATGTTCCAATACACACCGATGTAATACTTCATCTCGACCTAGTTTGTATAAATCTCCACTGATCAACATAAAGGGTGTTGTGTGAATTGCAAGTTGTTTCTTCTCCAATGCTTTCATTCCTTTTGGTGCCATACCGTGCATAAAAAGATAAAAATATCCTCAATTCCAAAGGCATGCGATGTAACCTATACAAATGTGCATCTGGAATTGTATCTTGATATCTCGCACATCCTTCCCTGATTGAATCCTTGATAAGTGGTCTAGGCTAGAATTAATTTTACCTAGTTTTACCACAACTGTGAAATCAAATTCTTGGAATAAGAGCACCCATCAACATATGCACCCCTGTAAAATGGGCATATTTACTAAGTATTTTAATGCCATGTGATCAATATAAAATACAAAAGGTGTTGCTAATAAGTATTGTATGAATTTATGCAGCACGTAAATCATCGATAAGGCCTTACTCTCTATAGTTGTATAGTTTTGTTCTACAAGAGTTAACTTCCTACTAACAAAAAAAGGATGATCTATAATACCTTCTCTAGGTTGAGCTAACACTGTGCCAATGGATATGCTAGAGGCATCCACATGTACGTGAAATGGTTGGTTCCATGAAGGAAAACACAAAATCGGCATTGTAGTAAGTTTATCCTTCAATGCCTCAAATGTGCATTGCTGCGGTTCTCCCAATAGAATGTTCCTTTTCCTTTGAGTAACTCCTCCAGGGGTGTGACAATATTTGCATATCCTTTGATAAATTTTATGTAATACCTGTGTGACCCAAGAATCCACGTACCTCACTCTAACTGGTAGGCTCTTCTAGGCCTACAATAACTGTAACCTTAGTTGGATCCACTAAGAAACCTTATTTACGGAAGATGTGCCCTAACAAAGTTCCAAAAGATGTAGCAAACATACACTTCTTGATGTTTAAAGAGATGATTAATTGTCTACATCTTTCAAACATTAGGCACAAATTGTCACAATAATCCTTAACAAGTCCATACACCATCCAATCATCCAAGTAAACTTGTAAGAAGTTGTGAATAAAATATTGGAATGCTTGAACAAGTATGTGTGAAAATACAACAGGTGCATTGTTCAAACCAAAGGGCATCACAATATATGCAAAACTTCCCCATTCAGTAGTGAAAGTCATTTTCTCTTGATTTTCTGTACAATTCTAACTTTGATGATACCTCGAGAATCCATTCGTAAAAGAGTAAACTTCACACTCTACAATGACTTCTAGTATTTCCTTTGTGAAAGCCATAGGAAAAAGATCAATCACACATGCAACATTCAGTTCCTTGTAATCCACACAAATGCTAATCGACCATCTTTCTTTATCGATTACCACGGGGCTAAACCACTCGATTCCTCTATGGGCTTAATGATGCTAGAATTCAACATGTTGTCAATTTCTTCCTTAACTTTGACATGTAGGTTAGGGTTCATCCTGTAAGGTCTCTTCTTGACTGGGTGCACACCTTCCTTTAGCTTAATCTTCATCTCTCCTAATGATTCATGCACTCCTTTTAACTCATGATAGCCCCTAGGAAATAAGTCCTAAAAATATTGTAATAACTCAATTATATTTTCCACTTCATAATTAGTCCAATAATCCCCAATTATTTCCTCCTTAGGTTCAAAATCCATGTCAATGATCACTTTATTGGTCTTCATAGGTTCATGATAGGCGCGTGCATTTTTATCCGCACTATCTAACACCTCACATGTACTTTGAATGATCTATATCTAGATTTTCTACTTCTTCATCATCCACTATGTAGACCATCTTAACTTTTTACTTCTCATAGAAAACACACTTAAATCTTGTGGCATCTATCTCATCTATTTCATCAAAATGCGCTCCCGGCTCTCCCTCACCAATTAAATCCTAAATAAGTTATTTAGCCTCGCACTTTGTCTCTCATAGTAAAGTTCTTTATAACCTTTAATGCCTCTTCTAACGGAGGTTTAGTAGAGAAGTATTCAAAAGTCTGGGTCACTCATGAAATCAAATTCTACCAATTCCCGGTCTCCATATGTAGTTACGCATAAACATACCAAGCTCATGCATAACCTTGTAAAGTGGAATAAAGTTTGTGCACCCAAAGTGAAGGTGGTAAAGCTTCCTACCCCTCTGTCCAAAGTCTCTCACACTGCTAAATGTGGTGATGAACAATTTGATTACCATTGTGTTATCCTGTAAAATTGGCAAGGGAAATTTTACAGATAACCATACCGAAACTTCGTTCAATCCTTGTCGGGGATTTCTTGCATTCGGAATGTTGCAAAATCCCTTCCGGGAAATCTAGTTTTCCGAACTTAGCCGTTTTTGGTCTTTTTGGGCGGGCGCATATAATGACTATGCAACATCAAATGTTCATGCACCCCCTTTAAAGCCTTTGGCGCATGCTTTCTCTGTGTCAACAGTGTTTTGGTGCACCTCTCTATGTTGAGTCTTCCTTGCATGCGCTAAGGCGCATGCGCCTTCCCCTTCGACAGCGAGCTTTTGTTGCACCTCTTTTTGGTGTGTCAAGGGTGCACATATTCCTCTATCGACACCACTTTAAGTGCGCCCAAGGTGCGCATAATTTTGTGGTGGCAAACATTTTGGTGCGCCAAAGGGTGCATGTTTTCTTGTGTCGACAGCTCTTTTGGTGCGCCACTTGAAAAGTTGGTGGCACATTTATTACCTCCTCGCCTATAAATAGGCACGTCTGCGCTGTCATTGTCACCAAACAATCATGTGATTATTTTCTGTGCACTGCCGGTCGCTTAGTCCCGTCCCTTTCGAATCGCTTTGTGGACCCATTTGCACATTTGTTCGTTATAAATATCCGGGTAAGAGGTTCCCTTTCTTTTGTGCACTTCGTGTTTGTGGTTTTTGGCTGCTTGTTAGTATGGATTGAATTGGAAAGACTGAAATCATGAACTTGCCCCCTTGCTGTCTTTTCCATTTTTCCACTTGTTCTTCCCCCTCTTTCCAGATCTGCTGGTAGAGGAAGCTCTGTCCTGAAATAATAGCTTGAAAACCTTTTGTTTAAAGCCATTTCAATCACCCAAACGACCCTAAGAACAATCTAAACCATATGTAAACCCCTCAGAGAAAAAAGCAAGCCTAAAAGGAAACTGTATTTTCCTTCTCCTTTGGCGCATTGGCACGCCCTGCAACACAAAGAACAGCCACGCCAATGGCGCATCTGTCACCCCTGTTACATCATGAAAAGCTGCGCCCTCAAGGTGCACTTCCTTAGTTTGTTGCAAACACTTTCTTTGCGCCCCCTCATGGTGCACCAAACTCATTTGTTGCATCGTTAAAACCTGTGCCCTTTGGCGCACCCTGCATATGTGCAACACCAGTTAAATCCGTGCCAAGTGCAAAGCTTTAAATGGTCACTGGTGCATCCATCATTGCAACAACATCATGTTATGCATTCCTTCCATGCGCCGCGCCAAGTTCCCTTAAGCGCACAAAAAGCATATGTTACACAAATCTTATATGCGCCTCTGGCGCACCGAAGTTCCATGCAACATGAAAATTATATGTGCCACGGGTGCATCCTGCTCCCATGTAACATAAGGAATCCATGCGCCCTTCATAAAACACATACATATGGCACAGGCACACTTATACTTACAACAACAAAGAATGTAATCTGCAGAATCCATGCGCCATGCGCCCTGAGGCCTTTAAATTACTAACTCTTTCTTCATCAACATTTCAATATAAAATCACCACAGGTGACATGGCTTTCTTGTGTTGGGTTTCACTTCTTATTGTTGCAGATTAGCAACTAAGTTCAGAAGAACATATGTCAACATCAAGCAAGAGACCTACCAAACCCAAAGGCAAGGCCAAGCTCACAGAAGAAGAAATGAAGTATAAGTATCAGAGGGTCGAATGCCCGAGTCCCAAGCGAGTGCGGCCTAGATATCGAGACTCGTAGCGGGTCATATTGATATGGAGGAATTGCAGGCTAGAACTCGAGAGGGCCACAAGAAGTCCATGGATGGACAAGCCGATAGCGGTGCCACGCACTTTCTTTGGCGGGATCCCGTTAGTGCCGTAAACAATGAATTTATGATGGTGGTAGCCGATGCTACAACAAAGACACAAGATGTGTCCATGGTGAGAAGGGTGAGGTCATAATTAACCTCACTACCCGGCACTTTGAGATAATGCTCGGCATTCCTCATCACGGTACTTTGTGGCCATCAGGCGAAGAAGGCGCATCAAGGCACGGGATGACAATGAAGATCAATGCATGCTGATGAATGAAGTTTATCTCAAGAACAAAAAAGTAGTGACTCGGTGGCCACAAGTCATTCATCGCAGTGACTTTTCAGAGGAACTCAGCGACACAATTACGTTCCTGAGCAGAGTTTTTGGGCTTCCTGATGCCCATTATTTTCACAAGTGGATGCTGCGGTACCTTGAGACAATGAACAAAAATGTGCCCGATCAATGCTTTGAATGGGCAGAAATCATAAGCAGCACAATCTCTGAGCAGCTACAACAACTCAACACAATGGGGAGGTTCTATATGAACTCTTACGTAGTCTATGTTGCAGCTTCAGAAAGGGACTATCCAGCTCTGATGCGGTGTGGGGTTTGGCCCCAAGTCAAAATTTATGAATACTATCTAGAGCTGAAGCTGGAAAATAGCATTCCCAATTCACAAAGATCAACGATGCATTCTTCTACTTCATCATCTGCCTGTTGAGGTCGAATATGACTCACGGTTGCACAACCAAGAGCATAGTGGCGATTCATCGAGAAGTGGGGGCGTTGTTCACTCAATTCCCCATGTTTACCTATCTCGAGGCGAGTCAATTTCTTGGGGAACCAACTAGGCGCCAAGGTATGCCAGGCCCAAATTGATCCTGATGGAGCTGTCGAGGCAGCTTGTTACTTATCACGAAAAATGCCTAAAGAGAAAGAAGGGTGGAACTCCTTTCCCCCTCACAGTGGGTAGATATACGTGTCTCACTCACCACAAGGAAAAAATATGTTTGCGAAGCTGGAGCTGCTTGAATCTAAAACATGAATTCCCAAGAAGGCCCACCTTCGACCCGAGAAATTGTTTTCCTAGGGCCAAGCTCACTCGATCCACATCCCTCAGATCGAAGATATCTACATCAACATATATCATGAGGTTGAGCTCAGAAGGAAGGATCATTCTCGCTTGGCCTTAGCAGAAATCATCTAGTACGGGGTAGACATCGTCCCCAAAGGGTACCAAACTATTGAGCAAGAAGTGGATCAAGTGTATCTTGACGGGTGGGGACGATTGGCCTTTCGTGATAATTGATAGAACTAAAGCCCCTCAGACAATTGAGGAGAGAGTCAAAGAAACTCTACGTAGATGCAGAGCATTAGTGTCGAATGAACGAACTCATATACCTTGGAGTCGATTTCACAACCTCTCCGTTGGGCAACGCACCTCCTCGGGCTAAACAACAAAAAAGGCAAAGAGGGTGAATCCAGCTCCACCCAAGAGGAAGCTCCTAAAAGTCCTCCTTCCGCTGCACCCGAACAAGTTATAACTCTCGCTTCTCCAGAGAAGGAAACAACGAGAAGATGTTCCAATGAGCCCATCCACTCGGGATGTCGCCACTTTGCTGCTGCAACGATTGAGGTCCCTTCTATTCCTTCTCCCTCTCCTCCTTCCCCTCCTCGAGTGACCCAAGCAACCATTCCTTTGGTCGTGTCCTCTCCCCCTTCTTCTACTGTTCCTCTTGCTTCTTCATCTATCTTCTCTTCTCTCGCGGACTTATCCCCCTCCATTTCTTCCCTCATCTCTGGGCTCCCTTCCCTTCCTATGTCTTCCTCTCCTGCAGTATCTCTTCCTCCCGTGAGCACTTCCTTGGCCTCCCTCTTGATGCCACCTCTAAGTGTCTCCACGTTTTTCCTTCTACTACCTGCAGCTGCCCCCTTCTCTGCATTTCGGTCCTTCTCCCATAAGTCCGGCTGGATCTCCCAAAGCAACTAAGTCAACGAAAAGGAATGTTCCCATCGCTCACGATGGACTTTTCCGTTATCCCGTCAAAAGGGACAAAAAGAAGCGAAGCCCGTCACACGCTCTCTCGAGTGCTTCAGGAGAGAGGGTAATGGAGATCGCATACCCTAATCCTCTCGAAGGATAAAAAGGATCTGTCTCCTACAGTTACACAGTGACTCAAGTCACAATGGGTACGTCTTCTGAAAGCCTTCAGGGAGAGGCCCTATCTGTAGTTGACGCCCTCTAGAAGAAGCTTCAAGAAGTAAAAGAAGAGAAAAGGCTACTGAAAGAGAAAAATAAACATCTGCTCCACGCCTTACAGAAGATGGGCAGTGCACCTCCCACAACTGCCGCCGAGACTCCTGGGCCTCTGAGTCAGGATAAAATTAATGAATACGCAAAGATCGGCGAGCAGGGTATGGCGGTTTTGCCTAGAGGAGCCAAATCCTCAAGGATAGTGAAAGAGTGATTGCAAGTTCACCGATTTGTACCTGAACATCAACAAGGCAAACAAATAACTCCAGGCATTAGCAGGACCCATATCAGAAGAGCTGGACCATGATAGGCTACAGCGTGAGACCTTTCAAAGAATGTTCATTTGTTTAGGGTCAAGACTGGTCAAGTTTGGTGTTTTCAATCACCCCAGGGCCCTCAATAAAATCCTTTCCACTCTGGATTACCGGATAGATCAACTGGAATTTTTCCTCGAAAAGATTGATAAGGTAAAGGAAGAAGCCCTTGATGCGATGCATCAAATGGAACAAATTGCTCTAACAATGTCCTCAGTGTTGCTTACTCCTTCTTTCGCCTTAAGAAAGGTTGACGAAACCATCCAGATCTTCAAGGAGATCGTTTCGTAAGGGTTGGGGCCAGAGGTCACTTTCGACGCAGAATCCATCAATAACCTGCTGGCATGTCAAGACTTCATTGGGTTCCTAATAAAAGCAGAGAATGAGTATTCCAAACTCTCAGAGAAGCTCACAGACGAGCGGGAGACTTGCGAGGCTATCAGTGAGTGACACAAGGATCCTTCCCAGGATCAGCTAGAGCCCATGATCAGCAAGTTCATGGAATACCGTGCCCAATTCCACATCTCGTCACCCGAGCAGCAACAACAGGATATCCCCTTTCAGCCGCGGGACGACGATGACGAATAATTTCTCTCTCTTCTTCAACTTTCTTTTTGTAAAATGTCTAAAGTATGTTGGCACAAATGATGACATCATCCATGTTACACCATGGGATGATGTCATCCATCAAGTGTCAAAAGTCAACATGACTTTGAGATATTTTTGTAGATATTGTTTATATTTTATGTAAATAGGTGGTTGGTTCCTTTTTTCCTTCCTTCTTTCCTTCTTCTATAAATACTCAAATACTTGTTGTATTTGGAGGGTGGATATCTTTCAGATGAAAAATAGAAGTGAGAAGAAAAAACTTTGAGCTTTTTGTAACAGAAAGAAATATTAATACAATATTTAGACTTTGTGTTGAATACATGTGTTATATGCATCAGATTTTTCCTACGTCAGATCTGTGTGTTTATTCTATTAGATATGCTTCTGTTTTATTGTCATTTATTCATCAGTGTTGCTTTGTTTGTTTATGCAAGTAAGTTTGGCTCTGTTTACTACCAATCCCAAAACATAAACCTTCTGACCTTTCTGCTTTGGAATTCATTTCTTTTCTCCCTTCGGACCTGATCTTTCTTCATCCTCTCTTTCATTCCTTTCTTTTCGCAGTTGGAAACACCCCTACTGGGATGAGATCCCAAACCCCCGAAGGTAGAATATTGTGAGACTTGCACAGATTCCTGCTGGTAGAATAGCAATAAACCAGTTTCACTTTGCTGACTCAAAGAGGGGCTATGCCCTGCACACTATTGGCTCAAATCTATCCATAAACCGCCCAAGTGATGATTTTCATACTAACGATTTTTGGCGACTCCGTTGGGGACGAACAGATCTATCAGATCTATGATAGTGGTAGGATAGAAAATCAGAAAAATCAGAAAAATCACTATCTGTTTGCAAACTTTAACTTTTTGTTAAAAATCCAATTTTTTTGCAAAAGTACTCCAAATTGAAAATTTTCTTCTGAGATCCATAGATCTGGCCTAGTTGGAGATCTTTAGTTCACTGAGTTTTTATAAAAATCTGTATTTTTCCGTAGATCTGAGTTTTTGACTGTTTACCAAAAATTTCAAACTCTTTGAAAAAGTCAAATTTAGATCTGAAAATCAGCTTGCTAATCTTCACTGTCATTTTATCCTCGTTGTTCTTTGTCATTAAACCGCAATCGGTTTTCAGAAAAGGATAATTTTTAAATATTTAGAAAAGTACATGCTGCTGGTTTTTGTCAGAAAAACCAGAAAATCAGCAAGTACAACCAAAAAGAAATTTTAAATCTGCGCCACAACGTTGCAGATCTGGAAGGTACGCTGGGGTGAGCCATTTACACGTAGCAGGCGAGCTCGTGGAGAAGTCGATCCTACTTTTGATCTGCTTCAAAGGCACAATTTCAGTATAACACCGGCGTGCTTTTCATCACTAAGTTCAGCTGATCGGTCAGCCAGAAGCGCCTCACCCCCACGGAAGAACCGGTTTTCACAAGGAGCCTCCACATCCCTTTGTAGCGCCTTGCTGCTCAGTGGAACTGTGTTTCCAGCCCGTGTTCTTTTCCACTGTCCAGATGGCGGTACCATGGGGAAATGCTATGGGTCCCTTGGCTTTACCACATCTAGTTCACGCGCTCCCACATGGAAACTGAAAGAATTTTCCCAAATTTGATGGGAGCGGGAACCAAAGCACATGATTGGCACATATCTCTGCATTCATCATGTCATGCAAAGTATGCTAGATGTAACTCATGATGATGTGTCGGTTCACCTTTTCTCGGGAACTCTACAAGGGCCCGTTGGTGAATGGTTTCAGCATTTGCCGGCCGGATCTATTACCAGTTGGGCCACCTTACGGGATGCTTTTGAAGATAGGTATAAATCTTCGGAAGATGCATTTGCATTGTTATCATAGATCACTCACCTGAAGAAGGAGGCCAATGAGACCATGCGTGATTTTATCACCAGGTTCAATGCATTAATCAATCGTGTCCCTGTTGCCATGCTTCCAACACCAGAAAATCAGAAGTGTTTCTTCGTGAATGCTATGAGTTCGAAAGTAAGTTTCTTGCTCCTACAAGAACAAGTGGCTACCTTGATTCTCACTTAGGCTGCTGCCATTCGAATTGAAGATAATTTGATAATATCTGGCGAATTGAAAAGGGAATCCTCCAAGCCTAAATCTTCGGGCCCTTCCCCACTACTTCGTCTGATCCAACATTTCAAAAGATGGCGAACGACTTGCTTGCATTAAAGAAGCAGTTAGCCCAAGCTTCTCCCGGTTCCTCATACCGGGATATCCACGGAGGAATTTCACTTCGAACAATGTTCCTCAAAGGCCGCGCTTACCTGCAACTACTCCGCAGGTTGGCGCTTGAGGCTCCTCCGGTTAACGCCTTAGCTGAAATTGAAGAAGAGGAACAAGATTATGAAGAACCTTCATCTCAAGGCATATATGATCAAGACGTCGGTGAGCCGATCGCGACTCTATTATCGGGTTTATGGAATTTGATGAGGAAGAATCTGATGAAGAGGAGGGTACACAAGGCTATGTAAGTGGACAATCATATGTTGTTTTTACCCGCTCGCAAGGAAAAGAAGCAGAGGTCGCTGCCCATGTGCAGAAGGAGAAGGCCGTGTCAAACGCACCTCCAACTATTGCTAAAAGAGGTAATCCTCTTCCTACTCAACTCCCTGTTAAGTCTTTTATAGGGAAATCTTTTCCCCCCATTTCTCCTCCAAATCATCCTTCTTCTATTTCCATAAAGACTAGTAATCCTACCCTACCATCACGAAGTGAGGACTCATTCCTTCACTAAAGTGCAGCCCTTGGCTACATTTGACATAATAGATCATGCTAAAAAGACCAAGATCCAAATGTCCAAGCCGAGTATCTTGATCAAATCCGAGCAGCTTGTAAGATTGACCAAGTATATTCAAAGTCAAGTTGTCGTATCTCCTCGAGTTCCCCAAAAGGAATCCTTGCCACTCCTCCTGCATCCCGCATAAATGTTGCCTCAACATCTGCATCAGGCAAGATAGAACCTTTCTATCTCTCCCTCCTAATCAATGGTCACAAGTTAAGTAACTGCATAATTGATTCTGGAGCTTCTGATAACGTCATGCTGGCAAAAGTAGCCCATGCTTTGGGCCTCACCCTTACCAAGCCTTTTGGCAGATGTTATTCTTTGGAAACCAAGAAGGTGCCGTTGATTGGTCAAATCAAAGACGTGCAGTTTGCATTTGCGGCATTCCTAGAGAAAAGGGTAAAGATGACCGTCCTCGTTGCCGACATTCCAGCAGCCTATGGAATTTTGCTGGGAAGAAGTTTTTGTCAGTGAGGTTGGTGGGGAGATTCATATGGACTAGTCTAAGGCTAGAATCCCCGTCAAAGGTGTAATGCAGACATTGGAGCCAGAATCACAAAAGAAGTACTTGGTTACTAACTCTGAGGACCCCAAAGCTCAAATTCTTTTTGAATCATCAGGAATGGGGAACTATTTCTTGTCTACCGAGTCTGACAAAATGGTTGTTCTCGTCCAAGAAGAAGATCTTAATAAGATCTGGACTTTGCAGTTTGATGGCAGCTGCACAACTAGTGGATGTGGCGCCGAGCCGTGCTAATATCTCCCGAAGGGGAGGTTATTCCTCTCTCTTTCAAGTTGCAGTTTTTCAACATGAATAATACTGCTGAATATGAATCTCTGCTACTTGACATGCAAGCCACGAAGGAAAGAGGGATCAAAAATCTGAAAGTACAAGGTGATGTAGAGATAGTCGTGAATGAAGTTAAGAGGATATATCAAGTGAAGAATGAGAGGCTCAGGCATTACCGCAATGCGGTGTGGGATAACATCGAAGAATTTGACGCTTTTTCAATTGAGGCCATTCCAAGAGCTCAAAATGACATGGCTGATTCATTGGCCATTTCAGCATCCCTCATGCTCCCTCACCCAGGTTTGAAAACAAACAAATACACCATTGAGGTGGTTTTCCACCCAAGCATGCCAGACAATTCCCAGCATTGGCAAGTATTCAATGATGACAATCAACTCATTGCCTTTCTAGAAAAGGTAGAAAATTTCAAGGAATTACATTTTGAAGGATCCACTTCTATGTGCCGTGAATCAGTCACCGATCAAGACGATGAATCCGAAGGGAACGACGGCATATGTCAGCTCAAAGGAAATAAAATTCCAAAGGGCCTGGTTTCTCTGGAATGGTTGTTCGGTGCATGACCGTTTTGTAAAAAATAAAAGGCGAGATGATGCTAGCTCATCCCCAGAAACCGAACTGGTTAATTTAGGTTCGGAAGAACATCCACAATTTGTGAACATTGGAAAATGTTGCACGCCTGAAGAGAAGCGGAAGTTTGTCAAACTGCTGAAGAAATACATGGACGTATTGGCATGGTCCTATGCCGATCTAAAATCTTTTAAGCCAAAGGACGTCCAGCATGACATCCCGTTGAAAGAAGACGTCAAAGCCTTTCGCCAGAAGCAGAGGCATTATAATCCTAAGATCTCGGGTACTATCCAGGCTGAAATTCAGAAAATGCTGGATGTGAGAATCATTTTTCCTATCCATCACAGTACTTGGGTGGCGAATATTGTGCCAGTGCGCAAGAAGAACGGGAAATACGCATATGCGTAGATTTTCAAAATTTGAATCAGGCATCCTTGAAAGACAACTACCCACTTCCCATAATGGATCGGGTTCGCAAGCAAGAATCGGATCGGAAATGCTATCCATGCTTGATGGTTTTTCAGGCTACAATCAGATTGAACTTTCACCTGAAGATCAATTTAAAACAACATTCACTACTCCCTAGGGCACATTTGCTTACAGCAGGATGCCTTTCGGCCTAACTAATGCTGGCACCACTTTTCAGTGGGCCATGGACCTGACATTCAAAGGTATGATGGGGAAGGTCATTGTCGTTTATCTGGATGACTTGACTATGTTTTCTAAACAATGAAGTGATCATTGTGATCATCTGGAACAAGTATTGGTCAGATGCCGAGAGCATGGGATTTCCCTGAACCTGAAAAAGTCTATTTTTGGAGTCACAAAAGGAAAGTTGCTAGGGCATGTGGTTAGCAAAGAAGGAATGAAGATAGATACCAAAAGAGTTAAGGCTATTCAGAGCCTTACTTTTCCTACAAGCAAGACTGGCATTCATTCTTTCTTCGGAAAGGTGAACTTTATCAGTGTTTTGTTCCCGAATTTCTTGCCGAGAAGACACGTCATATATTGGACATGATGAAAGGGTCACCAAATTTCCGGTGGAGTGAGGAAGGGAAGAGGTCGTTCAAGGAAATAAAAGCTTTTGCCGCTCATGCGCAGTCCTGGTATGTCCCATTTTCTCCAAATATTTTATCACGTATAGCTATGCATCTGAGCATACTGTGTCTGCCATCTTGATGCAAAAGAATTCTGAGGATGTTGAATCTCCAATTGCATTCATGAGCTCTCCCCTCAAGCCTCACAAATTAAAAATGTCTCAATTGGAAAAGCATGCCTTCGCCGTTGTCAAAGCAGTAAAAAACTTTAGGTATTACATTTTAAACTCTCATACAGTGGTGTTGGTCCCTGACACGACAGTCAAATCAATTCTAACTCAACAGGAGTTAGGAAGCTTGCGAGGAAATTGGATTACAAAGGTCCAGGAATACGACTTGGATATAAAACCAACCAAGCTGGTAAGAGGCAAGGGCCTATGTCAGCTTATGGCTCAAAACAATGATTCAGAAAACCCTGAGGAAAAGGATGATTGTACCAATGAAGCACAAATCCAGTTCGAGAAACCCGATTCTCTGCCTCTGGTCCTATTTGTTGCGACCAGCGATGAGTGGTATGCTGATATTGCTTTTTTCCTCACTTACGGCGAATGTCCAGCTCACCTAACTACAAAGGAGAAGCGTGCTATAAAGCTCAGGGCAGCCAAATATGTCATATGGGATGACGGTTTATACAAACGCGGGATAGATGGTATCTTCTTGCGATGTGTCGACAAGCCACAGCAGGTGAGGTTACTTGAAAGATTTCATAATTCAGCCTGTGGAGGCCATTTCTCCTCTTCCGTGACAGCACACAAGATCATCCGAGCCAGGTACTATTGGCCGACGCTTTCCAAGATATAAGCTACTGGGTAAGAAAATGTGAGCCTTGCCAGCAGTTCGTCGGCAAGCCCAAGTTGGCTGCTTTTCCCCTCAGGCCGGTCATTGTCGACGAACCATTCAAGTAGTGGGGAATTGATTTTATTGGTACACTCAATCCCCAATCGAGTGCCGGACATAGTTATGTCCTAACAGCAACGGATTACTTCACCAAGTGGGTGGAATCCATACCTGTCAAACATGCCACTTCCGAGGTTGTTTGCAGTTTTATCAAAGAAAGTATCATTGTCAGGTTTGGCGTTCCCAACAAGATTGTTGCTGATAATGCTTCTAACTTCTCCTCATGGGAAGTTATTAGTTTTTGCTATGAATACGGGATAACTTTGGCTCACGCCTCAGATTATTACCCTTAGGGAAATGGTCAGGTAGAATCCAGTAACAAAAACTTGGTGACCATCATATGAAAGCTAGTGGATGAGAATCAACGGATGTGGCACAAGTCCTTATACGATGCTTTGCGGGTAGATTGCGTTACTCCCAAGAGGTCTCTCGGCATGTCACCTTTTTAAGTGTTATATGGCACTGATGCCGAGCTTCCCATTTCTACTGAACTTCCTACTCTACGCTTGGCACGAGCTATTGAAGATGAAACTTTCCAAAATTCTCTTGAAAAGAGGATCATGTATCTAACAGAGCTCGAAGAAAAGAGAGTAAGAGTGATCGACAAGATCACCGAGCATCAGAATCAAGTCAAGAGACTGTTCGATAAAAAAGCTAAGCAAAGAAATTTCCAGGTGGGAGACCTCGTCCTTTTGTGGGACAAGCGAAGAGAGCCAAAGGGCATGCACGGGAAATTTGATTCTCTGTGGAGAGGGCCTTTCAAGATCAAGCAGCTCAACGGAGAGAATAGCTTCTATCTCTCATATCTAGATGGAACCGAGCTCCCGCTTCCCTATAGCGGGCAGCATCTGAAGATCTTCAGGAAGTAGAGCTTGCTCTCTTCTTTGTATAGTTTGCTTTAGTTGTGTGTTTGTTTTTGTCGTGTGTTTGCTTTCATTTGTTTGTGTGTTCCCTTTGTTTTCCCTCCGGTCGCCCTTGTTTTTGACTCTCTCCAACCCAATGGATAGGCACATGAAGATCTGGGATTCTCTACCCTTAAGTTTCACTCAAAGATAGTCCCCAGAAAGAGCCAGCTGTTATCCTATAAAAATTGGCAAGGGTAATTTTACAGATAACCATACCGAAAGTTCGTTCTGATCCCTCGTTGGGGATTTCTTGCGTTCGGAACGTTGCAAAATCCCTTTCCGGGAAATCTAGTTTTCCGAACTTAGCCATTTTTGGTCTTTTTTGGGCGGGCGCATATAATGACAATGCAACATCAAATGTTCATGCACCCCCTTTAAAGCCTTTGGCGCATGCTTTCTTGTGTTAACAAGCATTTTGGTGCGCCTCTATGTTGAGTCTTCCTTGCATGCGCCTTCCTGTCGATAGATCTTTTGTTGCGCCTCTTTTTGGTGCGCCAAGGGCACACATATTCCTCTGTCGACACCACTTTCGGTGCACCCAAGCGCGCATAATTTTGTGGTGGCAAAATTTTGGTGCACCAAAGGGCGCACGTTTTCTTGTGTCGTCAGCTCTTTTGGTGCGCCACTTGAAAAGTTGGTGGCACATTTATTACCTCCTCACCTATAAATAAATAGGCGCGTCTGTCTTTGTCATTGTCACCAAACAATCACGTGATTATTTTCTCTCGTACATCGTTGCGCACCAGCCCTGCCGCATTTCGCTTTGAATCGCTTTGTGGACTGTTTGCACATTTCTTCGTTATAAATATCGGGTAAGAGGTCCTCTTTCTTTTGTGCACTTCATGTTTGTGGTTTTTGGTGCTTGTTAGTATGGATTGAATTGGAAAGACTGAAATCATGAACTTGCCCCCCTTTATTGTCTTTTCCATTTTTCCACTTGTTCTTCTCCCTCTTTCCAGATCTGCTGGTAGAGGAAGCTCGTGTCTGAAATAATAGCTTGAAAACCTTTTGTTTAAAGCCATTTCAATCACCCAAACGACCCTAAGAACAATCTAAACCATATGTAAACCCCTAAGAGAAAAAACTGAAGCCTAAAAGGAAACTATATTTTCCTTCTCCTTTTCGCGCATTGGCACGCCCCGCAACACAAAAAACAGCCTTAGCGCCTAATGGCGCATTTGTCACCCTTGTTACATCATGAAAAGCTATGCCCTCAAGGCACACTTCCTTAGTTTGTTGCAAACACTTTCTTTGTGCCCCCTCATGGCGCACCAAACTCATTTGTTGCATCGTTCGTTAAAACTCGCGCCTTTGGCGCACCCTACATATGTGCAACATAAGTTAAATCTACACCAAGTGCAAAGCTTTAAACGGCGCTGGTGCATCCATCATTGTAACAACATCATGTTATGCATTCCTCCCATGCCGCGCCAAGTTCCCTTAAGCGCACAAAAGGCATATGTTACACAAATATTATATGCGCCTCTAGGCGCAAGACCAAGTTCCATGCAACATGAAAATTATATGCGCCACGGCGCATCTTGCTCCCATGTAACATAAAGAATCCATGCACCCTTTATAAAACGCATACATATGGCACAGGCGCACTTATGCTTACAACAACAAAGAATGTAATCTGCAGAATCCATGCGTCATCCGCCCTGAGGCCTTTAAATTGCTAACTCTTTCTTCTGTCAACATTTCAATGGAAAATCAAATAGCTGACATGGATTTCTTGCATTGGGTTTCACTTCTTATTGTTGCAGATCAGCAACTAAGTTCAGAAGAACATATGTCAACATCAAGCAAGAGACCTACCAAACCCAAAGGCAAGGCCAAGCTCATAGAAGAAGAAATGAAGTATAAGTATCAGAGGGTCAGAATGCCCGAGTCCCAAGCAGAGTGCGACCTAGATATCAGAGACTTAGAGTTGGGTCATATTGATATGGAGGAATCCGGGCCGAACTTAGAGGGCCACAAGAAGTCCATGGATGGACAAGCCGATAGGCGGTGCCCGCACTTTCTTTGGCGGGATCCCGATTAGTGCCGTAAATAATGAATTTATGATGGTGGTAGCCCGACAAGTAAGGCTCAATAAAGACACAAGATGTGTCCATGGTGAGAAGGGCGAGGTCATAATTAACCTCACTACCCGGCACTTTGAGATAATGCTCGGCATTCCTCATCACCGGCACTTTGTGGCCGTCAGCCATGAAGACTGCATCAAGGCCTGGGATGACAATGAAGATTAGTGCATGTAGCTGATGAATGAAGTTTATCTTAAGAACAAAAAAGTAGTGACTCGGTGGCCACAAGTCATTCATCGCGGTGACTTTTTAGAGGAACTCAGCAACACAATTACGTTCCTAAGCAGAGTGTTTGGGCTTCCTGACGCCCATTATTTTCACAAGTGGATCCTGCGGTACCATGAGAAAATGAATAAAAATGTGCCCGATCAACACTTTGAATGGGCATAAATCATAAGCAGCACAATCTTTGAGCAGCTACAAAAAATCAACACAATGGGGAGGTTCTATGGGAACTCTTACGTAGTCACATGCTTCTCTCGAGTGCTTCGGGAGAGAGGGTAATGGAGATCGCATACCCCAATCCTCTCGAAGGATAAAAGGATCTGTCTCCGACAGATTACATAGTGACTCAAGTCACAATGGGTACGTCTTCTGAAAGCCTTTAGGGAGAGGCCCTATCTACAGTTAACGCCCTTTGCAAGAAGCTTCAAGAAGCAAAAGAAGAGAAAAGGCTACTGAAAGAGCAAAATAAACATCTGCTCCATGCCTTACAGAAGATGGGCAGTGCACCTCCCACAACTGCCGCCGAGACTCCTGAGCCTCTGAGTCAGGATAAAATTAATGAATACACAAAGATTGGCGAGTAGGGTATGGCAGTTTCCACCTGGAGGAGCCAAATCCTCAAGGACAGTGAAAGAGTGATCACCAAGTTCACCGATTTGTACCTGAACATCAACAAGGCAAACAAAGAACTCTAGGTGTTAGCAGGACCCATATCAGAAGAGGACCATGCTAGGCTGCAGCGTGAGACCTTTCAAAGAATGTTCGACTGTTCAGCCAAAGACCTGGTCAAGTTCGGCATTTTCAGTCACCCCAGGGCCCTCAATAAAATCCTTTCCACTCTAGATTACCGGATGGATCAACCGAATTTGTCCTCGAAAAGATTGATAAGGTAAAGGAAGAAGCCCTGGACGCGATGCATCAGATGGAACAAATTTCTCTAACAATGTCCCTAGGGTTACTTACTCCTTCTTTCACCTTAAGAAAGGTTGACGAAACCATCCAGATCTTCAAGGAGATCATTTCGCAAGGGCTGGGGCCAGAGGTCACTTTTGACGCAGAATCCATCAATAACCTACTGGCCTGTCGGGACTTCATCGGGTTCCTAATAGAAGTAGAGAATGAGTATTCCAAACTCCCAGAGAAGCTCACAGACGAGCGGGAGACTTGCGAGGCTATCAGTGAGCGACACAAGGATCCTTCCCAGGATCAACTAGAGCCCATGATCAATAAGTTCATGGAATACTGTGCCCAATTCCACATCTCGTCACCCGAGCAGCAACAACATGATATCCCCTTTCTGCCACGGGACAACGACGATGAATAATTTCTCTCTCTTCTTCAACTTTCTTTTTGTAAAATTTCTAAATTATGTTGGCACAAATGATGACATCATCCATGTTACACCATGGGATGATGTCATCCATCAAGTTGTCAAAAGTCAACATGACTTTGAGATATTTTTGTAGATATTTTGTATATTTTATGTAAATAGGTGGTTGGTTCCTTTTTGCCTTCCTTCTTCTCCTTATTCTATAAATACTCAAATACTTGTTGTATTTGGAGGGTGGATATCTTTCGGATGAAAAATATAAGTGAGAAGAAAAGACTTTGAGATTTTTGTAATGAGAAAGAAATATTAATACAATATTTAGACTTTGTCTTTGAATACATGTGTTATATGCATCGATTTTTCCTACGTCGATCTCGTGTGTTTATTCTATTAGATATGCTTCGTTTTATTGTCATTTATTCATTAGTGTTGCTTTGTTCGTTTATGCAAGTAAGTTTGGCTCTCATTTACTACCAATCCCAAAACATAAACCTCCGACGTTTCGCTTTGGAATTCATTTCTTTTCTCCCTTCGGACCTGATCTTTCTTCATCCTCTCTTTCATTCCTTTCTTTTCGCAGTTGGAAACACCCCTACTGGGATGAGATCCCAAACCCCCGAAGGTATAATATTGTGAGACTTGCACAAATTCCTGTTTGGTAGAATAGCAATAAACCGGTTTCACTTTCTTTGACTCAAAGAGGGGCTATGCCCTACACCTGCTGGCCCGTCTATCCATAAATCTGCCAGCAATGTGATTTTCATACCAACACATTGTATATGAAAATTTGTGTATGTTCATTGCTCTTGAAGAACCGAGTGGTTAGATAAATTATGACTTCATTCCATTTTATAAGATTATCCATGTGAACCATCCACCAACACGCTGCTGTCCCATACAAGGTATATACTAACATATTTATTATTTCCACTTGATTTGTCCACTGCTCCTCCATGACATGCAAGAATACTGTGGGGTCTCCTTCTCTAGTGTATTAAGGTACAAGGTTGTTACCTATCCTCAAAATACAACGAGGTTTGCTTCTCCATGCAAATGCGCTTCTTACTTTGTGTCCAACCATATCAAAGGTTCTATGTGCCCAGTTATCACAAGCAATACTTATAGTATCACTAATAGACTATACATCTTCCCGTTGGAGGATTCCTTCCTTAAATGGCTTAAGCACCTTCGGATCTCGAATGATGTGTACATAAATTCTTTTAAGGTATTCCTCACTCAAAGGTTCAACATAAGGCATAGATATCCATAAATTCTTTCTTCCTTGTTCTCAAAACTTATATATCCCTTATTAAACCATAAATCAACATTATTTACATAACACCAAGGGCACCCAAGTAGAAGTGAGAAGTTGTTTGCTTCTCGCAAGTGCAAAGACCTCAAAGTCCATAGTGAACTTGGCCCATTGTATAATAATGGATGCATATTTTAAAACTCTAATGGGAGTGGCCTTAGTTCGATTATCCATAAACAACACATTAGAGGATGGTTGCAATGGGGGTCTGCCCATTTGTACCCATACATCCAAAGTAAGAACATTCACTTCCGCACTGTTTAATCAATATATTGCTCAAGAGCCATCCATATACAAAAAAATTGAGAGTGGTCTCTTTGTCATAATCCAAGCTATGAGGGGGAATATTAACATGTAGGATGTGCCATCTGTTCTCAATACCTGTGCATAGAGTGTTTCCCTTTAGTCAATTCCCTAGTACTGGAATGATATTCTCTTGGCGCAACATTTTGCATACCTCTTTCAAGTCATCAATATCTGATTGGACTGTCTCTGCTACCTTATTTTGTTCCAACTTCCATGATCAGCATTACTTTAAACACTTTGTATTTCACCCCGAAGATATCTCGAGTACCTCCGTGGTTTCTTGATAAAACTCCTTCTGATGTGCAAGATCTGGGTACCTTGCATGTAAAAATTCCTCCTTAGTGATGGTAGGCTTCGTTGTAATGCTTGTAGTGGTCAAGAGATCCACATGTAAAGTACATTTCATGAGGAAACTCACCTCGTCTACCACCATAGCCTTGGCCTCCAAATCCCACATGTATCCTCGACCTTGCTATGACTTCCTTCAAAGTGCCCTTCATTCCGATCATAACGTGCTTGAATGTGATCATGATCATGGTGCTCACTTTTACCTTTAGAGTTATCTGTTAAAATTGTCTGTCTCACACCAATATCTATGACATCATGGATATGACTAATCAACGTGTAGTATTCTATATCGTGAGTCGTGGACCAACAAATTTTACAATAAAAATATACATTCTTTCTTATCACACTTTGTAATAATGGGTAGCGGATGACATCATGGTCTAAATGACATATCTCATAGTCTAGTAACAATGAATGCACTGATCTACGGGGACAACTATCCTTAGTGTGCCCTTCCACTTCACAATCTATACACCAAATCCTAGTGCATGTCTCATGAGCTGAATTGGCTGATAGTTTCTCCAACTACTTTTCCATAACTTCAATTTTTTCTTCTAGGAATGGGCTTACTCTAGTGTCTATACTCCCGACGCGCTTGAGAGAAAAATGGCTTCAAGTGCTTCATGCGGGTCCGTATATGTCTTATGTGACAACACCCTTCTAAAAGGTGTGATCAACCCCCAACAAACCACTGTGCATGTTGGCTTGATGAATATCATAAGAAAGTTTAGACAACAATGTCTTGAAATGGGCATCATATTCCGATGCACTCAAGTAGTGCCCCGCTTAATATCCTTGAGTGCACATATACTCTTCTAATCAAACTCGGGGATATGAAACTCCCTAAGGAAATAATCATTTAATGCTACATAATCTATGTAAGTCTGATTAAGGTAAAAATTCCTATACCAAATGTGTACGTATCCCTACGATGTAGTTGTAAACCGACTAACCTTGCACTTAGAATCCATGAATCCTTTTGTGCGCAAAATATCTCACACATGTGCACGTGTTCAACAACATCTTCTATGCCCCTATACTTTGGAAGATGAAGATACATCTCCATGTAAATATTTTGGGGTTGAGGAGGACCATGCCCATCGATCTAGAACCTCTTATGTTACCTTTGCCTCTAGAACCACCGGATCCACCGAACTAGAGCCGCCTATGCCCCTTGATCCTCCACATGTAGTTGGAAGAGGACCACTAGATGTAATTCCCCTGTGTCACAACAATGGTACTAAACTAAACTCCTATAGTCTGTGAAGTGGTACTACTCCTAGAAGTGAGTCCAAAATTTTGCGTGCTTGAGTTATGTGCAGACGATGCACATAAAAAGGTACCTCTAAATAACAGAGAATATGTTTGCCCTACCATAGATGTACTTGCTACCTGACTTACTCCTACTTTCCTACTACCCAAACTAGCTTGCTGACTACTAGATGTACTAGATATTGGAAAACCAAGCGCAAGGGCTAGGTTTCTAGGTAGATTCAGATGTGCGCCTATGGCCCGTGTCATCTCTATTGGTACACTACCACATGACGCCGAGGAGGGACCTCTATCATGCTTACCCAAATGGGGGAGTTCTAGATGCTTTGGATCCATGCCTTTTGCATGAGATCCAAATCCTTCATGAGCCATATCTCTCCTCAATGCCATCTACTTTGCAATATCACGTTGTTTCTCTATCTCCCCCTCGTGTGCCTCATTGTACTTAATCCGCCTTTATTCTCTCTTCCTCTTTACCGCTAGGTCCGTCATCTTTCACTAAACCAACTCCTACCCCTGCGTGTGGTGGGTTTATCTAGCCATCGAGTTTTTCTTCCAAGTTCGGGGTTACCATAAATATTTTGATCACCGGGCAATGCCTTGCAACTAAGTTCCCCTAGGATAACGTAAAGACTATAACTCAACTACCTCGGGAAAGATTAAGTGGAAATTGAGTACTCCAAAATGTAGCTATTCAAAACACTATGGAACCAAGTATCCACAACAAGTGTCCAAATCAAATCAACATCATAAAGGGACTAAAATTCTTCTTGCTTCTAGACAAGTGTACAATACCTACAATTCCTTTTAGATGCATAAGCAACCAACCACTCATACGAGATCTACTGGAAAGATATCAAATAAGCTCTCATACAAACAGTCATATAAATTCTGCTCCACCCATTCTTGTGCATCAAACTCAGATCTAGTGCTAAACCTCTGAGTGTAATCTGCTTCTAGATCCTTTATCCACTCCTCAAAATTATCTAAGGTCAACCGATACGTCTTCATCGCGAACCATCCTAAAAAATCGAAAAGAGGTCCTGATAATGGAACCAATGAAGCAACCTAGAATTTACTATATAAAACCCAAGCACGCTGACACATCACCTAGCCTCGGTGAGCACTCACCCAAAGTGCACAAAGGTACCATGCCCCTCTTTAGAGTTTCTTGTGCATGATGTTAGTGTGATGGAGATAAAGCATATTCAAATCCATAAATAAACACAAACATTCCACAATACATAATCTAGATCTAGATCTTAGAGAATCATGAATTAAACAATAACTATAATAATATTAACCATACAAGAACTAATAATAATCATATTTAACAACATTATCCATCAATATACTCCATTCTATTAAACACTTTGTAAAACATAGAAGCTTATTACATTACAAAGCATCGCCATAAGTTATGCGCGCATTAGATCCAACATCATAACTCTACAATCATTCCGTCTCATTATATCTCTTAAAATATAGAACTCAATACATATTTATAGAGGTGGGAACTTTCCTTGGATTCTTACACACTCCGCAAAATAGGTCGCATGCTGATAATAACCATACACCTTTACAATAACATGCACACATGTAAGTGTGCTAATAATAGACATCCTATAGTTAAGTAGAAGAAGTAATCCTATTATTATCTTGAACTCATGCATGGTGCTTATCAGATGCTCGTTCCCAAAATAACATTTTCATGTCATGCAAGTATCCATCCCAATGTGTGCTTCACACACTATCTTCCAAAATAGCCCGCATCCATGAAAACGGCTAAGTTCCAAATCAACTTGTCTTGGCACGTGTTTCCTTTCCTATCCTTCCGCGCCTTCAAGTGCACCTTGTTCCTGCATTCTTTGTGTGTTTTATCCTTATCACAATATTATGTCTCGCTCAACACTCCCAACTAACCTTCATCTCGAGTAATTCCTTTCCCTTATCTTATTAGCAGGGACACTTGGCACTAGCATTTGTCCTTAGGGTTTAAGGAGAGTGATACTAAATTCATCAAAAGCTTCCATAGTGTGTACTTTTGTTTCTTCTTCTCTCGGCCATAATTCCTTCACATTTTCCTCCATCATGGTTGAATATGGTTGAGTATTTTTGCATGTAATCTTCATAACCTCAACCTATTTTTCTCAGGATGAAGAAAGATCCTTAGTTACCTTAACCTATGGATTCTCTTGATGTTGAGCTTCTTGTTTTACAAATTTTTGAGTTGTAATATCCTTCTCTACTATCCTTGGAGTTGGATGCATAGGTTCCATAATCTTTGGTTGCTTTGTCTCAATCTGATGGAACCTCTTAAATGTGTGATTTTTCAATTGCTTTCGCAAAAATCCTTTTTAAGTGCCTTTTATACCTCACCACTCTTAGATTTTTCTAAGATAGTTTCTCTATGTGATGTTTGGTCTTCCTCTTTTCCCCCAATTAATGTGTCCTATGAAAATTCATGGGGAGGTACACTCCAACATCCTAATCCAACCCATGTAACAACTCGAGAGAATGTATGCTCAATTAATGGTTACGATACCTCTTATTTCTCTTCTTTTTGGGCTTCATGTACCTAAATTTTCTCAGTTGGTACATTGATAAGGGTCTCTTGAACAAGTCCACATGTATGTTCCTTATGTTACAAATGGGGTGAGGCAAAGTGAGTACTACCTCTTAGACTTGGGAGGTTGTACCAAGTTTCTAAACTTGTGAAGGTGTCCTCTCAATTGTTATCCATATGGTTACTTCCATTGTAGGTGTTTTCACCTTTGTTCTTTTAGTCCTCACAAAATGCAAGGTCATAGGTTCTTCTTCCTCTTCCTCTTCTTCATGGATAGTTTCCAATGTTGGACCTATCCCCGACTACCTTGGGAAATAATTCCTCTCATATGTTTCCCTTTGTTGAATGAACCCTTTGAGGAAGATGTTGACACATCAACTTGGGTGGTTTCCTTTTCTAAAAATTTAGTTTTCCTTGAAATTGGGTGTGAGACTACTTGGAGAGGTGTGGCTTCAATGACATGGGCACCCTGCATAGTTTTCTTTAGCATCTCCTCTACCATATGTGTCAATTTTGGCACAGGGGTCCTTATCTTGCTAGTTCTAGCAATGGGATCCTCCATAACACCTAAAGTTGGCACTTTGATTGAGAGCCTTTTGGGGGGCCCAATATTTCATCTCCCTTATTGAAATGGGAAGTATATATTTTATGATCTCACTTGCCCTGTATTCTCTAAATATTGTTTTGTTTTACAGGGTCAAGTCAATTCCTTTCTTACTTAGCTAGATCAGGGTCCTTTTAAGGATATGTGTAGTCCTACTACGAAATTAAGTAATCTCCAACCTTTTCCAATCAACACTTGGTATGGGCTATGAGGCTATATTTTTTCAACATATAATTTTCTCACCAAATCCTTTCCATCCTCCAATCCTTGAAGAACAACTGCAATTTTTTAATCCACCACTTGGGTGAGGGTCATCCTAGAGTATTATCTCAATTTGAACTCCTATTCATCCCTAGAATCCATCCAATAATCTTCATGATGAGTATCATACTCATAGGAATTCCCAAATCTCCCTGGAGTATCCATCTAATGCCATAATTGGGCCTAGGAAAGAACTCTTGCAAATTGATTATACATGTTTCTTCCTCCAAGAGTCTAGCTTTAATAAAACTAGGTCAGGTTTACTTACCAATGTTAATTTGGAACTTGATATTTTCCCTATGCTTTCCTAAAATCATCTTGTGTAATTCCATCAACTATATTGATACCTCCAAAAGTGCCCATCTGTCATCCAAGTACCTTGGAACATGTAAGGGGCATCATGAAATCCACTTATCATGATATAAGTAAATGTTTTAAATTAGATGAAGTAACATCCATATCCAGTGATTAATTTATTTTCTTGTGAGGATATTCTATTATTTTCCCACTCATGCTTGAATAAGCATATGAGGGAGTAAAAAAGTATCATGCACCAACCTGAAATTGTAAATGTAGTTATCCATGTTCGATAAGCGGGTACACATCATAGGATATGTAATTACTGAAATCCTTTTCTATTTCCAATTTAGGGAATGTCCTATGATGAGAAATGTTGTACACTAGGTAAGAGGTCATGTAGAATTCCATTTTTCTAGTAGATCCTTCTTCAATCTGTACTGTCATTTTGAGTAATTGTTGGTGGATGTAATCACTGATGATTTCTTCCCAATGGATGTGTATCTTTCCAATAAGGATAATTTGAATGTATTTGAACATCCAATCACTATAGTGGTATGTAAATTATTTTCCCATGAACCTGTTTAATAATGTAATGATTTCCCCAATTTCTTCTACAAAATCATTCCTACTCAACTTCTTAGGGATCTGGTGGAAGAAATCATTAGGTTTTCAAGCCAATTATTGTTCAATATTTTGGAACAATTTGCATTGTTTACATTCCAATACTCTTATGAATTTTTAATTGATAGTTACGCCACTTCTTGATACATCGGGGAGACCTAATAACTCCTCAAAAATTTAGTGGTTAGGAACATGACCAAAACATTGCTTCCATCCCTAACCTCCCTGGTTGTTGGGTTGTAGTTTTGTGCACATACCCATACTCATTATGGATACTTGAGAAGATGGGGAAAAAAATATACTAGGGAAATTCCACTCCAATTAATCTTCCCCATTGTCTTATATCTATCCATAACATGCAAATTTTGTTGGAAATAATTTAAGTTCCCATTACCCACGTTAGTATTAGTTATTTTATCCAAATCATAGGTGAGGTGAGAGGTGATTTAGACACCATTTAATTGAATATTCATATTTATAGGGTGAAGGTGTGAAATATCTATTGAAAGGGGGAATTAAAATAATCCAAATGCACCCAAAACTTCCAACAATGCTTTCTAATACACCACAAAATCAAAAACTATTTAATGCCTAGAGTCTACCAATAAAAGCCCAAAGCACCGGCACATCACTCAACCTAGATCGAGTGCTTAGCTGAAGCACGCAAAGGTACCAATCCCTCTTTAGGGTTGCTATTATAGGATGTTAGTAGGATGAAGACTTAATGCATTGATATCCATAGTTAATATGTCATTCTACATTACATGTTCGAGATCTAGATCTAAAGAATAACATACTTAAATGATGATCATAATGAAATCAAGCATGTAAGAACTAGTTATACTCGGGGTTAATACTCGATTCAGCCAATACACTCCATTATATTAAGCATAATTAATACACATAAGCTCATTACAATAGATAATACCATAGTTTATGTGTGTATCGATTTGGCAGCATAACTTCACAGTAAGAATTAGTTCTCACACACCCTCTCTATCATATGTAGATCATTATATATTTAGAAGGGTGGGGACTTACCCTTCACTTGCTTGCATAACTCCAAAAATAGGTCACATGTTGAAAATATCCACATGCCTTTACAATCACAACCACACATGCAAGTGCGCTAACAATAGACCTCTTCTAGTTAACTAGCAAAGAGAAATTATATTCTTAGCCCGCACCCATGTAAAGTTCTTAGTAGCCGATCTTCCAAAAATAGTTGATACATGTTGCGTAAGTCTTTTCTCGGTTTATGTGCTATGCATACTATCTCCAAAAATAGCCCACTCATGTGAAAATGGCTAAGTCCCAAATTTTCCCTTATATTTCACATGCATGTTCTCCCCTATCCTTCTACACCTTTGACTATGCCTTATTCTCTCGCATGGACCTTTTGTGTTCCTTCTGATAAGTATTCCACTTTTATTCACTCAACATTACCCCACATTAAACTACATTACCGCCTCGATAATGGCTACTCCTTGAACAATAAAGAATAAAGTAGTGGTAAATCCTTGGGGATGCGCCACTCCTCTTCAAACTCCGTGCGGAGCTTGTCATACCACATCTCCGATCTCTTCTTGAATAACCCACTCATTGACCCTTCACATAAGTACTTCTTAAACCAGGGATTTATTTTTTGTATGGGGTACTCCCAGATCTTGTTCTTTGGCCCATCAGGAACTCCAATCTCCAAAATACTAAGGACAATAGGATAGTGCCAAAACTAATTTTCTCACTGTGCGCACTTCCTCGATGATAGTGTCTACAATGTAGCTTGCTATGTTGTATATTGTTCCTATGACATTCTCCTTGTAATGTGTAGCCACATTGTGTTCACCTAGGACCATCTCTCTTGATCATTTAGTTTGGTGACCAGATGTGCAACTGCATGTACCATCGATACTTCTTCAGTTTATCAATATCCATTCCACATGCCCTTGGTGTATCCTAACTCCTTCTACATCTCCAAGATGGCTACTTTATCTATTAAGTCACTGTTCAGGTCCACTCATGTGCCCCTTAATCTTGTTATAGTGGAAATCAGAGTGGCTGTAATCCTTACCCTGCGTCCGGTGAAATAGAATAAATCTTCATGTACCATTCTCATCAACCACTGGTACAAAGGTTCATAATTTCCGAAGTATGGGAGCTTCAGACAACTAGTAAACTCAAATCTACTTTAGCAGCTTCTCTCCTGTATCATCATATATTGACATAACTTCTACTGTGCACTTGTTTGTCTTTGTATTCAATAGCGCGTCCAATTCCTTTTTTTTTTTATGATGTGCGGTGGTTGTATCCGATCTTGCATTTTTGTGATGTGAGAGTCCCATTCTTGTCCTACTATTATGCCTTATGGGTACTATATTTCTAAAAAAATTCTCTTGGGAGTAATTTCAACCTCTACTTCCACCTTCTTCTTCCTTTTTTCTCCTACAATAGGTGCTTTCTTTGGTTCCATCTATAAATTGAAACTCTCTGTCCTCAAATGCTCATGTTCTAGCTTCTGCAATGTGCAAACTCAAACCCTAGCTTGAATCTGCATGCCCTAGTTGAAATTGTGTGCCCTAACTCTTTCAAAAGTTCTACTTTGCTCAAACCCTTCACCAACATGGACATAAGATTCTCCTATGCACAAATCTACTCCTCACATCTGGTTTCACACTCTTCGTAACTCAATACTCTTCACTCAGCTTGGTCGCACTTATCTCTTTTAAATTGTTGTGATTTACAATGGTAAGAATGAACTCGTATCCCTTCCTTATAAATATTTTAAAAAATTTGGTGGATTTATTGCTCCTTCACCTACCAACATTCCTCATTAATTGACCCTTTTCACATTATTCCATGTGGTACATCTTTGCGCCTCAGTAATAATATTTTAGCACACCTTCCTACCTTTTGGCTACAAGCTTCTCTTTAGCGTGCTTCCATGTGCTTGAGTACCTCATCACTACGCCTTCTCTTGGTAGTCTCCATGGCTGCCACTTACCTCGCGTTATACTGTTCCTTCATTTATCTCCATCCATGGTCATCATTTGAAAGTAATCTTCTTTTCACCAACTCTTCAAAATTTGAATAGCACATGTAGTAGTTTGTTCCTTTATATGAAACCATTTCTCAACAACCACCCCACACAAATGGTATGTGCAGTCCTCTACACATAAAAATAATGCAAATGGTAATTAAATTTTGGCATGTAAATGCACTTATTTCACAAAACAACAACTAAATTGATAAAGCATAGTGATAAAGAAGGAAATAAATTAAGGGAATACATAATTGAAAACCTAATCGAATGGTGATACTATCTTATTACAAACACCAAGAAGACTTATTTATAGTAGGGCTTCACCTACTCTCGTTGAAGTAACCAGGTAACCATATTCCATTAAGCATTTCTAATTGACAAGCTCCTATTTCAAGTATGTGAGTGATAACATATGGTCCTAACCAATGTGCTTTGAGTTTTCCTGGATGGCACAGAAACTTAGAATCATAAAGGAGCACCATTTGTCCTATCTCAAGCTTCTTGTCCTGAATGTGCCTATCATGCCATGCTTTCTACCTGGATTTTTCTTACTTCTGACTCTAGCGTGCTATTTCTCATTTCTCATCTAACTTAATCAAATTATTAATTCATTTGTCTAATGCTTTCTAATCAGCTAGACCTCCAAAGTGCACATGATACACAAAGAAGGTAAGATGAATTTCATAGGTAGAATTGATTTTGCACTAAACACCAATTGAAAAGGTGTGGCCTTATTTAGCTACTTGTATGTTGTTCTATACACCTAAAGTACTATAGAGAATTTATCATCCCAATCATTTCTTCCAAAGATCACAATTTTTTTCAATGTCCGGCTCAAAATCTTGTTGAAAGCCTCGTGTTCTTATTTTCATGTGGATGATATGGTGTAGTATTATGGTGTGCAATCATGAATTCATCCAATAAAATTTGATTGTCTCATTCAGAAAATGTGTGCCCCTATCACTAGTCAAACTAAAAGGGCATCCATACCTTGAAATAATATTTTCCCATAAAACCTCAGCCATTGTAGCGCCTATACAATCCTTTTAGCACTGCACCGCTCTACCCACCTTGTTAGATAGTCTGCGTAAGTAATAATATAACATGATTAAGTCTTACACGTGGCTGGTGAAATAGGACCCAAAAAATCTATAGCCCATTTCTCAAATGGTTCTACACTAGTAATAGGTCTTAGAGGCATTTCATATCTTTGACCTAGTTTCCCAAGTGTGCCAGTAGTGATCACAAGCCTTGCAATATGCCTTACAATCCTTATATAGGGTCTCCCACCGTAATCCAATGAGTAGAATCTTATGTGCAGTGGCGTCACCTACATAGTTCCCACCTACAATACCACCATGAGCCTCCTCTATGATATCTGTGTACTCATGTTCCAGTACATAGCGACGCAATACTTCATCTGGCCTAACTAGTACAGTTCACTGCTAATCAATATATAGGGTGCCACGCATATAACAAGTTGTTTCTTCTCCAAGGATTTCATTCCTTTTGGCACCATACCTGTTCGTAGAAAGACATCAATGTCCTCTAATTCTAATGGCATGCGTTGTAAGCTGTATAACTATGCATCAAGCATGGTATCTTCAGTTGCTTGTGCTTCTTCTCTCGATCGTATGCTCGGATAGATGATCCAGTCTAGAATTACTTTTTCTTGGTTTTACCACAACTGTGAAATCAAATTCTTGGAATAAGAGTACCGATATGCATATGCACCCCTGTAAAATGAGATTGTTGACCAAATACTTCAATGCCATGTGATCGTATAAAATACAAATGGTGTTAGCTAGTAGGTAATTTCGAATTCATGTAGCACATAAATCATTAACAAAGCTTCACGTTCTATAGTTGTATAATTCTACTTTTAGGAGTCAACTTTCTACTAGCAAAATAGATAGGATGATCTATAATACCTTCTCCAAGATGAGCCAACACCACGCCAATGGCCATGCCAGAGGTGTCCACATGTACATGAAATGGTTGGTCCCATGAAGGAAAACGTAGAATATGCACAGTAGAAAGTTTCTCCTTCAATGTCTCGAATGTGCGCACATTGGGTTCTCCCAAAGATAACGCCCCTTTTCTTTTTAGTAACTCCTCCAAAGGGTTGGAAACCTTAACATACCCCTTTATAAATTTTATATAATATCCAATGCAACCCAAGACTCCACACACCTCACTTTGACTGGTAGGCTCTTTTAGGCCGATAATGACTACAACCTTAGTTGGATCAACCAAAAACCTTCCTTGTAGATGATGTGTCCTAACAGTATTCCAAATGGCGTAGAAAATACAATTTCTTGATGTTCAAAGAAATACTCAACTATCTACATCTTTTAAACATTAAGCGCAAATTGTCACAATGATCTTTAACAAGTCCATACACTGTCCAATCATCTAAATAAACTTGCAAGAAGTTGTGAATAAAATCTTTAAACGCTTGAAAAACTATGCACAAAAATACAACAAGCACGTTTTTAAGACCAAAGGGCATCACAATATAGGAAAATTTACCCCATTTAGTAGTAAAGGTAGTCTTTTCCTGATCCTCCTGGGCAATCCTAACCTAATGATACCTAAAGAATCCATCTGTAAATGAATAGATTTCACGCCCTACAACACCTTCTAGTATTTCCTTAGTGAATGGTGTAGGAAAGGGATCAATCACACATGCAGCATTCAGCTCCCTATAGTCCACACAGATCCTAATCTGACCATCCTTCTTAATACTGATCACCATTGGACTAACCCATTCTGACTCATCCAAGGGCTTGATGATTCCAAACTTCAACATTTTTTCAATCTCTTCTTTGACCTTTTTACACAAGTTGGGGTTCATTCTATAAGGTCTCTTTCTAACAAGGCACACACCTTCCTTAAGCTGTATCTTCATCTCTCCTAATGATTCATGCACAGCTTTGAGTTCATGATATCCTTGAGGGAATAAGTCCTGATAATCCCGTAGTAACTCAATAATTTTTTCCACTTCAGAGTTAGACCAATAGTCTCCAATTATGGCCTCCTTAGGCTCAACATTTGATCCAATATTCACTTTCTTCATCTTTATAGGTTCATGATAGGTGCGCATGGTCTTATCTACACTATCTAAAACTTCCTGCCTACCTATTGAATGTTCAACATCTATATTTTATACTTCTTCATCATCCACTAAGTAGACCATTTCTCCTTTTTTTTTTCTTTCTTAAGGCAAGCGTGTTGAAGTAGTGTGGCATCAGTCTCTGTTTATTCAACAAAATGTGCTCCTAAGTCTCCTTTATCAAATAACTCTGAATGAGTTCTTTTGCCTTGACACTATCTCCCATAGTTAAGTTCTTTATAATCTTTAATGCCTCTTCTACCGAGGTTTAGTAGAGAAGAAGTCAAACGTCTGGGTCATTCCTATAATTAAATCCTACCAATTTCTAGTCTCTCTATGGAGTTCCGCATATACATACCAAGCACACGCGCAACCTTATAAAGTGGAATAAAATTTGTGCACCCAGAGTGAAGGTGGTAAAGCTTCCTACCCCTCTATCTAGAGTCTCTCACACTGTTGAATGTGGTGTTGAATAGGTTGATTACCATGATAAGTGCATATTTGAGTAGGTGCATTGCTCCTAAAGAACCTAGTAGTAAGAGAAATCCTAATTTCATTCCATCCTACAAGATTATCCTTGTGAACCACCCACCAACATGTTGCTGTCCCACATAGGGTATATGCTAGCATATTCCATCTCTCCAATTGGTCTATCCATTGTTCCTCCATGGCACACAGAAATACCGTAGGATCTCCTTCTCTAGTGTAATGAGGTACCAAGTTATTACCTATTCTCTCCTGATACAACGAGGTATGATGTCCTACACAAATGTGCTCTTTACTTCACACCCTACTAACTCATAAGTACTATGAGCCCAATTATCACAAGCAACACTTATAGTATTGCTAATAGATTGTGCATCTTCCCACTGAAGGATTCCTTCTTTAGATGGCTCAAGCACCTTTGGGTCCCGGATGACACGTACATAAATCCTATTCAGTCTTCCTCACTCAAAGGCTCAACATAGGGCACATATTTTCCATCTGTTAAAGGGATGATAACTCTTTCCTCCTTATTTTAAAAACTAATATAACCCTTGTTGAACTGAAGATCAACATTATTTTCATAGCACTAAGGACGTACCAAGAGAGATGGGAAGTTATCTACCTCTCGAAAGTGCTAAAACCTCAAAATCTTCAAAGTGAAATTGGCTCATTTTATGGTAATGGATGCATCTTATAGAAATCCAATGGGAGTGGCCTTAGTCCGGTTAGCCATGAAAAATACATTCGAAGATGGCTGCAATGGAGGTCTCCCCATTTGTACCCATGCATCTAAAGTAAGAACATTGACTTCGTGCATGTATCAATCAATATATTACTCAAAATCCATCCATCCACAATAGCATTTAGAGTGATTTTCTTGTCATAATCTAAGCTATGAGGGGGAAGATTTGCATGTAGGATCTGTCATCCAGTCTCAATATTTGCACATAGAGTGTTTCCTTTAACCAATTCCCTAATTGCAATGGAATGATATTCTCCTAGTGCAACATCTTGCACAATTATTTCAATTCATCCATATCGAGTGGACTGCTTCGATGCTTTATTTTTCGCCATCTTCTATGATTGTTCCTTTAAATATTGTATTTCATCCTAAAAATTTCGAGTACCTCCATGGTCTCTTGATAAACCTCCTTCGATGGACATGATTTGGGTACCGTGCGTGTAGAACCTCCTCCTTAGTGATGGTAGGCTTCTGCTGTAATGCTTCTTTGGCTCATGCCGCTTTAGCATGAGTAGTGATCTTTACCTTTAATGCCTCAGATTCTGGTTCCAACTTGGACATCCACCGATTCTCCAGGCGCGCTATATCCTAACCATCCCCATGCCTTTGTTTTCTTATTTATGCTACTTACTAAGATGCTCATACAAGTCTAGGAATTCCTCATAACTATGATTATTTCCACAAAAAGAACATGTAATATTATGAGGACATTCACACTGTAGTGGTCAAGAGATCCACATGTATAACATGTTCTACAAGGAAACTCACCTTTTCCACCACCACGATCTCATCCTCCGAATCGCCACGGTATCCTCGACTCTCCGCTACGACCTACTTCAAAATGCCCTTCATTCCGATCATAGCACGCTTGATTGTGATCCCGATCCTGATGCTCATTCTTTCCTTTAGAGTTATCTAATACTCATGTCTGTCATACACCAATATCTATAGCATCATGGATTTGACCAATCAGCTGATAGTATTCTCGTGTCATGAGTTGTGGACCTATAGATTTTACAGTAGCATGAGATGTTCTTCCTTATTGTGCATTGTAATAATGGGCAGTGGCTAGCATCATGGTTTAAATGACATATCTCATAGTCTAAAAGAAATGAACGTACTTGATCTACTGAGAAAAAAATATCTTGTGTGACCTTCCACTTCACAATTTGTGCACCAAATCCCCATGCACGTCTCATGTGTTGAATTTGCTGATAGCTTCTCCAACTGTTTCACCATAGTTGTGATCTATGCTTCTAAAAATGGGCTCACCCAGTGTCTATACTTCCAACTGCCTCAGCGCATAAAGCTACTTCAAGTGCTTCACATGGATCAGTGTATGTCTTATGTGATAGTGCCATTCTAAAAGGTGTAATCAGACCTCCAACGAACCATTGTGCATGTTGGCTTACATGAATATCATAAGAAAGCTTAGATAATTTTTTTTTTTTTGAAATGAGCATCATACTCTCTCGACACTCTTAAGTAGTGCCTTTCTTAATATCCTTGAGCACGCTTATACTCTTTCCGCTCGAACTTAGGGATGTGAAACTATTTAAGGAAAACATATTTTAAAGATGCATAGTCTACACAAGTCCAATCGGGTCAAACATTCTACTGTACTGCCATTGTGTGTGCTCCTTTGTAACTTAGTGGAAATCTGACTTTCCCTAAGCTCAGAAGCCATGATTCCCTTTGCATGCCATATTATTTCACACATGTGTACATGTTCAACAACATCTTCTATGCCCCTATACTAGAGAAGACGAAGAGACATCTCCATGTAAATATTATGGGGTTGGTGTGGACCCCGCCCACCCGATCTAGAACCTCGTGTGTTTCCCCACCTCCGAACCACCAAATCCACAAGAACTAGAACCACCTATACCTCCTAATTCTGAATTTGTAGCCAAAATTGGAGCAGAAGATGTACTTCCCTATGTCCCAACAAGTAGTTCCGAACTATACCTCTATAGTTTGCAAAGTGTTATTACTCCCATAAGAGAGTCCAAAATTATGTGTGCCCGAATTCTATGCGGAAGATACACCTGAAAGGGTACCCCCAAACAATAATGAAGACGTTTGTGCTACCATTGATGTGCTTGTTATATGACTTACTCTTGCTCTCCCACTGCCTAAATTAGTTTACTAACTATTTGTCATGTTAGATCTTTGGAAGACCAAGTGCAAGGGCAAGGTTACCAGGTAGACTTAGATGCATAGTTGCGGCCCATGTCATCTCTACTGGCGGACTTCTACATGAGGCTGAAGGGGTTTCCCTATCATGATTTCCTAGATGGGGAGTTCTTGATGCTCGGTTCCATGTCTTCGTGTGAACTTCAAATCCTTCACAAGAAATATCCCTCCTCAACTCCATCCGGTCTCACAATGTCACACTACTTCTCTATCTCCCTCTCGTGTGCCTCATTGTACTTAAGTCGCCTTTCTTCTCTCTACCTCTCTCGCCACTAGGTCTTCCATCTTTCACCAAACTCGCTCCTGTCCCTACGTGGGTGGGGTTTAGTTAGCCATTGGTTTGCTTTCCAAGTTCAAGGTCACCATCAAGATTTTGAATGCCAGTGGAATGCCTTGCAAGTATGTTCCTCCGGGATATTGTAAAATTGGAATTTCTACCTCGGGAAAGAATAAGTGGAAATTGAGTATTCCGAATATAGTATTCGAACACCATGAACCAAGTATCCATAGTGTGTGTCAAAATCAGTTAAAGCATCATGGAGGGCCTGAAATTCTTCCTACATCCAAACAAGTGTGTGATACCTCCAATTCCTTTTATATGCATAAGCAATCACCACTCGTATAATTCTACCTGGAAAAATGGCGAAGAAGCTCTCTCATAAAAACTATCATACTGATTCTATTCCACCCATGAGCGTGTGCATTATACTATGATCCAATGTTGAACCTCCATGCGTATTCTTCTTCCAGATCATGTATCCACTCCTCAACACTTGCTAGGGTCAACCGATATGTCTTCATCGTGAACCATCTTGAAAACAACTGAAAAAGAGGTCCTAACAATGTAATAAATGATGCAACATAAAATCTATTAGTAAAAGCCCAGGCACACTGGCACATCACTCAGCCTAGATTGAGTGCTCACCCAAAGCATGCAAAGGTACCAGGCCCCTCTTTAGGGTTGTTATTGCAGGATGTTAACATGATGAAGACTTAATGCATTCAGATCCATAATTAATATGTCATTCTATAGTGCATGTTTAGATCTAGATCTAAAGAATAACATATTTAAATGATGATCATAATGAAATCAAGCATGCAAGAACCAATTATACTTAGGGTTAATACTCTGATTTAGCCAATACACTCCATTATATTAAGCATAATGAATACATAAGCTCATTACAATAGATAATACCATATTTTATGTGCACATCGATCCGGTATCATAAC
Source organism: Taxus wallichiana var. yunnanensis (assembly GCA_018340775.1). Taxonomy (NCBI): domain Eukaryota; kingdom Viridiplantae; phylum Streptophyta; class Pinopsida; order Cupressales; family Taxaceae; genus Taxus; species Taxus wallichiana. The sequence goes on from JADAXU010000136.1 coordinate 269,197, forward strand.
TTCATAATAATTAGTTCTCACACACCTCTCTATCCTATGCAGATCATTACATATTTATAAGGGTGGGGACTTTCCCTTCACCACTTGCATAACTCCAAAAATAGGTCGCATGCTGAAAATAGCCATGTGCCTTTACAATCACAGCCACACATGTAAGTGCGCTAACAATAGACCTCTTCTAGTTAACTGGCAGTAGCAATTCTATTATTAGCCCGCACCCATGCAAAGTGCTTAGTATACTCTCTTCAAAAATAGCCGATGCGTGTCGCGCAAGTCTTTTCCCGGTTTATGTGCTTTGCATGCTATCTCCAAAAATAGCCTACTCGTGTGAAAATGGCTAAGTCCCAAATTTTCCTTATATTTCACGCACATGTTCTCCCCTATCCTTCGCACCTTTGACTACACCCTGTTCTTCTCAGTGCAAACCTTTTGTGTGCCTTTTGCTAAGTATTCCACTTTCATCCGCTCAACACTATTTATGAGCACAATTAAAATTCTTACCCATGTAAATGCCATTGTTATTATTGTTTCACACCGAGAACATGAGAATACGACAATCCTCGAAGCTCTAATATAATGTTTTTCTAAATTTGGATGCACAAATCTGGTCTTCCATTCATGTTAGGGATTTAGAGTGATCTTAAGCTAAAAAATTAGAGGCAAAGTGAGGATTTTTTTTTGAGTTTTAGCTCTATATTGCTCCTCACATGATTTCATTAATGGCAACACATGCCTTCATGGATTATTTGTTCGTGACCATTGATCATCTATTCCCAATTTTGAATTTCAACCTTACACATGAATAGATTGGACAAATACGATTTCCCTTAGATGACTTGGAATTTTCTCATTGGCTCGAGCTTTATAATTATTTTGCGTGGCATATTTGTAGTCCATTATTTTTATTAATAACTATTTTCGGGAAACATGCCTATGTAGACAATTTTTAGTTTTTGCAACTATAAAATTACAAGTCTGCATTACTTTACTTTCCAAAATTCATGGGACATTGACACATGCTCAATTTTCAGGTTGTGGGAGTGGGGACGTAGTTTATAATATTACAACAATTGCAAACCGTGAATTGCGAAGTTTTGGATCTTCTTTCTCCATCTATTATTACCATAACATGACACGTGTCTCCCTTGGGTGGGATGCAGGGATGAAATTTAATTAACTAAAATGTAAATATTCTAGTGTAATATAATGCTATAGGTGTAGTAAAATAATTGAATAAATGAAGTAATAAAATACTGAAATAGTACCCAAGAAATATAAACAATGAAATGTGAAATCCTAATTTGAAAAGAGGGCTAAGAAGGGCTTAGCTGATTTGCAGATGTTGCGGGACTATGTCACAGTGTAGACCAGGTGAACAAGAGGAGGAAAAATTCACACAAGATCTTGGAAAAGTGCTGATCTAGATTGTTTGGATAGACCGAGGTGCCTAGAGAGGGGTAGAGGCACCCATGGGCACCTTGGTCTGATATCTAGGCACCCTGGTATGCAAAAATGACTAGAAAATCTCCTCTAAGGTGTCACTGAGTATTTTCTTGTGTTCACTTCGTATCACGTGAATGTCATGGGACTTCACCATATGTTTCCCTAAACCTATAATGAAGAATCACTTGCAAAACACTAGAACAAACATCAAAACCTAAAAAGAAAGATGCATATGAAGGGGGATCGATGTCCTCAGTTACCAAATTTATGGACTTATCACTGAGGATTGCACTACATCTCAGACCCAATGTAGTTCTAGGTGTGTGTGTGTGTGTGTGTGTGTGTGTGTGTGTGTGTGTGTGTGTGTGTGTGTGTGTGTGTGTGTGTGTGTGAAATTGTGCCCTAGGTTGCTCTTGTGCTAGTCACACTTTGTGAAGTAGTGAACAAATAACTAGATGTAGAATGTAGTAAATGTGTGCATGGAAACAATAGAATCCCCTCTTATGAAGTGTGATGCAGATAAACCAACCTTATGTGCCTTGTGATGGAGCTAGATGGATGCAAATGTATCTATAGATTTATTTGATGGATGCAACCTTAGGTGGTGATAATAAGTGCTTAGTTCTTGGTCCCTCATTATGGTCACATAACTTTATATTTATATGGTTCTCTAGTTCTAATTTTGTAATTAACTTTGAAAAGACCTTAAATGGCTGGAAAGTTCCCAAAAGGTGAGAGTAAAGTGAAAAGAGGAAAAGGGTGCCCCATAGGGGACTAGGGCACCTATGGTGCCCCAGTCCTGATTAGGTGCCCCAATTAGAAATAGGAAAAATGTAGAATGACAATACAAACCAGGAAAGTGTGGGTGCAAGATCAAAAGTAATGACAAAAAGAAAAATTAAAATGGCCAAATACATGGGTTAATTATTAATATTTTCACTTAAGAACCATATGAATAGTAGTATGAGACCAAGACTAAATAATGATTCAAAGTGTGTGATTTTGTGTCTATAAAATTGTAATTTGCATTTTTTCAACAACTCGCGAGGTCAGCAAGCTTCAAAACTACAAGCCTGTATTTCTTCAATGTAGCTCTAGTATTTATATTGGCGAAGTGTTTTTAAACCATTTTACTTTATGATTAATCTCACATCCACTAGGAGGTATAATGCAGCCTAGAATTTGTAATATAACACCCTAGTCACATCTGGCACATCACTCGGCCTAGACCGAGCGCTCACTCGAAGTGTGCAAAGGTACTGTGTCCTCTTTAGGGTTGTTGTAATAAGATGTTAACGTGATGAAGGAAGAAATGTATAAATTTATAACTAATCCATCATTCTATAATGCATGCTACCCACAGATCTATGAAAGAACAAGTTTAAACAATAATCATGATTAAACCATTAACATGCACTACTCAATTACACAGAATGACACTTAGATTTGGCCAATATCTTCCATCTAATATTAGTAAATATAAAAGCTCCTTACAATAGTGATACAGTCTATACCGATGCATGTATGGATCTCGATACACACATTCATACCTCACACTCTATCACATGCATCCCCAAAAACATACCATGCCCCTCTTATGTACCTAACATCATATATATAGGGTGGGGACTTGCCCTTCACCACTTATCTATTCCAGAAATAGGTCACATGCTATTGATAGCCACATGGCATTTATAATCATAGCCACACATACAAGTGTGTTATTTATAGTCCTCTTGCAGTTAACTGAAGTGTCAACTCTATTCTCATCTTGCCTTCATGCATAGATGCTTTGAACCGCTTCTCCAAATATAGACAATGCATGATGCATATATTTCTGCATCGTTGATGTGTTCTACACGCAATCTTCCAAAAATAGATCATTACGCTCAAAATAAGCTAGGTACTAAAATATGAACTTGCCTTCCACGTGTGGGTCCTCCTGTCCTTCCACACCTTTTATCCCAGCCTTCTATCCCATGCGGACTCCTTATATGATCTTTGACAAGTATTCTTTGATCAACATTACCCCACACTAATCTCATTATCGTCCCGACAATGGGTATCTCCAAAAATTTGAAGGAAATAATAAGAATGAAAGAATGTGGATAAAGAATTGTTATGTAGTTATGAGACAACCTCCTCTGTATCATTTTGTAGTATCAGCTCTGGATACTTTTCTTTTATTACAAACCTCCAAAACCTCGTCATTCGGTGAGTGCTTTCTTTGTTTTTTTCCGGGATGTCCACAACAATGGATTCCAACTCATCTTGCGCAATTGTTTCTTTCTCATTCTACATAACCAACACAACACTAGACATTGATGTCATTCATCCTTATAAAAGGTCCATCTTTTGCGCAATCAACTTTCCAAGCTCTTCTAGCCATGTCTTGTGCGGTTCTTGTGCTGCTTCCAGGGCCTCATGATTTTGTTTAACCATTGAAAACCTTTCTGCGTGGCCCAATGTCTCATCTTTCATTACTTTCTGGACCTCATTATTCTCTTCTAAGGTCTTGATGTTGATGAGCACCTCTGGAGTTGTGCATATATTTAAAGCCTGGTCTACTTTCTTTAATACTTCTTGTAATGCCTACAACATCCCTTCATAAGATGTAATTTTTCTCATCACAGATGCTTTCTCCCATTCGACATCTTGTTTTGAGCGTTCTGGTGCTTGCATACGTAGAGTTTCATCTTCAAGAACCAAGTCCACCAACTTTCCCACATAGTGTATCGCTGAAGGAAATGTCTGTGGTACCTTGGGTTCCAAGTGTGGCCTTGCTTTGATTACATTGTCCCCAATCTCCTTTGCAATGCTTATGAACACTTCATTCTTCTTCTACATGAAGTCCCTTTCCTATGTTATGCGCACTATCTCTACATCCTTTGTCTTCAACTCTTTGCGTAATGCTTTGATTGTGGCAGATTTGTCCATGTTTCTTCTAGCCACCTCAATGAAACTTTCACCAATGCATTGCTGACTTGTTCATCTAACATGATAGTAGGCTTTACTATCATGTGTCTAGCCTAAGGTGCCTTCTTCAGTCACCTCAAAATGCATGACTCTCTTGACACACATCAAAGTCAATCTCATCTATGTGGGTGTGCATTTACCATGATAGTTGTTTTCATGTGCACACATTCGTCATATCCTCATCCATTAAATCCCAACCAAACAAATCTTTATGTGAAATCGTGCTCAGAAGTGGGCGCAGAAAATCTTTCCTACATCCTCTGCATACCCCATGGCCAGTGGAATGTGCTCCCCACTTACCCTTCTAGACCTTTGCTACTTAGGAACTTTAGCCTCCAAATTTGGGACTTGCATCTCCATATCTTGAACATCCTCTGCAGATTGTTTCCTCTGGCATTTTCTCTTCTTCTTATTTCTTCTTTAATGCCCCAACTTGCTCTTTTGTATGCTCTAGAAGTGTAGGATATGTAGGTGCTCTCTTCTGACTCTTCCGCCTCCTCATTCAGCTTTAGTTTCCTCCTTCTCTACGCGGTTGCCTCCTTTTATGGGGAGAGTCGGGGTGATTTGCGCACAAAGTGGTTGGGATAGGACCTTGGGTCCTTGTTCTCTTAAATACCCTTTTAAACATGTGCTCCCCTTGGACTACATTCAAGTCCTCATCATCGCCCTCTTGTGGCTAAGGTGGTGTAACAATGTGCTTAGATTTTCCCTAACTTGTAGGATGTCTCCCAAAATGATCCAAAGCACTACTATCTTCATGCTCCTCCTCCTCATCCGCACTTCAATTGGCTCTGTGGGCTTAGCGCTGGGATATTCTCCATTGTATGCTTTCCTTTGGTGGTCTTTGGAAGTGCAAACTCACCTTCCATGCATTTTTATTCTCCATTTTTGGCTTCAATTTGGAGATATACCAATGCTGCTCCACATCTGTTATAGCCAAAATTATTGGTTTGATATTCAATACCTCTAAAATAATTCTCTCGTATAGGCGCTTCTACTAGGATACACATACTTTTTGCTCAACATATAGTAATCATAGTCTACCTTATCTACATTAAAGATCAGTGTCTATGTGTGTCTCAGTAAATCTATGAAGAGATTCTTAAAAATACATTGCAGTGAATATGTAAGGCATCTTACACCAAGGGCTCTAAACTCCATCTTTCATTAGGAAGCGTGTGATGCAGAAATGTTGATATACAACAAACTAAACTTGTTTCCCTACCACTACTGGTAGGTCCTTTGGAATGCACCACTCTTCCCCAAATGCCACACGGAGCCTGTCATACCACTTCTTCACCCTTTGCTTTACTTCATCTATCATGGTCCCCTTGCATAGGTACTTGTTGAATATTTCAGCTAGGGACTTGTTCTCCATGGGGTATTCCCATATTTTCTCCTTTGGTCCATCTGGTACTCCAATCTCCATGAAGACCAGTGATAGTAGAACAACCCCAAAGTTGATCTTCCCTCTTGTGCACACTTCTTCAACTATTTTCTCTATAATATAGCCTGCAATGTTATAGATTATCCCTTCCAACATCTTACGCACCACATGTAACCACATAGTGTTTACCTATGACCACCACTCCTGATCATTTAACTTGGTAACAAGGTGTGCTGCAGCTTGTACAATTGGATAGTTCTTCAATTTATCTATGTCCATTCCACGTGGACCCTTTAGGTATCCCAACTCCTGTTTGGTCTTTAAAATTGTGGCTTTATCTGCAAGATCACCTTTTATGTCTTCCCTATGGCCTTCAAACATGTAACTGATGAGACGAGTGCAGATGAAATTCTAACTCTGCATCCTATAAAGTAGAAGAAGTCTTCATGTACCCTGCTCATGAGCCACTGATACAAGGGCTCATACTTCCCAAAATATGGAAGCTCATACAACTGGTAGACCCCAATTCTCTTTAAAAGCTTTTCACTTGCATCGTCAAATAATGGCTTGTCATCTGTCGTGTGTTTGTTTGTTCTAGCCATGAGAAAGGAATCAAGCTCCTTCTTGTTCTTCAAGTCCTGTGATTATATTCACTCACTTTACTCTTTCTAATGGGTGAATCCCACTCTTGGCCGACAATGACTCCTTTTGGGTATTGCATTTCTAAAAATGGCTTTCGGGTGCCATCTCTTCCTTCTGAATGACCACCTTCTTTTTTCCTTTGACTACTGATGTAGATTCCTTCTTTGGTGCCATTTTCACCCTACAAATGTCCCCTCTTCAACTCTGTAACTTTGCAAATCAAACCCTAGCTCGATTCAATTATGCCCTAGATGGAAACTTCATAACCTAACCCTTTCTGTCTCTCTCGCTTCACTCAAACCCTTCACCACCGGGATACAAGCTTCTTATTGCATATATCTAGTTGTCACTCTTGGTTTCACACCCTTTGCACCTAAACTTGATCACTCGACTTTGCACTTGGTTCCTCTCTCAAATACTCTTACATTAAAATGAATCCACATCCCATCCTTATATTTATTTTTTTTTCAAATTTTGATGCATTTATTACTCTTTCACGTACGAGATATCCCCTCATTCATTGACCAAATTCGTTCATTCTACACGATACATCTCTCGTGCCCAACTATAATCTTCTAGTGTGCCTTCCTACCCTCTCGGTCATAGACTTCTCTTCAAGCATGCGCTCCCGCACTTGAGTACCTTGTCACCGTTGTACCTTCTCGTGGCAGCTATCATGGCCTCAACTTACCTCACATTATATTGTTCCTTTATCCAACTCCATCCTTGGTCACCTTTTGAGAAGTAATATTATTTTGACTTAAAGCACACATGTAGAAGATTATTTCTTTCATCTTTCAATTCCCACAGTCTTTTTCTATCTTTTTCTTGGATCACTACAACCACCCCACACCAAAATTATGTGTAGTCCTCACACATAAACATTATTCACACAATAATTAGATTCTTATGCGTAAGCATACTTATTACACCGAAAACAACAACTAAATTAACAAAGCATAGTGATAATGAAGGAAATACATAATTGAAAACCTAAACTAAATGGAAATACTACCTTATTACAAACACCAAGAAGACTTATTTATAATAGGGCTTCAGCCTAATCCTATTAAAGTAACTGTGGTGTTGTGTTCCATCAAGTTCTTCTAACTAGTAAGTGTCTGATTCAAGTGTAGAAGTGATAAAATAAGGCCCCTAACCAATGTACTTTGAGATTTCCTGGATGGCGCAAGAATTTTGAGTCATAAAGAAGTACCATTTGTCCTATCTCAAACTTCTTATCCTGTATGTTTTTGCCATGCCATGCCTTTCGCCGGCATTTCCTCCTACTTCGACTCCATTTTACTATGGCTCATCACTCATCCAGTTGAATCATATTTTCAATACATTCTTCTAAATCTTGTTCATCAACTAGACCTCCAGCACGTGCAATGCGCAAAGAAGGTAACATAAATTCTATAGGAAGAACAACTTCCGCACCAAACACCAACTGAAACGGTGTGACCTTATTCAATCTCCTATAAGTTTTTCTATATGCCCAAAGCACAGCTGATACTTTGTCATCCCAATCCTTTCTTCCAACATCACATATTTTTGTCAAAGTCTGGCCCAAAATCTTGCTAAAAGCCTTGGTAGTTCCATTTACCTGAGGATGGTAAGGTGTAGTTTTATGGTGTGCAACCATAAACTCATCTAATAGGATCTTGATTGTCTCATTCCAAAAGTGTGTACCTCTATCACTTATCAAGATTATAGAACATCCATATCTTGTAAGAATATTCTCCCATAGAAACCTAGTTGTTGTAGCTTAGAAGCCTTACGCAGTCTTTCGTAGAGTCTTGCTTCCACCCACCTTTGTGTGAGATAATCTGTGTAAGTAATGATATAGCGTGATCCAGTCATGCGTGTGGTTGGTGAAATAGGTCCTATAAAATCAATGGCCCATTTCTCAAATGGTTCAGCACTATTAATTGGTCTCAAAGGAATCTCATCTCTTTGCCTTGGTTTTCCTAGGTGCTAACAATGATCACACGCATTACAATAATCTTTATAGTCTTTATACAATGTATCCCACCATACTCCAACAATTAAGATCTTCTAGGCAGTCGCATCACCTACATAATGGCCTCTTGCAATACCACCATGATCTTCTTCCATGATATCCTTGTGCTCATGCTCTAACACATAACGATGTAATACTTCATCTCTACCTAGCTTGCAAAGGTCACCACTGATTAACATAAATGGTGCCTCGTGTATAGCAAGCTACTTCTTTTCTAATGATTTCATTCCTTCTGGTGCCATACCTATTCTTAGGAAGAAGGAAATGTCTTCTAATTCCATGGGCGTGCATTGTAACATGTATAATGCTGTGCATCCGGAATTATTTCTTCAATTGTCTATGCCTCCTCTCTTGAATTGATTCTAGATAAATGGTCTACTCCTTAACTGATTTTCCTTGGCTTCACCACAACTATGAAGTCAAACTCTTGAAATAGGAGCACCCACTTGCATATGTGCCCATGTAAGATGGGCTTGTTTACCAAGTACTTCAATGCCATGTGATCTGTATAAAACAAAAATGGTGTTACTAACAAGTACTATAGAAACTTGTATAATGCATAGATCATTGACAAATCTTTACACTCTGTAGTTGTATAATTCCATTTAGTAGGAGTCATCTTCCTACTAGCAAAAACAGATTGGATGATCTATAATACCTTCACCAAGTTGAGCTAACACAACACCAATGGCCATACCAGAAGCGTCCACATGCACATGAAATGGTTTATCCCATGAGGGAAAGTGTAGAATGGGCGCGAGTAGTAAGTTTCTCTTTTAATATCTCAAACACGTGCTGCTGCGGTTCTCCCCAATAAAATGTACTTTCCCCTTCAGTAATTCTTCCAAGGGTACAAAAATTCTGGTATACCCTTTTATGAATTTCCTATAATATCCCATATGACCTAAAAATCCGTGCACCTCACTTTGAGTGGTAGGAACTTCTAAGCCTAAAATAACTATAACCTTGGCTAGGTCAACTAGCGAACCGTCCTTGCAGATTATATTTCGTAACAATATCCCAAATGGCGTAGAAAATATACACTTCTTGATGTTCAAAGAGATACTCAATTGTCAACATCGTTCAAACATTAAGCGCAAATTGTCACAATGATCCTTCACAAGCCCATATACTATCCAATCATCTAGGTAGACCTATAGGAAGTTGTGAATAAAATCTTTAAATGCTAGAATAACTATGCGAGAATATAGTAGGCATGTTTTTCAATCCAAAGGGCATCAAAGTATAGGCAAAACTGCCCCATTCAGTAGTAAATTTTGTCTTTTCTTAATCCTCCTAAGTGATCCTAATCGATGATACCGGAAAATCCACATGTGAAAGAATATATTTCATGCCCCGACTCCTTCTAGTATTTCCTTAGTGAATGATGAGGGAACGGATCTGTGACGCATGCAACATTCAGCTCCCTGTAGGCCACACATATCCTAATCCATCCATCCTTCTTGATACTAATCACCATTGGGCTAACCCATTCTGACTCATCAAGAGGATTTGGATAATTCCATTTCAACATTTTATCAATTTCTTCTTTTACCTTTTCATGCAAATTAGGATTCATTCTGTAAGGCCTCTTTCTAACCGGTTGTGCATTGTCCTTAAGTTTGATCTTCATTTCCCTAGTGATTCATGCATGTCCTTAAGTTCATGATATCCTCAAGGGAATAAGTCCTAATAATCCCCGAGTAACTCAATGATTTTTTCTACCTCTCGAGTCGACCAATAATCTCCAATTATGACCTCCTTAGGCTCACCCCAAACCTATATTTACCTTCTTTGTCTTCATGGGTTTTGGTAGGTGCACGTATCCTGTGCACTGTCTAAAACCGCGTGCACCCCCGTGAATGTTCAATATCTAGGTTCTCAACTTCCTGTCATCCATAATGTAGACCATCTTTCCTTTCTCTTTCTAAGGAAAGCACGTTCAAGTAGTTTGGAGTTTATTTCTTCTTCCTTTTCAAAACATGCTCCGAACTCTGTCTCACTGAATAATTCTTGAATATGCTCTTCTACTTTTACACTCTCCCATAGTTAAGCACTTGAAAAATTTTAATGCCTCTTCTATAGGAGGTTGAGTTGAGAAGTAGTCAAACGTTTGGATCATAATTGTAATCAGCTCTTGCCGGTTCCGGTTTTCTATGTAGTTCTACATATACATACCAAGCACGTGCACATCCTTGGAGCATGGAATACAATCTATGCACCTAGAGTGAAGGTGGTAATGCTTCCTGTCCTGTTGTCCAAAGTCTCTCACACTGTTGAATGTGATGCTGAACAGGTTGATCACCATGATAAGTGCAAATTTGTGTAGGTGCATTGTTCCTTATAAACCTAGTAGACAAAGCTATTCCAATCTCTTCCTAGTGTATAAGGTTATCTCTGTGGACTACCCACCAGTGCGTTGTTGTCCCACACAGTGTATATACTAACATATCCCTTCTCTTAACTTGATCTATCCACTATGTTTCCATGGCCTTCAAAAATGTAGGGAGATCTTTTGCCCCTATATACCAAGGTATTGTGCTTCCTATTCGTTGAACTGAATGAAGTCCATTCTTGCATGCAACCATGCTTTTCACCTCGCACCCTATTAATTCATATGTACCATGAGCCCAATTATCACAAGAAATACTCATAGTATCACTAATAGAATGAGAATCCTCCCACTATAGGATGCCTTCCTTTGATGGCTCATTGACCTCTGGGTCCTGAATAACACATACATAAACTCTATTTAAATCCTCCTCACTTAGAGGCTCAACATATGGCATAGAATTTCCATCTGTCAAAGGTATCACAACCCTTTCCTCCTTGTTTTCAAAGCTGACATACCCCTTATTGAATCTCAAGTCAACATTATTTGCATAACACCAAGGGCATCCAAGCAAGGCTGGAAAATTGTCTGCAGCTTCGCAAGTGCTAATACCTCAAAATCCCCAGTGAACTTGGCCCCTTGTATAGTTATAGATGCATCTTTCAAAAATCCTATGGGAGTGGCCTTAGTCCGGTTTGCCATAAATAACACATTAGATGATGGCTGCAATGGGGGCCTCTCCATTTGTACCCTTGCATCTAATGTCAGCACATTTACTTCCGCATCTGATCAATCAATATGTTGCTCAAAAGCCACCCATCCACAACAACATTTAGAGTAATTTCTTTGTCATAGTCAATGCTATCAGGGGGAATATTTGCATGCAGAATCTATCATCCAGTCTCAAGACTTGTGCACGGAGTGTTCCGTTTTAACCAACTTCCTAATAGTGGAACAATGTTCTCCTGACACAACATCTTGCACACCTCTTACAGATCATCAATATCCATTTGGAATGTCTTTGATGATTTATTCTGCTCCTTTAGGTATTGTATCTCACCTTGAAGATTCCTTAGCACTTCCATGGTATCCTAGTAAACTTCCTTCTGATGAGCAGGATCTGGGTACCTCACATGCAAAACCTCCTCCTTTGTAATCATAGGCCTTTGGTGCAATGCCTCTCATGTACACATAACTTCAGCGTGTGTAGTTATCTTCACTTTGTCAATGCCTCAGGTCCTTCTATTATATTGGGCATCCACTGATCTTCTACCGTGCGCACTGGATTCTAACCATCCTGAAACCTTTGTTTTCTTGTTTATGCTACTTACTCAGATGCTCATATAAGTCCAAGAACTCTTCATAGCTATGGTTCTTCTCATAGAAAGAACATGCATTATTCTGAGGACATTTTCACTGTAGTGGTTAGGAGATCCACACGTATAACATGTCCCACGAGGGAACTCTCCTCTCCCTCCACCTCGGCCTCATCCTCCATATCCACCATTATATCCATGTCCCCTTCCACGACATCCTTCAAAACGCCCCTCATTCCTATCATAGCATGTTTGATTATGATCCCAATCCTGGTCCTCATTCCTACCCTTAGAATTATCTATTATACTTGTCTGTCATACTCCAATGTCTATAAGATCTTGGATCTCGACCAATCAACCGACAAATCCTCAAGTATCATGGGTCATGGACTTACAAATCTTTTAAAAGTAAGATACATTCTTCCTTATTGCACACTATAACAAAGGATAGTGACTCACATCATGATTCAAATGACAAATCTCACGTCACCAAAGAGTAATGAGCATATAGGTCTGCGAGGGCAACTATCCTTGGTGTGACCTTCCACTTCACAATCTATACACCAAATTCCGAGCGCATTTCATGGGATGAATTTTGTTGATAGTTTCTCTAATTGATTTGTCATAGCTTCAATCTACACTTCTAGAAATGTACTAATGCGATTAGTGTCAATAATCCCAACTACCTCAAAGCATGTAAAGTTACTTCCAAGTGCTTTCATGCAGATCCATGTAGGTATTATGTGACAGTACCCTTCTAAATGGTGTAATCAATCCTCCAAGGAACCACTTGTGCATACTTTCTAGCATGAATATCATAAGATAACTTAGATAAGTGTTTTAAAATGAGCATCATACTCACATACACTCTCGGTAGTTCATTTTGCTTGATATCTTTGAGCACACTTATACTCTTTGCTCAAACTTAAGGATATGTAACTCTTTCAAGAAATCATCTCTCAAGTCTTTGCATAATCCACGCAAGTTTGATCGTGGTCAAACTTCCTATACCACCAGCTATGTACCCCCATGTAATGTAGTAGTGAATTGACTTGCCTTTCACTCGTAGCTGTAATCCCTTTAGCACGCCATAAGATTTCACACATATGCACATGTTCGGTAGCATCCTCTATACCCCTATACTTGGGAGACGAAGAGACATATCCATATAGATATTTTGTGGTTTGCATGCAGACCTTGACCACCGATCCAAAACCTCTTGGGTTCCCTTTACCTCTAGAACCACTAGATCCACTTTGAAACTAGAACCACCTATACCTCCCGATCCTCCACTTTTAGCTGGAGTAGGACCTGTAGATGTAATCCCTTGTGCTTCGACAGTAGTTCTATAATGAACCCCTACAGTCTGTGAGGTAGCTACACTTCTAGAGGTGAATCCAAAATTTTGGGCACTCACATTCTATGCGAATGATGCACCTAAGAATGCTCCTCCATATAACATTGAAGTTGTTTGTCCTGCCATTGATGTACTTGATTCCTGACTTACTCCTGCTCTCCTACTTCCCAAGTTAGCTTCTTTGGTTACTTTTCGTACTAGATACTGAAAAACCAAGTGGAAAGGCTAGGTCACCAGGTGGATTAAGATGCATGCCTATGGCCCAAGTAGTCTCTTCTGGTACACTTCGTGTGAGGCCAAGAAGGGATCTCTATCATGCTTTCCAAGATGGGGGAGTTCCTAATGCTCTAGCTCCACATCTTCTACGTGAGCCATAAATCCTTCATGATCCATCTCTATCCTTAATGCCATACTTTCCACAACGGAACACTTCTTCTCTATCTCCCTCTCGCATGCCTCATTATACTTAAGCCACCTTTCCTCTCTCTTGATTTTCTGCCACTAGGTCCACCATCTTAATACCAAACCTATTCTTGCCTTCACGCGTGGTGAATTTTAGTTAGCCATTAGTTTACTCTCTAGGTTCAAAGTTACCATTAAGATTTTGATTGCTAGTAGAATACCTTACAAATATGTTCCTCTTGGATACCTCAAAAACTATAATTCAGCTATCTCCAGGAAAGATTACATCAAAATTGAATATTTCAGAATATAACTATTTAGAACACCATGAAACCACATATCCACCATGCGAGTCCGGATCATATCGGCATCATAAATGGTCTGAAATTCTTCCCGTGTCTAGAAAATGCATGATACCTCCATTCTCTTTGAGATGCATAAGCAAAGAAGCCACTCATATAGTTCTACTAGAAAGATAGTGAAAAAACTCTCATATAAGCTATTGTATAGGTTCTATTCTACCCAAGTGCGTTTGTTAAACTCAAATCCACCGCTGAACCATCATGCATATTCTTCCTCCGGATCGTGTATCCATTCCTCAATACTTGCTAGAGTTAAGCTGGTATGTCTTCATCGTAAACCATCTTGAAAACAACTAAAAAGAGGTCCCTAAAACGGAACCAATGATGTAGCCTAGAATTTGCAATATAACACCCTAGTCATGTTAGTGCATCACTTAGCCTAGATCTGAGCACTTCGACCTAAAGCATACAAAGGTACTAGGTCCCTCTTTAGGGTTGCTGTAATAGGATGTTAACATGTTGAAGGAAGAAACATATAGATTCATAACTAATCCATCATTCTATAACACATGCTACCCACAGATCTATGAAAGAACAAGTTTAAATAGTAATCATGATTAAACCATTAACATGCACTACTCAATAACACACAATGACACTTAGATTCAGCCAATATCTTCCATCTATTAGTAAATATAGAATCTCCTTACAGTAGTGTTAGTTTATACCAATGTGTGTATGGATCTGATACACACATTCATACCTCACACTCTATCACATGCATCCCCAAAAGCATACCATGCCCCTCTTATGTACCTAACATCATATATATAGGGTGGGGACTTGCCCTTCACTACTTATCTATTCTAGAAATAGGTCACATGCTATTGATAGCCACACGTCGTTTACAATCATAGCCACACATGCAAGTGCACTATTTATAGTCCTCTTATAGTTAACTGAAGTGTCAAATATATTCTCATCTTGCCTCCATACGAGAGACATTTTGAACCACTTCTCCAAATATAGACAATGCATAATGCGTATATTTCTACATCGTTGATGTGTTCCGTACGCCATCTTCCAAAAATAGATCCTTATGCTCAAAATCAACTAAGTCCTGAAATATGAACTTACCTTCTATGTGCAGGTCCTTCCACACCTTTTATCTTGGCCTTCTATCCGTGCAAACTCCTTGTATGATCTTTGAAAAGTATTCTTTGATCAACAAGGTAATCACTCAAAGTGCTTATATGACCGAATAATTTCATATCATAGTAGAGCAAGTGAGAAATTTCCATAGGACACAAATTTATTTTTATGATCAATGTTAAGTATTAAAGTGACAACCAAGGAAATGTAAAGCTTTCTAAGTCAAGTGTGATTTGTGCTACAACTCATAAACCATGCTAGGTAGAACAATATAACAAGCCCACAAAGTGTGAAGATAAGTGAGAAATCGCCCCCATGATCTAATATAGTTTGTGGTATACAATCACTACATTACTCCACATAACATAATTAAATAGATTTGGATTATTTTGTATATTTCAAAGTTAGTTAGATTTAAATAAGGCCCTACATTTATAATTCATGGATGAATTCCACTTCTGGTCACCTTAGATTCTTACAACCTACAAGGAAATGTAAGGATAAAAATGATCCCTTTGCCTACGGGATACAACTTTTCACAATACTAACAAATGAAATCAATTCATTCTTACGTATATGTAATAAACTGGAATTTGGGAACTCGAAGGTTATTACATAGATCTATGACACATGTCACCATATCACATTCTTTTGATATTTGAATCATTACATATTATTTGTGGGGGTATCTCAAAGGCCAACTCTATGGATCCTTGACAAGTGGCACCCTCTAATGTAGTTCTAACTAAGATCTCGACTTTGATTCTTTTCACCCATAATGGCTCAAAATTCTATATTCCATGGGATGTAGCAAGTGAATAGTGGCACACAAATAATGTAATAGAGATTAAGTATGGTGGTAGATTAGACACTAGTAGATAAAGTGAAGGTTGGGATCCATTCTAAAAAGGAATTACAAAAGTCATTTTTGGAGCTTCTAAAGCTCGTGGAGAGAACAAGGAATTTGGAGAGTAATAAAATCAAATCGGGACAACTTTGAATAATTAATGCCTACCCACCAAGTGGTGTTTATTACCAAAATTCTAAGAATATCCCTTTTTTCATTTCTTTTAGTGTCACACTTTTGACCTTATTGAAGGTCTTGTGACAAACTTTAATAATTTATTTAAGTGAGATAAAATTCTATAAATATTTTTGTAAACAAATTACAAAACAAACTGGAAGTAATGGTGAATGCTTATACAAAAATGGAATTCATGATTTGTTTATTTTTGCATGTTCCAACAAATTTGTTTCTTAAAGCTTTCCTATTTTAATTTCAAATTAACTAAGTTGTTTTAGTGAATAAAGTTAGATTGAGCTCATGAAAATTGATTATCATAATTCATGTATCTAAAATAATTCTTGTGGATAGTAGTACATTAGTAATCTACAATACTAATAAATTAGATAATTATAGGTTTGTGAAAGTTTAATATTCACATATAATTGTTCCTCGAGACTCTATACTGTCTATTATATTTTGATTATATGCTAAACTATTTAAGATAATCTGTAAAACAAAAGCTAAGTTCATAAGGGATCATTCAAGTGAAGCATTGAAATAAAGTCCATAAATTCTCTTTGTACCTTACCCTCTTTCCCCCTTTTTAGTTTTTTGGGCTTAATTGAAAATGTACAAGTTAAGTGATGTGATGCAACCATATCAATTTATTGGGTGAATGCAGATGTTTCTTTCTATCATGGTAACATTTGCATTGTTATGGAGAATTTATTTTGGAACACCATTCAAGAGATTCAAATACTATAACTCATGCTTTGGTTATCCTAGAACAAGATAGTAAATGAAACATTCATTCCCTAGTGCTTGGTTTATGTTCATAATACCTATGAGCATAAAACACTCATCAATAATATGCTTGAGGATACGACATAAGATTTAGGATCTAGTTGATGAATAAATGGTGGTGGTAGTAGGTATTTCACACTAATAAATAATTATAGGTACCTAAATTTGACTATCTAGCACTTGATGATGCCAATATTGACTTATTCCCTAAGTCATGAATTGTGCACATATTCCAAGTCTACTTTCTATATCCCTAGTCTTATTGCAATATTTTTCCTTCATAGTGCATTGCTCATTCATTCACGAAAAGTGCACATCATTCTAAAGTATTACATAAATTGTAACTACCACACACATAGAACTTTCCAACACTACATGCCCCTCATGGACCAAAATGCCAAATGATTAGGTCTAAAACTAGTGGTTTTATCCCATCCCTTTTAATGGTCATTTTATCAATTAGAGTATCTTTTACGGGTCATTAATTTACTCATGGATCATCCTTAAGGTGCAATTATACATATAGAACCATTTATAAGAAATTCAAGTGCACTTATTTACTCACCTAGAAATTACAAGCCACTCTCAAGAAAATATATCTCAAAATGCATTCAAATATCTCCTAATTTTCCCTCAAGAAAAAAAAAAAAACATCAAGAGAAACCAATACACATGTCAAAATCACTCTAAAATAGGTTATAGAGTAAATCTTCCCAAGCCAAAGACCCTTTAAATCCAAGTCAAAAACTAAGAAAACAAGTCATTGCAAACATTATCTAGAGATTGGATTATCAAATATAGTTACATCCATATAGATATCACATCTCTAGGAAGAGAAATACATGTAGTTTGAGGCCTCTTTAGAGTAGTACCAATGTAGGTGGTGTACAAATAACACTTTAACCCAAACATTAACCTTTTTAGGGGTTTTACGTAGGATTACAATTTTAGGCCCTTTCAATGGATTGTAGAGGGTTGCACACATTTTGATACCTAATATCATATAGTGAAGTACATCATAGTTAATTTCAAGGGAATATAAATTTTTATATCTCCACCATCTCCGTGGACGAAACTGTCATTTAGGGACGAAAGTTTCAAATGTGATTCGAGATGAGTTTTACAGATTTTGTCCCAATATATTGTGCACTCCCAAAAATAAATATAAATTAATTATTTAAAGAACATTTCCAATTTGTTCATCACTCTATCACACCTATATCAGATTCTAGATTAGCTAAATAGATAAGTGCACCTACTCGCTCATGCTTTACTATATTTAGTACATGTTCTAATTGATATATCTTACAAATTGTTTTATATATACACATACATACATACATACATACATATATATATATATATATATATATATATATATATATATATATATATATATATTTGAATGCTTAATTAATAGTATGAATAAACATCATATTTCTAACCTTGATCTAGAATTGAATTAAGTTAAGGAGTAAATCCATTTCCTCACACTTATTTCATTTTTGGGTTAAATCATTTGGTGTACTTTCTTATTGATTGAATCCTTAACCTAGTTTGGCTTAGGTTTCCTACCCTAACTAGGCCTTTTTATCAAAACCCTAGCTTATGTAGTTTCTAGTTGTTTCTTAGTGTAAAATATTTTCCTTAATCTTAGGGTTCATTCCCCTTGTGATATTGTCACTTTTGCTACAATTCTAAATTTTTTTACTTGAGATACTTAAAAGAAAACCTGAATATCAGGATATGCTCCATAAAACATTACAACAAACCATGCTTCTTGTCACTACTACCTCTAACTATGTAATGCCATTGTGTTATAATAATGAGCTCAACTTTATGTATTTAGTTGATCTCTCTATCTATGAAAATTTTAGTAAGGGTTTCAATATTGTTTACACATATGAGAACGAATTTTTCTCCAAAACATATTTAGAAGAGTTACCACCCCCATCCATTTCATGACCCATATATTTAGATACGAGGAAACTATGAAATCTCCATACTCACCACCTAGTGTTTTCTTCTTCTCTATTAGAGGAAACTAAATCTATTCTCTCCTTAAGACTTCCCCTACTTGTGACTCAACCATTGTATCTAGTATTGACAAAGCACATAAGGCACGTCTTAATGATAGTCATGGCCATTATGATTCTAATGATAATGCTAGTGACAATACTAATGATAGTCATAATTATTTTAGTTATGATGATGATTTTGGTTACAATTATAATGATATTTGAAATGATGTTAAATCCAATGATGAAATCTCATATACTTCTCTTGAAATTAAAAAATAATAACATTTCATGGGACATACTTCCTTCTCATCACAAAGTATAAGGAATGATATGAGTGAATATGCTTAATTTTCTTATTTTAATGGTTTATGATATCATTGAATGTATGTTTCCTATTATTATCTTAAAGTGGACAATGAAATAATTTAATTTCCTATTTCCTCTTCTTCTCTTGAAGTGGAAAATGATACAATTAAATGTACTCTTTCTCCCTCTCCCATTGAAACGAGAAAATGAAACAATTGAGTGTGTTATCTCTTCTACTCTAGAAATTAAGAATGATAAAAATTATTGGTATCTTCCTCTTGTATATGATATGTGAATAATGATTGCATTAATTCTCTCTCTTAATTAAATATTAAAATTTACAAATGATTCTACTATTTTTAGATAAGATAAAAAAGGTTTGGTTTTAATCCGGGACCAAAAAAACCCCATACATAGAGAAGCAAGTTTTTCAAAGACAAAAACTATAATAAAGCCATGGAGGCAGAGTCAAAACCACTTGACAACAATCCCCCCACACAAATGGGCCAAACTACAAGAGTTTGCAAATTAAAACAAATTTTTTGAAGTCCCAAAGGGACAAAGACAAGCAAGGTAAAGCAAAACAAAAAGAAAAGGGAAACAACATGTACGTAATTAGTTCTTCGTAGCCATGTTACGAGATCTGGTGCTTAGACCACCATCTCTCCTACCTACCCACTTGATGATGACCCTTTTCGAGATGGTTGACTTCCTCTTTCTCAATCTAGGTCTCAACTTACTCATCCTTCTGATCCTTTCTATGATTTGACTCTACAACCATACCCAAGTTGTCACCAATATCCGACTCCTCATTGTCAGAAGAACTCAACATCAAATTCATTTTGTTTTTTCCATCCTCAGTAGCAACCTGATCGTACATAAAAGAAATCCGGTGATCTTACATAACATAATCAGCTTGGATACCCCTAATGGTTCTATTCTGGGTATCAATCCTTTGATGGAAATATTTCAGCTCTTGTATGAGGTTTTGTTGATGGTGAGAATGGTGTCAGTCAGTGGACTCAACCCTCATCATTCTAGCCTCCCATTCAGCAAGGTCTTGATCCCTTTAGTGGAATTTTCATCCAAATTCCTGATCCCTTTTTAAGATTACACAAGGCATATGCAATACCCTTATCAGGATCAATAAATTTTTGTTTCCTGATTTTGTTAAGGCAGGAAACAAGGGTTTCTTGATTAGAATCATGGTCATTGATAGGACAAGGGATGGCCGGTTTACCTATTTTAACCATGAAAAGAATGAGACCCTGGTGGAGGGGGATATCCGTCTTCTCTTTCTTAAAATCCTCAATGGTCGAGAGAAGTGACCGATAGAGAAAATAGGCAAGACTCATAGTCTGGTCCCGACAGAAAAAATTGAGGATAGACAAATGATGAGTAAATATTTTTTGAAATTTTCCTTTGAGGGTCAGATACTTCATAATAACTAGGAAAACATTAGCCCACCTATCCGGCAGATAGGTGCGAGAAATACCATCATCATAAGCTATGATTTTTTCCCCAACTTCAAAAAAGGTAGAAATTTCATGTTTTTTCTTGGTTTTGTCTTTAAAATTTTTGAGGCCTTCAATTTTTAACCTAGTAATCTCGAAATTACATTCTTAGAAACATCAATTTGAACCCCACAAAAACAAAACCACCATCCATCCAAGCTTCAACAAAATCAATAGACAAGGTAGGGTCATTACCTTTAAGCCAACAAATGAACTTGGTAAAACCACCTTTATGCAACAATTTCCACAGACCCATGTCATTTTTGAGGTGGAGAAAAGTAGAAGGATTCATTCTCACCCTATCACCCCCATGAAACCTGCAGTATGTTCACCTTCGTAGACCTAAGAGATAAACTGGGTAAAATTGGGGAAAAATCAAATGAATTTGACAAGGCTAGTTTTCCAAAAAAGGGAAGTCCTTTCAAAAACCCAAGCGTGCGATCTAGGGGTGTCATCATAACACTGCCTCCTATATTATGTCATCATTAATGATCTTATTCACCTGACCCCAAGGATTACGTGTCCCAATCCACATCTCTAAATCCACCATGGCAAAGTACTATTTTTACCAACGCATCCGCTAGTTTATTCCCCAACCAATAAGTGTGTTGAATGACCACTTGATCAAATGAAGCAAGAATGGCATGTGCCTCCATAATCAAATTATTTATCTTCTAACCACATTTTCTACATCCTTGAGGTAATTTATGACACACATTAAATCACCCTAAATAATCATATTTTTAATCCCTAAATTATGACAAAATATAACACCCTAAAGCATAGCTCTGGCCTCAACAACATTGTTTGATTGGTTTCCTATGGGACCCACATAGGCACTAATGCATTTTCCACTATGATCATGAACAAGACCCCCTCCACCAACCAATTTATCATTCACATGGGCCGAGCCATCAAATTTGAGCTTGTGTCTACCATCCGGCGGTTTAGTCCATTTGATATTATGGTTCAATTTTTCCTTAATGGTGGTGGTGGGTTCAACATCTAAGTTTCTAAGAATTTCCTTTTCCCACTCCAAGAAAACTCTGACCTGTGTGTATTTAAGGATCCTGGAGTCATCCTTAAGAGTGTGTTTCACTTTATCAGACACCATGCTCGGGTTGATTGATTTTTTCCTGAAAATCCTATTGTTGCATTCAATGCATATTCCCCACAAAACATGAGGAAGGGCCAACCACCACATTTTTCTAACCATGTCATTGTAAAAATTGAAGTTCCATTGCTCAGGTAAGAGGGTCATGTCTCTCGGAAGGACCCACTGCACATTGAAGATACATAGGATCGCGACGAATACTTGAAAAAGAAGGGACATTCTAGAAATAGGTGTCTAATGGATTCTTCACTATCCTTACACAAACCACATCTATTTATAATGATTATTCCCCTCCATCTGAGTCTATCCATAGTAAGGACCTTACCTTTGATGACTTCCCAGAAAAAAATGTTGATCTTAGGGATAAGATGCTTATTCAAACCTTCCTCCAAATGATAAAAATTAGTCAAATATACAGATTTAACCTCATACTCCCCTGTATCTATGAGTCTCTAGATTAGCTCATCCTTGACGCTGTCAGGTGGAATATGAAGATCCCTGAGTTTCTGTTTAACTCATGAAAAGGTTGAATATCCCCATGAAAGAAAGGAGGGGGAAGGATAGGAGACCATCTCTGTTCCTCATCCTAGTAATTGCACACAAGATCTCCCTTCTCATTAGAGTAGAAATGCCAAAGCTCACTCCATGGACTATTCAAATTGAGGGAAACATCCTCCACCCATGGGTCCTCCCAGAATTTTATTTTAGAACCATCTCCAAGGTTCCATTTGCACCCCTTAATTAACAATTTTCTAGTTTTACAGGTTGTTCTAGAATATAGAGCCTCTTAGGAGCACCATGTCACTGAAGAAATCCATCATTCTACTAGAGGGAAACAAATATTTCTCTTTTAGAATTGTCACCCAGATACCAATCTCTTTATGAAGCCTCCACCCCACCTTAGCTATGAGGGCATGGTTCATAATCGAATGTTATTTAGACCCAAACCACCCTTGTCCTTGGGTTGAGTAACCTTTTCCCAAACAACCAAAGGTAATCTATTTTTATCCTCAGATCCAGTCCAAAGGAACTGTTTTGAATTCCTTCAATGGCCTTCTTGACTCTTCTTGGAAGAATAAAAATGGACATGATATACACTGGAATGCCTTGCATACTACTCTGAAGAATCGAGCCTTCCCATATTGAGAGAGTAAAGAGCCTTTCCAAGAGGAAAGCTTCTTATGAAATCTCTCAATGAGTTTGTTCCATCCTCCTTCCTTGAGTTTACTCCCACAGAGAGGCATTCCTAAGTAGGAATCTGGGATATTTTGATATTACAATCCAGGATGGTAGCCAATATTTTTTGTTGATCCTCTTCAACATTTATGAAGAAACAAGAGCTTTTCCTAAAGTTAATTTTCTGCCCTGTAGCTCTCTCATACTTCTTAGTGATTCCTTTAATAGTCCTGGCTTCTTGTACAACAACATGACCCAAAAGGACTGTATCATCAACAAACTGTTTGTAGAATTCCATTGGCCACCTTAATCCCCACCATGTTTCCTTATCTCTAGGATTTAAGGCATAACGTGCAAAAAATTTCAGCAATAATTATATACGAAAAGGGGATAAAGGATCCCCTTGTCTCAGCCCCCTTTCACTTTGAAAAACCATTGGGTTTCCCATTGATGATAACAAAGAAGCTCAGATATTTAGTACAAGCTTGAATCATTTTAATAAAATGAGAGTTATAACCCAACTTAGAGAGAAGAGAGTATAAAAATTCCCAAGAAATTCTCTCATGGGCTTTTACTATGGATTCTATTGAAAACAACACATATATTTTTGTTGATGACACAAGTAAATTGCATGTTACTATCAATGATGCTTCTCTAGATACTATATATGATATTAGACCTAAATTTAATGATGTTACATCATTTCATGTCTCTATTATCACCATTGAGGATAATTCTTCTCATACTACTTCCCATAAGTGGAATAGTGTCCCCATGGAAACTATAAATGGAAAGGTCCAACCTCTTGATGAAACTCTTCATATTTTTTTCTATACCTCCTCAAGAGGTCACATCCTAATGCATGCCCAAGGTTATTTCCAACAAAAATAACAAATCCTATCTCTATAAGAAAGGTATATAATGCATGAATCAGTTCTAATGTTCTATATGGTAATTTAGTTTTGCATAAAATTATTTAGTCTTCATTCCTATGTGACTTCATCATGCCTAAGCTTTAGGTATTTGTGGGACTAGTGAGTCTTACCTATATCTTAAGGACTATATAATTTCCATTCCATATCATTCTAATGATATGATATTATATAAAAAACTTCCTAATAGTCTTATAGGCCTAGCCTTAGATTGTTTTCATCATCTCCATAGTGGATACTTGAGTACATTTCTACACTTGATGAAGCATTTCTTATTCACTTAATTTCAAATAAAGGCCCAAAAGTTACTTATGATAACTTTTTCTCCTTACCTTATATATTATGCTTCAAAATGTGTATGAAACAAATAATTTATCAACCCTGATTTAGAAAACCAATTTGTTTTTTTCCTATGTCCTTATCTATCCTCTCAAGGATGAGTTACCATACAATACATGTGACTCATTCTCGTGATATTTTCATTAGAATTATTTCTTTAGAGAAATACATTTCTTTCCCATGAGAGTTAGTGCCTATGCACATTAAATATCATATTCCTAATACACTACCTAATTCAAGTGTTTTATTATATTAAGCTTATAATTCTAAACAAGTTAAGGTCTTACATAGAGGAAAGACTTTATATCATGTTATTACTCTACCTAAGGAACACATACTGTCTCGTATGGTGCATAAGTGAGAACCAATTCACTTTAATAAGACATGAGATAGACCACACAAAAATTATACATTATTGGATAAATGCTTGATCATGCTACTATTTAATTTTGATCACCCTCATGATCAATTTTATAAAGTGAAATTGAAACCTTATTACAACTATCATGACATTAATGGACATCATGAAAATGTTTTTTACACTCTAGAGAAACAATTAAATAAGATCAAAACTAGGGTAATTATTTCTTTCAATATTTTGTATCCTTTGTCTCCTCATCCTACACATCACTCCTCAAAGACATGGATCTCCCATAATACTCCTTCGAGTAATCCACTCATTTTTTGTCCTCTTACGAGTGATGTTTCTCAAAGAGGATTAGCTCATGTACATGGGTACCTAAATTTTGTATATCTTTATCAGATAACCATAAACAACAATTGATTATGCACATGCATTACAAATTAAAAACAAATTTATTGAACAACAAATAAACAAATAACAACTATAAAATAATCATAATGAATTTTTGGTCTAGAATGACCATGTGTCCAATATCAATGTATTACTAATGTGATTTATATTCAAGCCTTTTTCAATAAGAATCATTTCCATAGTGTATTGGTTGATAGTAGGCATAAAATGTTCACTCTTACATTTCTTCATTCTTTGGTATATATTAAGCAATATATCCAATTCAATGCACATTCTCCCAATCAATCTATTGGGAAAATTATCCTTCCCCTTCAAGTGGGGGTATGTAGCCTTCCTACAACTTTATTGGTTACTTAAATTATTGGCACATGTGGCATGATTATATTATACTCTTAGATTCATAATATTAGTGTTATTCCTTATATTCTTCAAGAATGCATAAAATACATTTATGGAAACTAGGTCGTTATGGTTTTGAGAATCCCTTATCAATCTCCTTTATTTATTCCCTCTTTTAAGAAATTAATTATTCCTAATCCCATGCCTATCAATACAACTCATGTGATATTACCTTCTACATGCAAGAAATCTTCGAAGAATATCCCATAACCTAAGCTTAATTTTTTACATCCTCCTCTTATGATGCATGGTGTAATTTTGAGGCTTAGGTATTCTACAATCATGGATACATCTCCTCACCATCTTGGTTATATCATAGGGTATAATTTGCTAAAAATATATTCTAAAAATATAAATAATATTAAAATATGCTAATAATCCAAATATATTCAAATATATTCAAATATACTAAATAAGGACTCGAATGTGGCAAAATCTACTAGTTTTCTACTTTACACATGTTGTTTGTCACATGGTTTGGTAAATAACATATTTTATCTCTTTTACACACATTTTTTTCATGGGGTATATGAGCATGATTGAAGACACGCATGACTCTACAATGCTTATAGATGATTATAAAGTATAGGAACACATGAGCAAGAATAGACCTAAATTATTTATATAAATTCAACATATACAAAACTATCTAATAGGGATGAAATTGGTAGATGTTACTATCTAGAATGGAAGGTTCCTAGAAACTTTATAGTATACAAATCTGATTTTTTTGGAACATATAGGTTATATATAGGTTCATGGACATATTACTAAATTCATAATAGAGTTTACTATGCTCCAATACAAAATGTGGCGGGTATGGGTACTTCAATCCCCTAGAAAATTTGACACCTTAGAATCATAATCATTTATATAATGCAAGGTACGGGCGTGATTATTTCCTCATTCCTATTCAAATTTTCACATTTGGTACATCAACATTATTATAATGCATGGTACATGCATAAAGCCACTTCATTCCCTTGTGAATTTTCATTACTTTACACACTTTTGACCTAGATCCATCTGTAATAGGTGGTTTTGTGGGTGAAATATTTAAGGGGTAGCTAAATGCCTTGTGACAATCTTCCTCACACTTTTTTTGGAAGATTCAAATTATGAATAAACACCTTATGACTCTTTTCTCTCTCTCTGGAAGGATTTAAGAGGCATCTAGATGTCTTGTGAAACCCTTATTTGGTGCATTCAGAAGTCATTTCCCTCCATGATTTTGTATAATTCTCAAAATTAGGGAGTGATCATACCAAATCAAATCAATGTCATAGTTATAATCCCTAGTTCCAAGTTCTTCAACAAGGAGTTCCTCATTTGGTAAGGAAAACAAGTACATTCCTCCCCATATCTGGTCTCTTTCAATTTTAAAAAGTTTCAAATTTAATTTGAATATAACATTAAAGCTTAATTGTTCTATATGGACATTAAATACATGTTATGCTACAGTTTTTCACATATGTGATCTTGTAACCACCTCAATTATCTTAAGCAATCAAGAAAACAATCAAGAAAAGACAAATTGTGTTTACAAATTCACATATATTTTTCCTTTAAGAAAGTATATTTCATTTCCTAGCTTACGGTAAAAATTTAGACACCTAAATTTAGTAATTAATCACTTGATAATGTCGATGTTGGCTTAATCCCCAAATCAT
Organism: Taxus wallichiana var. yunnanensis; assembly: GCA_018340775.1. Taxonomy (NCBI): domain Eukaryota; kingdom Viridiplantae; phylum Streptophyta; class Pinopsida; order Cupressales; family Taxaceae; genus Taxus; species Taxus wallichiana. Next base: position 296,585 of record JADAXU010000136.1, read on the forward strand.
GACTTACACACCTACTTCAAGCCTAATTACCATATCCATAGTCCTATTGTAAGGATTTTTCTCCTCATTGTAGTGATCATTCAACATAAAATATCACATCATTCCAAATCATTCTACTATTCATAATTATGAAAAATAGAAAATTCCAGCACTACACACATTTTCTAGGCCAAACCGACAAACATGGACCAAAACTACCAAATATGAACCAAAACACCAAACGGTTTGGTCCAAAACTAGCAATTTTTTCCTAGGTTTTTTAACAATAAGTTTATCAATTTAATATCTTTTATGGATTTTTTATTTCCTCATGGGCCAACCTTAATGTGAAAGTATATGTACAAAACTCTATATAAGAAATTTAAATGCACTGGTTTACTCACCTAAAAATTACCTAGCACCTTCAAGCACTCCTTAAGAAAATATCTTTCAAAAGGAATTCAAATCTATCCTAAAGGATTAACCCTTACATACGTCTGAAGAAATCCAAACTATGTTCTAGAGTCAAGCTTCTTGAGATAAATACCCTTAAAAACCAAGTTAAGCACATAGAAGGTGATTTGTTACAAACATTATCAAGTGATTGAAATTTTGAATTATCACATATAGTTTTGTCCATATCTATATATATCACATCTTTAGGTGTAGAAATATGTAAAGTTTGAGGCCTCTTCAGAGTAGTAACAATTTATGTGGTGTAATGATTGCATTGAAACCCAAAAAATAACCTTTTAGAAGGTTCTTACCCATGGTTAGGGTTTTGGGTATTTTTGATTGATTACATGGGGTTTCAAACATTTGCAAGACCTAATATCTCATAGAAAAGAACATCATATTCAGTCATAAGGGCACAAAATTAGATATTTCCACCATCTCCTTAATGTAATCACCAGTTGGAGACATAAAAGTCAAATGGTTCATTCGAGTTTGACAATTTGATCCTAGTTTAGTGTGGACTCATAAAAATAAAGACAAAATATTTGCAAGACATTTTCATTTTATTCATCACTCTAACATACTTAGATCAAAAAAATATCTCAAAGTGCACTTTCTCTCGTATTTTTATTATATTTAGCACATGTTCTAATTTATCTATCTTACACACACACACACACACACACACATCTGAATACTTAAGTAATAATTTGAATATACATCATGTTTCTAACCCTAATCCAAAATTGAATTATGTAAAGAAATCAAATCCCTTTCCCACTTTTTTAGTTAAATCAATAATGTGATTGCTCAATCGATCATATTTCCACTCATCATCATAAGATACATAATAAATATCATGATTTACCTCTTCATCCATATTATGACATTGAAACTTGTCTCATATATATTATCCCTTCAAAGGAACTATTAGTTATTCTTCATCTAACTCAAACCTGTTGTCGATAATAATATTATTGATGAGACTTTTATCATTTTCGATTATGTTGACATACACCCAATACAAACTCGATGTCATTCACGATAAAACTTTAATTGTTTGTGATCCTGTTGATACATAAAGTGTCAATGATTTTATGAAACCTTTAGTAATTTTTGATCCTATACATATACAAATTATTCTAAGATTGGTTAACTACATGAGTTATAAGTACATATTAACCATAGCACCTATTACTAACTCTAAGTACACTATTTGAGACACATATCGTACCATGTGGATGATAGATCTCATAGAAAATAAATAAATTCACTTGGAAGAATCCAATAATTTTTACAAATGTATCATTAGATGATATCCACATGGTTCTTGTTGTCCCCTAGGATCATACCCTTTGTTGAGGCTAGGTTTAGCACCTCAGTGAAACATTAGAATGTCCCTAAGGTTTGGGACCTTTCTATTTAAGACAAACATCAAGAGAAACATTGTTCTTCTACCCATCTACTAAAATTCTAACACTACTCCTAAGATAAGCTACTCATTAGGGGAAATTGGAAGGAGAAATGCATGAAATTGATCCATAAACCACCTCTTTAAAATAATAAAAAGATCTTGTTATAGTGATAATTGAATGAAAAATAATAAGTTCCTTTTAAACCAATATAATATGCATTAAAAATTCACAAAATACTGTAAATTAAGAGGTAGAAGGAAAAGGATACACTAGATTTATCTTGGATAAACCCAATGTGGGAAAAACTCTAGTGGGTAAGCAAATTACTTACCTTTCACTATGTAATTATTCAAAATACATACTACCAAAATTGGACTTCAAGAAGGATTTAATATCCTTCTAATTGTATTTTTTTGCTTATAATGCTCAACAATCAATTTTAAATGAAAAAAACAAGAAGAGAACTCCAACTTCTCCTTTTTTCTCACACTTGAATTCACTAAAAATCACCTGCTGGAATGAAGAATTAAAATTTTATTTATAGTTACTGTACCCATGGTTGGAGGGAATATGAAAAAAACCAATCTGGGAAGGTGAAATGAACCTGCCGGGGAATTCCAAGCATTTACAACTTCTTGTATTCCCATTTAGGCATCTGGATGAGGCATCGTATCTAGGCAAGGCGTCTAGCGGAGGTGTTTGGAGGAGGCATCTCGGAGGAGGTGTCTAGGGAGGCATCTAACGGATGCATCTAGAGGAGGCATTTGGAGGATAAGACCATATTATAGGAGTTTCAAGAAAACAATGGTCTTATTAGGTCATTTGAAGGTGTCCGGATCACCAACAACCTGACTTGACCATTTTCCCATATTAAGAACATGCCAAGAATATGCACTGCAAGTATCAATAAGGAGAATACATAGAATTGGGTATTTTCATATCCATTTTTAGATCATACCTCCCCAATTTAGAGGATGGTATCTAACGGATGCATCTAGAGGAGGCATCGGAGGATAAGACCATATTCTAACAGTTTTAAGAAAATAATGGTCTTATTAGGTCATTTGAAGGTGTTCGGATCACCAACAACCCGGCTTGACCATTTTCTAATATTAAGAACATGTCAAGAATATAGACTCGAAAGTATCAATAAGGAGAATACATAGAATTGGGTATTTTCATATCCATTTTTAGATCATACCTCCCCAATTTAAGATTTTAAGTCCCTAAAATTTTTAAGGACTAATGAGGTGAGGAAATTTCTTCCCCACATCTTCTTTGGAATAGCACTTAGCTTTGATCGGTAATTGAACTTTCAACCCAATCAACCACTTGTCTTGTACTCCGTATTGTGTTTCTCGCTCTTTCCGCCACAAGACCACATATTCCTCTAATTCCAACTGGATATTTAGAGAAAGATCCTCAATAGATGGTAGAAAAAAACCCTTTTCTTTCTAATCCAACATTAAGGGATTAAAGAGATGAAGATTCTCAAAATTCACAACTGAATTTATTTTCATATAAGGAGACAAATCTAAGCGAAATGCATTATTACTCACTTGTTCCAAAATTTCAAATGGGCCATAATGAAAAGGTTTGAGTTTCTTGGATTTTCCTTGTATCCTTTCTCCATTCAAGTACAACCATATCTTTTCACCGAAAAGGAAAGAATGCTTAGTTCTATGTTGATCATGTCATGCTTTGTACTTGGCTTATGACTATTTTAACCTTTCATGTACCTTGAGGTGTAATCGCTGAATATTTTCAATGAACCTTTCAAATTTTGGGTCTCCAGATCCACTTTTCCATTGTATATGTATGGTCATCTCCAAACAACATCAACCAAACTCTTAGGAAAATAACCAAAACATGTCTCAAAAGGATTTTTAATTGTAGATGCATGAAGTGTCATGTTATAAGAATTTAGGATATATACCAAGTTCTCATCCCAAGTCCTAGGATCCCACAAACCCTATACCAAGGCATGGATTACCACTTCTATTTTCTCACCTAGTTTTGGATGACATGTGGTAGAACTCTTAGTATCCATCTTCTCCCGCAATATAGACCAAAAATCACAAATGAACCGTGAGTCCCTTTTTGTCATAATATAATTAGGAAAACTAAAATGAACCCATACATTAGAAACAAAAATATCCTTTGTATCACCGATATTTATGCAAGGAATGTGAATACACATTTTACCAAGTCATTCTACTAGCATAAATACATACACCATTTTTGGAATTAGGAAAATTTCCATAAAATCCATGGAGAAACTTACCCATGGTCGAGAAGAAACTGATAATGGCATACATAACCCCAAAATACTTCATTACATGAAAAAAACCTCGAAAAATTTAACTTCTATTTGCATGTCCGGCCAAAAATCATACCTGTAAGTGCTCAACAATATTTGTCACACTAGAGTGACCAGCCACCCCTGAAGTGTGTTTTTCTTAAACAAAGAATGAAACCGTTATTTATTTTCATAGGTATCCTACATGGACTTCTGTGGAATCCTCGATTAGAAGCGGACCATTGGGTAACACTGTATCACATAATCAATTGGTCTATCTAAGGGCAGCCCCATAGGCTCTTCGTTGAACTGTTGAACAAACTCTTTCATCTCGCTTCTACTCTTTGTTAGAAACCATGATATAAGTGGTCTCATAAATAAATTCCTTATCTTGTTTATCCCTTACAATAAGTAAAGAAAATATCCCACTATAATTAATTAGTTTCGGGCTTCAATGGCTCTTACCAGAGATATCATTGAGTCTCATGCAAAGGCTGAAATAACATAGATCTTACCATCCTTCACCAAACAAGCATCTTGGTTGGATCTTCTCATGAATATAGCATCTCTGATATACAAATATGGGCTACCAAACACTACACCACATACATCAAGGAAAACAACATCCAAAGTAACTCCATCAATGAATTTCTTATCAATACCAAACGTAATTTTACATTACTTGGTAACCTTGATGTCTATGCATTTCTTCACCCAACCCAATGAGTACAGACTTGGATGATTGTAAGTTTCCAACATCAGCCTATCAAATAACTCTTTACTAACCAAATTAGCTTGCGAAAAAGTATCAAAATAACATCCAATTTTGGTTTCTTTAACTAATTTTTTATATGAAATATCTTAGTAAGTTTATTTTCTTGAGCATTACTACTATTACCAAAACATACCTCTCTGAGATAGAGGTACACCACATTGTCTCATCCACCTCTTCACTAAAAACAATTCCTCTCACTAGAAGGCATCCATGGCATTCTTTTTTTTATTCTTATTCTTGAAGGGATGTAATTCGTGTGGAGATTCCAACAATTTTCCTTAGAATGAGTGTCAAGATTACAAGGACCATGATAAAATTTAGTATCCTTAATGGAAGTAGAATTCTACTTACTTTTCCCTTTTTCTTGGTGTCACTTTATTTGTCTAAAACAAGTTGAGAGGTAGATGATATCTTTTTCTTTTCCATCTCTAAATAGTGAGCTTGAAAACAAGCCTCATCTACATCCACCGGATTGGCCACAAAGGACTGATATCCTTAAGGGATTATGAAGTCCACCGATCTATTTCATCAAAATGTCCAAGTCTGTTACATCTTTTCTCATTTAGAAAACTTTTTCCAAAACTCGCTAGTTTACTCTTGAACATTTTGGCCTTGCTTCTACATGAGATATTGCCAATTCATGGACCTCTCTTCCTCATAAAAAATAATATAGAACTACTTTTTGATTAGTTTCTTAAATTCACCCCACTTAGTAATAGGAGGAATCTTCTTAAAAACCAAATAATGAACATAGATTTCAAACCAATTGAAAGCATGATTGGTTGATTTTAACCTAAAAAATGAAATTTATTGAATCTCATTGATTTGATGCAAGCCTAAATATAACTCAAGTTGAGCTAGCCAATAGTCTATATTTTTGGCATTCACGTCTCCATCATAAGGATGAATCTCTATCTTCGCCTCTTATTTGAATGGAGGAGGCGTAGGTTTGGCACAGGGTTAATCTTCCTCATACTCATGAGGGTCTTCTTCATGGCCTCCTAGTGTATATTTTAGAACACCAAAATTCTCCATGAGAAATCTTAGGATGGAATCTAATTTCCCCATATAAAAGGAAATACTAACCACATATTTGGATAGACTTGCCACATTCACCTCCAATTTGTAGAAATGTTCCTCTTCGCCTCTCTTTGGTATCTTCTCTACTAGCCATGTCTCGATTCTTTTCTTCCACTTCCTGGTGGAAATATCTGCTTCAAAAGGAATGGTGATACCTTCACCACTTTCACTTCCCTTGCAGATTAAGGGGTATCTAACTTAAAATTTCAACACAAGTTAAACCACACAAAAATAATTTGATCTTAACCACTCGATACCAATCTGATTCGTAAACTATCTCTTTAAAACAATAAACATATCCTATTCTAGTGATAATTGAATGGAAAATACTAAGTTCTTTTTTAACCAATATAATGTGTATGAAACATTCAAAAATATTGTAAATTGAGAGGTAGAAGACAAAGGAGACACAAAATTTATCCTGGAGAAACCCAATGTGGGAAAAACTCCAATGGGTAAGAAAATTGCTTCCCTTTCACTATGTAATTCTCTAAAATACAAAGCTACTGCCAAAATTGGCCTTCAAGAAGGATTCAATCTCCTTATAATTGTATTTTCTTGCTTACAATCCTAAAAATGAAGAACTTAGTTTTGAATGAACAAAACAAGAAAAGAACTCCAACTTCTCCTTTTGCTCACACTTTAATTCACTAAAACATCACCCGTTGGAATGAATAAATGAACTTGTATTTATAGTTTCTCTACCCAAAAATGGAGGGAAGATGAAACAAACCAATTTGGGAAGGTTAAATGAACTCGACCTAGGAAGTCCAAGAATTTATAATTGCTCATAATCCTATTCAGGAATTTGGATGAGGCGTTAGGTGTCTGGAGGAGTCATCTCGGGGAGGTGTATAGAGGAGTTGTCGGAGGATGAGATTGACATTTAGGCATCCGTAGAACAACAATGGTCTTCTTATGTCATTTGAAGGTTTCTAGATCACCAAAAACCCTACTCGATAATTTTCCCATATTAAGAACATGCCAAAAATATTGATTTAATTTTATTTCAATTAATTAAATCTATATTACAGAGTAACTATTGTAACAAATAATCTATAAATGAAAAAATACAATAATGACACAAAAAAAGCATATGTAATGTAAAACCCTAAGTAAGAAGGAGAGATAAGAATATTTAGCTTATTTCGAAGCTGCATGGAGGTGATCTCGGACATGTTAAAGTGTTGAATAGACTATAGATAATGTTGTTAATGCTCACTGTGAATTCTATAACTCGGAAATAGAGCAAGACATGGGTGCCCATAAGAGCACAAAGGCGCTTAGGTGTTGACGATTGGGTATGGGTGTTGGTGGCCGTGAAAATTCTTAGGAACTAATTTCTTATGTGTCACAAGGGATTTATTGTTGATTCATGTGTGTTTCTTGATATTCCCTCCTTGATTGCCAAGGATATCGGTAACCAAAAAAAATATCTACCCGCACATGTTCAAAAACCACATCAAATCTAATATATAAGATGTAAAAATGTAGATTCGATTGACCCGAGTGGTCACCTGAAGAGTGAAATTACTACCAAGTTCTACACTACATCTCATACCCCATGTAGTTCTTGTGTGTGTGTAAGAATGATGCCGTAGAATGCCCTTGTGTAAGTTACACAATGATAACTAGGCTAGATCTAGAATGTAGCAATGTATAGTATGTGTAGATGGAATAGAATAGAATTCCCCTCCTATGCAGTGTATGTAGAAGTGATGCAACCATTTTCCCTTATATAGATGTTAGATGGATGCCTTTGAGTGCTTTAATGCCTTTGGAATGCAATATTAGGTGATGGTAATAATGCTTAGTTCATTTTCCTTTTTTTGAGAAGTAACTAAGTATATATATGATTCCCTTGTTTGAATTTCATAATTGACAATTGGAAGGCCAACCTATAAGTGAAAAATATTCCCAAAAGATAAAAGATACCCAAAAAGAGCAAGTAAAGGTAAAAAGGGTCAGGAATGCCCAAGTATGGATAGAAGCACTGGGAATTGGTGTCCTAACTGGGTGCCACTATTTGAGGCCATAAAAGATAAATCAGTTAGGTTTTTTAGGGTTGTAGGGTGTGTAAGACCAAAGAGAAAACAAGAAACCAAGAAAAGAGGTCAAAGATAGTTATCAACCACTAGTTTTTTATTGCTTAGGAATCATATATACATTAGTATACTTTTGGACCTAGAAATGTACCCAAGTGCGTGATTTTGTGTCTACATTTTCCCCCACTTTATGTTGTTGAGTGAATACTTGATAACATAAAGTAGATAAGAGATGTGTACCTTATGATCCTGTAGAGAAGAGAGTTTTGTGAATAAGCGTGCCAAGTGGACAAGTGAAGTGTGAAGTGGTCGTAAAGTGAAGCAAAAACACTAGGAAATGGAAGTGGACCCTAGGGGTGAAGCATGTGTGTGTAGTAGCATTTTGTAGTAGCTTGTGCTTGCTTACTTCTTGTAAGGATGGACCTGCAAAAGAAGAATAAGAAAGTAGTCAAAGTTTTGTATATGATAGATCAGAGAAACATGTGTATAAGTATAAGTATGTAAAAGTGTGTAAAAAGGAAATCATGTACCTGATATGTAATAGAGTAAAAGATAGAAAAGTGTCATGTTGCTTGAAGTTTTGATTTGGATATGTTGAAGGTGAGGTTTTTAGATGATCTCACACCAAGAGTGAGTTTTTGGGAGATCTCACACCAAGTGCAAGTTTTTTGGTGATCTCATGCCAAATGCGAGTTTTTTTGGGAAATCTCATAAAGAAAGTGTTGGGGAGAGAGATATAGTTTTACTCTCCTTCCATGACTTTGCCAATAATCACCACCGTAGATGGTATGATTTGTCTCGATTTATTCCGATTAGTTCTAAATTATTCTGATTGTAGGAGATAGAATGCATTTTGTGACTGAGGTCGAGTGCATTATTTGTAGAAATATTCTGTAAACTGATGTAGACTATGATGTACTAAGAAAATGACTATTTTTTACCCCAGGACATTAGCACCTGTGGAGGACTAGAGTGCACATTTGCTAGTGTTTGATTCTAGGCACTAGTGTCTACTCTGTGTTTTGGACCCAAGTAAGATTCTGGGTTGTTGTGTGTCTTTGTTCCTATGTTTTTTTGTCAGATTGTGCTGATTTGAGCTATAGATCTCGAGCTCTTGTAGGGTGATTATTTCACCCAATGTATTCCCCCTCATTTGGGTGCATGCAATGCAAGTAGGAGAATGTGGCCCAAAGGAGAGGACCTGATGTTGATCTGAAGTGGATACTATAGGGGGTAGGGGATGTGCATGGTAGAAACCAAGGCACATGAAAACAAAGTGGGCTAGAAATATGTGTTAGTAGAAAAGTAGCTAGCATGCAAAAGAAGATAATGTAACAAGAAAGTTTGTAAAAAAGATAGACCATGAAAAGTGGGTTTCAAACATGGGACATCGCTCACAATGTCACAAGATAATCAGGGCCGAAGTGGCCAAAAACATATAATGATCATACAAGACATAGGGAATAGCCCACAAAAAAAATAACATATAATAACAAACACTATCAAGAAAAATGTATCAGATAACCATGGTTGTATATAGTCTATAAAGAAAATGCTACACATGAAGCACCCATTAGCATGTTAGAAAGATAAATAGTATGTCAAAGTGTGTATAAATCAGCAAAAAAAAGTAGTGAGAACAATGTAACAATAGAACTTGAAGTGTGTAGAATGTGAAGTAGTGAAAGTAGATGCCCCCAGGAGCCTTGGTGGGACTGGTAAAAGGTACAATGCCAAGCATCATTGCAACGTGTAAAAACCTATAAGAGATCTACATTCACCACAAAATACCAAGTGAATGTGCATATGTATATATATAGAAAGATGATGACATACTAAGAATCCATCTAACATGGAAAACAAAGTGTAACATGTAAATAGAATAAGCTAGCAAGAGTAAATGCAACCAAGATATGCAAATGTTGTGTATGAGTGTGATGTGTGATATGCAAAATGTGAAGATGATAGGAGCAGCATGCCCCCATAGTGGATGTGCATGAGATGAGGTTCATTTATAGGAACCCTCAAAGCAATCAAGAATGAACCATAGAACAAGAGTGTGTCATCGGGTAATGTGCATGTTGTGTGAATAGATTATAGAAATATGTATCATGAAGCACAGAGCATGAATGTGTAGTGGATGTGAGGTTCATTTTAGAATTAGACCCTCAACAATGAGTATGAACCATGGAACTAGAGTGTGTCATAGGGTATAATGATGATACAATGTGTGTATACAAAGGTGTGAAAGTGTAGAAAGATAGACATGATGCCCAAAGCATGAAGTGTAGTAGTAGGAACTAGAGACAACTAATAAGAATGGGAGAGGGGGGGGAGAAAGTGCAATTGCCACCCAAGTGTGTAGAAGGCTATCTGATGATAGTGAATGACGAGGGACATCCACTTGATATCCGAGGAGACAAAGGCATGTGACAATGCTCTAATATCGGTGGTGTAGGAGGGTAATTATGTGCATGTGAAGGAGACCTATGTGGTGAAGGAGATGGTGAAAATTTATGTGAAGGGGATGCCCGAGTAGGGGACTTAGGCTGACGAGGTGGGATAATAGACCAATGAGGATGACAAGGTCATGGTGTAGGTCATGTGCGAATAGGAGAGCTAGGTGTAGAGGTTTCTTTAGATTTGAGAGGCATAAGAAGCCTAGATGTCATGATTGGTGCATCAACAAAAGTAGGTCAAGGAAATGGTGTGCATGGTGGAATGCCTTTGATAGTAACAAGTTGTTTATTGTGGATGAACTTGAGACACAAATGATTCATGGAAGGGATGGCTTGGGTAGTGTGGAGCCAAGAGATACCTAAGAGCATGTCACAACCTTTGATTGAAGATGCAACAATGAATGGTACAAGCATGGTAAGGGGCCCAACTATGATGGGAAGCCTTGACATAGCCAAAATAATGAGGGACTAGAAATGTGACATTAGATAATGGACATTTGATAGCTAGGAGGAGTGCAATAGAGCATATGTTGGTAGGAGTCGATGGATAAATCATAGTGTTATTGATGGTATAGGAACCAATATAAGCATTGATATGAGGAATCAAAATTAAATGTAGCATGATAATCATGATCCGAGAATGTAATGACTGGTGGTGGTGTATCAACAGTAGTAATAATAAGGAAATCAAGAGGCCCTGATGAAGGAGGAGGCACATCATGATATGTATGGTTGGAAGAAGAATTGGTAGCTTTCTTGTCATGTTTGGGAAAAGGGTTATTAAAGATTTTTAGCTTTTTATTATCATTAACCGGATTAGAAGTAGATGGCTCAAGGAGCTTGAGTGCATTATTGTCAAAGAGATCTTGAATAATATGTTTGAGTTTAAAAAAACAACAATCACTAGAGTTATGAACACATTGGTGATAGTCACATCTTGAATTTTCATCATAGTTGTGGCCACGGGGGCGAGAGGGATCGAGATTGAGTGGTGGTGGAAGAGTAATAAGATTACTTTTGATAAGTTGTGGCAAAATAGAAACTAAGGTGCGTAGGGTAATTTGGTAATAATACACTTTGGAGGTTTTAATTGAAGATTTTTAGGTGTAGAAACAACATTAACAAGTGGCTTTGCTTCAAGTGGGCTTAGGAGATGGTTTGAAAGTAGATTTAGCTTGAAACCAATTAGAGGATGAGGATGAAACATTGTCATAGTATTTCAATTTTCCCATAGATAAGATTTTTCCTTCACATTTTGAGTGTATGGCATAATTAATCAAAGGAGGGAGAGGTCTCAAAGATAACACTCTCTTGTAGTGGAGGTAAGAGAATTTGAATAAAAATATATTGCAATTCAAAATCAGCTAGTACATTATTCATCTTAGCTAGGTTGTTCTTGTAACACAAAACATAGTCACTAGATGCTCATTAGATCCTTGTTTGATTTGAGAAATTTGTGCATAGGATATCTTGGTGCCAATATTGATGGAAAAGTGAGCAAGGAAATCATTGGCTAAGTGTGTAAAATAAGTTACCGAATGAATAGGTAGATCATAGAACTAATGCATGGCGTAATCTTGCAAACTTCTAGGAAATAACTTAGATAATATGTATGATCATCCACATAATCAAGACATGCCACATGGAAATATCGAAGATGCTCCTGAGGATCACCATGGCCATTGAAGGTGGGAAACTTAGGTGTAATGAAGTTGGGAGGAAGGGGATAAACAAATATGGCGGGTGAAAAAGGGGTATGAAGGAGAAATGAGGAATCAATAGATGGAGAGGAACGTGAAGTAACTCTTGTGAAGTTGATGAATTTGAAGTTGGAGATCCTAGTATAAAGAAGCTAGGTCTTGAGTGCTTGAAGAGGATACTTGGTGGGTGTGAGAAGTAATAGGAATGGTAAAATGATTGGTAAGAGTAGGCATAGAAATGGGAATAATAGAGGTAAGTGGGTTAGTTAAATGAGGAGGTTGGGTTGCAATAGGAATATATGTGTCATTAGAAACTGGAAGATTGATCTTGGCTAGATTAGTGGATTCTTCACGAGCATCAAATAAGAGGTGATTTAGATCTTTAGGGTGCTCAAAAATATGGGCTTGGAGGTCATGGAGATCTTCATCGGTAAAGGTGTCATGAGTGGTAGCCATGGGAGAAGAAGAAAAAGAATGCAGTAAAAGCAAGGTAGGGTTCGAGTGATGGGTTCACCAAATGATTTAATTTAATTTGAATTAATTAAATTTATATTGCAGAGTAACTATTGTAATAAATAATGTATAAATGATAAAATATAGTAATGAAACAAGTGAGAAAGCATATGTAATGTAAAACCCTAAGCAAGAAGGAGAGATATGAAGACTTAGCTGATTTTGAAAGCAGACTAGAGATGATATGGAGAGGTAAAAGTGTTGAATAGAATGTAGATACCATCATTAATTCTCACTATAAATTTTGGAGCTTAGAAACAGAGCGGCAGACAAGGGCACCCACAAGAGGACAGAGGCACATGGGAGCTAGTGATTGGGTGTGGGCACTGGTGGCCATAAAAATGCTCATGAACTATTTTCTTCTATGTCTCATGTTGTTTTTTTATTAATTCCTACATGTTTCTTGATATTGGCTCCTTGATCGCCGAGGATATCATAAAACCTATAAAATAATATATCTACCTAGACATGTATATAAACCACATCAAATATAATAAAAAATATGTAGAATGTGGAGTCAGACTGACCGTGGTGGTCACCCAAAGAGTGAAATTATTACCGAGTGTTACACTACATCTCAGACCCCATGTAGTTCTTGTGTGTGTGTGTAGGAATGATTCCCTAGGATGACCTTATGTAAGTTGCACAATAATAGTGGGCTAGATATAAAATATAACAATGTATAGTATGTGTGGATGGAATAAAATATACTTCCCCTCTTATGCAAGTGTATGCAAAAGTGATGTAACCCTTGTCCCTTGTATGGATGCTAGATGGATGCCTTTGGAGTGCTTTAGTGCCTTTGGAATGCAAGATTAGGTGATGATAGTAATGTTTAGTGCTTGGTCCTTATTTTTGAGAAGTAACTAAGTATATATATGATTCCCTTGTTTGAATTTTGTAATTGACAATTGGAAATCCGACCCATAAGTGAAAAAGATGCCCAAAAGATAAAAGAGACCCAAAAGAGAAAGTAAATGTAAGAAAGGGTTAGGAGTGCCCAATATGGACATAAGCACCTCGGTGCTGGTGTCACAACTGAGCATGAGTGTCTGTAGCCATAAAATATATATCGGTCGGGTTCTCACATCGGAGTGGTGAAGGGTGTGTAAGGCCAAAGAGAAAACAAGAAAAAAATAAAATATGACAAAGATAGTTGTTAATCACTAGTTTTCTTACTTAGGAATCATATATACATTAGTATGCTTTTGGACCTAGAAATATACCCAAGTGTGGGATTTTGTGTCTAAAAATATGCACCGCAAGTATCAATAAGGAGAATACATAGAATTGGGTCATTTTAGATCCGTTTTTGGATCGAAATAAAATAAGAAAAGGGGCGGTGGTCGCATAAAAATATAAGGTGGATCATTCTCCCGAGATGAAAATAAAAAGACAAATGCAAGGCCAAGAGGGTAGAAACAATCCATAATTTAACTCCGCACTTTATCAAGCTTGATACTGCACAAGATTGACATAGTGAACTGAAACCATGCAAATATAACCCACACACAACATGAAATGGAAAAAATAGAGGTAAGAAGATAAAAATAGGAGCCAAAGGGTAGAAGAGAGCCACAATAAACATCATATTATTGTATAGAAATATACACAAATCCATTTTCAAACATTTTGAAGCACTAAACTCATTGTAAAATTCCATATTAGAGGTATCCAACTTGGAATGTTCATCCACTATTTGGGCATGGTAACTTTACATTTGGGAGAGAATCTTTTACAATGAAAACTAAGTTGCATTATATAGATAAAAATAAAAGAGAGATGGTAGAAAATTTAATGGCTAAGTGGGCTATTTTAGACCCTTAGTACATTTAAGTAATTAAATAATAAATGATTTATTATTTATTAACACGGGTTGAAAACTTCATGTAAATAAATAATAAAACATAATTGCTTATTACTTACCATTTATTATCGGGGAAGGATGGACCTGTTGGTTACAACAGTCACCTCCCTTCATCCCCATTATAAATAGGGTTTTACCCCTATTGTAATTTACACATATATTACATAAAATATATTTGGTGAAAACATTTGAGTGATTTAATATTTGTGGGTGGAAAATATATTGTAAAGGATTTGTGAAGAAGGTTTATCAGAGAGGAAGTGAGAAGGAGGAAGGTTATGTATTGGGGTTGAGTTTCTCATATAATTGAATATCATATTTGTGGGTTTTTTACCTTTCAAGGTTTTCCCATGTTAATATTTGTGTCTATGTTCATTTATCTATGTTAATTCATGCTTTGCTAATTATTTACATTCTAGATCTCATGTGTTTGTATTGCTTTATATATTATAACATGGTTTAGAGCATGAGGGAGTGTCAAGGATTGGCAATATTGACAAACAATCTGCTTTGATTTTAAAAAAAATGTTTTTTTAAATCTTGAGTGCCATAATTCATCTTGAAAATTGGAAATACTAATTTCTCCACCGAAAATTCTATTTTGAATCTCTATTATGCTTTCCTTTTAAGATTTTAGGAAGGTTAGAAAATCTTGGAGGATTCTAGTGGATTAGATAAGTTTTTGTGAGCACTAGTGCATCTACATGAGTTTCATACAAACAACTATAGGTATGTTGTCATACAAAAATTATATCATGAAAAATTTAAAAAAATTGTCATGACAATCAAGCCCACATTTGAAAATCCCTCTCCGACTAATGTAAACTTGTCCACTAGCCAAATCGATTCTTGTCTTACCCTCATAATGGATAGGAGTAATTTAATAATGTGATTTTCAAGTGTGTTTCATGTGCAATGAGTTTATTCATGGATTCATTCAAAACCATTCAGAAGGAATTGCTCCCGGAGGCCCAAAAAGGCTTATTTTCAGGGTTTTTCACACTGGTGGACACCCATCAAAAGATAATTGTTGAGGAATAACCCACCTGTGAGTTGTACAGAGGAGCTACAATATGCACTAAAGTGATTTAGGAAATTTCTAGGAGAAAATGAGGTTTAGGAACAAGTTATGTAATATCAAACTATTCTTAGCATGGTATAAGGAAATAAAAACGGTGAAAAAGCTACTTGACTTATTCCAGATATATTAGGAGCCTTGAGAGGATTTGGAAAAAAATCTGATACTTATTGGAAATATGAGTCTTTCTAATTCATTGTTCAAAAGGTTTCAAGTTAATTTGAGGATCAAAATTGTAGATATTGGTCTAGCAGTGAAGATAAATATCTTTGATCTTGATGAAGATTCAAATGAGGATTCTGAGAGTTCCAGGGAGAGTTAGGAATTCATTTAAATTAAAATGTTACATATAGTATTCCCCCTTCACATCCAAATTGTTGGTTCTTTTTTATCATCATTAACTTTGGTAGTAGTTTCTTTTACCAACGCACATGTGCTTAGGCAGAATTGAAAAAGGGCCAATTTTTAAAATTTCAAGTAGAGTTGGATTCTGAAAATGGTTGAAATGTTCTCATCAGCCCTTTTAGAGTCAAAATCATATAATTTTTTCCCTTGGAATTCTATTCCTAGCTCTGGTGGTGAGAAAATGGACTTGGATGGCTATTTCAGGCAATGTTTGGTGAAGGCAAACATCTATTTTGGCTAATGCACACTTGGAGACCCATAATGTCCCTTTTTACCTTTGACCATGGGGGAAAAAAATTTCACCCCTACATGAGAAATGAAGCTGCATCATTTAAGTGACAACTTGGGTGGTTAGAAAATGTTATCCACTCACCTAACCCCACCTACCCCCTTCCTCATGATGAGAAGAACCTATGTGCACTTGGAGGAGGTTGATGTCCCTTTTTCCCTTTGCTAAAGGGACATGGGGGACACAAAATTGTGCCACCACATGGAGAGGATAAGTTTCGTCACTTAAGTTCACAAAATGAAGTGTTAGACAAGTGTTTTCAACTCACCTTCATGACATGTTTTGGCCCCTTCTTCATGATGCCTCCACCCTACACAATTTTTACACCCCTGATGCAAAATTTTCCCTTACTAAATGTGTTAAGGGACATGAGGAGGTATGATACCCATTTATAAAGTCTAAACCCCATCCTTGAGTCTCAATCTAACCTAGGTTAAGTAGGGTGAGTCAAAGCATGAGTTAGCTAGGTTTATGAAAGGGGGTAAGTATAAAACTCATCCTTAGCCATTTTTAATTCATTTTTGGTCATTCTAACTTCCCAATTTCACGCTCCATTTATTTTATTTTGCCAATATATTCCCAAAAACCCTCATACTCTAAACCACAATTTTTCTCGTTGCTTCCAAACCCTTGCTCTGATTGCCATGAAATTTGGACTGTAGAATCCTTGCAAAAATGCCTTTAAGGGGAGTATTTACATGCATCAATTAATTCTCACTTCCATTTTCTACAGCCATATGAAATTTTCAGCTAAAAATATCCATTTTTCAGATCTACACAAACCTGGTGATTGGAATCCTCTAAAAATTAGAGCAAAGGCCAAAATGCAAAATAGAAACTTCTGCAAGTGGTTTCATTTGAATCCAACACCAGGAAGACCACTTTATATTTTTAGTAAGTATCCATTGGATAAATTAATAATAATAGTAAGTTTGAGAAAAATTTTAATTTGGATACCTCATTCTAATCCCCATGTTCGAGACACTCAAAATTGGCAAAATTTGGCAAAAATTGCTAAAATGGGACAATCATGATGAACATGATAAAAATAGTAAATGGATGAAATGAGCTCAAAATTATCACATATCATTCCTTCATGCATTTTATAATTATCCCGACACTCACAGGAGTCTTTCTCTTAATTCTCAAGCAAATTCCCGCATTCCCCGATGTGGTGAGCATAAAGTGCCTAAATGGGAAACTACCAGTTTTGTCTCGAGAACCATTTCACTTCATCTCACATGGAGTGCATGATCATAAGATGGATGGAATTTATTTTGGTTCCTTTCTCCTTCCCTTTCTTCGGTATCGAAGGATTTGGCTTCATTCTTCATTCACCATTAGTGCTCTCATAGTGACAAAATCATGATCATGGTTGTGTGAGAAAAATGCACCAAATTATCCCCATGAGAATGATTGTTCATAAATATATGATAGTGTCTCAAGAATCAGAAGGATTATCTCAATGAGGGAATTCATATTTCAATAATCTCGATGGTCTACCTATCAATTTTACATCACTCCTCTTCTTGGTGTGCCCAAGTAGCATTGCAGAGGTTCACCATTTCGAGAGTTTTCAAAGGGGGAAATTTTTTCAAAGGATCTTCATCGGAGATGATCTCCATCAAGCGCAGAGGCACCTTCATCCATGATTAGAAGAATATTCTCTCTCCTCTCTTCATTATTTCTCTTCTCCCTATTTATAATTCTTCATATTATGTAATCATGATATTTTATCTTATTCACTTATGTGGCTCTCTAATGTTGCATTGTAAAAGTCCCTTTTGATTTATAAAAGGGGAATTATTTACTCACTTCCTAGGAAGATGAAAAGTCACAAGTGGAATAAGAACTTGAAAGGTCAAGGTGGGGGAATTGAGAAGACAATTTTCTATGCTATAAATTAGAATGGCTTCTCCATTCCAGAGGATTTGAAGTTTAGTTTTTGAAGTTTTAGATTTTGGCTAGAAATTTTGGATTGTTTTATATGAGGAGATTTGTATCACCACTACATAATAAATTAGAGTTGCATTTCTTCCATTTCCTTTCTTATTATTTCCTCTATATAGTGATCTTTAATAACCAATGAAAGGATTATTAGTTTTAAGAAACACATTAATGGAAATTTATGTCTTTAGTTTGTTGATCTCATTGTTGTTTGAATAAGTTAGATTTTTCTAATTGAATGTGAACCCACTTTGGTTGATGTATGTGGATTCTATAAGCCTGCCCACAACACTAACCCTCTCTCCTTATTTCTCATATTCCCTTATAATTCCCTTCATTACACATTCCTCGCCTTGTATCTTCATACAAGCACTTTTCCACATGTTCAGTGGAGTGTTCCTGTGTGATCCCTAGCCTATTGGCTACCCCCAGAATTAAGATAGTTTACACTCAATAATGGGAGCCTCCCATACCCAAAAAGGAGGGGTTTAGCCCTGTTATTGTTGGTGGAAACCCATAATTTATCGCATGAAAAAAAAATTCACCAAAAGTTTTTGGTGACTCGATGTTGAGATATTCCCTTGTGCACCTATAAAAGATATCAAAAATACAAAAATCAAATATTTAAAAATCCATAAAAATGAAAAATTGAAAAATACCGAATATACCATCTAAATTTTAAAAATCCTTTATGCAATCCTTTTTAAAAAATATGCACTTTTCCAGTTTCTTTCCTTCTAAGTACTTGAGAAAAATTGGCATAAAGAAGGTATACCTAAGTTGATCATGTAGGTGGAATTATTGATCCAAAATTTGAAGAAAATTTGTAAGTTGATTTCAGATTTCCTATTGTGCACATAAGAAGACAAGTTCATGAAATCCTATTGAAATTCATACTTGAATAATTGGTTATAAAACCACTAGGCCTTGCTCCAAGAAGAAGAAAAGAACCAAAAAAAAAAGAGAGGAAGAAATGGCAACACAAACACCTGTGCCATAGGGATAGAAAACCGGTAAGTTGGCTTTGAATCCTCCACTTCATGAACTTCCAAAATATTCAAGAAAGAAATTTCCAAAATTATATGGAGATGAAAGTAACGAATAGATGATCATATCACAACTTTGATCACAACCTTGATCACAACTTGTGGCATTCTTGGGGTACAACATGAAGATTTTGTTGTGCGGATATTTGTGGAAACATTAGAAGATGTCGTTGTGGAATGGTTTTACTATTTTCCATCATGCTCAATTACTAATTATGTAATATGAAAATTAAGTTTGAAGCAATATTTAAGACTACAGAAGATGTTCATGCCCTCCTTTCTCAATTAAATCAAATGAAGAAAGAACCACAAGATTCCATGAGAGACTTCATGGAAAAATTCAATAATTTGATCAATAAGATTCCCATCATTTCTCATCCTACTGCATATAATATGAAAAGGTTATTTGTGAATTCCTAATTGCTTGACATCAGTTTCATTCTATGGAGAGTTCAACCAAGATATTTAGACAACACTCAAGAAATTTCCATTGAAGTGGAAGATGACCTCATCTTGTCAGGAAAGATCAAGAATAATTCAATGAAGGATAAGACCCAAAGTTCCAAAGATGAGAGAGCTGATCCATTGTTACAAAAGTTGGATAATGACTTGAAAATGTTGAAGAAGGAATTTTTCAATGAGTATCCCACCAAAACTGGAACATGAATCAAATTGTAGGAGCACCCTAAATGCTTGCCTTGGAAAGCTCCACCAACCAATGCAATATGTGAAACTAATGAAGATGAAGGAGAAGAAATTTTTGAATCATAAATTGAAGAGGAATAAGAAGATGCATGTGATAGGATTGGATATTTAGAATTCAATTTGTATGAAGAGTTTGAGGAACCTATAGATAGGTATTCCTATGCAGTGTTCACTCGGTCACAAAAGTATAAAATATGCTCTTCTTCTGTTGCTCAAGCCAAGAAATTGAATCCTTAAAAGGTGACTCTAAAAATAAAATGAAAGGAGGATCATCGAAGCTCGCTTCCACATGGTTAGTTGAGAAGAAGCATGAGACTACTTCAACTAAGAATCCTTCTACCTTTTCAAGTAAGTCACATTAAACTTCTCTTAAAAACCAATTTATGTTGATCCTAAGAATAACCATGTCAAGGCTGCCATAACTCCTTATATGCTTACATCTTCTCCACCTTTTGATATCATTGACCATTGCAAGAAATCCAAAATCCAAATTTCTGAGTATGAGTACTTGAAAACCCATCCCAAGCAATTTGATAGGCTTGTTCAATTTATCAAAGGAAGTAGTTCAAGCTCATGTTCCAAAAATGCCACCACCAAATAAATACCTCATGCCTCTCATTCCACTCCTCGAATTGTCTCACTTCCACACCCTCCACCTTTGGGAAGGTAGAACCTTTCTATATAGCCTTGTTGGTCAATGGGTATAAACTAAATAATTACATCATTGAATCCGGTGCTTCGATAACATTATTCCTAAAAAATTGTTATATCTCTCGGTCTCTCTCTCTCCTACCTCTATCCATTACTATTACATGGAAAAAAAATAAGTGCCTCTCGTTGGATAGGTCAAATATGCTTAGGTAGCATTGGAATATTTCCCTAACAAGAAGATCATGATGAGAATACTTGTAGCAGACATGCCTACCTCATATGGTATGTTGTTGGGCCGAAGCTTCTGTCAAGATGTTTGTGGAGATATAAGGCTAGATTAGTTGCATGCCACCATTCCAGTCAATGGTCAAGTGAAGATACTTCTTCCCATCAGGAAAATGAAATACACCGTTCAAAGACCAGATGGCCCAACAACAAATATCCCGTGTTGAGATTCATATTCTTATAAATTTTTCATGACTTTTGAGGAAGATATTGAGCTTCCCATGTTGGTGGAAGAGTATCCAAGCATCACGAAGTTGGTTAGAGAACATCATGGTGACTTGATGAAATCATAATTTGAGAGCATATACTTCCCATGGGACATGTGCATGGATGCATATTCTCTATTGAATGTTGATGATGGTCATAAGATTCTTGACTTACAACAAATTAATCTCAAAGTGATAAGAAATGTGGATCAAGGAGTGATTCCCAACAACTTCTTTTAAGGCAAGTTCATTATTTCAAATCATGTTCTCAATGTTGGGCATGAAATTCCATTCAATGAATGTGATTTTGAATATGAATACTTCTCTTTATCATTGGGAGATGATGATAAGAGATTAAAAATGAAAAGATTTTTCAACCTCTTGAATATGAAACTATTCAAGGAGATGATGATTTCATCATGGAAATGGACTCCTTAGTTCTTGGTGGTCAAGGTTGGGAAGACAACAATATGGATATTTGTGCTCATTTCCCTCTCATGAGGATGGAGACATTCTCAAAAAAATGGATAGATGAAACAATGCTTGATCCCAAGGCTGATTTTGTTTGAAATGAAAATATTCTCAATAAGGAATGTATGAACAAGAATAGGCTTCAATATTTCAATGTTGACTCACCTTGAGAAAAGGATGCTCTCAACATGAAGATGAATTTTGAGGTTAAAATGGCCAAGTTGAACAAGGTGATGGTTTTCGACCTTGTGCTCATTTTATTTTGAGATAATAAAACACTATGCACATCACATCATAATGGGCAAGTAGGTCAAGGTTGAGCCAATAAGTGTGAAATAAGATTGCTTGGATCAAGTAACAAATAGAGAACATCAAGAGGCTAGTGATAATGTTGAAGTTTTCAAAGCATCTTTCGAGAATCAACACATGGAAGCGGTGTTCGTGAAGTTGATAAAAATTTAAGAAAAAATGCCTATCAAATTACATAGGCCTTGGTATGAAAATGATAAGCCAAGTGTCATTAAGGCTCATCTTCACAAAAAATGGCGATGAAAATCAGCAATTGGAATGAACCTTAGAGTCAATGAGAAGATGGAAATAATGTATCAAAGAAACAAATGCAATGATGTAAATAAGTGGGTCATCAGTTGTAATAACAACCATGAGATATTTCTCAAGAAATTGAGAAAGGGATCATATTTTAGTGAGTCTCGTTAATGGATTTATGGAAGAAAGGAATTCAGTGATACTTATAGATAGGTAAGAAATCAGTTTAAATTGGTGCTCTAATGAAAGTGGCTTATCCCACACATGTACATAGGTGATTTAGGTTATTTCCCCTTTTTTTATTTTCCTTCTTGTTTTATATTTCCTTATTTCTTATTGTCTGCGTGTTTAATAAAGGAAGTTTCATGTGTGTGTCTCTGTGGTGACTCTATATAAGCCCAATGGATAAGGCACTGGTCCATGTAATGTCTTGAGATTATGGTGATCCTACTTATCTTTTCCTCATTTTATTTGATCTAGAACAAGGCACCAACCTAGATTCAGCTTTGTCAAGTGAAATTTCTAGCATGAAAACTTTAAAAACATTATCATGACAACCTAACCCACATTTGAAAATCCCTCTCCCGATCAATGTAAACATGTCCTCCAGCCAACTTAATTACTATTTTACCCTCATAATGGATAGGAGGAATGTTATAATGTTATTTTCAAGTGTGTTTCATGTGTAGGGAGGTGATTCATGGATTCATTCAAAACCATTCAGAAGGAATTTCTCCCGAAGGCCCAAAATGACTTATTTTCAAGATTTTTCACACTAGTGGACACCCCTCAGAAGATGATTGTTGAGAAACAGCCAACATGGGAGTTATGTAGAGGATATAAAATATGAACTGAAGTGGTTTAGGAAAGTTATGGAAGAAAAATAAGGTTTAGGAATAAGTTATGTAATGTTGGGCTATTCTTGGCATGGTATAATGAAATGAAAGCGGTGAAAAAGTTACTTGTCTTGTTCTAGATATATCAAGAGCCTTGGGAGGATTTGGAAAAAATTAGATACTTATTAGAAATATGAGGATGTCTAATTAATTTTTCAAAATGTTTTAAGGGATTTTGAGGATCATACTTGCAAATATTGGCTCGACAATGTACATAAAAATATTTGATCCGACAAAGATTCAAATTAGGATTCTAGAGTTACAGGAGAGGTAGTACCTCATTCACAATCCAATGGGACATATACGAGTCTCCCTTCACATATAAAGTGTTATTTATTATATTTATTATCACAAAATTCCATGGTAGTTTCTTTCACCAGCGCACGTACCTCCTCATTTACCTTACCCCCATTTGTGAGTCTCAATCTAACCGGGTTAAGTAGGGTGAGTCAAAGCATGAGTTAGCTAGGTTTATGAAAGGGGGTAAGTATAAAACTCATCCTTATCCATTTTTAATTTTATTTTGTTAATTTTAAATTCCCAAGTTCTTGCTCCCTTTCTATTACACCGCCAAAATATTCCCCAAAAACCTTCATGCTCCAAAACGTAAATTTGTTCATTGATCCCAAACCCCTGCTTCCGATTGTCGTAAAATTTGGACTATAGAATCCTTGAAAAAATACTTTTAAGGGGAGTATTTACATGTATAAATTAATCCCCCTTCAATTTTCTATATCCATATTAAATTTTCAGCTAAAAATATCCATTTTTCAGATCTACACAAACCTGGCGATTGAAATCCTCCAAAAATTGGAGCAAATGCCTAGTAATGCAAAATAGAAAATTTTCCATGTGGTTTCATTTGAATCTGATAGTGAGAAGAAAAATTATATATTTAGTAAGTCTCCATTGGAGAACTTACTAATAATAGTAAGTCTGAGAAAAATGTGAATCCAGATACCTCATTTCATTCCCCATGTTCGAGACACTCAAAATTGGAAAAATTGGCAAAAATTACTAAAATAGGACAATCATGATGAACATGATAAAATATTAAATAGATAAAATGAGCTTAAAATGATCACATATCATTTATTCATGTATTTTCTAATGATACCAGCACTCACATGATTCTTTCTTTTAATTCTCAACTAAATTCCCACATTCCATGATGCGGTGAGTATAAAGTGCCTAAATGGGAAACTACTAGTTTTGTCCCAAGAACCATTTCACTTCATCTCACATGGAGTGAATGATAATAATATGGATGGAATTTAGTTTGGTTACTTTCTCCTTCCCTTGCTCCGGTCTCGAGGGATTTGGCTTCATTCTTCATTCACCATCAGTGCTCTCACAGTGATAGAATCATGATCATGGTTGTGCAAGAAAAATGCACCAAATTCTCCCCATGAGAATGTTTGTTCATAAATATATGGAAATTTCTCAAGAAACATAAGGATTATCTCAATGAGGGAAGTCATCTCTCAATACTCTCAGTGGTCTACCTATCCAGTTTCCATCACTCCTCTTCTCGGTGTGCCCAAGCAATGTTGCAAAGGTTCATCATTTCGAGAATTTTCAAAGGGGGAAAAGCATTCAAAGGATTGTCATCAGAGATGATCTCCATCAAGGGAGAAGGCACCTTCATACATGCTTGGAAGAATATTCTTTCTCATCTCTCCGTTCTTTCACCTCTTCTCCCCCTTTCTAATTCTTCATATTATGTAATCATGATTTTTTTCTTATTCACTTAAGTGACTCTAATTTTGCATTGTAAAAGTCCCTTTTGATTTATTAAAAGGGGAATTATTTACTACTTCCTAGGAAGATGAAAGTCACAAGTGGAATAAGAACTTGAAAACTCATGTGGGGGTAGATGAGAAGATAATTTTCTATGTTATAAATTGGAATGACTTCTCCATTCCAAAGGAGTTGAAGTTTAGTTTTTGAAGTTTTAGCTTTTGGATAACAATTGTGCTTTATTGTATGTGTGGAGATTTGTATCACCAATACACAACAAATAAGAGTTACATTTATTCCATTTCCTTGCTTATGTTTTCCTCTATTTCCTAGCTTTTCAAGCATAGTGATCTTCAACAACCAAGGAAAGGCTTTGTATGTTAGAGGAACAAATTAATGGAACTCTATGTCTTGAGTTTGTTGATCTCATTGTTGTTTGTATAAGTTAGATTCTTCTAATTAAATGTGAACCCACTGTTGATGTATGTGGATTCAAAGCCTATCCATAACATTAACCCTCTCTACTTATTTTTCCTATTCCCTTATACTTCCCTTCACTACAAATTCCTCCATTACACCTTCTTATAAACACTTTTCCACAGGTTCGGTGTAGTGTTCTGTGTGATCCCCAACCTATTAGACATCCACGAGAATTAGGATAGTTTACATTCAATAATGGGAGCCTCCCATACCCAAGAAGGATGGGCTTAGCCATGTCACCATTGGTGGAAACCCATAATTTACCCCACGAAAAATTATTTCACCAACAAGGTATGAATTTTCATTCATATAGTTTTTAAAAAGGTATTTAAAAGTAATTTATTTATTAAATCTTTATTTTTCACAAGTGCCCCCACCTTGGTTTAAATCGTTCTTTTTAAAAATTTGGAAATAGTAATGTTTATTTAATTTTAAAATTACATGCAAATATTTATTTGTTTTATGCATGTGGGTGTAGTTTTATTTTTTTAAATATCATATATAATAATGTTTAAATATAAACTAGTGCATGTAATTTCTTAACTAGTCTCCTAGAAGGGTTGGTGGCTCTTATTTTGCTAAAAGCTTGTAACTAGGGTGGTCAAGTGTTCAAAACCCCCTATAAAAAAATTTTGTGATTTAATTTTTTTAATTAAATTGAATTTCCTTTTTTTTTTATTTGCATGCCAAACTTTTCACATGTAAACCTTTCTCTAGTGTTATTTTATTTTGCGACATTTAACCTAGTGAACCTCATGTCAACCATAGTCCTATAACTAGTCATTATCTAGGTTTTGGCACCTTCAAGATGCATTGGTGTTGTCCATTTTTTGATTTGAAACCTCATTTTATAGTTTTAACATCTTATTAATTATAGTGTTTAGATAGGTGTTTTATGTGTGACACTTCTTAAAAGGAATGATAACCAGATCATACCAAACCAAGAACTTAGATGCTAATCAAACACCATGATCAATAAGATGAAAGTAATTTTCTAGAATAAATTTACATAAACCTTTGCAAACAAATGAGCAAAAATATCATATATTATTATGGAACTCAATGAAATACAATGAGAATGGGCCTTGTTTATATAGGCAAGTAATAAAAATGTAAGAACCAGTCAAGGTCGTAGATCAAACCATAAATCAAGGAAAGAACTAGTCATCAAATATCTAGTCAAGACCATAGATTTAGGAAATAACTAGACATCAAGGATCTAGTCAATACCATAGATCAAGGAAAGAACTATACCTAACAACTAGATAATATCCCCCTAATATATAAATAAATAAAAATAAATATTCACACACATAAGTGGGTGAGGATAAATACAATAAAGGTAAATAAATTACCTAGGTGAACATGAGAAAAGATAAATACCTTCTCTAACACCTCCCCTCAAGTGAAGCTAGGGGCCAAAATAGAAGTGGCATGTCCACATTATGAGTCTCGGTAATTAGGCCTGATGAGGTACTCATGTACAATATATCCATGAAGAAATCTTGAACCAAAAGAAGGAAAGAATATTACTAGAAATAAAGAGAAAGAAGAAGAAGGAAGATGTTCTCACGAAACCCCCAAGAACAACTTCCGAAACCCCAAGCATGCCACGCAACTCAAGGTAGTGAGGTGATGCAAAAGGATTCATAAAGATGTCTGCAACCTGCTGTTGAGTTGGAATGTACTCCAAGAAAAGAACTCCATCTTGAATGTGCTAACGAATGAAGTGGATGTGTATCTCAATATGCTTGGTCCATTAGTGCTCAACTAGGTTACAAGAAATGTGAATCACATTTTGGTTTTCACACCAAAGTCTAGTAAGTGAATTATGTGGGAATCCAAACTCTATCAATAGCTTTCAAAGCCAAAGAATCTGTTGACTCGCTATAACTGTTGCCTTGTACTCTACCTCTCGAATATGAAAGTGCCATATCATGTTGCTTTTTTCACACCAAAGAAATCAAGAAGAACCAAGACAAAAAGAAATCCGGAAGTGAAACGCATGTCATCAATAGAACCTACCCAATATGAATCAGTATACCCAACCAAATGAGTAGAACCCTAATGTAGTGTAGGCCAAAGTGGTAAGTTCCTCCAAATAACGTAAAATCCTTTTAAAGAACCTACCAAAGTGACTACTATGAGGAGAATGTGTAAACTGAGATACAAGCCCTACTATAAATGAAATATCAGGGCGAGTATGGGTCAAGTACATGAGACTCCTAACCAAATTCCTATACACCGTAAGATCACAAAGTGGTGCGGTATATGTGGAAGTAAGAGTAACCCTGAATAAAAAGGAGATGGACTTGTCTTACAATCAGCCATATCAAAGTGCTGAAGAAGATCATGGGTGTACTTTTTCTGACTCAAATGAATCCCTAAATTTGTCTGAGAAATCTACAAACCAAGGAAATAATGCAATAACCCAAGATCTGTCATGTCAAACTGTGTAGAAAGATCCCTCTCGAATACACTAAATGTGGGAAGAAGAGGGTCCAGTAAGTAATAGACCATCAACATACAAGACAAGTATCATAATATCCTCACCAACATGTTGGAGATATACTGTATGATCAAAGTGGCAATGAACACAACCATATATAGAAGAAAATAATCCATCTTCCTATACCAAGCCCGAGGGGCTTGTTTGAGACCATAGAGAGACCTTCGGAGCTTATAAACAAGAGAAGAATCTTGAACAAATCTAGCAGGTTGCTCCATGTATATTTCCTCTTATAAATTTCCATTCAAGAAGGCACTTTTCACGTCCATCTAGTATATGGGCCACCCCTATGATGTAGCGATAGCAAGGACAAGGCATATAGAATCCATCTTGAAAACAAGTGTAAAATTCTCGAGTAATCAATACTTTCAACTTGTGAAAAACCCTTTACAATAAGACAAGCCTTATACTTGTCAATTAACCCATCAGCTATGTATTTGGTTTGGTATACCCACTTACACCTAACATCTTTCTTCCTTTAGGAAGATATACCAAATCCCAAGTATGATTCTTCATCAAATAAGAATACTCGCTTGTCATCGCATCATCTCACTCATGTATCCCATGAGCTCCGTGAAAAATACAAAGTGGATCCTTAGAAACTACCTGACACAAAAGTTCAAAACATGTAGAATGTGTGTGATGATGCCTAGTAGGTGGAAGATCCTGTATGAAAGATGTTTCCTTAGAAATTGAAGTTCAAGCCCACTTAGGCATAGTGACAACATATGTGGGAATAAGATTGTCAATGACATTTATAACCTCCTCATCAACCTCTTCAAATAAAGGATCCTCAAAATGAGATGAATAAAAAGGAGGCATGGAAGAAGATGAAGAATCATGAGGAGTGAAGTGCTCATCAAACTAAACATGTGTTCAAAAATAATGTCATGAGTATCAGAATCTAGAATTCGATAAGCTCTCATGTCCTCACAATACCCTACAAAGATCAAGGGTTTGTTCTTCTTATCCAAAGCTTTCCTTTTCTTCTTTGGCACAAAGGCCCAAGCATGGCTCCTAAAGACTTGAAAAAATGATACATTTAGCTTAGTGTTGGACCAAGCTTCCTTTGGAGTCAAATGCTCAAGTGCTCTATGTGGTGTGTGATTCTAAATGTAGTTAGCACAATTAACTGCTTTTGCCCAGTAGATAGGAGGTAAATCTCTAGAATGCATCATACAGTTAGCCATTTCCTTCAAAGTTTTATTCTTCTATTTTGCTAAGCCATTATGTTGTGGAGTATGAGGAACAAAATACTGGTGAATAATGCCTTGAGTTGCTAAAAAATCAGAAAACTCATTGTTGAAGTACTCCCCCATTATCAATGCGAAGGTTATTTATGCAACTAGAAGATTGTTTCTCGACCAAAGCCTTGAAGAATTTGAAGTGTGAAAAACATCACTTTTTTACTTGAGAAAATAAACCCAAGTACACCTCAATAAATTATCAATAAAGGTAAGTTCATACTTATCTCCATTGAAAGAGGGGGTAGGAAAACCATCAAGTCACTATGCACAAGCTCAAGTGGTGAAGAAACTCTCTTGGACAAATTCTTAGGAAATGGATCTTGGTGTTGTTTCCTAATGCACATCCAGAGAAAACTCCCTCAAGACAATAAAATATAGGAAGACCATCTACCATACCATGAGTGCTCAACTCCTTCAAATATCTGTAATTGAGATGTCCAAATCTTTCATGCCAAAGATTACTTTCTTAATCTACATGAGGAACCAATCCTGTCCCTATAAAGGAAGTATAGTCTAGAATTATGATCAACAATACCTTAAGCAAAAAGTGAATGAGGCTCCAACAAAGTTCATACTTCTACCCCATGTGGTGTAAAAGTCACTATTTTTCCTTGACTAGAATGACAAATTTGATATACAGAAAGCAAATTTGTGGTGATGTTAGGAACATATAGCACATCTTGGATATTGCCACCATAAATGTGTATATCACCTTTTCCCTCAACAAAAAGAAAGGAAGAATCTCTAACCTCAATTTTGGAAGTAGAACTCAAACCTAGAGAAACAAAAGACTCTTTGGAAGAAGACATGTGATGAGAAGCACAGAATCTATAACCCAACCTGTCTTCAAGTGGTGATTGAGATCTCCCAACAATATTAAGTGCTTTTCCATGCTGATTAAGGTGGAGTGGAGATATAAATTTTTGTTTCTTGACCGCATCCTCTAAGGCTTGCATTTTCTTGTAACACTTGTGTTCTTCATGACCACTACTCCCACAACAAAAGCATGAAAGGCTAGACTTATTCTTGGATTTAGAAGACTCCTTGGGTTTAGAGTTTTTTTATTTGGGTTTAGGAGTACTTTGAGATGGAGAAGGGGTGGATTTGGTTTTACCTTTTAGTTTTCCCTTTCCCTTAGGATTAGATGCAACTAATGCCTTTTGAGATATGGAAGACTCAAGGTGAGACAATTTGGATTCTTCCCTAGTAAGTCTTTCACAAAATGTTTCTAAGTCAGAATTTTGAATGTGTCACCTAAGGCATCCATGCTAGAGAAAAAGGTAGAAGAAAATATTTGAAATGGTCCTCTCAACTTTGATAGAATCATGTAAACACACTCTTCATATTTCTTATATGTTCCACTCTCATTCAAATGTGTCAAAAATGCTTGAACTTGGTAAGATAGTCTATAATTGTTGGAAAAATTTAGGATTCGAGAGAGGTGATCTCAATTTCAAGTCATGGCTCTCATATGATCCACCTTACCAAATAAATCCTCTAATTTCTCCCATATTTTGAAAGGAGGGTCACATTTTTCCAAATGAAACAAAATATTGCCACTTACATAAGTTCCTATCAAACCCATACACTCATAAAATTTGCACTGGTACTGAAATTTCTCATATTCTCTAGTGAACATTGGTTGTTCTAAAGAAGTTAAAGCCCATAATCCTTTTTGCTTAATTATTATTTCCATTCTCGTTTCCATGTGCGGTAATTATGTGTTGTTGTTAATGGCTTAACATGATCTAATGCAGAAGTAGATAAAGATGCCATCCTAAAAAAACACCAAAAGAAATACAAAAACCAAGAAATAAAGCAAGACTCCCAAGAATGCAACAAGAGCCCCCATATTTTGGGCATCGTATAATGAGTGTGTGTTACAATATGAAACTTTATAATTATAGTTCAATTCTCAAAATAAATATTTCCAATGGAAAGAGAACAAAAAAACAAGCACTTTTGAAAAAATAGCACTCAAAACTAAGTTACTGATCAAAAGGTACAAGCTTCTTAATATTATGCTCTACTATTTATTTTAGTTGCCACTAAAACAGAATAAAATACTCTTGCCTTCACCACACAAATAAAATGAAAGGGGGATGGAGTTAAGCACCTACTAGTAGGAATCATAAGATTTAATCTCTCATATGACCATACCATATGACCAAGGGCCAAGGATTTTAATGGGTGCTTCGAGTTTACAGCCGATCTTAGAGTTTTGCCACCTTCCAGATCTAATGGAAGCCTCTATTTTGCATAAAAACATACGCAGAGAAAAAAATAATGAGACAAATCCTCGAATATATGAATATAAAAAAATTGTGAAACAAAACTTACAGATGGATGTCAAAAACAATCTCCCGCTTTGATACCATAAAAAGAATAATAAAATGATCGTATCAAGCTAAGAACTCGGATGTTAATCAAACACCATGATCAATAAGATGAAAACAATTCACCAAAATAACTTTACATAAACCTTTGTAAAAAAATGAGTAGCAATATCATATATTATTATGGAACTCAATTAAATCAAGCCAACAATCTAAGAACCACCAAGGTCGTAGATCAAGCCATAAATCAAGGAAAGAACTAGTCATCAAAAACTAGTCAAGACCATAGATTTAGGAAATAACTAGACATCAAAGATCTATTCAATACCATAGATCAAGGAAAGAACTATACCTAACAACTAGACAATATCCCCTAATATCTAAATAAATAAAAATACATATCCACACACATAAGTGGATGAGGATAATACAATAAAGGTAACTAAAGTACCTAGGTGAACATGGGAAAAGGTAAATACCTACTCTAACACATCCGACACATAAGTTAGTGCATTTTGCTTCAATATTTCTCATTGTTTAGAATATATTTAAACAACTATTAATTTTTTACACTTGTAATTTGATTTACTTTCAATTAAAATTCAAATTTATATTAAGAAAAAAAGGGGTAGTTTAATTTTAAACGTTATCTAGTGTTATATTGTCATTCTTAAATGGAAGCAATGGCTTCACCTAATTTTGTATTAGATAAATATTTTATTCTCAATGGATCAAACAATAACATATGAAAAATTCACATTAAGGAAAAATTTATGGCTCAAAATATGTGGAACATTGTCTTTTGGACTGAAAAAACACCGTCTAGATGACATGTTACACTTGAATTTTGAAATGCATTTCAACAAAAATAACATCAATCAATGTCGATTATATTGCGAAGTGTTAAGGATGAATTCCTACTCTATATAGGTAATTAGTTCTCCTAGTGATGTTTGGAAACTCCTTGAGTCCATGCATGAGAGAAATCATTTATCTAAGATTAATAAGTTGATCCTTGAATTTCTTACTACACCTATGAAAAGTGATGAAAATGTTATTAACTTTCTTGCTAAAATCAATAATATTAAATATTATTTAGATGGTTGTAATTGTAATTTAATTCAAGATCAATTGTTATATTTCATTATCCAGTTAAATAGCCATTAAAAAATCATAATTTTATTTCAATCTTGAATTTAAAGTACCAAACAAAGCAAGATATCCCTGACCTCACTACCTTGTCAGCTCTTCTGATCCAAGAAGAGAAAGTGATGTCTAATTTTGATTCTAAAGAGAATGACACTCAAGCACTTCTCGCTCTCAATTTTGGCTCTAAAAATAATATAAAACATAATTTTAACCCTAATTTTGCTAATTGCAAAAATGGGAACAATAAATATGGCAATAAGAATCATAAACCTAAGTTTAATGGGAATTGTAATTTGTGTGGTAAATTTGGTCATAGAAAGGAAAATTGCTATAAAAAAGATAGAGTTAATAATAAAAATTATAATAATAAAAAGGGAAGAAATCTAATTAGAGCCATCAAAATAATCAAAACTATAATTTAAAACAACAATCAAGAACATAATTCTAATGTTATTACATTATATGTTGCTATGTGCAAGTATAATTTGCTTAATGCTAAATCAAATGAAGGAAGAACTACCACCTAAAATAGTTATACAATTTAGCTAAAATAAAGCATAAACACCATCAAGATAGAGAACTAAGCAAGATCTTGTTGTCCACTCAAAATTCCCTGCTCTCGATGAAAGTAAATTTCAAAATTTTGAGTTTAAGTGTTTTTCTCTAAAGTACCTAAGTCGTGAAATTGAGAAAATCTGCGTTTTGGGTCATTTTGTGTGATTTTCGGCCTGCTTGAAACTTTTTGTCCCAACCTGTCCCAATTTCAAAATGCGTTCTGCTCCCGATCGCCTGAAATCCCCGAAGTTGTTCCATTTTCAGGCCCGTCGGAAATTTTTGTCCCAAGTGTCCCAAAACTTATTGTGCGAAGTTGTTCCATTTTCGGCCGAAACACCCGAACCACGATTTCCTTCGCGTGTTTTCGTCTCAAATGTCCCAAACTTCTCCTGCACCCATTGTAACATTTTCGGCCGATTCGCCCGAGTCGCATACTTCGTGAGCTTTTCATCCCAAAGTTAAAGTGCTAATTGTTCCATTTTCACCCGAACTGCCGAGTCGCGTACTCGGAACTTTTGTCTCAAATGTCCCAAGTTCAAACGGGCCTTTTGTTCCATTTTCGCTGAAACACCCGAATCGCGACTTCACGTTTTCATCCCAAATGTCCCAAAATGCATTTGTGCGTCTTTCTCCCGCTTTACCCGACCGGCCGAGGCGTGTGTTTCGCGCATTCGCATCTCACATGTCCCAAGCGTACCAAGTGTCATTCATGCTTATTTTTCCCGCTCTACCCGAATATCATGCTTATTCAAATTGGTGGGTATGTATTAAATGCGCATTTATGACCTTTCTCTCTCCTAAACGGCTATATAACGAGCATTTCCCTTTGCATTTTTCACACTACTTCCATGCTTTATTTTTGCTCGAACCCCTCGTAATTTGAAAACTCGCGCGTGTATCCCCTCCCTCTATAATTCCTTTCCGAGTTAGGTCATGCGGTTCGAGACTATCAATATGAAGATCAAATTTCAGTGGACAGGAACAAATTTCTCCACTTGAGTCCGCTGCTCGCAATATTGGGGATAGTGAAGCTCGCCATCTTGATTTCAGTGATTTTTGGGCAAGAATGGCGGACGCAAACCCTACACCAATGGCGCAGATGATTCACGATAGTGGTTTGGCTTTTACTGGAGGTTTCCCAATCTCAAGACAAGCAGGCCGATACCGTGCTTTCATGCGGAGCTCACTTCGATCCCACTTCGAGTGAATTGACCAATATACATGGGGAACTCATCGCCAAACCGGATGCCGCCACCATTAAGACCGCTCCGAGGATTCCAGAGATGGATAATGCCATACGCATTTCCCGGATCAAGCACAGCCCCTGCTCACCAAGACAAAGGACAAATATAAGGCATGAGTGGTGAAGTCCTCGGCTTAAAACCCTAGGAAGGGAGCTTCTCGTCGACCAAAACCCTCTTCCGAGCAAGATTTCAATGAAGATTGTCGACTTCATAATCTTGCTGGCTCGGGTTATGGGTTTGCCCTCTACCAACGAATTTCACTTTTGGATGTGCCCGCCATCAAAGCATGGTGTGTGAAGGAACGCAAAATATCAATTAGGCGGAAATCATAAGCATGAATTTGACGGAGCAGCTTGTCCAATGTGCAAGTAAAATGAAGAAGTTCTATATGACTTCGCACTGATGTATACTCCGGCAAAGCATCAAGGCAAATGGGTTGGTTTTTTTTCATATAGATGCACACAAAGACGATCCAAGATATGCCTATCGCCCCGCAGCTTCACCTCGAGACCAAAGAATCGTAATTTGTAAGGGTCAATGACGCTTTTACCATGTACATGGTCGATTGCTCAAGGTGACATCGCCAGATATTTTCAGATGAAGCTATGACTCTAATATCGCACTACGGTGCTTACTTCATCCAGTTCAGGAAATTCTCTTATATCAGGCTCGCCGGCTATGAGGGCGCCCCTCTGAGACTGCCCATGTTCTGCAATGATAAAATGGCCTTGATAGAAATATGCAGCAACTAGACAAGCCGCACGTAACTGCAGAGATAAGAAGATTTCTGGCTTGCACTTTCCCATCTCTCTGGGAAACTACACTTGCAAAACAGCCCTGGACGCACAGAACATAGAGAGAGCCCTGGTACCTATCACTGTTCATTTCTTCAAGCCAAGAACCTGCTTTGACTTGAAGAAGTTTATTGAACAGAACATCAAGATAATCTACCATCATAGGGCAGATACAGAAGACTACTGGGCTGACTGTGCAGATGATTTTGAGGCCAGGAGAAGGCATTGTGGCAGGTTCTCCCTGCAATTGATCCAAGAACTCGGTCTGTACCAAGTTCCTGAAGGTCTCCAGGATGACAACTCTGATCTATACTCGTATGAGTATGAAAATGTGGTTAAGCACACTCCTTTGGAGGACCTGGATTGGAACAGGAAAGAGAGGGACGATCTGGCTGAGATCCTTGCTCCAGTCTTAGTCAGGACTAAGGTCTGGTTTGACAGGATGGTTCGAGAATTCAGGAGGCATTCAGGAGAATCCTCTTCTAAGGATGCTTCAACACCAAGAAGAGAAGCATCTATTCCAAGGTCAGAAACACCAGTGAAGACCCCTCCTGCCTCATCAATACAAGGACCTGCAGCTTCTACTCCTTCTTCATCCACTCAAGTGTACCAGAAGAAGCTCAAGGAGGTTAAGAAGGAGCCTGTGGAAAGTGATCCTCAAAGAAAGCAGGCAGAGTTGCCTATGGGACCAGAGAACATCATTGTTCTCAGTGAAAGTGAAGAAAGTGAAGTACCAACTCTTGCAAGTGCTCCTGAAGATCCAGCTGATAAAGATAAAGAAATCCAGAGCACTGAGCTTTCAGGTGATGTTGACTCTTCTGCCGCAATTGCCCCAAGTGCCCCACTCACCTCTCAACTCGAGTCAACAGCTGCACCTTGAGCGTCATGAGCTCTCTGTCTCTTGGTCCCCTTGCTCCTCCCGCTGATTCCTCTTCTCTTTTGCGTGGGTGCAACCTTTGGTCGACAAAAAGGAAGAGGAAATTTTCCTCCTGAGTTCGTGGTCAAATTTTGATGTTGTCGCAGCCTTATTGGGCACCACTCCTTCTCGTGCCAAGAAAGCCGTAACTACCTCCGTAATAGTGTCTGATGCTCAAGGTCAGCAATTCCTGGAGATTGCCAAGCCTTCAACGGATAAATCGAGCAGACTTGCGGTGTATCTGACTTAGAGCTCTCGAGAATCCCAATGGGAGAGTCTACCCCTGAAGGTGAAATTCACAACCTCCAGGAAACAATCACAAGAGTCATTGGGAGGGTAGAGAAAGGGCAACAAACTATTGAACAGTTGGAAGAACAGCCCAAGTTCTCGCTGTGTTTCATCAAGTCTCTTTTGTCTAAGGACAAAGTTTTGGACCCTACCCCATTGACTACTCTCCCACCTCCTGTAATTCTAAGCCAAGATGAAGTGCAGAGTATCAAAGATATGCACAAGTATTCTGTCTATGGCAGAGCTATTGAAGCCCTGGTGGATGACATGCTTGTTGCTGGATTAAACTTCATCGATGAAGCTTTCAAACTCCACGAAAAGGTGAGCAATGTGCAACTGAAGCTCTCCTCTACTATTGGAATCATTGATAAAGAGCTCAAACTCTGGAGCAGTTGCATAGTAGACCTTCGACTCATGGGACAGGCAGATGAGAACGTTTTGTTGGCGAGTAAAGTCTTTGATGATGCAAAGGATAATCTGTCGAAGTCCTGGGTCTACAGCGTGGAGTGGAAGATCAGAGTCCTGGAGGAGGCTTTGGGAGAACTGAAGAACAGTTGGTAGAAGGGCGAAGCTTTCAAGACACTGGTTATCTCTGCTTTCAAAGACATACACTGTCATCTTCAGGATGAGACTTCTGGTACTTCCTTTTCCTTGCAAGAAATCAAAGCTCAATTCAGAGCTTTTGTCAAAGATAACTTATTCAAGGAAAGTTCCATCTCCAAGGAGAAAATGAAGGAGATTTGCTCTCTTCAATCTGCCATTGAAGAAGCAAACAAAGATTATCATACTCATGTCGAGTTTGATAAAGAGATGGAGAAGTGTCCGGGATTTTGGACTCGCCTACGACTAACACGTCACTCCTCGTGGTAGAGATATAGCCGAGTCATCAAGAGATTCAGCAATGAATTCTCAAGTCAGTGGGTCCTCTCTGACCGACCACCCGTCTTCTTCCTCCTTTTTCTTCTCTTCTTTCTATTTCTTTTCTCGGATTCATCAGTAATAGGTCGAGGTATTGCGATTGGCAATCCTTAACTAATCTTTAGTTAAAATAAGTAGTTACAAAGAGTAACTCGACTTAGTAAGCTATATAATGGCCTTTCCACGCCATTTTAAAAGGAGGAAGAACTTGGCATATTTTCGAAAAGTGTAAATAGATTATAAAGAAATCAATACGTATGACTTTTCCATTCTTTTTCTATCTCGATCTCTCGTTATTCCTAAGCTTTCATTTATTTTCTTTGTGAAGATCATTTGTCTCAAGTTCGTTAGTCTTACCGATTGCATACTATTCAACTTTGCAAGCTCGGTGATCTTGTATAACCAAGAAGGAACTTTGTGTCCTTGATTAATGAATGTGTTATGTTAAGAAAACTTTGTTAAGATGTTATTTACGTAACTTTGTGTCTTTAAATTCCATCTTATTTATTCAATACAAATGATCTTGTTTCAATTCACCGTGACTTTCGCATACATAAAGAATTACTCGATATCTATAATTTCGCATGTTGCCTTTCTCGCTTTTTCCCATACTCTCATTTCCTCTCCTTTTGTAATTGATGATCTTCATAGAAAACACTTTCGTGATATCCAAGTTTAACCAACAAATAATGTTTTGTACATTTGTAAATAAGTTCGCTTCTCGAATAAGGGAACCTCTCCCATTAAAGAGGAGGGACTTCTTGTCCCCGACGACTATTGCTCTTCATAAAGTCCTATCTCGACGACCAACAGCTTTTGGCGACTCACTGGGGAAAATCATATTCCAGTTCTGTTATTTTTTATCATCTTTTGATCTGGCGACTCCACGTTTTACTCGAGGGAGAAGGACCCTTGGTATTGAAGATTCTCGGCCCAGATTTTGAGAAAGCAGGGTTTTCCTTTTCCTTCAACAAGAAATAGAAGGACTCGTTCGACAAGCACTCCACCTGCTCAAGATAGAAGTCCTACGGGTGGTATTCCTTCAGAGCCAGCTAGCCCTAATCTTCGAGCTTTGATTCTTGCTGGTGTTTCAGTTCCTCTCCAAGCCATTTTTCCAAGAATGGCGGCACCATTACCATGGGGTCATCGTGTCGGGCCCCTTGCCCTTCCTCAGCCTTTGCATGAGTTACCCAGAGGTAACCGGAAGAACTTTCCTAAGTTCAAAGGCGATGGCAAAGTGCATCCGGATGAACACATCGTGGCCTTCATTGTTGCATGTGGAGTCCTGGGAGTTGAGCATGAAGACGTCTCCGTGAGACTGTTCATTGAGACGTTACAAGATAATGCTGCTGATTGGTTCTACCACCTTCCGGCTGGCGCTATTATCGACTGGGACACAATGAGAAATCAGTTCGAAAACCGTTTCAAGCCGGCAGAAGATGTGCATGCCTTGCTTGCCCAAATTTCTCAGATAAAGAAAGATTCATCAGAACCCATGAGAGAATTTGTGGCCCGATTCAACAGACTGATCAACAAAATTCCTGTAAATACTCGACCTGTTGATCAAATCTGAAAATGTTTCTTCTTGAATGCCCAATCGTCTGAAGTCAGTTATGCGCTGAGAAGGGCTAATCTCGCAACATTGGTGGAGGATCAAACTCTTGCGTTGTTAGTGTCGAGGATGATCTCGATCATGTCAGCAAGCCGAGGAGAGACCTTCCAAATCTAAGTCTGCTTCCTCCTCCTCCACTCCTCGGACCTAATACCGATCCATTAGTTCGTAAGCTTGCGAATGATCTTATTGCTATAAAGAAACAATCGCTCAAAGATGCCCCTTATGCAAATGTTCCAAGAAGGAATTTTCAGCCGTAAATCATTTACCTCCTTCTCAAACAAGACTAGCACTTGAAGGACCTCCTATTAAAGTTCCCGTGAATGCAACCCGTGAGGTCAAGAGCCGATGATGATGAGGACAATGAAGCTTCATGAGGAGTATGTGGAGGAATTTGATGATGAGGCAGAGGAACTTGAGGGATCTCGGGTTAATTTCTTCACCACTGAGGGCATTGATGATGGAGATGATTATGATGAAGTGGTAGCAGACATGAATAGCGAATCATTTGCTGTCATGACTCGAGAACAGACACATCAGAGGGAGAAGGTGACACAGCCCATGAAGAAATCTAAGGAGCAGTCGGCAACTATTCCCGTAATTGCAAAAAGAGGATCTCCTATCCCTACTTCATCTGCACCAAAGGTGAGTCCTGTTAATCCTACTAGCAAAGTTCCTTCTTTTTCTCCTAAAGTTGATAAGCCTAGAATTTCAAGTGATGATGGCCCGTCCACTTCTGGGTCTTTTGATATTATCGATCATCTAAAAAAGACTAAGGTTCAAATTTCAGAGGCTGAGTATTATCAAACTCATCCCAAAGCTTTTGCCAAAATGATTCAATTTGTTAATTCCCACTCCAAAACCACTTCTAAAGGCCTTTTGCCCACTCCTCCTTCTGCACCACAGCCTAGTCTGGTAGCTGCTGTCACCTCACCTGGTGACAAAATTAAACCATTTTATGTAACACTTCTTATAGCTGGTCATAGGCTCAGTAATTGTGTCATTGACTCAGGAGCCTCAGATAATGTGATGCCTGCTAAAGTAGCTCATGCTTTAGGCCTGACCCTCACACGCACTTATGGATCTTGTTACTCCATGGAAAGTAAAGAAGTGCCCCTGGTCGGGAGAATTAAAGATGCACAAGTGGCTTTTGCTGCCTTGCCTGAAAAGAAAGTGTTGGCTACCATCTTAGTAGCAGATATCCCTCCTTCATACGGGATGTTGCTAAGTAGGAACTTCTGCAAAGATGTGGGTGGGGAAATCCAAATGGACTGGTCGCATGCACTCATACCTGTTAATGGACAAATGAAGAAGTTGATGCCTGAGAAGCAATCTGAGTATATTGTGCAAAAAATGGATGATCCTAAAGCACAAATACTCTATGAGGATATGGGTCATGGTAATTACATGATTATGTCCCCGATGAAATCCAACTTCCTAATGTCACCTAAAGATCCTAATGGTATTTGGATTTTAGAGTTTGATGGAAGTTGTTCCTCAGCTGGTTCTGGAGCCGGTGTCCTGCTAGTGTCACCTGAAGGATGCCTACATCCTTTTTCATTTAAGTTGTAGTTCGAGAATACTAATAATACAGCAGAGTATGAGGCTCTCATTCTTGGATTGCAAGTGGCCAAAGAACAAGGTGTGAAGAATCTTCTGGCACGTGGTGATGCAGAATTGATTGTAAAGCAAGTGAGAAGCCTTTTCCAAGTAAAAAATGGGAGGCTGAAACATTACCGGAATCAGGTTTGGGATTCCATTGAATTCCTTGATGCTTTCTCCATTGAGGCAATACCTAGGGAGAAGAACAAAGCAGGCTGATTCACTAGCAGCCTCGTGGTCACTATCGATTCCTCATCCTGATTTCTCTCAGGATAAGTTCACCATTGAGATGGTCCATCGGCCTAGTGTACCTGATAATGCCAATAACTGGCAAGTCTTCAATGATGATCAACATTTGCTTTCCTTCCCGGAACTCAAGGGTAATTTCGAACAACCGTATTTTGAGGGAAGTGACAACCTACTACCTCGTGAGAATGTGCCCTTTGACCAAGCAGCCGCCAAGGGGAAGAAACAGATCAAGATGGATGCATCAATCTCAAAGGAAACAAGATTCCTAAAGGTTTGGTGAGTTTGGAGGAATTATTTGATAAACATGACAGGTATGTGAAATCTAAAGCTTCTACTGGACCTCAGCAATCAGCTGAGTATGATAAGATTGATATTGGGAGTTCTAATGACCCTAAGCTAGTAAATATTGGAAAATGTTGCACAGCAGATGAGAGGAGAAAAGCAATTGATCTTTAAAAGGTATAAGGATGTTCTCGCTTACTCTTATGAAGATTTGAAAGCTTTCAAACCAAAAGATATGCAGCACTCTATTCCTCTTAAGCCTGGAATTAAGCCTTTCAAGCAGAAACAGAGGCAATACAACCCCAAAATAGCTGACACCATCTTTCAGGAGATACAGAAGTTGTTGAAGGCTAAAATTATTTTTCCCATTCACCATTCAACATGGATTGCAAATATTGTGCTCAAGTTAGGAAGAAAATGGTGAGATCCGCATCTCGTGTTGATTTCAGAACTCGAATCAGATTCTTTGAAAGATAATTATCCTTTGCCCATGATGGATCAAGTATTGCAAGAAGTAACAGGATCTGAAATGTTATCTATGCTTGATGGATTTTCTCGGATATAATCGTGTAGAGGTTGACATCAGATCAACACAAAACAGCTTTCACTACTCCTCGGGGTACCTTTGCCTACAAGAGAATGCCTTTGGGCTTATTAATGCCGGTGCCACTTTCCAGAGGGCTATGGATCCGGCTTTTGGAAGCTTAAAAGGGAAGTGTATTGTCATATACCTTGATGACTCGATGTTGTTTTCCAAGACAAGAGCGGATCATTTTGATCACCTAGAGATAGTTCTCACGAGATGCAGAGAGCATGGGATCTCTCCGAACCCTAAAAATTTGTCTTTTGTGTCACCGAGGGAAAGTTATTAGGCACATCGTTTCCAAGGATGGTATTAAGATTGATCCCGAACGAGTTCAAGCCATCCAAAGAAATTCCTCTCCCAACCAAAAAAAGGGCGTGCACTCTTCTTTGGTAAGATCAATTTTTGAGAAGATTCATCCCTGATTTTGCAGAGTTAACTTTGAATATTTCTCAGATGATGAAAGGGAAGCAAACATTTGGTTGGTCTTCTGAAGGAAAGGAATCCTTTGAAGGTATCAAGAGAGCTATCGCTAAAACTCCTGTTTTAGCCTGTCCTGATTTTAGTAAAGATTTCATCATCTATTGCTATGCTACAGATAATACCTTGGCTGTTGTGTTAACTCAAGAAGACTCTAATGAGCATGAGCTACCAATCGCGTTCATGAGCTATATTCTGAAAGATCACGAGTTGAAATACACCATGATGGAGAAACATGCTTTTGCAGTGGTTAAAGTCGCAAGCAGCTTTCACTTTTACATCCTCAACTCTCATTCCATGGTATTGGTCCCGGATACAACTGTTAAGTCAATCCTCACACAACAAGAATTTGGATCTAAGAGAGGGAACTGGGTTGCTAAGGTCCAAGAGTATGACATTGACATCAAGCCGACCAAGCTGGTTCGTGGAAAAGGTCTTTGTGAGCTCATTGCTGAAGGAGCCAAACATGAGTTGCTGGAGGAGAAAGTTGGCCTTCCTACTATTCTGTTCCTTAGTTCAGTTGACGAATGGTATGCTGACATCGCCCATTTTCTCACCTATGGGGAATGCCCCTCTCATTTAACTGCCAAAGAAAAGAGGACTGTTAAATTGAGGTCAGTGCAATATGTATTATGGGAAAATGCTTTGTTCAAGCGTGGCTTAGATGGGAGATTTTTGAAGTGTGTGGACAAGGAACAAAGCAGAGAAAGTTGCTCTCATTTTCACGATCGTGGCATGGAGGGCACTATT
Source organism: Taxus wallichiana var. yunnanensis (assembly GCA_018340775.1). Lineage (NCBI taxonomy): Eukaryota > Viridiplantae > Streptophyta > Pinopsida > Cupressales > Taxaceae > Taxus > Taxus wallichiana. The sequence continues at coordinate 339,432 of JADAXU010000136.1, forward strand.
CATCAACGGTTACAACTCATAAGATACTCCGTGGAGGATACTACTGGCCTTCCTTGTTCAGAGATGCATCCAAGTGGGTGGATAAATGTAAGGCTTGTCAGACCTTTGTGGGAAGACCTAAATTGGCTTCTTCGCTCTCTCAAGCCGCTTGTGATTGAGGAACCATTTCAACAAAGTGGGGTTTGACTTCATTGGTACACTTAATCCTCGCTTCTAGTGCTGGTCACACTCATGTACTAATCGCCACGGACTACTTCACCAAATGGGTGGAAGCTATTCCAGCTTAAGAGCACTACTTCTGAAGTGGTATGCAACTTCATCAAAGAGAACATCTTGGTAAGGTATGGTGTACCTAACAAGATCAGAATGATAATGCCTCGAATTTCTCTTCAGCTGAGATAATGGACTTCTGCTATGGGTATGGCATTTCTTTGGCTCACTCTTCAGATTACTACCCCCAGGGAAATGGGCAAGCAGAATCCACTAACAAAAATCTGGTGACTATCATAAGGAAGTTGGTCAATGAGTCTCAACGAAACTGGCACAAAAACCTCATGGTTCCCCTTGGGCCAGGACAGATTACACCAAAGAGAGCTATTGGAATGTCTCCTTTTCAAGTGGTATATGGAGTAGAAGCTCAATTGCGCAAAGGATGTTGGAACCGCCACCTTGCACCTAATGAAGGCCATCAAGATACTAGTTTCGAGATGCTTTGGACAAGAGAATTATGTACCTGCACAAACTGAATGAGGACAGATTGATGGTTGCATTGATAGGATATCTGTTCACCAAGAAGGTAAAGGTCCTGTTTGACAAGAAAGCTAGGTTCAGAGATTTCCAAGTTGGAGACACCGTGCTGTTATGGGACAAAAGACATGAACCTCGTGGCAGCCATGGAAAGTTTGATTCCCTGTGGCTCGGACCTTTCAAGATCAGACACTTTGCTGGTGAGAATTCCTTTTATCTTGATTACATGGATGGTTCTTCTCTCCCACTTCCTTATAGTGGGCAAGATCTCAAGTTGTTCAAGTCCTAGGTGATTAGGAGTCCTTGTATATTCTCGATATGTTTTTGTTTTTCTTTCCTTTTTTTTTTGGTGTGTTGTCCTCTCGTATTGGTCTTTTTGACTCCGTGGCCCAATGGATAAGGTACTGATCTGCTTCTCCCGAGTTTTCTAAGTTCTTGCCTTGTCTCATCCCTTGAATTTATGCCAAGTCATCCCTGCATGAGCCACCGTTGTCCACTCAAAATTCCCGCTCGATGAAAGTAAAAATTTCAAAATTTTGAGTTTAAGTGTTTTTCTCTAAAGTACCTAAGTCATGAAATTGAGAAAATATACGTTTTTGGGTCATTTTGTGTGATTTTCGGCCTCTGCTTAACATTTTGTCCCAACCTGTCCCAATTTCAAAAGTGCGTTCGTTCCCGATCGGCCGAAATCCCCAAAGTTGTAACATTTTGGGCCCGTCGGAACTTTTGTCCCAAGTGTCCCAAAACTTTTGTGCGAGTTGTTCCATTTTCGGCCGAAACACCCAAACCACGTACTTCGCGCTGCTTTTCGTCTCAAATGTCCCAAACTTTTCCGAACCTATTGTAACATTTTCGGCCGATTCGCCCGAGTCGCGTACTTTAGAGCTTTTCGTCCCAAAAGTTAAAGTGCTAGTTGTTCCATTTTCACCCGAACCGGCCGAGTCGCGTACTCCGGAACTTTTTGTCTCAAATGTCCCAAGTTCAAACGGGCCTTTTGTTCCAATTTCAGCCGAAACACCCGAACTGCGTACTTCGCGCGTTTTCGTCCCAAATGTCCCAAAATGCATTTGTGCGTCTTCTCCTCGCTTTCACCCGAACCGCCGAGCCGCGTGTTTCGCGATTCGCCTCACATGTCCCAAGCGTACCAAGTGTCATTCGTGCTTATTTTTCCCGCTCTACCCGAATATCATGCTTATTCAAATTGGTGGGTATGTATTAAATGCGCATTTATGACCTTTCTCTCTCCTAAACGGCTATATAACGAGCATTTCCCCTTTGCATTTTTCACACTACTTCCATGCTATTTTTGCTCGAACCCTCGCAATTTGAAAACTCGCGCGTGTATCCCCCCTCCTCGTAATTCCTTTCCGAGTTTAGGTCATGGCTCGAGACTATCAATATGAAGATCAAATTTCAGGGACAGGAACAAATTTCTCCACTTGAGTCTGCCGTTCGCAATATTGGGGACAGTGAAGCTCGTCATCTTGATTTCAGTGATTTTTGGGCAAGAATGGCGGACGCAAACCCTACACCAATGGCGCAGATGATTCACGATAGTGGTTTGGCTTTTGCTGGAGGTTTCCCAATCTCAAGATAAAAGGCCGATACCGTGCTTTCATGCGGAGCTCACTTCGACCCCGTTTCGAGCGAATTGACCAATATACATGGGGAACTCATCGCCAAACTAGATGCTGCCGCCATTAGCACTGCTCTGAGGATTCCAGAGATGGATAATGCCATAGTCGTTTCCCGGGATCAAGCACAGGCCCTGTTCGACCAAGACAAAGGACAAATATAAGGCACGAGTGGCGAAGTCCTGGCTTAAAAACCCTAGGAAGGGAGCTTCTCGTCTGACCAAAACCCTCTTCCGAGTAGATTTCAATGAAGAGTTGTCAGACTTCATAATCTTGCTGCTCTCGGGTTATGGGTTTGCCCTCTACCAACGAATTTCACTTCTCGGATGTGCCCGCCATCAAGCATGGTGTGCGAAGGAACGCAAAATATCAATGGGCGGAAATCATAAGCATGAATTTGACGGAGCAGCTGTCCAACGTGCAGCAAACGAAGAAGTTCTATATGACTTCGTACCTGATGTATACTCTGGCAGCATCAAGGCAGTGGTTCGGTTTTTCTTATATAGATGCACACAAAGACGATCCAAGATATGCCATCGCCCGCAGCTCACCCTCGAGACCAAAGAATCGTAATTTCGTAAGGGTCAATGACGCTTTTACCATGTACATGGTCAGATTGCTCGAAGGTGACACTGCCAGGAGATTTTCAGATGAAGCTATGACTCTAATATCGCACTACGGTGCTTACTTCATCCAGTTCAGGAAATTCTCTTATATCAAAGCTCGCGCCATGAGGGCGCCCCTCTGAGACCGCCCATGTTCTCGCAATGATAAAATGGCCTTGATAGAAATATGCAGTAACTAGACAAGTTACACGTAACTTGCAGAGATAAGAAGATTTTCGGCTTGCACTTTCCCATCTCTCTCGGGAAACTACACTTGCAAAACAGCCCCGGACGCACTGTAACATGAGAGAGCCCCGTACCTATCATGTTTCATTTCTTCAAGCCAAGAACCCGCTTTGACTTGAAGAAGTTTATGAAAGTAACATCAAGATAATCTACCATCATAGGCGATACGTAAGACTACCGGGCCGACTGTGCAGATGATTTTGAGGCCAGGAGAAGGCATTTTGGGCAGGTTCTCCCCGCACCGATCCAAGAACTCGGTCTCTGTACTCAAGTTCCCGAAGGTCTCCAGATGACAATTCTGATCTATACTGTATGAGTATGAAAATGTGGTTAAGCACACTCCTTTGGAGGACCTGGATTGGAACAGGAAAGAGAGGGACGATCTGGCTGAGATCCTTGCTCCAGTCTTAGTCAGGACTAAGGTCTGGTTTGACAGGATGGTTCGAGAATTCAGGAGGCATTCAGGAGAATCCTCTTCTAAGGATGCTTCAACACCAAGAAGAGAAGCATCTATTCCAAGGTCAGAAACACCAGTGAAGACCCCTCCTGCCTCATCAATACAAGGACCTGCAGCTTCTACTCCTTCATCCACTCAAGTGTACCAGAAGAAGCTCAAGGAGGTTAAGAAGGAGCCTGTGGAAAGTGACCCTCAAAGAAAGCAGGCAGAGTTGCCTATGGGACCAGAGAACATCATTGTTCTCAGTGAAAGTGAAGAAAGCGAAGTACCAACTCTTGCAAGTGCTCCTGAAGATCCAACTGATAAAGATAAAGAAATCCAGAGCACTGAGCTTTCAGGTGATGTTGATTCTTCTGCCGCAATTGCCCCAAGTGCCCCACTCACCTCTCAACTCGAGTCAACAGCTGCGCAGACCTTGAGCGTCATGAGCTCTCTGTCTCTTGGTCCCCTTGCTCCTCCTGCTGATTCCTCTTCCTCTTTTGCATGGGTGCAACCTTTGGTTGACAAAAGGAAGAGGAAATTTTCCTCTCGGAGTTCAGGGTCAAATTTTGATGTTGTCGCAGCCTTGTTGGGCACCACTCCTTCTCGTGCCAAGAAAGCCAGAACTACCTCCAGAATAGTGTCTGATGCTCAAGGTCAGCAATTCTTGGAGATTGCAAGCCTTCAACGGATAAATCAGAGCAGGACTTGCAGGTATCTGACTTAGAGCTCTCGAGAATCCCGATGGGAGAGTCTACCCCTGAAGGTGAAATTCACAACCTCCAGGAAACAGTCACAAGAGTCATTGGGAGGGTAGAGAAAGGGCAACAAACTATTGAACACTTGGAAGAACAGCCCAAGTTCTCACTGTGTTTCATCAAGTCTCTTTTGTCTAAGGACAAAGTTTTGGACCCTACCCCATTGACTACTCTCCCACCTCCTGTAATTCTAAGCCAAGATGAAGTGCAGAGTATCAAAGATATGCACAAGTATTCTGTCTATGGCAGAGCTATTGAAGCCCTGGTGGATGACATGCTTGTTGCTGGATTAAACTTCATCGATGAAGCTTTCAAACTCCACAAAAAGGTGAGCAATGTGCAACTCAAGCTCTCTCTCTACTATGGAATCATTGATAAAGAGCTCAAACTCGAGCAACAGATAAGAGACCTCCGACTCATGGGACAGGCAGATGAGAACGTTTTGTTGGCGAGTAAAGTCTTTGATGATGCAAAGGATAATCTATCGAAGTCCTGGGTCTACAGTGTGGAGTGGAAGATCAGAGTCCTGGAGGAGGCTTTGGGAGAATCAAGAACAAGTTGGTGTAAGGGCGAAGCTTTCAAGACACCGGTTATCTCGCTTTCAAAGACATACACCTGTCATCTTCAGATGAGACTTCTAGTACTTCCTTTTCTTGTAAGAAATCAAAGCTCAATTCAGAGCTTTTGTCAAAGATAACTTATTCAAGGAAAGTTCCATCTCCAAGGAGAAAATGAAGGAGATTTCTCTCTTCAATCTCGCCATCAAGAAGCAAACAAAGATTATCATACTCATGTCGAGTTTGATAAAGAGATGGAGAAGTGTCTAGGATTTTGGACTCGCCTACGACTAACACGTCACTCCTCGTGGCAGAGATATAGCCGAGTCATCAAGAGATTCAGTGCAACGAATTCTCAAGTCGTGGGTCCTCTCAGTGACCGACCACCTGTCTTCTTCTCCTTTTTCTTCTCTTCTTTTCTATTTCTTTTTCTCGGATTCATTGTAATAGGTTGAGGTATTGCGATTGGCAATCCTTAACTAATCTTTAGTTAAAAGAAGTAGTTACAAAGAGTAACTGACTTGTAAGCTATATAATGGCCTTTCCACGCCATTCTAAAAGGAGGAAGAACTTGGCATATTTTTCGAAAAGTGTAAATAGATTATAAAGAAATCAATACAGAAGGACTTTTCCATTCTTTGTCTATCTGATCTCTGTTATTCCTAAGCTTTCATTTATTTTCTTTGTGAAGATCATTTGTCTCAAGTTCGTTAGTCTTACCGATTGCATACTCTTCAACTTTGCAAGCTTGGTGATCTTGTATAACCAAGAAGGAACTTTGTGTCCTTGATTAATGAATCGTGTTATGTTAAGAAACTTTATGTTCTAAGCAGATGTTATTTTACGTAACTTTGTGTCTTTAAATTCCATCTTATTTATTCAATACAAATGATCTTGTTTCAATTCATAATTGTGACTTTCGCATACATAAAGAATTACTCGATATCTATAACCCGCCACCTCATCTCGCCACCTCACCATGACCTAGCCCTAACCCTAAACCAACCTAATTAAGACCTATGACTTGGTCCAGACCCACACCCATGACTCATCACCCCTCACCCGCACCAAAACGAGCCTAATAATGACTTGACCAAGCCCACAACTGATCCCTCGGGAGAAAAGGAGGGAAAGATGGTTGTTTTACTAAAAATAGCCACTTTGACCTAACCGACATCGGTTCCTACTCGACCACCGTCGGTTACATAACCGCCATCGGTTCCCTGTTAATGACCTCCCCCAACCAAAAAGAAAGGATCCGGAATTCATTTGCAAGACAAAGAGACAAGTGAAGAAAAGAGAAGAGTTTGCAGAGAAGAGCATCGAGTCAAGACTCGCAATCGAGCAATCTGGATCGTTGTCACCCTCATTCAAGCATTGGAAAAGACTGAGGATAGCTTCATCAGCTCGCTTTCCAATACGGATCATCCCAACTAAGCCTTACTATCACCACCACATTCCTTGGACCTGTATCTTCATCAGAACTAAAGTAAGTATTATCTTGTAGTTCTTTGTTATCATTTTGCTTTAATTCATATCAAATGGGGAACTGACCACCTTCGAAAGGAAGTCTAATATTTCCTGGGCCTAAGGCAGTTCCCTCACTTATTGTCTAACTAAAATCTAGTGGTCTTGTATTCTTATTTACAGGTAGTCCTTCCCACACAAAAAGGAGTTCTTCACAATCGATCTGATCTCTCTACTTTACGCGCACACCTTCCCAACATTCAACAGGTATTCCTCCTAGCCCTAACCCTTATCTATTTCTCAAGAGAATGAAAGGATAGAAGCAACTCTATTCCGAACGGAAACATTCTGTGTGAAACATTTTGGCACGCCCGGTGGGACCCATTTCGGGTTTCTTTCTTTCTTGCTTGCTTTCATATAGGGAGCATACTTGTTGTTTGTTTCTGCTAAATATTCACAAAATATTTTGTCATTTTGGTAAAAGAATTTGTCTTGCTTTCATATCTTTGCATTTAGTGAAAGTCATCTTCTTTGCTTCATCGAATATCATTTTCGATTTGGGTTTAAAACACGTGCATCACATTCTTGCTTGTTGTTTTTAATTCTAGTGAACGTAGATTAAGTAACAGGTCATACACGTGGGGGTGATATCCATGGTATTGATGAGAAATTAATCTTACTCTCACTGCACAACACATACCAAATCACATCATAATCAATACAACAGCTCAAACCTCCCCCCTTTCCGTGGTATTCCTCCGCCCGATTGAGGTAGCCTTATGAGCCACAACAAACTTGACATCTCCCTTAGGTCTTTGTTTAGGATTGACATCATCTGGCATCTAAGGCATAAGCCCAAAGTGATTAAAACTAATCCTAGGGTTAGTCTATTGATTTGCTTGTGCATCTTGCTTGTTTTTAGTTCTGTTTCTCTGTCATACACTGTTTCAGTGATCACTTCAAGATAGTTTGGTAGGTATATTAAGCATTGTTATCCCCAAACCAGCAGCTTCTTACATCCTCTCTTTGCTTTCACAGTGACCGACACCGGTCCCATACTACCGACATCGGTTAACTGACCGACGCCGGTTACATTTTGACCGACATCGGTTATCTGACCGATATCGGTTACTGTGTTTAACAGTTCTTGACACACCAACAACCTATCAATTCCAACATTTTGTTGTTATTTTTCATTCCGGATTGATTAAATCCCTGTCTGTGTCCTCTTTTCCATGGTTGTTATCACCTGAAACCAAGCAACACCATGGTTTCACATGCCTGTTCCGTGCCTTTTCCTGAGTCACCCCCTTCGCATCCTATGGGGAATCCTATGATACCAGCAATTTTCCCAAGATCCCTGTAGGAGATAAGGAATTTGCCAAATTTTTGGATGCTAATCCTAGCACCGTACAATATTATTTGTCTCATACCCCTGACCGTGCACCGACGGTCAGCTCCTCGTTGGTATGCCTATTAGTATCGCCGCTCACTTAGCCCCTTCCCCACCTAATAACTCCACCTCACCATCTTCATCCTTAGCCCCGTCTCCCAGCTCAGTAGCTTCGGTGGTTCATACTGCACCGATTGGTTTTCCTCTCGGTTAACTGGGACCCCACATCATCACTACCATCCACCGCCCTACCTCATCTCTCTCGCAGGTTGCCTCTTTCATCACTTGCTCTCTGCCACCTATACACACGAGCTTTCCCTCACAAGTTCCGCCCACCTTTTCATTTCCACAAATTCATCCGGTGGCCTCAACCTCTTATATAGGACACCCTTATTTGGCTGCCCCAACACATTCATCACCATTATCTTATCAACATTCAATCCCATCATTGTCTAGTAGCGGCTCTTGGACCAATCCTCTCTATTTACAATGAAAACACCATCATCTAACCCAACCAATGATTTAATCAAACAGATGATGGACAAGATGCAAAATCTTGAGGCTTCTGTTTTAGGAAGTCGTAACACCCTGACATACGAGCAAGTTTGTCGGGAGCCTATTCACCCTTCTGTCCCCCTTCATACATATCCTCCTCAATGGGAATTACCAAAATTTACTCGCTTTAATAGTAAGGAGGACCCTCAACAACACTTGCGATCGTTCAGACATGCCTGCTATCTGATTGCTCATGACGATGCCTTACTACTCCGTACCTTTCCCATGTCCTTATCAGGACCTACCTTGGAGTGGTACAGTGCTTTAACCCAACATTCAATCTTCTCCTTTAACCAGTTAGCCCAATCTTTCTTGGATCACTTCTCCATCAATATTGCCAAGAAAGTATCCATTACCGACCTCTATGCCATCCGACAATTTGAAGACGAGTCTATCGCAGATTTCATTGGACGATGGCGGGGCCTCATCAACCAACTTACTTACGCCTTACCTCAGGCCGAGCTCATCAAACTATTTACGTGGGCCTGTGCTAAACACATTTCTCCCACCCTCCAAATTCAAACTTTCCGCACATTTGATGAGGCCTTTACTATGGCTCGGAAACTAGAGATTCGAGCCTTAGAGGAAGAGAAATTGAGGTTACGCAACAAAAGCTCAAATTTCGGACCCAAGACTCTACCACCAAACCCAACACCACCAATTCTCACACATCGGCTGCTTCGAAATCAAAGGGGGGTACACACGCTGTGATGGTCAAATCTCAAGCACTGTCTAATACCCAGCCGAAAGCCACCTATAAGTATAAAGCCGAGCCCATCAACTATACTCCCTTGGGAGAAACTTATGGTGTGATCTTAGACAAATTGCTTAAAGCAGGAGCTATCACCTTGCCTCCTATTAAACCTCACTCCGGTTTGATTCCACCCACGCTATTCCTTCTTGGTATAAAGAAAATGACTTCTGTAACTTCCATCGCGTGAAGGGACACAACACGAAAAAAACGCAAGATGTTGAAAAACATAGTGCAGGAAATGGTTGATGCAGGGGATATAACTCTCGATAATCCTAATGCCCCCGCTAATCGAAATTTAAAAATTTTCAACAAACCATTTCCTAACCATGCATCTAACAGTAACACAAATCAAGACACCTCAGCCGAGGAGAAGAGTGTTCATGAAATCCATGCAGTTTTCAACTCCCAACCAAAAGCTTCTATCGAGGAAATTCTGAATCAGGCCTCTTCACTAACGCAGGGATCCGCACCCCCTACACCACCATCAAGACAAGATGATAACCTTGCCATTCCTTTACCCATAAAGGAATTAACCACCAGAGTTCTCTTCTCACGAATGAGTCTTCTTACACCACATCCCTGCAAGACTGTGAGCGGATGTTATCTAACTTATCTATTTCCCAAACATTTCCTTCCACCACTCTTACTATAAAAGAAGAAGGCTCGCCACTGTTTCTGTCATCCTTAGAAGAGAAACCTCTCGAACCGACATCACCAAACTCCTTAATCATGATGGATCCCCTCAAACATGCCTTCCTACCTATTAGTTCTTCATCACCTAAATCTTTTCAGTGACCGGTTGACCTCTTAACACCCATTGATACAACGCCTCATTTACCCCCTGTATCACACCCACAGTGGACCGGAATCACAACCCACCTCTCTTCCATACAAAATTTCTTCTTCACACGTGAAGATTGTCATCCCTTAGAAGATAGACGAGTCCTATGGGAGCGTTTGAGTACACCATGCTCTACTCAAATGCAGATGACCGATCCAGACACCTCTACCATATACCCGAGGTGTTTACAAAAGCTCAAAATGCCTATGTCCTCATCTTCACCCCCTCATCTCTACCGAATACCTCATCCACCTCTATTAACCTAACCAAACCTTCCCCTACGCTTGGGACTTCACCAATACCCAGCCTAACACACCCACCTAAATGGTTAGATTTATCCAAAAATAAAGCCGTCCATCCACCTAGAGACAGACTCCAATCTCCTCAAGTCCAATCTATGCCTCTCACACAACTAAAACCCTCGCCATCACACCTACCTTCTATATTGGGACCTCACCCTCCACCTTGCCTCAATACATCATACCTCCCGTGTTTTCTTTAAAACGACCGCACCACCTTCGCACCCATACAGAGATCCACGGTGTATCAACACCATCACCCCAAGTATCCGTCCACCTACCAACCCTAAACAAACTCCATCATCAAAGGATTTGTTTTGTTTGTCACTCCTCTTTCCCCGTGGTTGTTTCCTCGCCACCACGTCATCTCGTGGCCTCATCATCTAACCAAGCTAAACATGACTTCGCACCAAGAAGCCACGTTTAGTTAAATCCAATTATCAAAACCCTTGTCTAAACCACCACCCGTACGAACCAACCATACCCAACCATTACCAAAACCCACCCAATCAATAGCCTCATCTTCCTCTGACTTTGACCCGCTCAAAGGATCTTACGCCAAGATCCTTGATATGTTGGTGGAGAATGCGACCATTTCCCTACCCCCACTCAGACCCTATGATCCATCTAAACCTCGACCTATAGGTTATGATGAGTCTAAAATCTGCGCTTACCACCGCACACCAGGACATGATGTGGAGGGATGCAAAGCTTTGAAAGCCATCCTTCGTCAGTCACCTATCTCGGATAGAAAGGTTAAGAAAGACAACTTACGAAGGGAGAAACCTTTAGCTTCAATCCCCTCTCCTATACCACCTGTCCCCGCCTCACCAAGATCTATCATTATTGCAACCCCACCTCTCGAAGACAATGACTTATCCCTGCCATCTTCCTCCTCTCGTGTTCACGAGATCAACATGATTAGTATTGCTACTCGAGGGTAGAAAAACAATGGGAAAGCTAAAGAAAGCACACCTACGGCCTCTCTTTCTCCGTCCGCCATCCCGATCGCACCACCACCTAAAGTGGTTATTCGTGGACCTGCCTACCCCATCTCTGATGGAGTTTCCCATCATACCATGATCAAACAACTTCACCAATCACCTGTAAAATGACATTGTATGATCTCATTCAAACCTCTGAATCTCATCGACAAGCTCTCATTGAAATCCTTCAAGGGATAGAGGTCCTACCTAACGAAACCTTGCCCGTTGCCTCCATCTTAACACCCAACCACGTTGCTTCTCTCACCAAACAAATCTACCACTTCTGTCCCTATACAACAGCAAGCCATTTCGCCTCAGTTTCTCTGAAGATGAAATTGTCGTCTTTGGTGCAGAAGATCCTGACCCCGCTCTTTTCATCTCGGCTTACGTCCGGGACATCCGAGTACGTCGTGTTATGATTGATGGGGGTGCTAGCCTAAACATCATCTCTTCCAAAGCCTTCCAACAAATGAATATCCCTTCTAGCTGCATGTGTGCCAACCCCACCATGTTGTGTTCATTCAATGATGCTATTACTTCTACTTTAGGCACCGTGATCCTTAACATTCGTGTAGGGCCACGTACCTTACCCGAACTCTTCTATGTCCTTGAGGGAGAATTCCAATACAACATGTTGTTAGGCCGCCCTTGGATCCGGGCTATGGGATGCGTTCCCTCCACCTTACATAGATGCATAAAATTCGAGTATGAGGGGAAGTCATACACCGTAAAAGCTGACGCTCCCCCCTTCAAAACCTGCAATATGTTATATCACCCTAATGATGTGCTTGTACTACCAAGGCACCCATTCATCCAACCCAACCATCTACTTCGCCCACACCTCAACCATCCACCTTAGCCGCACCTACACCTTCAACCAATGAAACCGCCGCCGCAAATACCACTTCCTTCCCCGCGGACAACATCCCAACCTCGATCCCTGGTAGATGTTTTTCAATGCCTTACGCTGGGGAGTATCACCTATATAACGTTAGCACTTTCCATACCCCACACAGTACGGACAATTACATGCGCATCCTACCTACGACTGACCGTGTGGGGGAGGTGATCTCCCATGGACCACCTACCGCCGCACCAACCTAACGTATGGGGGTGTCGACGCATCCTCTCCATTACCCCGAACCTCCCCTTGGTGTGGTTCCCTTCCAATCTGATTTTCAATATCTAACAAATCATCTTTTTCACCCTCACCTTCGACTTTGTGCTTGGAAAGGTTTTGGTTTCGGTCTTTATGAACAAGGCCGACATACAATCATTCCCGTGACTACACGCAAACACAAAGATCGTAGTGGTCTTGGATTTTTTGAAACACTTACACCAAAGAAACCTCATGTCAATTGTATCCGGGAAGACAATGACATTACCTCTTCTGAACCATCATCACCTATTTTTCCATCTTCACCCACAGAGTCGATAGACCCGGAATCTATCCCTCCTAACTTTTTTTTTTCGTAAATGCTATCTTCCTGGGTCCTCTCACTTATCAACAGATAATGAAGACCCATCTTCTCTTCCCCTTCTGTATCCAGACATGATCGAAGAAGACTCACCTTCAATTAATGTTGTTGAGTGCCAGGATGATGACTCCATCCTCACTTACCTTGGCGCGGATGACTCTTATATTCAACGCGCCTTACCATCTGAAACTCAAACCATGTTGAATGAGTCGACTATAGAAATCAACATCCACACAGAGGATGATCCTCACATTGTGAAGATCGGACAATCTCTTAACGCATCAGAACAAACTACCTTCACTACCTTCCTCCGTGCCCGCAACCAAGCTTTTGCTTGGTCCTACGCTGACATGCCAGGAATCGATCCTGACATTGTTGTCCATAACATTACTCTGAAACCCGACTCCAAACCAGTTAAACAGAAACTGAGAAAAATGCATCCACGCATTGCCCTCTTGGTCAAAGAAGAGCTTCAACGACTCCTTTTTTTCCTTCATCTTACCTATTGACTATCCTCAATGGATTTCTAACATCGTACCTATCACTAAAGCGATGGGGGACTTCGGATATGTATGGATTTCGGGACCTTAACCTCGCTTGCCCAAAGGATGACTTCCCCCTACCTAGTATTGATCAACTTGTTGATCTCACTGCAGGCCATGAGATGCTTTCTCTCATGGATGGCTTCTCGGGATACAATCAAATTTTGGTAGCCCCGGCCGATCAACATAAAACCACCTTCATTACTCCTTGGGGAACCTTCTGCTATCGTGTCATGCCGTTTGGCCTTAAGAATGCTGGTGTGACCTATCAGCGGGCTATGACTTACATTTTTCATGACATTATGCACACTATCCTTGAGGATTATGTCGATGATCTTCTTGGCAAATCTAAACATCGCAGTGAACATCTCGATGTTTTAACCATTATTTTCGATCACCTGTTAAATCTGTGTTCATCTTCAACCAAAGAAATGTGTTTGGTGTCCTTTCAGAAAACTCCTTGGTTTTATATCATCTCTTTGCGTGGCATTGAGGTTGATCGAAAAAGTCAAAGCTATCCTAGAAATGCCCCCACCCACTAACCTCAAACACCGCGTAGTAGTTTGCAGGAAAACTCCAATCTATCCGGTGTTTCATCTCACAACTCTCTTGATCGATGTCAACCTTTCCATCATCTCCTTAAAAAGGACATTGTCTTTCAATGGAGCAAAGAGTGCCACCAAGCCTTTGAGGCTCTTAAAGCCTATCTCTCGCAGCCACCCGTGCTTATCCCACCTCAGATGATCACCCTTTCTACCTTTACCTTTTCGCCACCGACCATGTCAGAGGAGCCATGCTCACACATCGTGACTCGAGCATCGAGAACAAGCCATTTATTACATAAGCCATACTTTTGTGGATTACGAGACTAGGTATACACATGTAGAAAAGTTGTGCCTAGCCTAGCCCTATCATTGTGGCCACCAAACTCCGACATTACCCCGAATCACAAAACTTTTGTCATCACCAACGCTGACCCCATCCATTATATGTACGCCAAACCTCATCTAAACCAACGCATCGCCCGATGGCTTATGCTCCTCGCCGACCTCGACCTTGAGTTTGTACACCAAAATCAGTCAAAGGACAAACTATCGCAGACCAACTCGTGGAAGCCCCTTTACCTGGGGAACAATTTACCAATTTTACTTTCCCTGATGAACTCATCGCAACTCTTTCACTCAGTGAGGTGTCGTATCCAATGACCCTCTTCTTCGATGGATCTAAATGCCAGCATGGTGGAGGGGCAGGTGTTGTTCTCATTCCTCTTGAAGGTGAACCTATGCCTCTTTCATTCAGGCTCGATTTCCCCTGCACTAATAACATAGTGGAATACGAGGCCCTTGTTTTGGGTCTCCATGTTGCGTTACACTTAGGTGTAAAGTCTATTAACATTTTTGGTGACTCTCAATTGGTAGTCAATCAAGTTACGGGCATCTACCAATGTAAAAATGAGGAACTTCAAAAGTACAAACATTACGTGGATTCACTTTTGACCTTATTTACTCATTATTCTATCCAAACCATTCCCCGCTCAACTAATAAATTTACAGATACTATGGCTTGCTTGGCCTCGCAAATTCCTGCCTCACCAACTGACTCTGACATATTTGTCTTGGTCCAACAACTCTTTGCCCCATCTTACTTAGTCCCGGATGTTTGTATGGTAAATAATGTATCTGCTAATTCACAGGATACCTGGTATCACCAATTTCACGACTACCTTACAACCTCTGTTCTCCCACCTGACCTTACTAGTAAATGGCAAACGTGCTTTTCTTAAAAGTGTTTCTCGTTATGTCATCATGGGGGACTCCTCTATAAACGTGGCTTTGATGGCATCCTCCTTCGATGTCTAACCAGTGCAGAGGTCACCTATACCATCCAACAAGTCCATGATGGACTTTGTGGTGGGCACTTTAGTGGCCTCGCCATGGCCAAACGGATCCTTCGCCTAGGATATTATTGGCCTACTCTCAATAAAGATACTGCTACGAATATGTTAAGCGTTGTGTTATGTGTCAACAACATGCCAACCTTCAACATACTCCTAGCCACCCGCTACAGGTCGCACGAGATCTTTGGCCTTTCTCACAATGGGGTTTAGACCTTATTGGTGAGATTCACCCGCCTTCTTCGCAACGTCACCATTGGATAATCACAACAACCGAATATTACACTAAATGGGTGGAGGCCATTCCACTCATTTCAACCAAAAAAGAAAAAATCGTAGAGTTCATCAACCATCACATTATCTGTCGTTTTGGTGTTCCTCATCGCCTGATAACAGATAATGGAAAATATTTCAAAAATAAGTTGTTACAAGACCTTTGTGACAACTTTGGTATCAAACTTAGCTTCTCATCACCTTACTATCCACAAGCAAATGGTCAAGCCAAATCTTCTAACAAAACCCTAACCAAAATTCTCATGAAAGTCGTTAACGATTCTGGAAACAATTGGCCTGATCACATCCCCTTTGCCCTTTGGGCTTATCGTACCAGCATTCGTACCTCCACTAATGCCACACCATTCTCTTTGGTATATGGTACCGAGGCTGTCTTGCCTCTCGAAATACAAATCCCCTCCCTAAGAATATCTCTCCAGGATATTCTCACCAATGATGATTTCCGCCAAGAGCGGTTAGCCCAATTAGAGCTTCTTGACGAGCGTCATCTTACAGCTCTTGACCACCTTCAAATCTATCAAAAGTGCATCAAGCGTGCTTATGATAAGAAAATTCATGAGCGTACCTTTAAGATTGGTGATCTTGTCCTCAAAGAGAATCAACATGTGACCAAACTAGAAAAGAGAGCAAACGTGGAAAATTTGCTCCTAATTGGATTGGGCCTTACATTATCACTCACACTTACGGATCGTGCACTTACCATTTAGCTTCGCTTAATGGTAAACCCGAGCTCGAACCCTTAATGCCTTGCATCTCCGACCATTCTACTATTGAATTTAGTGTTACATCACTTCTTATCTACCTTGCGCTCGTCCCTTGAGCTCATTTACCACCTCATACACCTTTTTTTTGTCATGCATCTCAAAGTAAAATCCAACCCACGTAGTTTGATCATCACCTCCTCTTAAAGATGCCTTCTCCTTTTTAGTCTGGTCCATGACTTAAAAGTATCAAAATAACAAGTTCTCAATTATACAATTCTGGGATATTCTTGAGTCAAACTTCCTGCAAAACTAGATGCTTCATGTCAAACAGACATCTAGACCTCTAAGCTATAAACTAGACTGTTCCCTCGAAGGACAGCTATGTGCAAAGCCACATCTGCTATTATAAATAGACTGCTCCCTCGAAGGACAACTATACACAAAAGCCGCATCTGCTACTATAAATAGATCGCTCTCCTCAAGGATAGCTATACAAAGTCAGCCTCTATCAGAAGCTTCTCGCATTGATCAGCTTCGTGAAGACCTCAAGAACAACAAAATGCATATCCCATATAGACTTCCCACATCGATTAGTCTATATCCAGAAAAATAAAAGCAATATTCAAAAGCACTTTTGAGTCATGGACTTGTCTATTTTGGTTTGGTTCTCTTCATCATAATAATCACCTTATAACAAGTTCTCTGCGCCCCAGCTATACCATCCACCTCACCTCACCATTCTTCAAAACAACAAAACTCAAGGGACGTGACGTATATCCGATATATTGTGATTATACAACTCTTTTCACCTATCGACTTCTCGCCTATGCAAGGTACCTAGGGATTCAAGCTCATCCTATGATAATACGTGATTTGTTTAGCTCTTTTCAACTATGGGACATTTTTGCCTCTTTTACCCGAATCTGGGATTATATGTTGACCTTAATCAGGACATGGTTCCCTTATGCTTGGGTAAGCTAACCCTCGCTTCACCTATACCTTACCAACTCCAACAACCTTACCCTACCAATATCAAAAATTTTACCAACCAACAAATTGCCTAAACACAACCAAATTGCCTAAATTCATCTCTCCCTGGTCCTAAGGGAGAACTACATCGGTCTGAGGCCCCTCCTTGCTTTGTGCAATGGGCTATGTAGGCAAGCACTTGGGAGACCTGGGGTCTCCCAAGGTTAGCTCGACCATCCCCTACCATAACCTATCATGTGTTGTGTTTTTGCTTAAAAATATAAATGATTTCGTATATTTATATTGATAACACTCACCTTTGTCCTTTATCAATTCAAAACATTCAAAACACAAACATTTCTTATTATTATCATAAACTCAAAATCACCATACATATTCAGTTTTATTTAGATGTTAAACAAATACATCTTCTCTATCATCGACGCGCAGGTCGGCATCCTTATTTATTCTTCTACCCCTATAAAATTCACTGTAGACCCCCGCGCCTCATCCCGAACTAGGTAGTGATGGTGATCATCGACGCCGCTCACCTGGCCTCTCCATCCTCAAAGGTGCCACTACTATTGGTTCCTCCCACTGATCCACCAATCTCTCCTGTAACATATGAATACGCCCTCTCGCGTGGAGGAATCTCACCTCTAGTCTCTCCACTCGTGACTGTGAAACCGCTAACAATCCCGTTGTCTCATTCACCTGCGTTTGAAGCTGGTGAACTAAACCCTGCAGGTGATCTCTCTCCGCTGTAATCACAGCTATGTCAGGATGATCGGCCCTCTCACGTGTACCTCGCAGCTCTGCTACCCACCATAATCTATAAGCCTCTGTCACTCCTGCATCCATTACCCTGCGATCGGCTGCTGTCTCTTCTGGTCCTTCTGGAGGTGTCGGCCGGGAGGTGAGAATGTTGCCTCGGCGTCGATCCTCATGTATGGTCTATAAGCCATGGGTATATCCTGAACAAATCCAAATTGTCGCCGCACGCGATCTAGAGGAATCCTCTCGTACTCACCTGGCCTGTGTCCCGCGATCCACCTCAATCACTCTACACCCCTCAAATCCTCGGCTATGTTCTCCGTCACCATATAGTTCCCGTAAGGCCTCCAATGGATATCCGCAATCGTCACCATCTCCCACATCTACCTATAATACTCGACGTCATCTATCACGGCCTCGGATCTCGCCTCTTGCTCTGTCTGGACCCATCGTCTGAATCCCAACCTCGCACTCTGCTCTCTCTTCCTGGATTGGTCGGCCTATTGGTCACACACACACAATGTGCTCATAGGCCCAACAATGTAATAAGTATGCACAATCCAAAGTGTAGTCCTCGTGATTTTTCCCGCAGCCCATAAACCCCGTATAGCTCCGCCAGATATGTGGGTGCCCATGTGAAAGTCACACTCCTTTCTATCATTTCCCAAATAATACACATCAATGATTTTGGAAATCTTCCCCGTCCATCCCCTCGGTAATGCATAATACCCCACCGCTATCATTAATACCACTGCCAACCTTGTTGCCTCAGGGTGTGCTGCAAACATTATACCATAAGTGAATGTCAAACCTCGCTGTGTCAAATCTCGTGCAGCTGGACCAAATACTGTTGTTATCGCTCCCGCGCCGCTGTTAGGCCCCGCCGATACATCGGTCTTCCGTAATTGGGAGTCTCAAAATTTGAAACACATCTTCTAACGTCACTATCATCTCCCCTGTTGGCAGATAGAAGGTATTCTTTTCAGGATTCCATCTCTCAATCAACGCCTGCAACATAGCATGATTGCATGTGATTCGTGAATAATAGCGGATTCCACTTAACCCCACATGGTTTATCAATGCCCACTCAGCTGGTGTTACATCCGCTCGGACCCGTGACAACAAAGCTGGCACCCTATCATTCATCCTCAACCCCCCTCTCTCCCGCATACATCAAATCAACAAACAACAAATCAATAAATAAAATCCCTAGGTGTTTTTTATCACATTCTGGAATTTTACACAGTAACCGATATCGGTTATAGATAACCGATATCGGTTACCTAACCGATACTGGTTATCTCTAAATGATATCGGTCACTGTCAATTCTATACACCCTGCTTAAAAACACCACCTACGATAATTATTCACTCGTTTACCCCTCTCTGTACCCACAAACATACCCAAAACCCCTGATTACCTACCCCATAACACTCACCCCATCCCAAACCCTTGCCTATCACCTTTTCTTTTTCATCTCTACCCACTTACCTTCTCTCATCCTATTCATAAACATGCAAGAATTGAATTCCAACCAAAACTTATACCTCTTGGGATGCAAAGCAACTGAGGTGGAACCTGTCTTCCCTCTCTCTCTGCCCGCTGGATGCTTCTCCTTGTTCAGCCATGTTCACCACCCTCTTCAATATAACTTGCCTTTCTACCTTCTTAATCTAAGCCCACGATTACTTTACCTATCTCTTTCCTCCTTATCACTCAATTCTCCCATGCAATTACCTGTATAAGCCGTCAACAGCGTCGCATTCTCGTATTTAACTTGTTGCATGACTCTAAAAATAAGAACTTAAGTTGCCTCCCAAGCTTTTCTATTTTTAGAAAAGCTCGTTTTAGCATAACCGATATCGTTACCTAACCGGTATTGTCGAATGACTACCGACTACCACATCGGTTACCTAACCGATATCGGTCACCTCTCTCCCTTTGGTTATCCTAGGCCATTTCTTTGTTTTTTGCAAATTTTTGGTGGCGCCCGCTCTTTTCTCGCATAACGACATAGTTATCAATATCTATCATCGAATACCATCAACACATATGCAAAACTTCATCAACATCATCTATATATACATCAAATTTCAATACCATCGACAAAACACATGAAACATTCTAATACATGCATCAAATCAAAAATTTACACACCATGTGGAGCAAACTCATCTATATATCATCATCAAATCAATGTCAAAATATACAAATTTCCCTGCATGGGGCCTCTTGTGATCTAAAAATACAAAGTCGGCACGCAGGCCTGTCTCTGTCAAAATCTCGACTCGGCTCGCAGGCCGGTCTCTCATGTCAAAAATATACTCGGCTCGCAGGCCGGTATCAACTATACAAAATGTACTCTGCAGCCGGTATATACAACAAAAAATGAATAAATAAATCCTATGTGGGCACGCAGCCTCTATATACACACTCGGTTCGCTCAGACCGGTGTCTCTATCAACAAATCCTCTATATACCCATCTCTCGCTCCCGGGGTGACTCCTCTCTCTCCTCCTCGCTCATCTCTCGCCTAGCCCTCGTGCGGATCTCACCTCCTACCCATCACATCGACCCACCGGCTGTGGCTGCGCCCCCCGTGACTGTGACGTGACTCGGGATGTCTCTCCGCCCGTGAGCCATATATGGTGGGAGATAGTCGGCACCGGTACCATCTAACACGTCCTAATAATATCGGGCCTCCGCTCTCGCCTCCATATATCGGGCCCGTGCCACCATGGCTGGTGGGGCTGGTCCCCCGGCTCCTAATAGAAGTGGCCCCTGACCTACCTATACACCCTGTGCCTGAGGCGGTGCTGCTGTACTGTGCTCGTGCTCGAGGTGGTGCGTGCCTGCTCGTGCTCGCTGTGCTCGTGCTCGTGCTCGTGCTGCTGCCTGCTTGCGTGTGTGTCTGCTGAGGCCGTGCTGTGTGCTGCTCGTGCCTGTACTGCCTGTGCTTGGGCTAACGCCCCGTAGCACCCCACCCACCTATGCTCGTGCAGCAAAGCAGCAAGCTGCCCCTGTAATAACTGCACCTGGCCCAAGAGATGATCCCTCTCCGCTATAACAGCCGCCAAATCTGGGCTGTGGGGTGTGTGCTCTCATGATCGCTCTCTTGCCCTACCCACCACACCAAAAATGAACCTGTCACACCGGCATCATCCACCGTATCATCCGCCGGTCTCTCTGCGACCCAGACTGGGTCCAATGGCTGCGGAGGAGGCAGTGGTGCCTCTACATCCTCCCTCCGATACTGTGGGAAGGGAGGTGGCTCGTCCTGTCATAGACCCAACTGTCGGCATACCCTCTCTAGGGGAATCCGCTCATGCTCCCCGGGTCTCCATCTCCAGCTATCCAGAAGATATACTGGATCCATCGTAGCTGCGCTCGGGCTCCTCCTCGGGGCTGATGGCCTCTGTATGGCCTCCATATAATATCGAGTGCGGTCAGGCCCTCTAACATATGCCGGTAGTATGCCACATCTCACCCTGCAATCACCACTCGTGGCTGGCCCACGACCCCCAACCACCTCTGGAATCCATATCTATACACTACCTGTGGCCCTGGCTGCTGGGGCAACCCTACAGGTCGTAAACACACAATATGCTCGTAGGCCCAAAGAATGTAACAAAATGTCAAAGCATATACCAAATCACCTCATACGGCGATAGCCCCAGAGCTCTCTGTATAGCTGCACCAAATACACCGGTGCCCATGCATAAGCAGTGTGCTCCTCCACCATCTCATGTAATACTCCCATCAAAGCCCATGGGAAGCGACCTCCCTCTGAGTCAGGGAGGGCGAAGCAGGTGATACCAATCATCATCAGCACGGCAAGCCGTGTCTCCTATCGATGTGCGCGATACATATCACCGTAGCAGATGCTCGCACTATGATATGTAATCAATGGGGCTGCATCCCCGAATACCTACAGGATGTTGTCCATCGTTGTCTCCGCATCCACCTGGAACACCACCTCACCTATGATCGGTAGTCTCAGGATGCGATACACATCCTCAAGTGTGACCGTCATCTCTCCAGTAGGGAGATGGAAGACATTGGTTGCCGGATCCCATCTCTCGATGAGGGAAACCATCAAGCTGTGGTCCCTATCCACAGCCCTATATATCTCTAGACTCCGCCGAGTCCAACCTCCCGCATGATTGCCCACTGTGCTGCAGTCACATGTGGCCGCATCCGCCCCAAAGAGAGGGTGGCATCCGATCCATCATCGTCGCGCCGCCGGCGTGCCGCAAAACAACACACTCCATCAGGCCTACCCTTTACAAAACAACTACCTTAACCCTCTATACTCACTCCCCCACCCAATAACCCCAATATCACTAGCCCCACCCAACAAACACCTACAATATCCCCTTTACCTATTCCACAACCTACCAACTACCCCACTCATACTCCACCCACTTTATTCTCATCCTCTAACTATATCCCAGCCCATTTAACCCCTCCCAATTCATCCACAACCCATAACCTATCCTACCCGCACCGGCCCCGACCACCCGATTACCCCCCACCCCACTCACCTTTCCTAGCCACTCTACCTTCTCCCCCTTCACCCCAAAACTCTATCCTACCCGCCTACAACAAATCAATATACCTACTTTCACAACATTACCTCCTGCCCATAGTGACCGGTACCGGTCACACACGACCGCCGTCGGTCGACACATGACCGACGCCGGTCTCGGAACCAACTAGTCTTTAGTTGTGACCTGCTATCCGGTCGCTTAGTGACCGACATCGGTCACTGTCGGATTTCGGGGCCGGATCGAAAACGGCCCCCAAATCCCCTTTTTTTTTATTTTTTACCTATCTACCCAGCCCAATTACCTACAAACTTACCCACCCTACCGTGTTGACTTACCTAACATATCTACCCACTCCATTTTACGATTTACCTTCATTTATTCATTATTTTATCACATTTTAGATTCCTACCCCAAAACCCACATCCTAGCTAAATTCATCAACTTCACACAAATAGGGATTTAGAACCTACCAGTATGACTACACGTCATCGCGGTGGGATAGGTGGTGGTGGTCCAGCTCCTCCCGCACCTCCTACTCCTCCAGGCTGTGCCATAGCTCCAAATCTCCTCAAGCAGGTCCTCCACCAATCAAACTCTGCCTCCTGATCGCTGGGGCCTACCAATCACTCACTCCTCCACTCAACTAGTGCCAACTCAGCCCACAAACTCAACAAAATCAATTCAAAACTCAGACAAGCAAAAGGTTGGTACTCAAATTGACAATGTGAAAATGACATGCCGTATTTTTCTTTTTATAGGTTTTGACATATAACCGATATCGGCATGGCATGTGCGCCCTAAGACCAATATCGGTCTTGTGACCGATATCGGTCACACATAACCGATATCGGTTACCTACTTACTTAACCTAACTCCCACCCTTATCCACCAATCTCCATTTTTCACCACCTCACCTACCCCCGGCTTTGCTAAATAGCCTTATTTTGAATTCATCGGCCCAACCCAAGGCCACAACCCAATCGCCCGACCAAACCAACCAACGGCCCGACCCAAGGCCACAACCAACCAATCGGCCCGACCCAAGGCCACAACCAACCAATCGGCCCGACCCAAGGCCGCAACCAACCAATCGGCCCGACCCAAGGCCACAACCAACCAATCGGCCCGACCCAAGGCCGCAACTAACCAATCGGCCGACCAACAACCAAGGCCCGACCCAAGGCCGCAACCAACCAATCGCCCGACCCAAGGCCGCACCAACCAATCGGCCCGACCCAAGGCCCAACCACCAATCGCCCGACCCAAGGCCGCAACCAACCAATCGGCCCGACCCAAGGCCCAACCAACCCACCAACTAAGCCCCGACCCACACACCACGTTAAGTACCTCGACCAAGACCCACAATTTACGATTCTATCATGTAGCTGTTTGTTCCATCGAGCTCACCTGTTCGTGTTTTAGCATAACTAGGATACTTGACTTGTTCAGCCGACCAGCCTTGCCTAGACCAAGACCGTGACATTTATTTCAACCAAACCAACCATTTGGTACTGCCGAACATGCCTAAACGTTCGGTACCTTACCCGTTATATCCCCTGGAGCTACTTCCTATGCCTTGGATACCAGGATTATATCAACCTTGTTTGGATAAACTATCGACCTTTGCCTATGAATTGCTTGTTTGCTCTTCAACTCGTGTACCCTGGTCGCACTACTGCATTTCAACGTGCGTCGGCTTCTTTGAACTTACCCCACCATCTTACCATCATCTCATCATAATTCACCCTTTATCAACCCTATCCCTGATTTCACGTCACCTCAATCTGTGATAGATTTGAGGGGGATTACCTATACCCTTAACTGGGGCAACCACTTTTTATTTTTGTCAGTGCAACTTTAAAATACAAGCTACATGACAACAAGGGGCAAATGTAGACACCAAATTTGGGTCTTACGACGCCCTTTACCCCGTATCTCATCCCGCAACCTAACCCTACCTCACCACCTAAAACCTTACACACCTAATGATTTATTAATTACCTTATAATTAATAAATCCACATCTTCAAACCCGCCACCTCATCTCGCCACCTCACCATGACCTAGCCCTAACCCTAAACCAACCTAATTAAGACCTATGACTTGGTCCAGACCCACACCCATGACTCATCACCCCTCACCCGCACCAAAACAAGCCTAATAATGACTTGACCAAGCCCACAACTGATCCCTCGAGAGAAAAGGAGGGAAAGATGGTTGTTTTACTAAAAATAGCCACTTTGACCTAACCGACATCGGTTCCTACTCGACCGCCGTCGGTTACGTAACCGCCATCGGTTCCCTGTTAATGACCTCCCCCAACCAAAAAGAAAGGATCCGGAATTCATTTGCAAGACAGAGACAAGTGAAGAAAAGAGAAGAGTTTGCAGAGAAGAGCATCGAGCCGAAGACTGCAACTGAGCAACTGGATCACTGTCACCCTCATTCAAGCATTGGAAAAGACTGAGGATAGCTTCATCAGCTCGCTTTCCAATACCGGATCATCCCAACTAAGCCTTACTATCACCACCACATTCCTTGGACCTGTATCTTCATCAGGAACCAGTAAGTATTATCTTGTAGTTCTTTGTTATCATTTTGCTTTAATTCATATCAAATGGGGAACTGACCACCTTCGAAAGGAAGTCTAATATTTCCTAGGCCTAAGGCAGTTCCCTCACCTATTGTCTAACTAAGATCTGGTGGTCTTGTATTCTTACTTACAGGTAGTCCTTCCCAAACAAAAAGGAGTTCTTCACAATCGATCTAATCTCTCTGAGTACGCGCACACCTTCCCAACACTCAAGAGAATGAAAGGATAGAAGCAACTCTATTACGGAATGGAAACATTACGTGTGAAAGCAGGGACCTATTTAGCTCAATGGCAATCAAAAATTTCTTTGTTTTATCCTTAAAGAATGCAAGAATAGGAATCTTTAGCTCTTAACAATGGTGACCTCTCAAGAAAACAAAAGGCAAGCTCTTAGTCTCTTTGTTATATGCTTTGCATTTGCTCTCTTAAGAAGTTTTAGGTGTAGGTATAAAGGTAGAAGGAGGGCTCCTTATATAGCCCAATGGATAAAGGAAACACTTCATCCCTTTGCATGTGGGATAAAGGTAAAACATGATTAGGAATGGATAAGGTTGCTTTATTAAAGGTAACCTTAATTTAGAAGGGTTTAATTTATGCTTAGCAAGTCATGGGAGTTGGGGGTGTTTTAATTAATCAATGGTGATTAACTAATAGGTAGATGTCAGCTATAGAAGATAATTAGAGGAATATTAGTACTATTTAGGCTATTAGAGGGGATTAAATCAATTAAATATTGATTTATTGGTTAAATGGAAGGAAATCTAATTAATTAGTCTAGGTAGAAGGGGTGATTTATTAACGAAAGGTCGTTAATTAGGGTATTTGTTGGATAGGTAACTTAATTAATTAGCTTAGTGTAATTAATTAATGATGATATGAGGGAAAATGAGTGCTTTTGATGATATGTCGTCGATTTGCGAGAAAGACGATAATTAACGCAATTTAAGTATTTAAATTGCTTGGGCGTAATTATGGGTGTCTACATTTTCCCCTCTTTGGGGTGGTGTAAGTGATGCCACTTCAAAGATAGTAGACAGGTGGAATTTTGAAGAGGTAGAAGAAAAATTAGTAGAAGTGAGAGATGCCCCCTCAAGTGTTGATGGGGTGATGAAAGAAGATGATCAACGATCAAAAAAGGTGAGAGATAGATAGAAGAATGGGAAGAGGCAAGATGCCCCGGTAAGATGGAAGAATAGGGGTGAGAGGAAAGCGATGTAGAATGAATATGGAGGAGGGGAGAGAAGAGCTTAGCCTCTAGCCACTATGTATTGGAACAATTTTGGTGTCATCATATTGCCATAAGAGCTACATCATCGGTCCTTATGAAAAATATAAGCATATGACAAAGGTAGAATGACATGAAAAGCCATACTACGAATGATTGTCCATTGCTGAAAACACCAACTCCATGCAACATACAAAATGTAATGCAATACGAGAAAGTGAAAGATGCCTAACTCCATGCAACATACAAAATGTAATGCAATACGAGAAAGTAAACAAGCTAAACTAACAGAGAAACATAATATAATGTTTTTATTATCGAGCTTCAGTTACGACCTATGTAAATTAACGACAAGGGTTGATGATGGTGCCCCAAGCAAGGATACATGTGAGGGGAATAACGGAGGACACTTGGGTCTGATGGAAAAGTAATGTGCACTACGAAAAAGCTTGATGCGTGCAACTCGTTGTGCCCAGTATAAACGAATTAATCAGCCTAGCTTTTGTTGATGGAGGTAGATCAAGATGATCCACAAGTCGTGCACATGAACAAGTGAGAACCAAAGAGTGACGTTTTGTAGGATGATTTTTAATTTTTAGAAGTTTTCTGAAACATATTTGAATGTTTTTGATGATTTTTTCTCTAACATATTTGAATGTTTTGGTTGATTTTAAAAGTTTTATGAAACTATGTACAGGAAGACGAGAAAGCATGGATGCCCCAGCAATAGATGGGATGTACAAGGGCATAAGGCCACATGCGTACCAGAAAGGTGAAGATGCAAAAATGTCCCAACGATAAGGTGGGAGTATTCAAAGGTAAACTCTTCACAGGTAGAAGCGGGACCCAAGGCCATTATGGATAGGTTCAACATGATGATGAACATAAACCAATGAAATGTTGGGAAGAAGCAAGGATGCCCCTAGCGTAAGTTGGCCTAAGAGCACGTGATAGAAAGGAAGGAGAAGATTATTTTTGTGGAAGGGGACAAAGGTGTCCGTAAACATGGAAAACAAGTAACCTTATACACATGGATGTTCTGAACGAAGTAGAAGAATGATGTGAATGATATGAATGTAGCTTAGAAGCCTTGCGGTGAAGAAGTGATTATCTAAAGGCATAAATTGTGAGACGAGATATGGACTAGAGTAAGAGTCGAATAAGATCAAAAAAAAAAAGACACTTGGTAACATACTAATCCTGTTTACTCATAGAGATCCAGTGTGTGCACGTGAATTTTATTACCTCTTGAAGTGAAGATTAAATAGACAAGTGAAGAGACCCTAGCCAATGTGTAAGAATGATTTATTTTGATAAGTGATTTTGTGAATGGAGGCTGAAAGGATAGACTTACATTGCTCATTTGTCGCCCAAGCATCCATGGCCTCGACGGAGATATATTTGATTCTAATCACAACATTTCTCTACTACCGTTAGGTATCCATAGCCCCAATAAAGATTATTGGAAATACCCCAAGAGAGAGGTATTATTAATTTTCTTTTGCTTTGTAGCTTTTAGCTTTTGAGTTTGATTGATTTTGATTCTTTTGCTTTCTAAAAACTTATTTCAGCTCTCTTGTTTGACAAGGGGTTAAGAACCACTGATGGCTTGATGGAAGGAGGTGGAAGTGATTGTGATGATGACATTGGCTAGTGTCAACAAATATGTCCAAAATTTCCTCACAACAAGTTTATTAGATGTTTGAATGTGATAGGATCTCCATGATGTAAGTCATTCTTTAATTTACCAAGGTGATAAAAGACCAGGGGAAAATAGATACCATAGAGATAAATATCGCAAAAATGCATGTGAATAAGCTAACCAAAATATCACCGAAGGGATGAAAATGGTAGGAAGACTTGCAGAAGAATAGCAAGGAAGGGAAGAAAGAAATATCCATGTGTACGCAACACCTGATTGCAATGTTTGATCTTTGTACCTTTGATTTTTGTTGTTTTTTTTTGTTTTTTTATTTTTATTGTTATTTTGTATTTTTGTATTTTTGCATTGTTTTTTATTTTTAGATTTTTGATCTTTTCTTTTTTCTTTTTTTTTTTTTGAACCATTGTTACTAACAAAGTCACTCTGTGTGATAGGATCCAATAACGATGTTTGCAACTTCCTTGATAAGGGAGACTAGGCGTGTTTGTTTATCAAGAGTCATGTTTTCCCCAATCTCAATGATCGTGGTGAGTTCGCACTCAACAAATGACCGTGATTTATCCCTGAAACATAGATTTTGTGTATGGGAGCTTGAGTTCCCTATCCAGAGGTTTATGCACTTTACATCATACTTGATGGTTATGGTGATGTGCGTTCTTGAATCACGCTTGATTTACAACTTTGAGATTGTTCCAGGTTGTTGGGGGATTTTGAGCTCTTGGAAGTCGTGACTGAGCTTGATAATGAACTGTTTGGGTTTCTTATAAGTTGACGCTTGAATTTTTGACCTCGAGAAGGAGAAGAATGCTAACATTTATGATTGATGATAGGAGCGATAGAAAGCGGTAGTGGGCTTTCCACAACCATTGATAGAAGAAATATGTGATAGATGAAAAGGATACGGTCCAAGAATTGAAGAGGATGGGCTACCAGGAGGTGAGCCATAGATAGAAGGTGAAAGGCTACAAGGATGTGGCCCAATAATAGAAGAAGAAGGGATACTAGGATGTGACCCATAAATAGAAGACGAAGGGCTACTAGGATGTGGCCCAAGAATAGAAGAAGAAGGGCTACTAGGACATGACCCATAGATGTAAGATGATGGACTACCAGGATGTGGCCCAAGAATAGAAGATGATGGACTACCTAGGGGTGATCCATACATAGAAGATAAGGGGCTAGTTGGACGTGCCCCAATAATCGAAGATAGTGGGCTACTTGAAAATGTCCCACAAATAGAAGAGGGAGGGCTACTAGAAGGTGACCCACACCTAGATGAAGATGAAGGGATACTTGGCGCTGACCCCACAAGAGATTGTGATTGAGGAATTATGATAGACGAAGAGTTATTGGGTGATGAGAAGATAGGCCATGGATCTATGCAAGACCAAGGAGTTTCATCACATAATGAAGAATGTGAAGATGGAAGAATAAGAGGAGGACCAAGTTGCATGATCTAAGCCTCTTCCTCCATTTCTTGATCAAAGGAATTAACCTTTTCCTCAAAATATGTAGACGCATCAAATTCTAAAGAGAATCCTTTTTGTAATCTACTAAAGGAATATCTTCATATGCCCCTATAAATGCCCTGATTGTTTCTTCATTCTGAAAGAGATCAATCGGTATGAGTTGTTGATGTATCCCTAGGGGTTTATTGGAAGAAATAGGTTCACTTGGTGTGGAAGACTTAAAATATGTTTGATGATTATTGATAGAAGAAGATGATGTGGGGGACGAAGAATATGTGTAGCTAGATGTCTTAGAAGTAGAAGAAGGTGGTGTGGACCTACCTATACAATGGTATGTCGTATGTAAAATAGTAGGATTAATTCCAAAGTCTGTAGATTGCGACGCATGGGTCGATTCAGATGTTTGTCTTGAAGGACTTTGAGTCACACAAATCTTCACAGAAGGAAGATTCTGTGGGGGTGATTGATGAAGGTCTGCAAAGAAGGGGAGGACTGTGATTCAGAGAATCGATGATGACAAGGGTCTTGCAAAGAAAGAGAGGACCGTGATTCAAGAATTGTATTATACTTCTGATTGGAGGGATTTGGAGTTGCGTGTATCTTCAAAGGAAGAAGATGTTGTTGGGGTGACTGATAAAAGGGGTCCTACGAAGAAAGGGAGGACCACGACATAAGAGTCGCATTAGATGATTGATGAAGAGGATCCTGCAAAGAAAGGGAGGACCATGACTTAGGAGTCGCATTAGATGACTTAGGAGTCGAATTAGATGAATCCGAATAGTAGTTTGGATCTGAATCCTCAGAAGAGTCAAAGGAAATATTTGGATTGGAATCCTCAGAAGAAGAGGAAATGTTTGGATTATAATTAGAAGAAGAGTGGGGGGAACTCGAATAATAATTTGGATCAGATGTGTCCAAATCATACCACCGACTATGAGATGAAGGTGGGGAATGAGTTACCGAATGGGTTCTCTAGCGTGAAGAACCAATCGAGGTTTGGTCATGATGGGCATCCTTTGATGTGAACGCCAAAAGTTGGATTCCTTATTGTCGTAAGCGTGAGGAACCGCATGATAATCAGTCATCTCTTGTGTCATTTAAGCACAAATGTCTAGACCTAGATAGTGCGATCAAACTTCTTCAAAGTGAAGAAGGCTCCATGCCGATTTGGGCAGCACAATGGCAGCCAACTAGACATTCATTATGTATGGAGATGCGTGTGTGATTTTCCAAAGGGGGCTAAGGAAAATAAACATCGTGATGATGCAATCTCGATGAGATCAAAAGGGATTGTCCTAGAAAACAAGTTTTCTAAATGAATAATCATAAAGAACAATCACGAAAGTGTGAAACACAAAGCCAATCAACAAGGAACTACTCCCTATGTAAAATGCATGTGTAAAGTGATAGTCTGATGTAAAAATGATCAACACAATGGCAATATTTACGTCAAGCTCAAAATGAACAAGGCGTAAATATTAACAAAGGGTAGATGTGACTCCCAATCAAAGGATACCATGACAAGTTTAACAACCAACAAGGCCTAAATGTTAAAGGGTGAGGATTACAAACGTAAGCCACGTAACCACACCAATTGGACACGTTAATCAAGCTTTACGAAGAAGTGAGATATTAGTGTCAAAGTGGTATCGAAACGACGCAAACAAAGTAAGCGACACTCTTCAAGATTTTGGACAATGTTTGAAGCCAAACCAAGTCAAGGTATACTTGAGGATGTGTTAAAATGTGCGCAGCGTAATGCCACAATGCAGATACTTAGATCACATTTATGAAAAACATGACATAAGTATCTTAATTGTGTCGAGACAATGCACACAAGGTAACACGTCAAAGGGAGATCAAATGATGAATTAATCTGAACTATGATGATGATCTTGACGTGGGTATCAAGATCACAAAGGCTACCAATGATATAAATACACCTCCACACACTTTAGACATTTAACTTACCCAGCCGCAAACATGGATGGGCGTAAATGCAGACAAAAAAGTGGCAGAGACAATCGATTGGTAACACAAAGGTAGTCACTCTCCTTCTAATCAACAAAGTGTCAAAAGAATGTGAAGGAAACAAATCAAAAGAATGACGAAAAATGCTAGCTTCACTTGGCAGAGTTTCACCTCACCCTAAGGCAAGTAAAAACTAGGCAAAAGTAACGCGTCACACGTTTCTCAATGAAAATGTGGTTCACAACTCAACACTATTTTAGAATGGTCAAAGTGGGCTCCTGGCCAAAGTATATTCTCCTAGGTGGTTCTCTCACCCTAGGTGTTACAAAGTTGCCACGAGCGAGCATGATTTACCCAAAAAGTCACACTGACTAGTTTGGGAGTATCTCGGCTTTACTTTACCCCCTTCAAGAACAATAGGCAACTAGTGTGTCTACGTGTACTATCACTGGGGTCACCATAACGGACAACCTGTAACACTATCTCATAAAGGAATCACCAGTCAAGTAGGTAGTGCGGAGCACTTATCTTTGTTTCGCCCAAAAGGTTCCCTCTTGTGTGGACTACTTTGGGGTTCCTGGAACCACCCCATTGTTGTAGCTTAAGGCGTTATGCCAAAGGGGTTGTGTTCTAGTTGAGCAGAGAGGGACGTACCCTTTTCTGAAACCTGCAATACAGTGTTTTGAATATGTTGTTCTTTTTATCTTGTTTAATTAGGTGTGGTTTGGTTGAACACCTTTTGACAACCTATATAACAACTGTATTAGTAGTTTTTACTTCATTTTGATTCCTCCTTTCTTTGACAAGTGTTTTTAGGTCCTGCACTCAAGCGTTAGTAGTTCTCCAAGAAAATCACATTATTTAAAAGAGGATTAAGAGTTGTTTTTGATTCTCAAGATCATCTAAAGATGCAAGAGAAGAGCATACACAACAAATAATCCAACTAAAAAGTATAAAAAATCTTTTCAATCAATAAACCATACAAAATTCTTGATAAATGTTCATTCCCCTAAACCAAAAGTGAAAGATGAAGTTTCCAATTTACCAAATATTATAAAATGAAGACTAAAGTTGTTTTTGATTCTCAAGATCACCCTAAGGTGCAAGAGAAGAGCATACACAAACTTTATCCCAACTATATAGAAATAGAAAATTTTAAATCAAATGACTATTGAAAAATGCTTTGTAAAAGGTTCATTCCCTTAAACCAAAAGTGAAAGATGAAGTTTCTAATTTACCAAATGTTATAAAATGAAGACTAAAATTGCTTTTGATTCTCAAGATCACCCTAAGGTGCAAGAGAAGATCATACAAAAACTTTATCCCAACTATATAGAAATGGAAAACTTCAAATCAAAGGACCATTGAAAAATGCTTTGTAAAAGGTTCATTCCCTTAAGCAAAATGAATAATCAAATTTCTAAGTTTAATCTCAAGTGTTAAAAATATATAGATAAAATTTGTTTTTGATTCTCAAGATCACCAAAAATTTTAATAGAATAGCATACACACGCTTTGGTCTAAATCGAGGAAGCATGGAAATACTACATTCATCAAAACATTAGACATGTTAAAAATGACCAGTTTTAAACTAACTAGAAAAACCTATAATTTTTATAAGTATAAATCCTGAATTTATGTTTCATTGCATAGTTGACTTTAATACCTTTCCAATGTAAAAAAATGGATTCATTTTGAGTTTAGGAGCAAAAATTATGGCCTTCGGAAGATGGGTTACGCATATGCTCTTATGCTCACAGGTATGCACTTGACATGCACTCAAAAAATGTCAAAAAAAACGTCTCTTAATCTGAAAAATGGGTAAATTTTTCCAACCAAGATTCAATTTTGACAACCCATCACATCAATATATGAATAGAAGACTCAACGCTATCAAACATTAACATACATGCTCAAGAATTTAAAATTTTCAAGAAATTGACAAAACTAGCATGTAGAATGATGAAAAAGTAAGCTCTAAAAATGAAAACATGATGAAATTTTGAAATTTTCTTACTAAGATTAAATTTTGACAGCAACCCACCACATTAATATGTAAATAGAAGACTCAGCACTATCAAACAATAACCTACATGCTCAAGAATTTAAAATTTTCAAGAAATTGACAAAACTAGTATGTAGAATGTTGAAAAAGTAAGCTCTAAAAATGCAAACATGGAGAAATCTTAAAATTTTCCCATCAATTCCAATTTTGAAAACACTTCACCTCATTTATACCTACAAGGAAGACTCAACACATGCAAACTCAACAAAACAAGTTAAGAAAAACAAGTTAGATCAACATGTGTAAAAGAGGGTTAGTAACCAAAAATGAAACTTAACTACAAAAACTTGAAATTAAGTGCAAAGGACAATGGAGTAAGTCCCACCGGGCGTGCCAAATGTGTGCAAGTATACTTTTCTTAGTGCTAAATAAAATGAAACAAGAACTACCACCTAAAATAGTTCTACAATTTAGCTAAAACAAAGCATAAACACCATCAAGATAGAGAACTAAGCAAGATCTAAACTAACATTATAACTTTGAAAATATGAGATCAAAACTATGAATGCTATTTTAACATCTCTACTCTCCTAGATTACCAACAAGAATGAATGGACCTATTTAGCTCCAATGGCAATCAAAAATTTCTTTGTTTTATCCTTAAAGAATGCAAGAATAGGAATCTTTAGCTCTTAACAATGGTGACCTCTCAAGAAAACAAAAGGAAAGCTCTTAGTCTCTTTGCTATATGCTTTGCATTTTCTCTCTTAAGAAATTTTAGGTGTAGGTATAAAGGTAGAAGGAGGGCTCCTTATATAGCCCAATGGATAAAGGAAACACTTCATCCCTTTGCATGTGGGATAAAGGTAAAACATGATTAGGAATGGATAAGGTTGCTTTATTAAAGGTAACCTTACTTTAGAAGGGTTTAATTTATGCTTAGCAAGTCATGGGAGTTGGGGGGTGTTTTAATTAATCAAAGGTGATTAACTAATAGGTAGATGTAAGCTTATAAAAGATAATTAGAGGAATATTAGTATGATTTAGGCTATTAGAAGGGGATTAAATCAATTAAATATTGATTTATTGGTTAAATGGAAGGGAAAACTAATTAATTAGTCTAGGTAGAAGGGGTGATTTATTAACGGAAGGTCGTTAATTAGGGTATTTGTTAGATAGGCAACTTAATTAATTAGCTTAGTGTAATTAATTAATGATGATATGAGGGAAAATGAGTGTTTTTGATGATATGTCGTCGATTTGCGAGAAAGACGATAATTAACGCAATTTAAGTATTTAAATTGCTTGGGCATAATTATGGGTGTCTACGGTTGCCTTGTTTTCTTCTAATGAGAATGAGTGGATTTTAGATAGTGGTGCATCGCACCATATGACTTTCTTATCTAACATTTTATCTGATACTAGATATATTTCTGAAAATATTTATTTAGGAGATAATTCATTTTTAGAAGCAACTAAGCAAGGAAAGGCTAAATTTGCAAATGTTGTTATTAAAGATGTCTTTTATGTACCTAAACTTAAGAAAAAATTGTTATCTTGTTCTCAACTTACTAATGATAATTTCATTGTAACTTTTCTTAAAGATAACTGGTCCATTAGAAATCAATTTGGTTCTCTGAAGGTGTTCAAAAGAATGGTTTATACATTTTTTCCTTCTTCTGCATGTTGTCTTTCATCACATAGTAAGAATGAATCTCAATTATGGCATGAAAGATTAGGACATGTTAATTTTATAATTTTACATGATATGTCTACTCATAATCTTGTTTTTGGTCTTCCTTCTATCTCTTCTCATCATAAAACTTGTGAAGGTTTCTTACGTGGTAAGCAACATACTAATCCCTTTCACAAAAATCATGATGTGAATTCCTCACATCCTTTAGAGTTAATTCATAGTGATGTTGCAGGACCTCTTGAAGTTGTATCTCTTAATGGTTCTTTATATGTTGTTACTTTTATTGATGATCATACTAGAATGATTTGGTCATATTTCATTAAAAATAAATCTGAAGTGTTGTCTAAATTCAAAGAATTTAAAGCTTTTGTTGAAAATACTTCTAATTTTTCTATTAAGAGATTAAGATCAAATAATGGTGGTGAATATATTAGTAAATAATTTGATTCTTTTTGCATTAGTTGTGGTATTCAAAGGGAACTAACAAATCCCTATTCCCCTTAGCAAAATGGTATTGTTGAAAGGAAAAACTGTACCATTATTGAAATGGCTAGAACAATGTTGCATTATGTAAATGTTCCTAAGTTCTTATGGGCCAAAGCCATGAATACTATTATGCATATTCTAAATAGAGTCCCTACTAAAGTTTTGCATCTTTCTACCCCTTTAGAAATGTGGTCTAAAAAGAAACCCAGTGTGACTATGTTAGGTAAAACATTTGTGTAGTAGTAATTTATGCATTTAATTTACCATAGGTAATTTAGTTAATTACCATGTGGTAAGTAATTATATGGTTACATTTTTATAACCTTATTATTTGATTTATTTGTATTCACGTGAGTTTATTTTAGCAGTATGTAGGTTGTGTAGTTTTTTTAAACCATATTTTTTTTGTATTATAGATGTTCAATGTAAATAAATATTACAACTCCATATCTTTGTAATATGTTTTATTCCTTATTAATAAAATATACACAAGATACCTCCATGTTTACTCAAAACCTCAACATTTGGTATCATATATATTTTTCAAGAGCTTGTACAAGTGAGTAGATGTTGTAGGAGGATTGCAGATGAGTTGAAAGGTTTTGGATAAATTTGTTGTCCTCACGGAGATCTGTCTTTGCCTCCAACATCTTCCCAAACCCACCCTGCATCCCCACAACCTTCAATTCATTTTCCAGGAAAAATAAAAGTAATTTTTTTTTGTAATAGTACCTCATAAACCATGCAAATTGTTTGTTTGTTAGAGATTATGGTTCAAATCAGAAATCAAATTAGAAAATAATATACTTCCCCAATAGGGTTTTTCCACTAAATTTAGTGGAAAATTTATATGTAGCTAAGTTAGCGGTGCTACTATATTTAATAGCATGTACATTGCATTAGTAGGTTTATATTCAATCTCAAGGAAAGGGCGAGTTGTGGATCCGGTTATAGGATTGAACCAAAAAGGTAGATCATCGAGTTGGTTAAAACCAACATCTTCACCGAGCCAATAGGTGAGTTAGGGTGAGATCAAACCTTGGACCAAGAGCTAGACTACATAAAATTGAGTATTTTGACCGCTTCGATAAGTGAGTCGGTTAGAGCCCTATTTTTGTGGTGAGTTAGTCTCATGGGTTGAAATTTTCATTGGAAAATAGAGAAGATCCATAATATTGCGAACGAGTCACAATGAACTAAAAACTCATATCGATCGAGCCCATGTGTTTTACATATGAGTTGTGGCGAGGTGATGAGTTGCTTTATATTTGGATTTGATCGATCCAAAGGAAATACTTGTAGTAGCTGAGTGAGTTTGGGTAGGAACTAATCTAAGCATTGAGCATGAATCGGTTTGTCTACAACTCCCTTCCTCATGTGAGTCATCTTCACCTTACACCTTTGATATACTAAGTGGCCACATCAAGCCTTCATCACCACCGATCCAATAGACGCATGTATCCCAATGGGCGAGTCAAGCCACTCCTCCCAAGCTAAGCTCAGATTGAGCTCCATCCACACCAAGCTTCCCTCCTCCATGCATAAATCCACCAAAAATTGTAAGAAAACGAGAGGCTTCAAACATAGCAAATGGTGGATCTTGTAAAATCACCAACAAACTTCAAACAACAACATACATTACTTGCGATGAAAATAATTAACGGTAAACAAAACAAAAAAATCAACGTAAACAAAACGGATCTAATTTTGGTGGTAACCCCTAAAACCACCCTCATCTAGTAGTTTGCCACATGGGTCTCCCCCAACTGTCATGTAGACGTTTATAAGGTAGCTCATTTTTAAATCTTGTTTATATATAATCCTCTATTTCATATTATATGTGCTATAAGGGCTTTGTTGGTTAGAGGCAAGGTCTTGGGGGTAATAGGTTAGGAGGTTGACCCCCCAACACTCAACTATTTTTAGTTTTGAATTTGGAGGATTTATATCATAAATTCCAAAAGTTAGTGGCAAAACCACCACTAAACTACCTAGTCATAACTAAACCCACCCCCAATTATAGTAGAGAAAACCTTATTGAAAGGGAAAAAATCTCGACACAACTTAGATTTTGATTCTGAACAACTTTTGTAAAGGGAGGGGTGCCTGAAAGGGAAATTTTACAACATTTTCATTTTTTTGTGAGTTTTTGCATTTCTAGCCATTTTAAACTACGAAGGCCATCATAGCGTCACAAAACAAAAAAATTGCCTTCCAATCAATTTTCGCATAGTCGGTTGTAATTACATATGTTTAGTGTTTTTTTGCATTGTTTTATGCTAACATGCCATCTAGTTGGGAACAATCTAACCACCCAATATGGAAAATAATGCTCCAAAATTATTCTTCCCTAACTGCAACTACTCCACAGTGATAATTACGTTGCATGGAAGAACAAAATTCAAACTCAACTCAAGTTTGAAGAAATTTTACCATCTATGAATGGTTCCATAATCAAATAATTAGATGATGCAACTGCTTAGAGTAAGTTTTCCAAGGCCAATCAAAAGGCCAAGTTTATAATCTTGTTTGCAGTCGCTGATGATGTGTAACCCCACATTCGAGATGCTAAAACAACCAAAGAATTGTGGTATAAGTTGAGCACTATATATGAGGCCTAAAACAAGTATACCATTTTACATTTATAGATTTTATTGCTTATAATGAAATTTGAGCTAAACGAGAAAGTGGAGGCTTTCTTACGGAGAGCTGCATCTTTGAGGGATTCACTTCTAGCCCTAAGAGAGGAGGTTTCTAATGATGATTTTGTGCCCATTATTCTAAGAGCACTCCCTCCATATTAGCATATTTTATGATAGCACTTAACTTGTCAGATCAGACCATTCGATTTTAGAAGTTGGTGAATTTATTGTAGCTAGAAGAGGAACTATACAACAAAGATGAAGAAGAAGAGAAAGCACTATCTTATCATTAAAAATGGAAGGGTGAAGAACAATTTACCTAAATTTCCCAAAAAACAACATCAACAAGGGGATAAGCAAAAGAAGAAATCTTGTAT
Organism: Taxus wallichiana var. yunnanensis; assembly: GCA_018340775.1. NCBI lineage: Eukaryota > Viridiplantae > Streptophyta > Pinopsida > Cupressales > Taxaceae > Taxus > Taxus wallichiana. Next base: position 378,042 of record JADAXU010000136.1, read on the forward strand.
CTACAAACAAGGACATGACTTGAAATATTGCTGGTATAACACATACAAGAAAGGTTATTTAAGAAATTTCAGACCTCAAAATCAACAATCACAACAGGGACAATCACACTATAAGAAAGGGAAGAAGAAGGGGAAGCTGGAAAAAGAAACCTTGCCAAGTAAGGAAATGTAGTGAGTAGGAAGATCATTCAGATGACGAGGACTTCTATACACTACCCATTCCAATGAACCATTTACGTCATCTAGTGTTATGCGGTGTGTTGATTTGGGATCCAATTGAAACATGACTAGGAATAGATATTGTTTTACCACCATGAGGTACACTCCTTTGAACAATCATGTTTTGTTAGGTGATGAATCTTCTTACATAGTACAAGGTATTGGGAACATTTCTCTACCTCTTGGTTTACGAAATTGTAGATTATTTGATGTATTATATGTCCCTGGCTCAAAAAATAATTTACTATCATTTATTCAGCTTCTAGTAATATGAAGATTGATTTTGATAGTCTTCCTAGTAAGAAAGTGTGTTTGATTCGAGACAAATCTAGAGGCTCAAAAATTGTTGCAAAATCTTCAAATGTGGGATGAATGTTCCAGCTTGATTTTTTCACACATATGATCAGACACTAGTGGCTAAGAATGCTTCCTCATACGGTTGTGGCATTAAAGAAATGATCACATCAGTTTTATATATATTGATACACTTCATTGGTACAATATGGTGAGAGGTTTTCCATCTTAAAAAGGATATAGACAAGTGTCCTAATTTCCTCACATGAAAACAACACAGAGCTTCATTCCAGAAAAGTACTTATCAAGCTCTAGGTAATCTTGATTTGGTTCATATCAATCTTTATGGTCCAATGTAACCTAGTCATTTTTGATTTCAATATTTCATGTTGTGTGTTGATTATTCTGAAAAATGTGGATTTATTGTCTTTGTCACAAAAGTGAAGATTTTGATAACTTCAAGAAGTTTAAAGTGGTTGTTAAGAATGAGACTCGTTGTCATATCAGATCTCTCCACTCCGATTAGGGGGGAATTCACCAATATTGAATTCAAATCCTACCTAGAAGCTCACGGGATTCATCGATAGATGCCTCCTCCACACACACCACAATAGAATAGTGTTGTTGAGTGAAGGAACCATATCATCATGGAGATGGTGTATTGTATGATTTATGATTCTCAACTAGTAAGGAAATTTTGGGCCGAAGAGGTGAAGACATTAATTTATTTTTAAACAAATTACCGACAATTTCTCTTGATGGAATAACACCACATGAGGCATGGTCAGATTGGAATCCATCCATTACACACCTCAGATTATTTGGGTGCAAATCTAGCTTGCACATACCCAAGTAGAAAAAAATTGGACATGAAATGAGATAAAATTGTCTTCATTGGCTACAATGAAGAGGCTTTACGTATAGATTGATAGATTCAAATACTAGGAAAGTCTACACCAACAGAGATGTTGAGTTCTTTGAGAAGAAGGAAGTTGAGACTCCTTCTCAGACTCACCTAATGTAGATAGCACATATGTTGTAAAAATAGAAGTATATGTTCCTAGTGATGATGGGGATGATGGTGATGATCAGACATGACCATGACCCATGGGAATAATACAATGTATGCCTAAGTGATATAAAAATATGATCCAAGATGTAAAGTTGGATGATCCTTTAAATACATCCACCACTAGACCACAAACTTGCAGTAAAGCTTGAGAAGAGGTAAATTTTTCTTTCATGAGTAGAGTTGTTGAATCATTGATCCCTCTAATGTTGGGAATCCCTAAAATTGAAAACTTGGAAATATTCCATGGATGTTGAGTATTAGTCAGTGATGAAAAATAACACCTAGAAATTTTTGATCTTCTACTAGGGAAGAAGCCCTTTGGTTGTATATGGATATTAAAAACAAAGTATAAAGAAAATGGGACTATTTACAAGTATAAAGTGAGACTTGTAGTAAAAGAGTATGCATAGACTATGATGTGACATTTACTCCCAAAACTAAGATCAAAATGATTAGGTTGATATGTTCTCTAGTTGCTCAATTTTGTTGGAAATTTCATCGAGATGGACATGAAAGCGTTCCTTTACGAATGAAGACCTATAGGAGAAATTCTACATGGCTCAACTTGAGGTTTTGTTCATACCGGAGAAGAAACAAAGGTATGTTGACTCATAAAATATTTGTATGGCCTTAAATAGGAACCCTGGGCATGGTACATCAAAATTGATGAGTATATCATTCAACATGGATTTATGATAAATTCGTATGATCCCAATCTCTACCTCAAGAGGAAAGGATGAGATATTGTGATTGTTTTTGTATATGTCGATGATCTAGTCATCATTGATATCATAGTGAAGATGATTTATGCTATGAATAAATATATTAATCAATCATTCAACATGATAGATATCGGGCTCATGTACTACTATCTTTGACTAGAAGTATTATAGAAGGAAAATTACATATTTGTTTCTCGGTTGAAATGTACCAAGACAACACTTGAGAAATTAAAGATGATGGATTGCACACTAATTTCTAAAACCATGGAGATGAGACTTTTGTTATATCATACAAATCCATATCCTCTAGTAAATGAAACTCTCTATTGATAGTTGATTAAGAATATAATTTACCTAACCTAAACTAGACCAAATATAAGATTTCAAGTGAGCTATCTTTCCGGGTTCATGTAGGAACCAAGAGTTTTTCATTGGAAAGTAGTAAAGTGGATCTTGATATATCACAAGGGTATTATGGATCATGGTCTAGAGTACAAAAAGAATGATCATTTCTTCTTGACTAGATATTTGGATTCGGATCATGCAAGTAATATTGATGACAGGAAATCCACTTATGGATTTATATTATTTTTGGGATACGGGACTGATATCATGGGGAAAAAAGAAATAAAGTTTGTTTCTCACCCTTTTACAAAGGTTGAAATCTTGTGTTACTGGTGGATCTATCTATGAAGTGATATGGATATATCACATACTTGAGGATTTTGGAGTACCGCAGAAGAAATGCACCACCTTGTATATTGACAACAATGAGGGTGTTCTCAAGCTTGTTTGTAATCCAGTGTTTTATGAGAGAACCAATCATATTGAGGTAAAATTTCATTTCATTCGTGAGCATGTTTTGAGATGCAATATACAACTTCAATTTTTCCAAACAAATGAACAACGATTAGATATCTTCACGAAGTCACTTGCATGTGAAAAATTTTAGTTGTTTAGAGAGTTCCTCTCCTCATCCATTGAGGCAATGAAAAATTAAGGAGGGAATGTTAGGTTAATCCTTTTTTAGTAGTAATTTATGCATTTAATTTACCACATGTAATTTAGTTAGTTACTATGTGGTATGTAATTATATGATTTGTTGGATATTGAGATGTTGAGCGCCGTTGAGAAGGAGCGTTGGAGTAGATTTTGAATTTTTTTAACAATGATGGTCGAGAAATATTTGATGCGAGGCTCCTAAGGATCTCGACCTGTTTCATATTTTCCGACTGACAGGTTGTAGGCGGGGACCATGTGGTCAAATGCGGTTAAAAGAAAAATCCCGAAATCGTAGGCCCACGAAAGGACAAGAGGGATCGGGAATCAAGAAAATAAAAGGGGAGGTCACGTGTTTCATGGGCAAAGTGATAACGACATGAACTTCAACATGCTTGACTCTATCATCGAGGAATCCATCAACATGCATGTGTGCTCCCTTATTGGAAATTTTATTGGTGCTTTCCCCAACATAGACACAATCGGACATTGGGCCTAAAGAAAATGGGTGCCTAAAGGACACATGGAAATTTCATTGATGACTAGAGGGTTTTTTTAAATTAATTTCTCCTTAAAAGAAGACTGGTCAAAATTTTACAGGCGGACCATGGCTTCTTGGAAATTTGAGTCGTATCTCAAGACATGGTCTCTTGGGTTTAACTTGGAAAAGGAAAATATGAAAGACATGCCCATCAGGACAGAATGACTAAGCTCCCCCTTGAATACTAGAATGAAGAAGTTCTCACTAGTATTGCAAAATCAATCGATACGCTCATTGAATTTTGTGGTGCTACAAAGGTAGATCTAGACTAAATGCGGCTAGATTTTGCATCACTGTGAGTGAAAACCAAACTCTTCCTAGCTATATAAATTTGCATTCCTCTGTTGGGGTCAGAAATCAAAAGGTTAAGTTTGAGGATTTCAGAATGAAATGTAAAGACTGCTCTAATATAGGTCATAAATCATGCAAAACTTCAAAGGAAGGGAAAAACAACATGTCAATGGGGAAAAATATGATGTAGATACTAGAGAGACTTGGAGAAATTTCAAGAGGAGGAAAAGAGGCTCCTACTAAAAATGACTTACATGGAAGCCTAAAACTCCTCTCAAGGATAAACAAAGGACAAAATCTAAATCGACAGATCCATCAAAATTGACTCCAACTAAAGTCTCCGAGCAAGGTGATGAGTTGACTTCTATGGAGGAAAAGAATGAGGATGGGTCTACTGAAGGAATCTTATCCACATCAATGATCAGATGCAATATGATAAGTTAGATCCCTTGGATGGTTCAAATAATCCTTAGGAAATGCAAATGGGCTTTAATCCATAGAAAAATGATGAGAAAATAATCCTGGAGCACCAGATCCCTTTGGGTATTCATGAAGAAAATAATAAAAGAAAAAATCTTGATTGTCTCAATATGAAAATCCAAAAGAGTCTGAAGCTAGAATTAAAGAAGGAGAAATTTCACAAGATGGAGAGGAAATTATAGATCAACTGCTCACCCTCCAAGCTTCCAGTGAAAAGGATATTAATCCCTCACCAACAAAGGAAAACAATGAAGAGGAGGAGATTACAGCTATGGTGCAAGGTAAGGAGAATTTTGATCTCAATAAAGATGTAAATTCTCCTAAACCTTATTTCACTACTCTGAATATTGATACTGATAAAGGCAAAGAGAAATAAGATCCAGGGGCTTCCTCTTCTCGAGTCAAAACTCGTAGAGCAACAACTGATGTAGGAGATAATAAATAAAAAGGTAGAACAACTCTGGGAGAATAAAGGAAAAGAGCTATAGAAAAATATGTTGCTCAAGGGACTTAACTTACTTTGGACAGGGTTCCAAGGAAGACTCTTTTAAAATCTAAATGAAAATAATCTCCTGGAATGTCATTGGAATGAATGGAACTCATAAGCAAAGAACTTTAATTTTTCTCAGAAAAACCAACAGGCCTTAGATGCTAGCTATCCAAGAAACCAAGATTCAGTTTGAATCAATGAAGAAGGTCCAAATTTATTTATGGAAATAGTTTGATTATCATTGTGTCGGCCTCACGATGGTGCTTCAAAGTATTTTTAGCTACTTTTAGGGATAATAAACACCTAAATGGAAAGGTCATCTATGAGTCCAAGAACCACTTAACTTTCATTTTCTCTTCGGTAATTAATCCACGATGATCTTTGTATTTTTCTAATATTTATGCCCCTAAGCGTATCAATGGTAGAAATAAGCTATGGGTTGAACTTAAATATTTTAGGAGAAATTGCACTAAGTATAAATGACTGATCATGGGAGACTTTAATACTCATATTTCACCCGATGAAAATAAAGGTAGTAGGCGGGACTTTAACAATGGTATGGATGATCTTGATGATATCCTAAGTGATAGTTATCTTATGGATATAGAGTGGAGGGGGAAAGTTCACCTAGATTAACAGATGCATGGGAGCTGACTTGATTCATGTTAAACTAGATAGATCACTAATCACTACTGATTAGACTCTCACTTAGGATTTTAGACTTGCTAATCTACCTAAAATTAGTTCGGATCATAATCCCATTGTCCTTCACTTCCTCAAGAAAGAGAAATATGGTCGCTACCATTTTTTCTTAGAGGATATGTGGATGGATAATCCTAACCTTTTTGAGAGGATAAAATAATGGTGGAGCATTCATATTTCTTGTTCTACTATGTTCGTAATGGTGTAAAATCTCAAGAACATGAAAAAACAAATTAAAATCTGGAATAAGAAATTTTTTGACATCATCTTTGAGAGGAAGAAGAAAATTCAGGAGGATTTGGCCAATCTGGAGAAAAAAATCACAGAAGAGGGGATGGATATCAATGACCTTTGCACGGAAAAAAATATGCTAGCTGATTACTATATTGTTACTACTCAAGGGGAGACATATACTGGAGATAAAAGTCTAGAGCATTATGGATAAAAGATGGTGATCATAACACAAATTATTTCCACTTAACTACTATCCATCATAGAAATCACAAAAAAATGAAATTACTACCGAGATGGGAGCCTAGTAATAACCCTGGTATCATTAAGGAAGAAGCAGTGATGTTCTACAAAAATATTCTTAATAGGGATCACAACTAGGGAGGGAGTCGAACTTTGCTACTTTCATTAATGACATCCCTAACAATCTTGTTTATTCCACCTCCTTTAAGAAGCTTACTAGTAAAGTCACTATGGAGGAGCTACAAAAGAGTGTCTTTATCAAAGACGAGAGATAAATATCTTGGGCCTGATGGCTTTCCTTCAAGTTTTTATCAAAAATACTAGGAAATATGTAAAAATGACCTCCTCAAAGTGGTAAATGAATTCTTTAGAATAATTAGATTGCTAAAAGAGATAAACATCAATGTCATTGTACTTGTTCCTAAGAAAAAAGGAGCCTCTAATTTCAAATATTTTATGCCAATCAGTTTCGAAAATGTTCTTTACAAAGTCTTTACCAAAATTATTTCCACTAGAATACAACCTTTTCTTATGAGGCTCATCTCACAACAGCAAGGTGGCTTTATCCAAGGTAGATTTATACATGATGCTATTATTCTTGTTCATGAAGTAGTCCACTTTGTACGGAAAAGGAAAATAAATAAGGAATGATAATTAATTTGGTTATGAACAAGTCCTTTCACAAAGTCTCTTGATATTTCCTTGATAAGATTTTAGAAAAGTTTGGCTTCACTAGTCAATTTAGGAAAATCATTTACAATTTCATTTCTTCTCCTATGTTCTCAGTGTTTGTCAATGGGTCTACTTGGTTTTTCAAGATTGACAGGGGGCTTAGACAAGGAGATCCTATGTCTCCTCTCCTCTTTATCCCGATGGCTGAAATCCTGAGTAGGAGAGTGGCCAATGCTGTCCACTTGAGAGAGCTTACGAGATTAAACCCCTCTTCTTTGGATATAAAAGTGGCCAATAAACACTTCACATATGACATAATTTTCATTCTCATGGAATCAGTGGTGGAAGATAAAAATCTGAAAGCTATACTTTTGGACTATGAAGAAGTTTTGGGCCAATTAATTAATTTTGATGAGAGTTATCTTTAATTCCTTCATACTCCTATTTCCAAGAAAAATAAATTCTCTGACATCCTTGGTTACAACATCATCTCTCTGTCATCTTCCTACCTTAGCATGCCCCTCTTCCATGAAAAAACACTAATGAGGTTTGGAACAATCTTATTGATAGGTTTCAAATAAAATTAGCTTCTTGGAAAGGTGTTGTCCTTTCCCAGTGGAAATGCATTCTTATCAACAACACCTTCTAGAACCTTCCCATATATTTAATGTCCCTCTTGAAGTTCTTCAGGGAGGTTATAAAAATAATTGAGAAAATCCAAAAACATTTTCTTTGGAGTGGTGTTGAAGAACAAAATAGGTTTCACCTCGTTGCATGGGACAAAGTGTGTCAGCCCAAGAGACAAGGGGGACTTGGCATAAAAAATTGCAGCATATGAACAAAGATATGGTAGCTAAAATGGCCTAGAGATTATTGAAAGAAGATCTTCAATGGACAAGACTTGTTAGAGCAAAATAATTAGAAAATTCTAGTGGCAATGATTGGCTTCACCGGGAGGATTTTCCTATAGGATCTCAATTATGGAATGTCATTGTCAACTCCAGGCATTTTCTGATCAAAGGTAGTAAGTGGAACTTGGGTAATGGTACGGATATCTCTTTTGGGAAGATAAATGACGCTCAAAGTCACCTCTTAAAAATAGAAATGAATGGTATTCTCTGTCCATTCCTTAAACCAATTTGATTGGAAAAAAGGTCAAGGAATATATCATAAATAACCACTGAAGGAATTAGTTGGATGCAACTACTTGTTTTAGACCATAATGTCATTGAACCTATCAAGAACCTCCAACTTTCTCTTAATTCTCACCATCTTGCTGCTAGAGATACTTGTTGATGAACTTGTCTGGGAAGACTCCTTTGATGGGTCTTACTCTCTCAAAAGTGGCTATAAAATTCTCTCTAAAATTTTTCCTAATTCTATTGAGTGGAACAAAGTTTGGTTTGAAGAGTTGACTCCCAAAATCAACATTTTTCTATGGCTATGCATTAAAAATATAATCCTAATAACTAATAATTGGATAAAAAGAGGGCAACACATACCTAAAATGTGTAATCTATTTAAGAATTGAGAATCAGTCAACCATCTTTTCTTCATTGCAAGTCTGTTGAGTTGAGGTATGGAACACTTTATTTAAGTTTATGGGATTTCATTGGATCCTCCTAGATAATCTTATCTCATCATCCTGGTAATAATGGCACCCTCCCTTCAAGCACATGATTTTCAAAAGGATTTGGTTATTGTACTTTCCCCATATCATCTCGGCTCATCTAGACAGATTGGGAACAATAACATCTTCAGCAACAAAAAACTATCCATTTGCAGGTTTTTTAATCAGCTCCTTGAAGGCATTAAGAAAGACATATCTAGATTTAGGCCCAATAAAAACTTTAATCATAATGAAAAGGAATTTGAATTACTTAAGAAGTGGATCATTTCTAGTACTCTTAGTGTCATATCCCCTCTCAATATTGACAGGTCTTTAGTTTTTAGGATCCCTCCTAATGGATTCTTCAAAAAAACTTCTATGGATCATCTAGAGGAAATCCTAGGAACTCTGGGGGTGGAGGTTGTATCAGAGGGGATGGTGGTCAGCTAATTATTGCCTATGTAGGGCCCATGGGAATTCATACAAACCATTATTCAAAATCCACGAATGCTATATGGGGAATCAAACTAATTGTTTCCTCAAGTTGAAGAACATTATAATTGAGGGTGACTCAATGAACATCATTAATTGTCTCAAAGGATCAACACAAGTAAGTTGGACCATTAAAAATTTCATCAATGAGGCCACTCATTTAACTAAATCCTTCTCTAATTGTACCTTTACTCATACCTATAGGGAGGGTAATCATCTAGCAGAATCCTTAGCCAACTTGGGTGTCCTTGCTAATGAATTCAAATCTTGGAACCAAGCCTCCTTATTACCACACAATGTCTAATCAATCATTAATAAGGAAAGAAGGTAAGAATCACAAGGTGAACCTTGGAGCTTGGAGGGATTTTATTGTCATTGTTTACACCACCTTCATTCACTTCAACATTTTTAATTTGGCTCTCGGTGCTCTAGGGTTCTCTTACTAGCCATGGGGGGATATCTGCAGAGTTGAGCCAATTAACAACAATCAATGGAGGAAGGACTCTGAGGTCTGGGAGATTCTCAATAAGGGTGGCTTCAATCATTTTGTGAATGTAGTTAAGGGACATTATTTTCACTTCTTGCAGTAGATGGCTCAAAATTGGAATGGGCACAATGTGAGGTATCAAAATAGAGAGTTTCTCATCACAGAAGATATGATATCTTCAAACATTAGCCTCCAACCCAAGGGTATGTCATTCTTCAAGAACAAATATGATAGAGATAAGGAAGACGATTTTTTTTGGAAGGATAAGAACAACTTGTGGAAGCTAAAATTGGCTTTCTCAGGAGTCACTTCCAAAACCCTATGACCAGGTAAGTTATGTGATTATGAAATACCTTACAGTGGAGGGTAAATTAAAATTAACACTTTAATTTCATTTGGTTTTTTAAATCATTTTAGAAGAGATGTGGTGGTCAATTTCCTTTTCTACCTCCTATAATCCCTTGACCACTCGGTGAACCTAGTAAAATAGGGTAAACAAGCGCAACCCTCCCATCATGCCCTCATTATTCTCCTCTACAAACACTTTGACCTCATCATTGTGAATACCCATGTTTCCCCTCCTCTTCATCCCCCTACCCTCCTAAAAGACCCCCTCCTACTGTGATCCTTCCTCCCCTTCCAATCATATTCTCTGTAGTAAGAAATCCAAAAATGAACTCACTACCTCTACTACTTTTCTCTCTTCTCCTACTGGTGAAGGGGTTTCTTCCCTTGGCCTTATGGATATGGGAGACAAAAGCAAACCAAAAATAGGGAGCATCAGGATGGAACTAGACTTGCATAATGACATGCTCACATGGCTTAGGAAGGAATGTAAAGTTTTGAAGGACAAAGTTAGAGGGTGTAATATTTCTATTGAAAGTGGGAGAAAGAATGAACAAATGATGGAAGAGATGGAAAATAGAATCAAATCCCTTGAATAGGATAATGATAAAATTAGAATTATGCAATGTGACATCCTCTTTATCCTTAAAGTCAATATGGATATTATGTCCAACACCACCATTGTGTTGGAAAGTAGAAAAGGGAAGGAAAAATATAAGGATGACACCTCAGTCAAGGACATCAAGGACAACCTGGAAATCCTAAAAAATAATCTATCAAAGACCACCGAATAGTGGTTGGATATGCTTTAGTGTGTCTAGATCTTTTATGGAAGAATGCTGTTTTTTTTGTTTTTTTGTGGTTTCTCTATGGTATTGTTGGGGTTTAGCTGCTCTTTTGTTGCATTTCTACAGTTCACGTTGTCTTTCTTTTGTTTTGATTCTCCTTTGTGGTGATATGTATTTTATTTTGTATGGTTAGAATTTGAATATCTAGGCTTAGGCCTCTTTTAAACTGGGTAGGATCCCAACCAAAAAATATTTTTCCTTTAATAAATAATTATACGGTCTGTTATATGGTTATATTGTCATAACCTTATTATTTGATTTATTTGTGCTTAAAACAACTCAAACAATTGTAATCAAATCCTCCAAGTTTAGAATTTATAACCAGATTCCTAAAAAAGAATAAGGGTGCTTATTTTGGCAACATTTTGGCGACTCACGGGGGTCATATTATGCTAGATGAATCGACTAGTTTCCTTGTGTATCCATTGGGCATGGAGAATACCTATATCTTGAAAAATGATTTTTAAATATTGAAAATGCTCCCTAAATATTTTTCTAAAATTTTGAACATGTGTTCTACTTTCTTACCACATAAAACCAAAGTGAAAATTTGTCTCATATTTGGAAAATTTCCTCAAGAACCCCCAAACAACTTCCCATAAAGCACTGAATGAAAAAACTATGAATAAAATCAAAATCATACATGTAGAGTGTGAATGTTAGGTAAAATCTTTGTCTAGTAATCCTAAACTAATCAATAAAAAAGCAAGCTAAACAAAACCAGATATTGGTTAGGAAACATAGCTTCGCTTCTTGATAAAGTGTGGCCATGAGATCAACTCTACAACAAGGATTATCAATAATAAGAGCACAAAATATATTTGTATATAATATTTTCCTTCCAAAATATCAATTTCAAATAGAACATACACCTCCTCTTGGTTTGTAATTTGCTTGGGCAAGTGTATCAATTGATTATTGGCATTTTGGATTTCTTCCTTTTTATAGATGTGAACATGACAAGTAGTAATAGTAGCGAGAATATGATCTGGATAAGCACATGATATGAGACCTAAATTTCAAGTATAGTGGGATAACTTCTCAATTTTGGTTAAATTTTCTAAATCCAACCTCAAAAATAGGGACATCAGACACATTCTTCATGGTTTCAAAATTTAAAATTTTGGTGAATTCCTTCATGATTTCCTACCAAGTAGGATCTTCCATGAGTAAAAAATCTTGTTCATCACACTCACCCTAAAAATATAACATGATCTCATCAAAATCTTCCAATAAAGCATAAGGTTCATCTCCTTGTTGTCCTTCACATGGTAGATTTGTAGCTCCATTATTCCTTTCTTCCACTTGGAGCTCAAAATGCACCTCATGTTCAACCTTGAGCTATTTTTTATCACTCTTTAACTCAACCTAATTTATTTCTATGGCATACACACAATTTCAAATTAGATGGATGTCCTCATCATTAGAATTAGTATCATACCAACTGAAATATCCGTCTTAGAATCTACTATGATAGAGCTTGTTTAAACAGGGTATGAAACTCTTGCATGTGGTTGTCTATTGTTTGGCCCCTCAAGTAGAGTTAGACTAATCATAAACTCTTTTAAATCCTCTTTGGAAGCCTTCAACTGATCTTCCATCATATATTTTTGTATATGTAATTTGAGTGTTTGAAGGAAATCAATTGTCATTTCCTCTTGCGCATGATAACCTTCCAAGTTGGTTCAATGATTTGGCATTAAGGGTTGATTTGAATGTTTTAGGATCAAAAATTTGTTCCCATAATCATAAAAAATAGTCAATACCACAATCCACCAACTTTGTAGGATAATTCATTTTGGTTAATATTGGGTATATGATAAGGACAAATTGTGATATACCACAGTTCCTAAAGGTTTCATGAAAAAAATTATAGGGTTGGGTAATACATTAGGTGGGGTTGGGAGGGATATTTACAATGTATAATAGGTGATTGAGATAGGGTTAGATTCTTGAAAAGAAAATGAAGCATTGCAATACTTAACAATTACATGAGGATCTTGAGGAAATTTGCAAAGTGAGGGAAGAATGGGAGTAATGGGGATGGATTTTCTTTCCCTTATTGAATGATACTCCTCTTAGTTTGCATATCTACATCAAAATCCCAAGGAAGAGTATTTCCTCATAGAAATTGAATCATGACAACAAAATTAGAATCAAAGGCTCTCAAATAATACAAGAATGCTATACCTAGTTGAGGTCTGAATTCTTGAAGGATTCTTCTCCAAGTCCTTGTGAATCTAATATTGAAGTATGAGATAAGCTTCATTGGGGATATCTTTATAGTTTTGAGGTGTTCCATGAGAGATATGATGTCTACATTCTCCTTGAACTGTTTCTCCAACTTTTCTCCCAACTAATCCCATGTGGAAATGGATTTTACTGACTAAACTCGGGTACCATTCTTGAGCTTTTCCTTTAAATGAAGAGACAAGAATTTCAAGAAAACATTATCTTCAATGATATTGGGTATAACACAATGATTGGCTATCAATGAATGTGCTCAATGGGGCTTATACCACCTTTCCCATGAGAGAGAGGGAAAAGTTTTCAGGATGCTTTGGGGATGTCATGCCATTGTTACAAATGGAGGGGGATAAACTTGAAATGAGGGAATTTGTAAGTTATTTCAAGAGCCATGAAGGAGTGGAAACATCATATATGAATTGAAGATGGAATAATTTGTCTAGAAACTAATACAATGGGTATTTAATATTAGTGGATTCATTAGGTGCATTGAGATGATGCCTCTAAAGGCTAGATACAACTAAGAAACACACAAATCTTAGTGAAATGAGTTTTAAATGACTCAAGATGTCCCATCGGAGTGCAAAAACTATTGTCACTTGATATTGCACCCTTTTTCGAGGTCAAGTTTAACACCTTAGTGAAATATTGGAATGTCCCTAAAGTGTGGGAACTTTCTCCTTGGGACAGACCTCCAAATAAGGTTGGTTTCTATACTCATCTAATATAATGCTAACATTACTCCTAAGCTAAGCTACTAATTACAGGGGAGGAAGGATCAATGCATCCAATAAACTAAGCAAAAAGGGTGATGATTACACCAAAATATAAAGTGGATCAGTTTCCTGAGATGGAAACAAGAAGATAAATGCAAGGCCAAGAGGGTAGAAACAAGCCATAGTTCAACTTTACACTTCATCAAACTTGATTCCCTACATGATTTACATAGTGAATTGAAACCATGCAAATATATCTCACAAAAAACATGAAATGGAAAAACATATGTAAGAAGATAATAATAGGATCCAAAGGGCGTAAGAGAACCATAATAAACATCATATTATTGTCCTTGAATATACACAATCCATTTTTAACCATTTGGAAGGCATTGAATGCATTACAAAAGTCTATATTAGAGGTCCGAAACTTAGAATGTTCAACCACCATTTGGGCATGATAAATTTATGTTCGAGAGATAATTTTTACAATACAATGAAAACTGAGTTGCATTATATAGAGAAAAAATACAAGAGAGGATATTAGAAATGAAAATATCACCCACTTCTTCAACCACCAAAGACTAATAAAAATTAATATGTGCAAACTAGGTATGGGTGCCATGAATTTATTTGATGATGAAAAATCAAATTAGATCACGCTAGGGCCTCTTAGGAAAATTCAATATTGGTCGTTGGAGCTGATTTGATTTGATTTGGGTGTCATTTGAATGAAAATAAACTTTAAAAGGCCCAAGAATATATCCAAAAAAATTCCTTAGTCTCCCAATATATGAAATCTAACCCAAAATGAAGCTCTTCTCAAGACCTTTCTAATGATACCATGTGCGGTGAACCTAATCTCGGAGAAAAATATATAAGCATTTAAAATTGGTTCAAAGACGTGATCACAAAACTTAGAATCAAAATGGTAATGGGACCTCAACCTCTCATTTGCACTCTTGATCCAACTTCATGATCATATCTCATTCCAAATGTCCTCTTTTCATTTGTACTAAGGTATCCTTAATGTCCTCGAGGATTCTAGGCTCTAAGGTTTTGAGGGGGTCACTTTGATTACCTTGAGTTTAAAGTGTCCCATGATTGGTCCACATGGACCAATGATGGACCTTCTATGTTCATTGGGTTACCTCATGTTCTTTCTCGGGCTCATTATTTTCCCTTGAAAATTTTCAAGGTCACCTTTATGTGTCATCAAGATCTTGAGATCTCGAGATCTCGAGACCCATCCCTTAGCCACCTCCCTCGCATTACCGAGAACCCCAATACCCGAGAGCCACGATTGGCCTAGAATTAATCCATGATCCTTTTCTTATGACCCACGACCCAACATTGAACCCTGATCCTTTTTTATCCCCACTATTATTAGTGCACATGGACCAATGATGGGATTTCATGATTCTCGGGCCTCTTGAATCGGCCAATAAATATGATCTTCCATGGATTCTAGAGAATGTAATATAGGTTCTCCTTTGATTCCTTAGGTAACTTGGTGACCAACTTAATCTTAGCCAATTCTTCAATCTCAACTCGACCATTTATAAGCGCCTCGATCTCGGAAAAAGAGTTAAGCTATGGAGATTTCACTCCATTTTGAACCTAGAGACCAATACTATTTGAATGCAACCCTATCTTTAACCTTACTGAATATGGGATTAATTTCCCAAGTGAACATGTGACCATCGACCTCCATGTGTCCCCAATGACCCAATTAAATTTGAAAGTCTAGATCCTTTGTAAATTGGACCGTTTAAATGTCACCATCCGGTATTAGGCCCAAAATGTGTGAACTTGATCAAAATTTTAAGCGTTACCTTGAGAAAGCATATGGAATAAACTTAGGAAACCCTAAAACAACTAAAAATATTGTAATCAAATCCTCCAAGTTTAGAATTTGTAACCAGCCACCTAAAAATAAAGTAGGGTGCTCATTTTGGTATGATTCTTAACACTATCTATTAATGATATATTTTTCATAACACATAGACATGGAGGAAGAGATATTCAATAAACTTTACATAAGTTCTTAAAGTACAATTCCAACAACAAAATGGTCACACTTCTGAGTATTACTTATAAGTATCCTATTTGAACCATCATATTACCTATCACACTACCTACCACAACTTCAAATCATCTTATATTATCGCACCCAAATATGCATCCTTCGCTACCCATCCAGCCTCATACTACATATAGTTGATCATATTCATATATATATTTCACAACACACACACACACACACACACACTTATTATTCTAGATCAAGATGTGGTAGTGTCTCCTCCTTGATTCGACATATGCTACCTAGTTATGTGTGATGCATAGTAGTTCCACAATAGCCTTACGAGTTTGACCCATGTTGTACACCGATGTGCTCTCTAATCCACAATGGAGGCCACATGTTACTACAACTACTCATGAACCACACCATCCATATGCACATATTACAATAACTTACTACACTTGATTACTTATTAAACTCATATGATGGCTCAACTATCTCTATTAGTCCTCACCCGCATATCACACAATTTACATCAATTGATGCGGGACATATATATGATCATCCTATTGATGGGATCATATAATAGTACTACTATGTTCCCCTTAGTCACACTACACTATACAAGTTATTGTACACAACCCCTTTGTCACCTATGTTTTTTCTTTGATAACCATGATTTTCACTTGATTTGACAACTCATTATTTTGACACTTAGTCTTAATGATGCAACATAATTCAAGGGTTCAATGTGATTATTGAGGGTTGAATCATAGTTAACCTATACCCAATCCCCAACCATCTATTGTTTACAACCAATGTGTAGGTCTCGTAGTACATTATTTTTATTCATGTGTCAATTATTCAAGAAAATACAAAAACATTCATGTATTAAAAAAATACAAAACGAGGACATGTATGTTACATTTTTTAATTACATAGAATTAGATATAGATGTTATCATGCTTTAACACATTATATATCTAATTCTATAAAGACTTGCTTATAATTATATACATGAGTTAGCTATAGGATATAGCTCTTCTATCTTCCTAATTCCTAAACTTGAGGCTAACCTTCCACATTTGGGGCATGCCTACATTGGGGTACATCTTACATAGAGTGTTTTCAAGCTATATATTTGACACTCTTGTCCATTGGTGATAAAAAGTTATATACTAGATATCGTGCACTACCTTATATTTCATGACATGTGCTTTTCTCTAGATACTATATTGTGTTTCACTAGATAACTAATCTATGTTTCGCATGCTCTAAATTTACTTACTATTGTTTATGATTCTTTCTTTAATGATTTATCACATGTATATTATAAAAAAATGGACTAAGAGGGGGTGAATCAATCCTTTAAAAATTTCAGCCAATTAACCATGCATACTTATAAACCATTAAGCATTAAGATGAAGAAACAACGCATACACCATCAACCAAAAGAGCAATTAAGAACATAAGTAGACATGAACACCAGATATAAGTGGGAAACCCTCAAGGGGAAGAAAACCCACTGAACCTTTGCTTATATTACACAAAAAAATACTCTCATTAATATTACACATCACAATATATTTTTTAGTGAGGCACTAACCACACAAGGATCATGAACCCCTAGTTTAGTAGGACACCAACCCTACAAAGAGCACTAACCCCTTATTTAGTGAGGCACCAACCCCACGGGAGGATACAACCCCCAAGATGATCAAGAAACAACTCAACCACATGAATATGAAGATCACCTGATGTACTTGTTGCTCCAACAACTGATTTTGATCACTTTGTCAACTCCTCTCACTCAAAACCTTCTCAAACTACACTTTATCCTTCTTCGCTCAAGCATGCACCTAATTGTGCTAATTAGGTCTAATGACTTTCCTTTCCTTCCTCTCTACTCTCATAACGTCTTCATGATCTTATTTTCTCTTCCCTAGAGCCCTCTAACCTCTACTCTTCTCTCCTTTATCTTGTTATACTCTCCATAATCAACTAGGACAAATGAGAAAATAAATCTTACCTTTATACATAACTCTTGATACAAACACCTTAGGTCGGTCAAGCCCATTAAGGTTGGTCATACCAGCATGAAAAAACATCTTAAATATCATATAAATTACATTATAATACCTTATAGGTATCTCATAAGCAAGAACATATCACACTAGCTCAATTAGGCCTAATAGACCTAATATACTCCAACAACAACTTCTTGGTCTTCACGGGTATCTAGACAATTTTTAATGACACCAAAAGATTTGAAAAATTAAAGTAAATCCTCTCATCATCATCATCATAAAAATCACAAAAATATGTAACCTCCATCTTCACCATGGAGCACACCATTTGGAAAGCAACACCAATTAGGTCTTCAAGCACCTAAAATTTAGCCTTTAAGAACAAACATGATGACACCAAAAACCAAGCTAAAAATAATTATTTGGAACATGTACAAAATAAAAATGACCCCAAATCACTCTCTAGGTCCATGAGACACCATAAAATAGGGAAAAACACTCCAAGACCTTCAACTCTCTCACCTCGCTTAAGCATGTTGATCATGCTCAGAAATAGGTCTTCAAAAACAAGCAACTTGGCACATAAAAACACCTCACCAAGACACAAGTAGCATATGGATGGAAAAATAAAAATTTCATATAAATCATTAAATAAATAACAACCTTAAAATCATGGCACAATACCCCAAAACATTTGCATATCTGAAAATGGTAAAACTAACAATTAGGTCTCAAGAACGAGTCTTAGAACACACATGAACTAACACCTCAAAATTAAATTCTAAGCTCTTCCACCAATTGAAACACTTAAAGGTAATCTCTACCTACATCCTCAAGCACTCACAAACATAAGTCACATGGATAAATATACGTAACTACACTTGTTCCACCAACCTTCTTGATAGGCTTGATAGGACAGTTTTGGCCAATGGGGTTTCAACCAAAATACATATCATCTAATTACTCTAAGACCTAAAACACATCATATGAGACTCATAAAATTTATTCATGCCCATAAAACCCTACTCCAACATGCAAATCATTCAAACACCTCATGGACCTCTTGACTGGTTTTTGACTTCATAAGAAAAATAGTGGTAGGAATACTTTTAAGATTGATTACATCAATTCTCTGTACTGAAATTGTCCAAATATTTTCATGGAAATTAGGCACATATCCTATACTTTCTTCTACACTAGGTATTTCACCATGAAACGTACTATATATGACTATACCAATAAATTCTTACAAAATAAAGATATTTTTGTATCTTACAATCACACCCGGAGCATGCCACCAACACCAAACTGAAAGCATATTATTCCTCTACATTCCTAAACCATCAAGAAAACAATCCTAATTCATTTTATGCCCATAAAAAATCATATCTCTCTTATCACTCTAAAACTAGGGTTTTGGGGAGGGTTGTGACTCGTCTAGATTCTTAACAATCGTTCATAAAGCTATGACTTCCAAATGAATCCATTATTATTGAAAAAATATCTTATCTCCATTCCCTAACAACCACCAAAGGCCCAAGACCACATGTAGAACACACATGTGTGGGTGAGCATAAGAAGTTGCTTATCGAGCTCAAAATGAGTGTTCTAAGAGCTCGGTAAGGCCAAAAACAAGTTTTCTTGTTTTCCTGATTGTCTCCCGATCTCAAACTTGGTCCACACCTCTATACTTACCTCCTTCATGATCTCCAATTATCATTAATTCTTATACATACCTGATAATCTTCATTCCATATGATTTTCCCATACTTACTTGACTAGTCTTCAAGAACTTGCTTCAAAAAGACCTTATACATGCTCTTAACAACTAAATTGTAACCTTAGACACGTCCAATAAATACAATTAAAAATAATAACACATTACACATGCATACCTTAGTTACCCTTGCTTCACTCTTCATGATACAATGACATCTGCTTGATCTAGGTCTAGGACTAGGCCTAAAATGTCTTGTAACACCACAAGACTCATGGAAATAGAGCTAATTCTCACCTTGTAAACCCTCATATGCCTCTCGACACAACTCATGATCATACTAGAAACCATCTCATCAATCATATAGCCTTTGGAGCTCATACATTGACTTTTCTTTCTTAAACCATGCATCAATGATATGCTACAATCACCAAGACACCATGACAAAACACCAAAACAATACACTACCAATCAAACTTCATCATTATTAATGAATGACACCTCATACTAACTCCTAACCCACCTTGACACCCATTTCCATCAATGCCACTTGATATCAACGACAACAATAATGGCACATTGTCAAGAAACTCTACCTTTTTCATTAACAACAACCACATAAACAAAAACTAATAGGGCTCCAACTTCATGTTTCGAGTCTACTCTCCCCTTTAACATATATGACAAAGGATTTATGAAAACTTGACATGAACACAATCAACAACAATGCAAAAAATAGACTTACTTTCCCCCTTGACTTTGTACTCTCAATCCTTACTTCAAATGATGCAACTGATCCATGGACCCATCTTCATCCTTACACATAACTCCCCCTAAACAAATACATACCTCATTTCGACTTCATACTATAGGAATCTTATCTTTTGAATCATTCTATATATCTCGTGACTATCAAATTGACATCATTTTATCTATATTTTCATTTTCCTTTCATAAATATGTAACTAAAGTCATATATAATTCCACTTTGTTAGACTTATAAAAATTACAACCTCAAGTAATCCTACTTACATGTCCTCAATTCTTCTACCCATCTTCATAATGCCAACTACAATACTTCCTATTCAATCACAACCATTAACATCATAGACTCAAAGCACAGAGCTCCCCCTTTGATCACACATACTAGTTTAACTTCTTAAAACACTAACACATTGTCTCATTCCTCAATAACAACTATTTGCATCCCAAACTAACTCCTTGACCATGCACTCAAATGATAGAAATCTATGAAAGACAACAATACAATATTCTCATACCTTTACACAACACTCCTTACTTAACACTTTTCACAACTTCTTGGAGCAGATTGTTCATTTTCCTTTCTCCCCCTTGATGTCTTGACCCTTTTAGTGATTCGTCAAAGGGTATCACACCCAACTTTTTCCTTAGGATCTCAAATGTTTCTTTTGGGAGTGGTTTGGTCAAGATGTCTGCTATCTCCTCCTTGGTGGACACATGTTCCAACTTAATATTTTTCTCACTTACCTAATCCCTTAAGAAATGATATCTAATTGGAATGTGCTTGGTTTTATAATGCAACACAGGGTTCTTAGACACACTTATAGCACTAGTACTGTCACAATAAATAGGAGTGGGTCCATCACATTCTACCTTGTAGTCTTCTAGGGTTTGTCTCATCCATAGAACTTGTGCACAACATAATGTTGTTGTTATGTACTCAGATTCACATGTGGAAAGAGCTACTAATGATTATTTTTTCTCAACCAAGAGACAAGACACTTACCAAAAAAGAAGGCTCCTCCACTAGTTCTTTTTTTTTTCATCAAGACTTCTTGGCCAATCTGCATCAACAAAATATTTCAATTCAAACTTCTCATTTTATGGGTACCATAAAACATACTTTGTAGTCCCCGTAGGATACCTCAAAATTATCTTTACTTCTTATAAGTGTGTCTCCTTTATATCCTCTTGAAACCTTCCTACAAGACCTACAACCTGCAAAATGTCAAGTACCAATCATGGACATGTAAACAGTTTGGTTCACTTTTGGTGACATGTTCTCCTTAATCAACTTACATCCTATGACCATATGTGTCCCAACATGCTTGCAGTCCTCCATTTGGAATTTCGTAACATCTCCTTTATATACTTTTCATGAGATATAAATATGCCTTCCTTTGATTGATTTATTTGCAATCCTAGGAAGAATGGCATCCTCCTAACATAGACATCTCAAATTCCTTCTTCATGAATTCTACAAATTCATGAGTCATATGCTCATTGTTCCCTCCAAAGATGATGTCATGTACATAAACTACCATAATCAATAGATGTCCTCCTTCATTCTTGATGTACAAATTATTTTCAGCTACACCTTTCTTGAAGCCTTGTTTAGTTAAGTACTTATCTAATCTCCCATACCAAGCCCTATGGGCTTGCTTTAGTCCACAAAGCACATTTTTTACCTTACATACATAGTCTTTCTCACTGTCAATTAAAATTCATTAGGTTTCTCAATATATACCTCTTCTTCTAGATTTCCATTTAAGAAAGCATATTTAACATCCATTTGGTACACCTTAAATCCTTTATATCATGCATATTCTATAAATAGTATAATGGCCTCCATTTCAGCTACTAGAGCAATAGTCTCATTGAAATATAATCCCTTAACCTATACATATCATTTATAGACAAGCCTAGACTTGTTTCTTGTAACTTCACCATCCTCATTAAGTTTGACCCGATCACCCATTTAGTTCCAATGGAATTTTTATTCTTAGGTCTGGGTACTAATTCCCAAGTTATGTTCTTCTCAATCTGATCAAGTTCTTCATTCATAGCATTGACCCAACACTCATCTTTGCTTGCCTCTTCAACATTTTTGGGATCAATCTTGGATATAATAGAAATATTTTCTTGGTTCGAAGACTTACCAATTTTCTCCTTGTTGTTATGCCAACATCCTTCTTACCTAATATTTTATCTTCGGGTGATCTCTTCGATTTTTCATGAGGGGATTTGGTATCTTATCTCTCTTCTTCATATTCTCCTTCTTTAATTATCTTGCAACCTCTTCTTCTTCTTTAGATTTTATCACTTGTGGTGTTTATTTTGACTTGGATTTAAATCTCATGGGATAAGATTCATAAAACTTTACACTTGCACTTTCAACCACAACTTAAAATATTTTTTTGTAACACCTATAAGCTGTGATTTTTAGGAGTATCCTAACAATATGTTGAAGAAACCTAAAATTAGCACCGTTAATTTCCCCGACCACATACATTATCTTCGCAATAATATTAAATCAAAACAAGCCATTTAATCAAATTATTTAATCTATGAACCACTTATCCTAAGTCTAAAATCCTTCACAATATTTACTCCATGTAAATATCTTCCCACACCCCATAAATATTACTTTACAACTGTAAAATCTTATTTTACCTTCCTAAAAACCACCTAACCACCCTAAATCAATCCTAACCATCTCAAAATCATCCAAACCTATTTTATTACTACATCCTATCCTCTACACCTCGTCCCCAACCTTCCCTTAACCATTTACCCGCATTATGAACCTTAAATTTGTTTAGAAATGGTTTTAACCACTTTCCAAGCACTTTCCCCTGAAAAAACAGATCTCGGCGATTATAAATAGCACCTTTGTGCTCTCTCAAGGATCTTCAATATTCAATTTGGGACCTCTTTATCAAGTCTCGCACCTTGTTTTTAGACATTACTGAGTTAAAGACATATTTAGACATCATCAGGCATCAATATCAATCATTTATAACAATGTTTTTATAGCCATTTCTACAACTCAACTTCTAGGAAGCGTTACAAGATAACGTAACAACTTTGATCATTCCCATTGAAGATTTGAGGCATCTTTTGGATCCTCATCTATCGAAAGGTATTCTTACATCTCTAATATTTATTTAAAATTCATAACAAACATTAAAAGCAATCAAAAACATCATTTTAGAGCTTTAATTATAAATTTTAGCACAATTGTCAATTTAACTTGATGTCATTAGCAATTCGCCTAATCACAAAGAATTCGCCTAATCGCCAATGATTCACCTAAATCGTTGGTGATTCCTATCAAAATTTATCTTTTTATCAATTTTTCAAGATTTACATCATTTTTATCAATCTCTCTACATTTAACATGTTTTTTCCAAGTATGGTTCTTTGTTAGATGGCGGTTCTAGGTGTTCACACTCGATTACAAGTATTTATGATCTCCCATAGTCCAATGCCCCTTTTTTGGGAACAATACCACATTCTACATGAAATGACATTGTGTGCAATCCAATTTTCCACGATATCAAAGACATTAAGGATTAGATCAAATTCTTCCATTACAATTAACAAGAGACTGAGGACTTCTGGTATGATTACATCAACTCTATTCAGATTTCATCCAACCTTTCCTAGGCCACCTTCAAAGCTGCACAAGACTTACGCTTCAACCTTGAGTTCTAGAGCTTCTTGTTTACTATCTACCTATCATTTTATACTTACATATATTATCATTATCCTTATCAATATACTTAATTATCTAAAAGTGAGTTGACATCCTCCAAGGATTTCCTTTTGGATTCTGGAATTGTCCTTTGCCAAGAAACTCATTTATCCATATATCTAATATATTTTTATTAGTGTCTTTGATAGCAGATTTATTTTTGAATGAAGGACTTGCACATTCATTTTAACTCAGCAACTTGAATCAACCATCAGCATCAGCATTCATCCTCGTAGGTATTGATAAACCCCACCATATTATAAGGTCGGTTTCTTTTTGTTATTTCACTTCATTAATTTAAAGTAGGAAAAAAAAATTATCTGAACATTTTGGCACGCTCGGTGGGACCAATTCCTTTTCCTTCATTTCAATTTTATTATTAAAAAGTCATTTTTAGGTCTTCTATTTTGTAATCGTCAGCGATCTAGTCAAATAGCTAATGATTGGGGTGGATCGCCGGTGATTCCTATCAATTACCAACAATATTTATGATTGATTCTGATTACTCAGCCAGTCAGCCTATGAAATTTTTTTGTCTTGTTGTTTTCTTTCTTCTGCTAACCATTTGCAGGCTTTTGCTTTGGTGGATTTTTCTTGTTGCACTTTTTTTGTAATAAAAATAATCTAAAATTTAAAAATTAAAAGGAATCATTTTACAAGTGTGTTTTTTTCTCTTCTTTTTCTTTTTCTTTCAAAGTATTACATTCTTGTTTACTTCTCTCATCAAAATCAATCATTCTTTTGGGATTAAAACAAACCTTTCATCTTGCTTGATCACATAGTTTAATTAGGAGGTTAATAGATTGCATCCACTTAATCTCCCTCACACACAACAAAATCACATCAAAACATAAATTGCATTGAAACATTCCTACCTAGGTAAAACTATTGGGATTTCATCACCCACTATGGAAGTCGACTCGGTGTTCTAGCCTAGCATAAAAATTGGTTTTCAGTATATTGGGTAAGCACCCAACTCCCTTATCATTATAGGACCATGAAGGGAGGGTGTAGGCCCCAACACCATGCCCCGTACCGACACCAACACAACTTTGGGCCTCATGTACCTTTAGGTATATTGAGGACTCCAACCTTAAACATTACCTGAAACCATCCTTAGATGGCCATTTCCTAGGACCTTATCATCCATTTTACACATTTCACCTTTCTTTCTAAATTAATCAAGATAATCAAAATTTCTTCGCGTGATTTTTCTATTGTTTGTAATCAACTATCTAGTTTATTATTCATTAGGTGATTTTTGTTTTCATGGTTCTTACAAGACAACAATCCCATATCCAAACTTATGAAAATATGGCCAAAAATATCCATAGATCTATTGAAAATATCCAAACATGCATTGAAGGTGCCTCGTGTTTCTTAGAGGAACAACGAGCTACTTTATCACCCTAACTAGAAAATCAAGAACAACCACATTCTCCTAGCAGTCAATCTGATTCTTCTGATATACCTAATCCTTTCAATCCTCATTTATTTGATATTCGGGATCCTATTTTTTTAGAAATATTATACTCAAACCATGTTTCTCTTAATGCATACCTTGTTTTCGGGGTGTTCACCTTCAATCATCAATACCTGAACCACAACCTTATGTACCTAATCCTTCATGTGGTTTTTCCCATCTCATTGATCCAAACCACAAACCAGTCATCCAGTAGATATGTTCTTATCCTACTAGGATCCAATCATAAGCATACAATTTTGTGTCTTCTATTCCTATCATCAACCACTCAACAACCAACATCTTCACTAGATCCTTCGAATGGTTCCACACCACCTCAAAAAAACAACAATTTTTCTTCATCCACCTAAACCCCTCCAGCTTCCTCTACCATCCAAACATCTCCCATAAGTTTTGTTGTTGTTCCTACTAGCACGTCTTAGCCATTACCTTCTCTACAAAACATGCCACCTATCCAAAACATTACCATGTCCATCCCTACATCTATACCCCTAATCAACACCATTTTTATTTCCTATACCCATCTAATTTCATAACAATACCTAACCCCGCTTATCTCACAACACGTACCTCAACAATCACAACCAATTACTTCATGTAAATCTATGCCACATTAATAACAACCTATTATCCATACCTCTATTCCTTTTCAAAACATCCCACAACAATCACAACCCCTTATTTTCACTTCCATTCCCTTCCAACATGCACCTTAATATTCACAACCTCTTATCCACACATATATTCCTTTCCAACACATACCCCAACAATCACAACCTCTTCTAAACACATCCAACCATCACATAACCATTAATATCACATCCCTATGAATATTCCCAACAAAACATTCCTTTCTAGAAAAATATCCCAAAACAATATCAACCATATCAACAACCCAATCAATTTTCATTTAATTAACCTGATTCATCCTTGTCGAGTACACAACAAACATCACAAATGACCCCCTTTAATATTGAATGAATAGGATATCCAGCCTTGAAGCTGCTTCCACGGGCCCTAAAAATACACTATCATATGAACAAATATTTAATGAGCCCATTCATCCATCTGTACCCTACAAATCTTATCCTCCTCAGTGGGAGATTCCTAAATTCCTCAAATTCTATAGGAAGGAATATCACGAACGACACATCATATCTTTTGCTCACATTTGTTAGCTTATAGCTCATGACCGAGAACCTCATGATGAGAACATTCCCCATGTCCTTAGATGGTCCTACTTTAGACTAGTATAACAACATTCCACAATATTCCCTCTTCTCGTTTGCATAATTCAAACAAATCTTCCTCAAACACTTTTCAATCAACATCACCCATAAAATCACTATTACAGACCTGTATGTAATTAAACAATTTGAAGATGATTCCATTACAGACTTTTTCACCCATTGGAGGGGTATTATTAACCAACTATCATTCTCTCTCCCACAAACAGAGTTGATCGAATTATTTTCTCGTTCATGTGCCAAGCACATCCGTCCACACTTCAAATCCAATATTTTCAAGTGTTTAACGAAGCTTTTACAATGGCCCGTAAACTCAAACTTTGAGATCTTGAAGAAGGCAGAGTAAAAATTAGACCAAAAACCAAAATCTAAATTTCCATCTAAGCCATCCTCTAATCCAAATAAATCAAAATCATCACCAACATGGTAGTTGTCAAATCCGATCCTAAAGAATGTTTGACCACAAAATGCTCCCGACCTCAACGAAATTATACTCCTATCGGTGAATCATATAGTGCACTTTTTGATAAACTCCTTGCAGATAATATTATCTCCCTTCCGCCCAACCATCTTATCGACATTTTTGTTTCAAAACCCTCTTAGTATAGGGATAAAGACTATTCCAAGTACCATCGAGTCAAAGTGCACGACATCAAAAGGTGTTGTTCATTTCACAATGTCCTTCAGGATTTGATTGATAAAGGTGAGCTACACTTAGACAATCATAATGCACCTTATAATTAAAACCTCAATTTCTTCAAACAACCATTCCCAAACCACTCTCCATTGACTAGTCAACCACAAATTGACAATGTTCAGCCCATTGTTGTCACTTCCCCAGGAGTTGTGAATTTTCTTCTCCAATTTTTTAGGGTAAAGTGACTATCAAAATGCCCTTGTAAAGGTCCCCTAAGGAAGAGCTAATTTCAAATAGTTAGTCATTTTTAAAAATTTTGGGTTTTGAGGCTTTTTCTTTGTTATGCGGGTATTTCAGGTTTTTTGTCCCTCATGTCCCAAGTTCCTCCAGGCCATCTGTTCCCCGATTTTCCACTTTTCCCACATAGCCATGTTTTTCCTTTATTTTTGGTCTTTTCATCTTTTTGGAGAAATCGTGTCCCAATGTCCCAAGGGCTGTCTATGTCAAATTTTTCGATTTACCCAATTTCAGTGTGGTGCGGGAGTTTTAGATTTTCATGTCTCACATGTCCCAAGTGCTCCTTGACCTCCATTTCCCCGCAAGACCATTTTTCCACTTTTCATTTGTTGTGGCTATTTCGGCTCCGTGCATCCTAGGTGTCCCATTGTCCCTTGGGTCATTCACTTATCACGCCCCGGATGTCTCAATGGTGTCATGGGCCGAGTTGTGCACATTTGTTCTTTTCCGCTTTGCATTGTCATAGGTTGGCATAGAGTATTTATTACCACATTTATTTCACCTCTCCGACCTACTTGAATCAAAATGTGCATAAATAGTTGAGGTAATTGGTTATTTTACCATCTCACTTGTATTTGCTAAAGTCCTTTAAGTTTCTCCCTCTCCACTATTTGTAGCCATGGTCGAGTCCTGCTCCATTATTTTCAAAATTGTAGGTACAAAGGAAGTTGTGGATCATCAAATTGTAGCTCGAGGAACTAAAGAAAATTTTCTCACAAATACCTTCTACTCCTGCCATAAAATGAAGATCAATTACAAGGGACACGAGCACCTATCCTCTTTGGAGACGGTTATACCAGATATAGGTGATAGCGAGGCTCAACACCTCAATTTGGATGATTTCTGGGCACACATTAATTTTCAAAACCCTTCTCCCATCACTCAGCTAATTAAGGAGAGTGGAATCACAGAGGTAGGGGATTTTCTAATTTCTGTCCAATGTGTCGATATAGTGCTAGCTTGTAGTTCATGTTTCAACCTAGAGACAAAGGAAATTTTTGACCCTCAAGGAAAAGTGGTGGCTTGACTCAATGAAAATTGTATTAGCACTACTTTTAGAATCCCCACGATTGAAGGCTCGAACATTCTTACCAGGATCAAGCACAACTTCTTTTTTATCAAGATAGTGAACGGTATAAGAGTAGAGTGGCCAAGTCTTGGTTTAAGAACCCGAAGAAAGGAGCCTCAAGGTTGTCCAAAACAATTCGCAGGGTTGATTTCATTGAAGAATTGTCATATTTTATCACTCTCCTTGCAGGATAATGGGAATTCCCTCCACCAATGAATTTCATTATTGGATGTGCCCTTATATCAATATTATATGTGAAGGTAAGAAAATCTTGAATTGGGCAGGAATAATCTGTGACAACTGACTAAACAATTGGAAGATGTTCAAAGGACTCAAAATTTCTACATGACCTCTTATCTGATGTACACCATTGCCACTTACAGAGAATGGTTGGGTTTCTCCCCTGTTGAAGACAAGAAAGATGCTCCTATCTATGTGTATCGTCCACAGTTAACTCTAAAGGTTAGAAACCATCATTTCAGGAGGGTGAATGATGCATTCACTATGTACATTATTAGATTGTTGGAAGGAGATACTGCTAGAATATTTTTAGATGAAGCAAAATAACTAATTAATATCTATGGAAATTTTTTCACTCAATTCAGGAAATTCTCATATATACAATTGGTTGGATTTGAGGGACAACCCCTAAAACTTCCTATGTACTGCAATGACAAGATGGCTTTGGTTGAGATATGCAGATAGTTGGATAAGTTGCATAGAACTTGTAGGGATAAGAATATTATAGGTATTCAGTTCCCAATCACATTGGGTAACTACACTTACAAGACTACCTTAGATACTTAGAACATTGATAGAACAATTGCTCCTCTTACCCTTCACTATTATAAACCTAGAACTTGCTTTGATATTAAGGATTTCATTTCCACCAATTTTAGAATGGGTTTTCAACACCTTGTCGATATTAAAGACTACTGGGCCAATTTTTCTGATGATTATGAAGCTTGGAGAAGATACTATGGAAGATTGTCTCTACAACAAATCAAGGATTTTGGTGTGTATAATGTTCCTGAAGGATTTGAGGATGATGATGAAGAATTGCAGTCTCTTGAGTATGAGATGTCAATCAAGCACACTCCTATTGAAACCATTGATTGGTTTTTTAAGGAGAGAGATGATTTAAAGGAGCTCAATAACCCTTTCTTGGTGAGAACTAGGATTTGGTTTGACAGAAAATTAAGATGATTAGAGAAAGAAAATATAGGTCTAATTCTCAAGATACTTCCACCCTCATAAATAAATACCTTCATCAACTCCTGAAGCACATGAACAATATGTTCCTTCTCCACAGAATCTTCAACTCTGGTGTACACAAAGAAGGGAAAAGCTAAGAAGGATGATAAGGTGGAGGAGGTTATTCAAGAGAGTGAGAGGCTACCCTCTCCTAAGAAAATTGAAATAGTACCTGATGAGGGAGAAATTGTGGACCTTGGTGATGATGAAAGTGAAGAAAAAGAGCAAGGAAATCCAGAGGAAAATATCCCTAAGGAAAGCAGTGTGAAGGAGGATCAATTAAAGAAACCAGTTTTAGAATCTATGGAAACATCTACTAAGGAAGATCCCATTACCCAAGTTGAGACCTATGTGTTAGAAGTGGTTGTTGTACAAAATCTAAGTGCGATGAGTGCATCTGCACTTGGGCCCATTTCTCCTTCCACTTCTAGTTCTTCCTTTGTCCTGGGTACAACCATTATTGGAAAGCAAGAAAAGGAAGGCCACTTCAAGTATTTTTGCTCCTAAGTTTGATGTAGTGGCAACCCTTTTGGGTACTACTCCCCCTCTAGCTAAAAAGGATAAGGTCACATCTAGATTGGTTTCAAATTCCCAAGGCCAACAATTCATGGAGATTGCAAGACCTAAGCTTGACAAAGATGAAAAGGACCTATCAATGGGTGATTTGGAATTAACAAGAATTTCTCTTGGTGAATCAACACCTGAAAGTGAGGTACATAACCTGAGGGAGATAGTGTCTAAATTTATTGAAAGAGTTGAAAAAGGAAGAAGACATAGGAGCAGTTGGAGGAGTAGAATCAAAATTTCAAGTTTCATCAAATCCTTATTGGTAGAGGATAAGGTACTTGACCCAACTCCCCTAGCTTCCATCCCACCACTTGCCATTTTGTCTAATGATGAATTTCAAGCCATCAAAGACATTCATAAGCATGCCACTTATGGGAAGGAAATGGAATCCATGGTTGATGACCTCATAATCACAGGTTTAAATTTCATTGAGGAAGCATTTAAGGCATATGACAAAATTGCTAAGATTCAGTTAAAATTCACCACAACACTCAGTGGTTTGGATAGGGAACTGAAATTATGGAGTGAATGTATTCAAGGATCTTAGACTAATGAGTGATACAGATGTACAAATCCTTTTGGAAAATAAGGTATTTGATGATGTAAAGTTGAATTTGTCTAAGCAATGGGTTTTCAACATTGACTGGAAGATAAAGGTTCTTGAAGAGGCCATTGGAGAACTCAGAAACATGTTGCAAAAAGGAGAAGCCTTCAAATCTTGTGTCATGACCGCCTTCCAAGATATTCACTGCCAAATCTTCAAGGAGAATTCAAATGATAAATTCACTATCCAATAAATCAAGTCCCAGTTCAAGACATTTGTTAAAGAATATTTGTTCAAACAGACACCATATCAAGGAGAATATGAAATAAATTTGCACATTGTAGGAACCTATCACAGATGCCAATAAAGAGTTTTTAGAAAATGCAGATTTTGGAAAAGAAATGGAAAAATGTTTAGGTAGTTGGACTCATGCAACTACCAATACAAAAATTCCTCGAGGCATGGACATAGTTGAGGCATTGAAAATATTTAGAAATCAAGTGCTCAAGACAAAAGGAACTATGAGCACTTCTTCCAACATCTTGGCATCCTAGTTCATAATTTCCTTTCTTATTTTAAGTATCTAATTAAGGTGGATATTATCTCTTTAGTCATATGTTATGTAAACAAGAGATAAATTGGGATTATAATATTTAATTAGATACTAGATTTTGAGATTAAAAGAAAGGAAACTGAAAAGGATCTTTTGTAATATTTTTTTGGGTTATTTAAAGAAATTTTCTTGTCATTGTAAAGGATCGGATTTTGATATCTTGGATGTAAAAGAACATTGAACTACTAATCAATACAGAAGAAGTTTCATCCTCTCTCATGCTTTATCTTTTCTATTCCTTGTCTGATTCATATGAAGCTATGTGTATTTAAGCAAGAAATTTGTGTCTTTCAGTTGATATTGTATTTGGAACTTTGTGTCTAATACATGTGTGTCCTATGTTTTTATATGCATAGTTTTAAATCTTGTTATTTTATCAAGCATCAGTAAGATATCATTCTACAATCTATGTGTCTAAAAGTGATCTCCTCTCTTCAGTTTCTGAATACCAGTTCCTCTATTCTCCTTTCTTCTGTATTGAAAATATTTGGATGAAGGCATCTAAAATATCAAAATATTTACCAAAATATTGAACAAATGTTTATATTGTAAATAAGTGTTTTGGTTTTTCTTTTTTGTGTTCAATAAGGGAACCTCTCCCATAAAGAGGAGGGATTGTTGTCCCTGACTGTTGCTTATTTTCAAGATCAAATCCTACAACCAACACCCATCATACCATAAACACCATCAATAAGACACTTCCTATCACTGAATCTACACCTGCATCTTCCTCTAGTAATACCCCTAAACCAACACCTAACAAAAAATCATAAATATCCATAGAACATGTCATTAAAAATGAATCTTCTTCATCTATGCCCACCACTACTTCTCTCACTTGTCTCATGAATTCTTCACAGACATCTCGAAACAACCAACCCACTCTCCAAATCGTGAAGAGCTCATATGATGACCGTGCTGCCCAATATCATGCATGTAACCCTCAAATATTTATTTTTCCTCCATCTAAAAAGGTTACAGTCATATCTTGAAATCATCCAACTATTCCAACACAAAAATCAAAATATCAGCCTTCTATCCTGGGGCCACATCCTTCACCTAAATCACCAATCACCATCACACAATTGAAAAATATTCAGCAATGAAAAATAAATAAGTCACACCAAAATTAATGTCCCCTAAAAATTTCAAACCAAACAACACATAATTTCCTTTGACATCCGCATCAAAAGGACACTATGCAACAATTCTAGAAAATATCCTTCAACAATCACTCATAATGTTTCCTCCTCTCAAACCATCCATCTCTTGAGGTTGGAATCCCTCCTAGTATAATTTTTAAGCCTTCTGTAATTACCATCAAATGCCAAGACATTTTGTAGAAGACTATAAATCCTTTCACGCAGCCATTAAAAAACTTGAAAGTAAAGGTATTCTTTCCTTAGAGTTACACAAATCAAATAAATCCCACACAACATCTACGACCACCACAACTACACAAATGTTCACACACCTATCACTACTAAATAATATTTGAGTAAAGTTCTTCCTCATCAAGTTGATGTTGTTCACATTACTACTCGAGCATGTACCCATGAGCCTAATCCTTCAAAACAAAGTAAACCTAAAACCTTCATCACCATCCTACCACCTCCAGAACTCACCTCTTCCTCATCTAAAGATAAATCTAAGGTTTCTATTTCTCTCACTCCTGAGACCTCTAATTAGACATCACAACCCAAGACCAAAGTCTCCATCCTTTCCGCTCCACCATCTTCCACCATAGTACAAAAAGTAGTCATTAAAAAATTGCACCAAGATCCTATCAAAATGTCACTTTATCATTTGGTTCATACGTCACCTTCACATAAACAAGACATGATTAAATCCCTTTAATCTATATCAGTACCAACATACAACCCACATTATTTTATGGATTTTGTAGGTTCTCTCAAAACATTCACAACTATCTCCTTTGACTCTGCCGAAATACCATCACATTGGTCGAAGGATCATGACTTGCCTCTCTTCATCGCCACCCAAATCAATTATGTCTTTGTCAAGAGATTCATGATTTATGGTGGTGATGCAATCAATATCATATCATCCATCGCTTTCAACAAATTTTGAGTGCCAAACACCGTCAGCACTCAAACACCAGTCTTACTCTGATATTTTAATGATACAATTTCTCCCATGTTGGTATGATCATTCTACCTTTTAAGGTTTGCATTAAAACTCTTCCTAAACTCTTCTATATTATAGATGGGGAATTTCAATATAATATGTTGTTAGGATGACCTTGGATATGCACCATGCATTGCGTCCATTTGATACATTGATGCCTTAAATATGAACATGGAGGTAAAACATTCATAGTCCCTGTAGATCTTAATCCCTTTATAAACTGTGACATGACATATCATCCAAATGATGTACTTGTTCTAAAATAATATTCAAGTATCCTATAATGAAGCATATACTAGCGCATGCATCCCATCATCCAAACTATGTGATGAATCCTCCCTCGGTGACATTATGGAATGTCTTTCACTAGGGAGTATTGTCTCCTTATGGTTGATTCACTTCCTACAACCAACGCGTACAAAAGACCAGATAAACATCCCATGTGTGAGCCTAACATAGGGGACATCATTTCCTATGGTCCCCCACATCTGAAAATGAATCTCATCTACAGAGGGATCGATCGCCCTTCCTCACAATACATTCATCAACACCATGCCACGTCATTCATGTTAGACTTAAATTGTTTATATAATCCGACCTTCGTTCAAATTTATCTCCATTGTTGTGAATGGAAATGGTTGAGATTTGGATGCTACAAACAAGGAATACATGATTTAATTACCCAATATTCCCTTAAACCACATGAAAAATACGGACTAGGATATGAAAGACCCGCTAGTGAACCATCTTCACATACCACATCCTTACACATCACATAATCAAACCGTCATCCTCAATAGAACATGATGATCCCATGGACGCTGACAACACAATCTCCATTCCACCCCAACATTTTTTTAGTCAATACTATATTTTTAGGTCCATTAACTTATCAAACTAATTGCGTCACTAAAACTCTTCCTCTCATCTGGCCATAAATGATATAATAAGAATCGCCCACTATCGATATCATTTAATGTCGTGATAATCAAGATATCCTCTCCCATATGGGAGTAGAGGACCATTTCCTCTAGAAATCCCTACCACCCAACAAATCAACCCTTCTCAATGAATCTACCACCGAAGTCAACATAGGCACCCCTCAAGAGCCCCGTGTAGTTAAAGTTTTCCAATCTTTAGAACCACAAGAATTAAATAATTTTACTAAATTCTTATCTAAGTATAGTTAAGTTTTTACCTGGTCGTATAGTGATATGCCAGGATTGACCCCAACATCATCATGCACAATATCGTCACCTATCCCAATGTCAAACCATTCAAACAAAAGCTCCGTAGAATGCACCCTCACATATATCTTCTCATCAAAGAAGAGTTACAACATTTTCTCTCTACTAATTTCATCATACCCATTGACTATCCACAATGGGTCTCTAACATCATACCCATAACCAAAGCCTCAAGAAAGTTACACATTTGTATTGACTTCCAGGATCTCAATCTTACTTGTCCTAAAGATGATTTCCCTCTTCTAAACATCGATCATCTTGTCGATCTAACACTTGTCAAATGCTCTCCCTTATGGATGGCTTTTCTGGTTACAATCAAATCCTCATTGCCATTGATGATCAACACAAAACATCCTTTCATTACCCCATGGGGGACCTTATTTTACCTCACCATTCCCTTCATACTCAAGAATGTAGGGGCTACTTATCAATGCGCCATGACATATATCTTCCGTGATTTTATCCAAAAACTATAGAAGATTACGTAGATGATCTCTAGGGAAATCTAAACAATGTTGAGATCATCTCACCATCCTTGACTTGATGTTCACTCATCTTATCCAATATTTCTTCTACTTAACCTTGGTAAAAAGTGTGTTTTTGTGTTCTCACTGGAAATTTTTTATGGTTCATCATATCTATCCGAGGTATTGAAGTATACCCAAACAAAATCAAAGCAATTATCGAAATGCCTCCTCCATCGAACCTCAAACAACTGCATAGCCTTCAAGGTAAATTTAATTCTATCCAATGCTTCATATCCAACTCTCAGACCATTGTCAACCATTTCACCACCTTCTCCGCAAAGACGTTGATTTCAAATGGGATCTTAATTGTCAAAAATCCTTTGATGAACTTAAACAATACCTTTTATCACCACTTGTACTCATACCTCCTCATGAGGGGGAGATTTTACCTTTACATATCTGCTACAGATCATGCCTTGGGTGTCATGCTTACTCATCGAGATGAAAGGTCATGAATAGGTCATTTATTATATAAGTCATACACTCTCCATGAATATGAAACCCATTATACTAAATCTGAAAAACTATGTTGCACCCTATACTTTACAACCTCTAAACTACGCCACTATCTACTCAATCACAAAACTTATGTTGTCACCAATTTTAATCCACTCAAAACCATGCACTCTAAGTCATATCATAGTGACCGCATAACTCAATGGATTATGCTTATGACCAAGTTTGACCTTGAATTCATATCACAAAAAGTCCATTAAGGGCCAAGCCATTACAAACCAATTTTTGAATCTCCCTTTCCCGACATTCAACTCCCTCATGAACAATTCCTGACGAATCTATCAACACTATCGATGATCATGAATTCACTCCTATCAAAATGACCCTCTTCTTTGATGGATCTAAATTCAACAAGGGGGAGGGGTTGGTATCATCATCATACCTCCCTAGGGGACTCTTATTCCTCTATCATTCAAACTTAACTTGAATGTACTAATAACATGGATGAATATGAAGCTTTAATAATGGGTCTTCAAACCACATCATGCTAGGCATTCAAATCTTAGAAATCTATGGAGACTCACAACTCATCATTAATCAAATCAAAGGAGATTACCAATGTAAAAATGAAATCCTACAAAAATATAAAGCCAATGTTGAGTTTCTCCTCGAAGCCTTGATCATTACACCATTCAAATAGTTCCATGATCTTCTAATAAATTTGTAGACACCATGGATTCTTTAGGATCCCTCATTCCTTTATCAATGAAAATTCCAAACTTTTTGTTGTTTGTTCATAGATTAGATCAACCATCTCACAAAAATGAACTCCCTCTATTAACGTCATCAAAAATAATTCAAATGATCTTTGGTACACACAAATATTTGATTACCTTTCATAATCTAAAATCCCATTTGATCTATCAAAATACTAAACAATCTTTTCTTCAACATGTTACCCACTACATCATTATAGGTGGTATCCTTTACAAACATGGATTTGATGGCCTCTTACTAAGATGTCTTAAATCCCATGAATCGTTAAAGCCATCAAGAATTCATGATGGTATATGCGGTGGACACTTCAATGGTACCATTGTCGCTAAACATGTCTTATGACTTAGGCTATTACTGGCCTACCATCAACCAATGATTTTTGTTATATATGTTAATAAATGCATCAAATTTCAACAACACTCGGATCTCATTCATGTTCCCTAGTCAAGCTTTACAACCATCCCAAGACCTATGGCCTTTCTCACAATGGGGTTAGACCTCATCGGTTTATCAATCCTCGCTCATCACAACAACATCATTCTATCATCACAACCACTGAATACTTTACAAAATGGGTGAATCCATCCCCTTAACCTCAACTAAAGAAAAAAAATCATCGACTTCATCTATCAACACATCATATGTCGCTTTGGTATTCCTCACAAACTTGTCACTAATAATGGAAAATCCTTCAAAAATAAGGATGTTAAGAAACTTTGTGACACCTTCAACATCAAACTTATATTTTCATCACCATACTATCCTCAAGAAAATGGACAAGCTGAAGCTTAATAAAAACACTTAACAAAATCCTCATGAAAATAGTAGATGATGAGCAAGTAGGAATAAGACATCTCTAGATCCTCGTTTGCTCTTTGGGCTTATCGAACTAGCATCCATACTCCTACAGGTGTTACACCCTTCTCACTAGTCTATGGCTCCAAGGCAGTTTACCCCTTGAAGTCCAAATCCCATCACTCATGTGTATCTCTCAAAGACTTTATCCTGACAAATATTATTGACAAGATCACCCCACACAATTAGAGTTATTAGATGAAAAATAATTGACAACTCTTGAACATCATCATGTCTACTAAGAATGCATCAAACACACATACAATAAACATGTAAAATAATGTGACTTCAAAATAGGTGATCTCATTCTCAAATAAAATCAAAATGTCACTACTTTGGAAAGGAGTAAACGTGGAAATTTTTCCCCAATTGGATGGTCCATACATCATTACTCACAAGTATGGGTTGGGAGCATATCACCTAGCCTCCCTTGATGGTACACCTGAAAAGGAACCTCTGAATGCCTTGCACTTGTAGCCTTTCTAATGTTAACCTTGATCATCATAACAAGTAGTTATATCTAAAGATCTTATTCCACCATCAACTAGTCATCTTATCATCGTAATGATTTGAAAGTATGTGGTTTTCTTCGTTACTATCCTTAAAAGCCTTAAATATGAGCACCATGGCTCTATGTTCATCACATATTTCACATGGAAAATTTCCTCCTTTGTAGGAACCCCATAATAATTACATCCATCTAACCTTATCTACCAACCAAAAATGTGTCATGGGGAACATATGTGTAGGTCATGTACACATTTCTTTTCCCCTCCTTGAAATATTCTATTAGGGTTTTTCCTCAGCTCAAAATAAAGTCAAAAATATATATGGATGCATCTTATAAAAAATAATAGACTGATCCCTCGAAGGAAAACTATTCAAAAATCAAAATCATATTATCAAAAATAAAATTATATTGATCCCTCGAAGGAAAACTACCCATCAAAATATATAGACCGATCCCTCGATCCCTCGAAGGACGAATATCTATAAAACATAAAAATATCAAAATTTCAAAATGTAGACCACTCCCTCGAAGGATGGACTACCATGTAAAAAGGCTTCCCACATCGATTAGCCTTCAAAAATTCAAAATATCAAAATCATCCTAGAAATCTTCCCGCATCGATCAACTTTCCCATCAAAGCAAACTTCCCACATCGATCGATTTTTGCCTCAAAAAAATAAAATATGTAAAGTTGGGGCATATCTCTATGAAATTGTTGAAAAGAAAACCTTTTTCCCCCACACAACCTACATATGTTAAACCCTTTCACATTCTAGGAAGGTACATCTTATCACTTCATCTCTATATCTGAGATCCCATGTGTAACTACCTACTGATAGTCTCATGTTAACATTTATTGTTAAGGCCAAAAGTGCAAGTGCCTTCACCATCTTTATACCCATCACATATGAATCAAATATAATATCAAAGCAATCATTCCATTTTTACTCCTATTTCAAAAAGTTAGAATACATTTTGATAAAATTTGGATCACATCTAAGTCACAATAATATTAATACATCACCATTCAACATTCAAATCATATAAACATTCAAATCACATAAACATCAATTATTAAAAACATTAAAACATACATCAAACCATCCATCATATTACAAATAACACATGAATCATAATTCAAACCATGTACCATCATATATATAACCATGATCAAAGTCTCAATACATCATCAAGAGTCCCCTCACTTTGTATATCAAAAACTATATATCAAGGTTTCATAAAAGAGTTATATATATATACATATATAATATATATACATATCATATATATCTAGTAATCTGAACACACCAAGGAACTCACTAGCACAAACAACACTCTCCCCGACCATCACCTCCATGCACCATCTCCTCCATCTAGTCCTCGAGGTGGTTGGCCCACACTCGATGTGCTAGCACTAGCACTAGGAATCCACCTTTTAGAGCTCGATGTTCACCATATCGTAAGACGGTAGACATGTTATTTATCACCAAGTCCTCATAATATGCCAACTCCTCTCAAACTGAATGATAATGGGCATAGCTAACCATTCCTAGTGCACCCATCTGACTCATGGCCTGGGCTCGGGCCACCAAATCCACACTTGATACTGATGACCCTATAATATCGAGAGACATTTTTATGGTATCTCATTATTGTATGTACCTATCTCGGTTAGCTATGGCCTACGCCAACTACTTCCTGAGACTATCATGCTCAACTACAAGACCATCCCTCTCACCAATCAAAGGCTAGCCCTCACTCCAATCAAATCATCTCACTCCACCCATCAAACCATCTCTCTCGGTCTTGACCATGGCCTTCTCATTCGTCTCAACTATGCGAAAATAGCCTCAAGGCTTCCCCTATCATTCTCCTCCTCATCATCACTAACATTAACAACCTTTTGTGCCTCCTCTACTTAAGCATGCACCCTCCTCCTTCCTCTCCAAACTAAACTTCCTCTCTCAAACTTAGCATAAGCACCAATCCACCACTTCCTATAACCAAAACGTCAGTCACTCTAACATCATCTATAGGCACTCGGTCATTTTCTCATCTATACCCATGGCTCCTCCTCATCAGGTATAATAAGAGGTGGTCCCACAACTTCCTTGGGAGTATCCAAATCTCCCCCTCATATCATCTATACGGTATAGGGGCATCAGTGGTAAACATCCTGAATCAAACCAAATTGTTCATCTAACAATGACCAAATCTGACAAGCTCCCACTCTCCCCCTTGTCTCCCCTACACCCACAACTTGTGTTGTGTCACATCAAGCTCACATGCTCTAACCCTAGCCACACTAGAAAATCAATATACGGTCTCCACAATACATCTCCCACTTGTAAACCTGTAAGGAGATCTCTATAATGAGCCTCCTCTGCACCCCTCTCGATCATCCTACATCACCTTACCATCTCATAAAACTAATAGATCTATCAATCATGTCCACACCCCCATGGTAAACCATGCGGATGAGCCATGACAATATGCTCGAACATTCCCAACATTGTAACAAAAACAACATCTATCCCAAATCTCTTGTGGACTCTCCAATCCCACAACTCTTTATATGTCCATCCAAGAGTGTGCAAAGGCCCAAAAAAAATAGTACGATGCTCCATCATCTTCGTAAACTACTCCAGTCATCATCCATGGAAATATACCACCTCTAGAATTAGGAAAACAAAACACAAAATCCCCATCATCAACATCATCATCCGGGTACAACCCTCTCTCTCTGCAGAATATAAAGACTGATAATAAAAAACCCTTGAAGTGTATCTCACATCCTTAGCATCATCCCCATACAATCTCCTCATAACATCCTCTCTCTCTGTCTCATCAATATAATAGATCCTCCCCTCAGACTGGCATCCTCATAATCCTATGGACATCCTCCAAAGTGATAGTAATCTCACTATCGGTAACCAAAACATACAGGTGGTTGGATCCATCTCTCCATCAACACCAACAATAATCCTCAACATCTGTGAATGCTCTATAATCATGCATCCCTATAAACCCCACTACCTCCACATGTATCCAATCCTCATTTGACATATCCTCCCATACCTCCACTAGGATCACTAGAATCCTATCTCGGATAGTCATCCTAGCCTTCACCTGCAACCCAAAAAAACACAAAAACACACATTAAAATCCATATTCATCACAATTTTCATAAAAACTTCATAAAATAAGTTGGTTGCTAACAAATAAAACCTAGTCAAAACTAAAGCTAAAATAACTAAATCACCAATGATTCACATGAATCATTGGTGATCCACTGAATCACCGATGATTCTAGTGATTTCCAAATAAACCCTCATATGGCCCCCAACGAAAATGACAAAAAAAAACAAAAACTAAAAATAAAAAAAACAACAAAATTAAGCTACCTACCTCTCTATTTGTGTGGGCTTTCTTATGCCTGCTCGATGATGTCATTTCTTCCAAATCACATTTTATCACTCACTTAAGCTCTTAACTCACAAATCAAGTCACACAAATGAACTATTCATCGTTGAAATAGGCCTTTTATAGCCCCCCAAAAATTTTGATAGGAATCACCGATGATTCCTTGAATTAATGATTCACCTAAATCATCGATGATCATTATAAATCGCTAGCGATTCATCACTTTTTACCCTAAATCATCATTTTCAAGATCAAAATCACCTTATCACATTTTTTGAAAAAATGTCTCATTTAGAGACCCCATCCTCAAAACTTAAACATGATTTGTAAAATCAAATTAGCATAGGAAAGTCATATGTCTAAGGGACATGAGCCCTTTGGCCCCCATCACTTGACTTCCTCATCCTTCTAGCCTACCCTTACAAATCATATGTCCATAGGAAATGAAATTGGTTCCCCTATCACTTGATTCCATGGTAGCACCTATCGTTTCGAAAACCCATCTCGGGCAATTTTTAATGAAACATGTGTCCAAACTTATCCAAAACAACTTGTCAAACTAGTGATCCTTGCACTGCATTACAATCACCACCCTAGTTTGAGGGGGATCACCCATATAAAAAAATCAACCTTTAAAATCATTTTTGTCTAGCACTTTTCCTACACCAAACTACTCAACAAAAAGGGAAAATGTAGACACCTAAAATTAGCACCACTAATTTCCCTGACCACATACACTATCTTCACAATAATATTAAATCAAAACAAGCCATTTAATCACATTATTTAATCTATGAACCACTTATCCTAAGTCTAAAATCCTTCACAATATTTACTCCATGTAAATATATTCCCACACCCCGTAAATACTACTTTACAACTATAAAATCTTATTTTACCTTCCTAAAACCACCTAACCACCCTAAATCAACCCTAACCATTTCAAAACCATCAAACCTATTTTCTTACT
This sequence comes from Taxus wallichiana var. yunnanensis, assembly GCA_018340775.1. Lineage (NCBI taxonomy): Eukaryota > Viridiplantae > Streptophyta > Pinopsida > Cupressales > Taxaceae > Taxus > Taxus wallichiana. Next base: position 420,656 of record JADAXU010000136.1, read on the forward strand.
ACATCCTAACCTCTACACCTTGTCCCCAACCTCCCCTTAACCATTTACCCACATTATAAACCAAAACTTTGTTTAGAAGTGGTTTCAACCACTTTCCAAACACTTTCCCGAAAAAAGTGGATGGATCACCGATGATTATACCTAATCACCAATGATTATAAATAACACCTTTGTTCTCTCTCTCAGGATCTTCAATCTTGGATATGGGACCCTCTTGCTCAAGTATGCTCTTTTTTTTGACATTATAAAATCCAAGACATATTCAGACATCATTAGGAATCAATATCAATCATTTACAACAATTTTTACAACCATTTCCATCACTCAACTTCCAAGAAGTATGACAAGACAACACAAAAACTCTTATCATTCCCACTAAATATTTGAGGCATCTTTTGTCTCCTCATCTATCCAAAGGTATTCTTACATCTCTTTATTCATTTACAATTCATAAGAAACATTAAAAGCAATCAAAAACATCATTTTAGAGCTTTAATTATCATTTTAGAAAAATATCAATTTAACAATAATCACTAGTGATTCACTCTAATAATGATTGGCCTAAATCGTTGGTGATTCCTGTCAAAATTTATATTTTTATCAATTTGTCAATATTTACATCATTTTTATCAATATCTCTACATTTAACATGTTGTTTCCAAGTATGGATCTTTGTTAGATGGTAGTTCTTAGCTGTTCACACCCGATTACAAGAATTTATGATCTCCCCATAGTCCAACACCCCTTTTTCTACGAGCAATACAACATTCTACATGAACAGAAATTGTGTGCAATCTAATTTGCCACAAATATAAAAGGCATTGAGGATCAGATCAATTTCATCCACTACATTCATAAGAGACCGAGGACTTTCTACGGTATGAATATTTGAGTCCGTGTTGAGATCCTTCCACCCTTGCTGGGCCACCTTCAAAGTTGCACATGACTTACCCTTCAACCTTGAGTTCTAGATATTCTTATCTACTATCTATCTATCATTTTCTACTTGCATATCTTATCATTATCTTTATCAATCTACTTAATTGTCTAAAAGTGAGATGACATCCTCCAAGGAAGTCCCTTTGGATTCCTAGAATCAGCCTTTTCCAAGAAGCTCATTTATCCATTTATCTAATATATTTTGTTTAGTGTATTTTATTGTAGAGTGCTTTTCAAGACATGAAGACTTACACATTCGTTCAGACTTGGAAATTTCAATCAACCATCATCATCGACATTCATCCTTGTGGGTAATGGTAAACAATGTCATCTTCTGAGATCAGTTTCATTTTTGTTATTCACTTCATTACTTTAAAGTAGGAAAGAAAAACTTCTCTTAACATATGCACTCATCAAATATTGAATCAAAATTTCCTATATTTACTTCACTCTGAATCATCTGCTCCCAAAACTCTAAAATGTTCTACACTTGTAGGTTTACCTTTCCATAACTCATAGGAAGTTCTTATCATTGTTTACCCTTATCTGACATCTATTGAGAATGTAGATATTTGTACTAATTTCCTCTTTCCAATAACCATAAGATAATTTGGATTCATTGAGCATGGTCCTAGCCATCTCTGGACAATCATATTCTTTCTCTCCACTACACCATTTTGTTGAGGTGTCCTTGTAATAGAGAATTTCCTCCTAATACCATGTCTCATAAAGGTCATCAAATAGATCAGACCAAAACTCACCTCCTCTATCTGATCTAAGACATTTGATTCTTCCATTCTTCTCATTCTCAACAAGTTCCTTAAAATCCTTGAATCTATCAAGTTCTTTTGATTTATCCTTCAAAAATGTAACCCAAGTGAATCTAGTATAGTCATCTATTAGCAACATAAAATAATACTCACAGTCATGCTTTCAGTCCTCATGGGTCCACATAGATCAATGTGAATCAGTTACAAAGGCCTTGAGGTAGAATAGTGTTCTTTGGACTTGAAATTTCTCCTTGTCTTCTTCCCATGTAAACATGCTTTGCATAGAGTATCTTGGTTTACTGATCTTTGGCATGTTCCTCACACATTCCTTAGATCTTATCTTGACTATATTTTCAAATTTCAAATGTCCTAGTATTCTATGCCACAACCAACTGTCATCTAACTTTATTATGAGACACTTCTCCTTATTGATCTCCTTCAATATGTACATGTTGTTTTCTATCCTTTTAGCTTTTCCTACAAGCTTACTTGATTCCTTTTTCATGTTCTTACACTCTTTGTCATCAAAATTTAGAGTGTACCCTTGCTTGCACATTTGACTCACACTGAGCAAATTATGTTTCAATCCCTCAACATACAAGACATTCTTAGTTAGAGTTTTTCCATTGTCTAAACTTAATGTGCATCTTCTGTAATATTTACACTGTTTGTGTTGTCTCCAAACTGGACTGATCTTGATGCATTTTCTCTTGATGAAATGAACTTACTATTATCACTAGTCAATGAACAGAACACCCACTGTCAATAGACCATACCAGGTCTTTATCTTGAGTATGAAAAGAGTTTGAGCAGTTTGACATTCTTCATCTTTTTCCCTTTATTTTATCTTAACATTCACAAGGCCTAACACCATAGCATGTTCCTCCTTATCTTCTTTGTCAACTTCATAAATCTTCATAGCAGATGTAGATGGAGATAAAGGAGATGAAGTACATACATCAAGGATGGAATCCCATATGTCAAAACCCAAGGGTTTTAAGCATGCTCTCATTCTGACCAGAGGTAAACCTTCACCTTGAACTATACTTTCTGTCATATATGTGCTTTAATGATCTCCTTCAAGCCATTAAAATGCTTCACAAGCGCCTAGCTATGATACCAATTGTTAGAAGGACAATGGATCGAGTGGGGTTGAATCAGTTTTTTAAAACTTTCAACCAATTAAACATGCATACTTATAAACCATTAAACATTAAGATGAAGAAAAATTCATAGACCATCAACCAAAAGAGCAATTAAGAACAAAAGTACACACAAACACCAAATATAAGTGGGAAACCTCAAGGGGAAGAAAACCCACTGAACCTATTCTTATATTACACAAAACAAAGGAATATCATAAATATTACACATCACAAGAGATTTTTTTAGTGAGGCACCAACCCCACAAGGAGCACACACCCTTATTTTAGTAGGGAACCAACCCCACAAGGAGAACCAACCCCTAATTTAGTGAGGCACCAACCCCACAAGGAGCACACACCCCTAGTTTAGTAGGGCACCAACCTTACAAGGATAACCAACCCATAATTTAGTGAGGCACCAACCCCACAGAAGGCTACACCCCCAAGATGATCAAGAACCAACTCAACCACTTGAATATGAAGATCGCTTGATGTACTTGTTTCTCCAACAATTGATTGTGATCACTTTGTCAACTCCTCTCACTTAAAACCTTCTCAAAATGTACTCTCTCCTTCTTTGCTCAAGCATACACATAATTGTGCTAATTAGGTATAATGACCTTGTTTTCCTTCTTCTCTTATCTCCTCACCTCTTCATGTTATTATTTTCTCTACCCTAGAGCCCTCTAACCTCTTCTCTTCTCTCCTTTAGCTTGCTATACTCTCCATACTCAACTAGCTCAAATGAGAAAATAGCTCTTACCTTTATGCATAAATCATGATGCAAACATCTTAGGTTTCCAAGGCCACTAAGGTAAGTCATACCAACATGAAAACACATCTAAAACATCATATAAATTACATTCCAAGACCTTATAGGTCATTCATAAGAAATAACATAGCACACTATCTCAATTAGGCCTAATAGACCTAATATACTCTAACGATAACTTATTGGTCTTCAAGGGTATCTAGAAACTTTGTCATGACACCAAAATATTTTAACACTTTAGGGACATCCTCTCGTCATCATCAAAAATCACAAACAAACTTGTAACCTCCATCTTCACCATGGAGCACGCCATTTGGAAAGCAACACCAATTAGGTCTTCAAGCACCTAAAATTCAGTCTTCAAGAACAAACATGATCACACCACAAACCAAGCTGAAAATACTTCTTTGGCACATGTAAAAAAGGAACATGACCCCAAATCACTCTCTAGGTCCATGAGACACCATTAAACAGGGTAAAACAGGCCAAGACCTTCAACTCTCTCACCTCACTTAAGCATGTTAATCATGCTTAGAAATATGTATTCAAAAACAAGAAAATTGACACATCCAAACACCTCCCCAAGACAAAAGTGGCATATGGATGGAAAGATCATAATTTCATATAACTCCTAAAACTGATAGAAACCTCCAAATCAAGACACAAGACCCCAAAACCTTTCCATCTCTGAAACTAGTCAAATTGGCAATTACGTCTCAAGAACATTCTTGGAATCAACATGAAAAAACACCTCAAACTTAACTTATAAGCTCTTCCACCACTTGGAACACTTCAATGAAATATCTACCAAAATTCTCAAACATTAACAACCATAAGTCACATGGATAAATATAAGCAAGTTCATGTGTTCCACCAAACATCTTGATAGGCATGATAGGGGAGTTTTGGCCACTAGGGTTTCAACCAAAATACATCTCATCTAATCACTCCAAGACATAAAACACGTCATATGAGAATCATATAAGCTATTCATACCCATAAAACCCTACTTCAACATGTAAATCATTCAAACACTCTTGGACCTCTTGACTAGTTTTTGACCTCATAAGACAAATAGCGGTAGACATAATTTTAGGATTGATTTCATCAATTCTCTATACTTAAATTTTCTAAATATTATGATAGACTTTAGGAAGACATCCCATACTTGCTTCTACACTAGGTCTTTCACCATGACACTTGTTATATATGACTACACTAACAAATTCTTGTAAAACAAAGATATTTATGTATCTTACAGTCACACCTTGAGCATTCCACCAACACCAAACTGAGTAGAAAGGAGTTTCTACATTCCTAAACCACCAAGAAAACAATCCCAAGTCATTTTATTCCCATAAAATCATATATTTCCTATCGCTCCGAAACTAGGGTTTGGGGAGGGTTTTGATATGTTTGTCTTCTTAAAAATCGTTCATAAATCTTTGACCTCAAAATGAATCCATTATTATTTAAAAATGATCTTAGCTCCATTCCCTAACAACTAGAAAATTCCCAAGACCCCATTTAGAACACACATGTGTGGGTGAGCACAAGAATTTGCCTATTGAGCTAGGAGCGAGTGTTAGGAGCTTGATAAGGCCAAAAACAAGTTTTCTTTCTTTCATGATTGTCTCTTGACCTTAAACTTGGTCCACACCTATGAACTTACCTCCTTCATGATCAGTAATGATCATTCATGATTTTCCATACCTGATACTCTCCATGTCATCTAGTTTACCCATGCTTACTTGACTAGTATTCAAGAACTTAATTCAAAAGGACCTTGTACATGCACTTAACAACTGAATTATAAGCTTGGAAACCTCCAATACCTACAATACAACATCATAAGACACTCCAAATGCATACCTTGGTCTGCCCTACTTCATTATTCATGTTATAATCTCATTTGTTTGATCTAGATCTTGGACTATGCCTATAATGGTTTGTAACGCCACATGACTCATGGAAACATACGTGATTCTCTACTTGAAAACCCTCATATTTCTATGACATAACTCACTAATCATGCTAGACACCATACCATAAATCATACATCCTTTGGATCTCATACATTCACTTTGATTTCTTAGACCATGCATCAAGAATATGCAACAATCACCAAGACACCATGACATGACACCAAAACAATACGGTACCAATTGACATTCTTCATTCTTGATGAATGACACCTCATACTGACTCCTAAACCATCTTGACACCCTTTTCCATCAATGCCAATTGACATCAATGAAAACAACAATGGCACGTTATCCAACAATGTATTCTTGCATATACTAGTTTTATTGTTGTAGGACTTGAGCTCCTTTATATACTTCATATTTACTATATGACTTGATTGTGTCTTGCGTTGTTTTTTTATGCCTATTTTCTTATGTAAAAGTTTTATGATTACTATATGGCATGACTACTCTCTAATTTTCCTACTTTATATTGTTTGAAACATGCTTGATATATACTTTAAGACACGTTTATTATGCTTTAGGCTCTATCATTCTATACATACAATGGTTGTTTACTACTAAGTTCATGATTATATGTTCCATATGTGACTATTAATAGCATCCATGTTGGTCAAGTTGTCATGTCATCATGATTTCAAGTTAGTTGTTTTATCAAATGTCTTGTGGCAGGCCTATTGTGTCATGTATTGTCATGTCATGTTTTAAGTCCCAAATGATCCTTTGGTGTTCGGTCGTGTGTATGTTAGCACACTTCTTTAATTTTTATTGTGTTTAGTACAAATTTATAACAATATTCACAATATGCTTATTCTGGAGATGACATGTATTATGTTTATTCTCTAATGACCATATCATATGCATAGGGGGTCACTTGGTAAAATGTCCAAACATGTTTGATCGCGTTATTTAAAATATGGTATACCCCTTATTTTTTAGGATTTACCATTACATACTCTCATTATGATGCCCCTACACTACTACCCCTATTTATATCAATTTATCAACTCAAAAATGAAAATGAAAATTATGCCTTTTGTGATCATGTGTTATACCACCTTACCAAGGTGATCCTCGTAATCCTATGCATGCTAATTTATGCAACCATGTTGTGTTTACATAATTTATAAGGTTTATCTCTATATACTTTTTACACAAAATACAATTAACCACTTTTCTCTTTTGACTTGAGTGACATACAAAAGCATGCCTCGCCTTAAAAGGGGGCATATTATAGGCTTATTCAAAAGTTCACACAAATTTCAACTAAGAGTGCACATACTCAAACAAATTAATGGCATTTCACATAGTTCATATCAAAGTTAATTACTTTTCACACACTTCACATTAGAGTTTGTCACTTTTCATACATTTGAAATCATAGATATTCACTTTTCATGGAGTTTTAGTTGTCTTATCACACACATAGAGATTTGACAAATTACCTTCAATAGCCAAAAAGGATGAATTTGACCTCAAAAACCCACAAAGTTGAACGATTTTTATACTAGCAAGGATAGGTTGGGCTACAAACAAGGAAAGGTTATATTCCCAAAAGGTTCAATAATATAGACAAGGCTAAATTGAGCTACAAGGAAAGCAATATTATATTTCTCAAATGTTATATGTTATCCATAAGGCTAGATTATGCTACATGTAAGAAAAGATGATTCACAAAGTTCAACAAGATGTTTAATGTTATCGACAAGACAAAATTATTAGCAAGATAAAAAAATCACTTTGTATGAGGGCAAGCCACATTACACACTTCGCATTCAACAAACAAGGGGCACAATTTGGTATGATCGATCGGTGTAGTCATTCATGTGCACATTTCACTTTATTTGAGCAATTCAAGTAAAAAGTTTTTAAAATTAAATTTACAAATTTATATACATCATTATCAAGCATCGACCTACATGCCCTTGCCATGTGATTGCATATTTCATGAGGATTGGCACAAACATTCAACAATTTACACCACAATTTTCTGATTGATATTTGAGGTTTAAATTTTATTTAAATGAAACATTTATCAATACTAGATTAAAGGGGTGCAGATATAAAACCCAAAATATATATTGAACACTTAGAATAGGACATTTGACACTTATTCGACATTCATCCTATTTATATATAAAATGACCAATCAAAGGCACCTCTTGCTCTATCCTACATCCTAGTCCCACTATACGACAACTATTTACCATCTCAACTCGTCATAAACCATTGCACATACTAGGAAACATCTATACAAACTTCCACTTGTGTCAAACCCGATTAATCTCACACCCGCATAGATTTGTAGGTCCACGACAAGTTTTTCCATGAATATGTCAACCTCCATAAATATATCCCTTGTACTTCTAATTATCACATTTTCAAAAGGGTAACTTAGCTTAGTTAGCCTAAGTGGTACTTTTGGGTTGGTTGAGTAGGAAATCATATGAATGATTACACGTATCTAAAAATCCACTCTAACTCATTATGGCTATCTAAGGGTGTTTAAGGTTCTCTAACAAGGTCAAGTAAAAATATTGAAGTGCTCAATTCCTTACAGCACCCATCACAATAACAAGCTAATGAAACTTAAATTCATTTATATTGTTTCCCTAGAAAAACCATGAGCAAAATATGAAGTACAAGTATATTCTACCAAGTGTGAATGTTGAATCAAGGGCTCCATATTTATTGTTTATTCTATATCCCATGCATCTCATCATAGGTTGGGGAACTTCATAGTCTTGTTCTCTCTTTAGAGTAGTTGTATGTAGCACAACACTCATCACATAAATAGTCAACCCAAATCATTAATAACCCCTTTTTAGGTCTCAAGTATGAGGGTTAGGGTTTTGAGACAAAGACAAGCCATATCTCGTCACAATATAATCATTACATAGTTCTCGACCCAAAATAAAATCTCAAGCCATAGGAAAATAGGATTACATCGGTCAGATTTGGTGTGCATCCCTAGAAGACAATTTTGCAAGCCTTAAGATGGTTTCGATGTTAAAGGTGTGTTGGTTCCCATGAACATGTCCTACCTTGAGTTCTAGGTCAAGATACTATATGAGTGATTAGATGACGCCATGATTTACTTGTGCACATTTTGAGCATTGTTGTTGCATAGTTTGTCTGCATAAATTTCAATCTTCTTTAAACCTAAAAACTTAATTGTACTTTATCATATTCTAATTAGCAAAATGGTCGACAAAAACAAGTGTAGCATAATTTAACATTGTTAGGATAGTTTGTCTTAGCTATGAATTATCATTATTACACAATATAGTAAAGTAGGTATTAAACCCTAATTATTATTACAAAAGTTACATAAGGGTAGGATGACCCATAAGAGGCACTAAACTCAATACATATAAAGTGCAAGTTGCATTAACTCGTACACATAATTCAATGGTATACCACAATCATTGATAACTCAATTAGACCCAACAAGATCGGTTTACGCTTTAATAGTAATTACCATGATGGATTATTATGTGATGTGATGGCCATAGATAAATGCTTTATATTTTTGGAAAGACATTTGTATTATGATAGAAATGCAATGCATGAAGAGAGAAAATACTATTACAACTTTTCATAAGATAAGAAGATGCTTGAATTGTTTCCTTGAAAAAAACAAGTGAGAGAAAGTAGTACTTTGATGTTAGTTTCAATAAAAGAGGCCTTACAGTCGCTAAACAATCAAAAGTGGGTTATAGACAAGAGTATTCTAGAATGTAAAATGAGTCTCTAAAAGAGTATAACTTAGAGGGATTCGACACATCCAAGAATATAGCTAAGTGCAAGACTTGCTAGATAGAGGTGTGAATAATAATGAAGAAGATTTTAAACTATTCATTCTTTTAATGAGGTTGTGTGAAGGGTTGTTGCGAGAACCCTAGTAGGATCAGACCATCATGGAATGGCTTTACTAGAAGTCTGTTGTAGAAGTGCATTATGGTGCACTCAATGAAATAGTTGGAGTTATGTTGAAACTAAATGAGAGGAATGTTGAAAATGAAATGTCAATAGAGTACATCCCAAAGAAAGAAACAAAGGAAGTTTGAAAGTTAAAAGCTTCATCATAATGTATTCTAGAGATTCCTAAGATGGTGAATGATAAGTTACAAAGAAGAAAACGAAAGTTGAAAAAACAAAGTAGGAGAGTAAAGGCATTTCTACATAAGACACATAACCGACGTATTTGAAAGGGCATGATTTCACTCTAGGATGAATAACAAGGTGGCATGTAAGAATTTTTCCCCTTGTAAAGATGAAGTTGAGGTCGAGCAACATAGAGATTGCAAAAAAACCTACTAAAGCAATGTTAGATGATGGAAGAGACATTGAATAAATGATTTGGCAAGAAAACATGAAGATGGGAAGATAATCGACTAAAATAAAGTAATTGGAAGCCAAATGTTTGGCATGGCCAAAATTATCTGGCCATATTCTAATTCCTTAGAGTTAAAATTGTGAGCATCACGCTCACAATCAAACTTTCTAGGTGGGTTTGATGCATGAAAATCCCTCAAACAATAAAATTATCTTGCATGTTTAAGAGGAAATACGCACATCTAAGTGATTTTTCCTTTTAAGTTTCTTGACACTTGAGATCACAGCAAATTCCACATAAGTTATCCACTAAAGAAAATTTGTTCAATTAGGAACAATAAATGACAATGAAACGTTTTGAAGGCTTAAATGACATTTCAATCTTATGCTCAATGTCATCACGAAGTAATTTGACGTCAAATCAAATATTGATTCACGAAATAGGAAGAATTTTGAGCATTTAACATATGTGGCAAGTTTGGAACATATATTTCCATGAAAGGGCATGGGGGTTGTTGGATCAATTGTGGTAAACCTTTTGGGCATTAAAATAATATATTGAGCTTTGGAGGAACTTTTATCACGAAAGGGAATAAGAATTGCAGGATTGAATCTTGATAAGAATTTAAGGTTGTCTCAAGTGTAAGGATAGTGGGGCAATACACGGAATCTAATCAGCAACGATTTTTTTAATAGATGGATGACAAAGGCCTTTCGAGGGCCTTTTGGGACACTTTTTGGATCAATAACGAAAAAGCATGGCGTGGATTAAAGACAATAAAGGATTTGATAACCACAAGGTAACAAAAAGCTTCTAGGCCATTTAATCAAGCATTAACCAATGACAAAGAAACAACAAAGGATTTAAATATAACAAACACATGAAGGACTTCAAGATGAAACAAACTTGTGAGGCATCAAATGTCAGCTTCAAGTAATGACCAATATGAAGGTGATGCAAAGGAGAATTAAGTTGTTGAAGGAGAACATGATATTTATCAAGTATTCAATAGCATGTAGATTCTACTAAATTGAATGATGGATGTGTAATCTTGTACTTTTCATAAGATGTAACTTGTTGTAATGAATAGAAGGTGAATCATTTCATCTTCCCAACCATTTACTTTTCCCTATAATGATGAACATAAACATAAAGAAACCAAATTTGAGATGGGGGTTGTTTGGGCGTTAAAATGACGAAAGCTTGCGAGGAAACAAGTATGTGCAACTTGTAAGAGAGATTGCCAAAGTAATCCCAAAATTCAAGATAGGTGGAGGGTGTGATTATAATAGGAGTTTAAGCATATATTGTAGAAGAGTGGTGTTATGTGTTCATGTTTTGCTTCACTATTGTCATATGTACTATTATCAATTGTGTGGTTGATGATTGTTCATTTGACCCCGACCACACCATCACTAACACAAACAAGGTTTTAACAACTTCAATCTTCATATCAAAGTGAGGAATCCATGGCCATAAATACACTCCAACATTTTCAAAAATTGTTTTCCTCGTAAGAACAATGAAGACATATTTTATGTCGTTTGAGAAATAACTATAAAAATTCCTTCAATTACAAAATAAGATCTTTGGTCCCCACACCTCTACTCGGACCCCATCCATTCGCCCCGAAAAAAGTTACAAATAAGGGATCTTTCGATGAGTTGAATCGCCTTAAGGCCGAGAATTGTCTTCAATGTTCAACATTGAATCTTCCTCTACTATTTGAATCAAAATGTCTTTACTTTGGAATACTTCACTCAATTTTCCTTTACAATGAATCTTTAAATCATCCAACACCAAATATTCTCTTGACTTTTGCAAGCTTATCTGTGAAGTTCTTCCTATCTAATATTTTCCCTCCAAATCAATCTCACAAATGATTCAACACCTCTCCATCCAACGAGTTTCTATCCTCTCCTCGCAATTTTGCATCTACTTACCCCTCTTGTTTGATACCAATTCTATTCAATTGAATATTTGAATATATTTTTAAAATTATTTTATGAAGTATGAGGCATAGTTGGGTGATTTTAGAATAACATTTTTTATATTGTAAGAAACTTTTAGTTAATGCCTATTTGGTTGGTGTTAAGGCATGAAATGGAACAATTTTGCTTGATTGTCCATGAAAATTTATCCGATGATAATTGGTTGTGCGGTTGGTGATTTTACCTAGACAATTATTTAGTATACCGTTTAATTAAGTTTATTAGATATAAAGTCCATTTTGAAATTGGCTAACTATTCTTTTTTTTTTAGGGACGAGCCTATTTTATTTAGATGTGTAACAAAGAGCTTCCAAAAAAATGCAAACGGATTTAAAAATCAATGATTCAATTTTTATCTAAATAGTTGAATTGTTACTATCTTATTGGATAATATGACCCTACATGTATTTGGAAATCGATTGACCATGATTGTTTTATTTGCGAAATGTGTATATTTGAACCCTTTATGTGTAGATATTTATGTAAAAAAATGTCTTCCAATTTAGAGAGAAGAAGTTGGTTTCTCATAAACGGCTCAAAATACCAACGTTTCATATACCTATTTGGTTTATGGTAGATTTAGATATTGATTTGCCAAGATGGAGAGGGAGGAACAATCCTCATGTAACTTTTGGTAGTATAGCCATGCATCATAAAACAATCCTTATTTATTTATTATGTATGTGTATCAATAGGGAATCATCGAATTCCCCATACCTTCACACTCGAGAAATGGAGAAAACTATCCATATGTTAGCTTGCAGTATCATTCTTTGCAAAATTTTATGGGGGTGAACATACATATTGAACCCTCGTGGAAAAGGCTTGTGTTATTATCATAAAAAATGTTAAAATTCTCAATAATGACATTTAGTGTTGATAGCTACTAGAAATTAGGCATGTTGATTCATGATTGCAACCAATTTCACGTACTTCACCCTACCAATATAATATCAAGGGCAAACTAACCTTATTGCAAGAATGCCCAATGGCCCATAAATAATCGTCATTTTTACCCCAAACAACCTAGGAAGCTCTTGCATGACAAGGAATATCAATTTGATCCTATACAAATGACTAATTAACTAGGTTATAGCCATGTTATACAAATAACTAATTAACAGGAGTTATATCCATGCATTGAAGGCTCATACATACATTTGATTCATAAATAAATTTTTATTCAAGGTTAATTACAACAAATCTATTAGTAGAAAATAAGCAATAAATAAGTTTGAATATACCTCAAAATTATATCAAGGTGGTGAAAAGTGAGAAGTCACTATATTGTTGACTTCAGAGAGGATCGCAAGCCTAAATTAGAAAATGTGGCCCCTAAAGATGTTTATTGATACAAACATTTAATGATTATATACCCTTTTCCAAGTGGGTTCAAGTGGCCCTCTCTTATGACATTAAAAATAATGATATTCTCCTCATTTATGGTTTGGTTGTCGAGTTTTTGTTGGTCCTAATAGAAAAATAATAATTTCTTTTTATCCAATACTTTTTCCTCTTTTTGGATTGAAGTATAAACATCTCGTTAGCATCAGTGCAAGAATAATCAATCTTCTTCAACTTAGTTATCTTTGTCGCGGGTTAAATTTTGCATCTACTTACCCTACCATTTGATACCAATTCTATACAATTGAATATTTGCATAATTTTTAAAATTATTTTACTAAGTATGAGGTATAGTTGTGTTAGGGTTAGACCATACCAGTTATGATGAGTTATATATCGATTAAAGCATACAAATAATAAACATGGAAATAACCAACATAAGAAAATACACAAGATATAACATGGTTCACCCAGTGTGGGCTACATCCACAAAGAAACAACCAATATATTATTCCAGAGGTTGTACAATTGAATATCTGCAATCTTCCACACCTTACACGATGTACAAAGTATTTTTCCTCTCACAAGCTTCTCTAAGCTCTCTCCAAGAATTCCTTCTTACAATTCTCTCAATCTAACCTCTAACCCTAGTTTCCTAGCTTATATAAGCCTATACAAACTTAGGGCACTTTAGCCATTCATTTACAACCATTAGATCAACTTTATAACAAAGATTAGATCTAATTCCTGTGACTTAAATATAAACAATCACGCATAGGTAATTAATGTCGGTTACCCTAACCGATGTCGGTTTGTCCCAACCGATGTCGGTTAGTATGCTAGAGATCGACGCCGGTCATCCGACTAATGTTGGTTCTTTGTGTAAACCTGCAAGCTATAAATAAGCTCTTTTGTGAAGCAATTCAGCTCCACAATCTAACAATCTCCCACTTGGAGATAAATTGTTGCACTATCCCACATAGCTCCATCCTTGTTCTTCCTCTTCAAGTCTCAAACTCGAAGACCAACGAAGTGGAGTGTAGATTCAACTTCTCCTTTTCCAATGGCTTCATTAGCATATCCGCAGGGTTCTCATTTGTATGAATTTTCTCTAACTTCATCGTCCATCCTCCAACACTTGTCGTATGAAGTGATATCTCAACTGAATGTGTTTCGTTCTTGAATGAAATGCTGAGTTCTTTGCCAAATGAATTGCACTTTGACTATCACTATACAATCTACAATCCTCTTGCTCCTTTCCCAACTCTTCCATGAACTTGCTCATCCATATCATCTCTTTGTTAGCCTCTGTAGCTACAACATACTCGACCTTTGTAGTAGACAAGGCCACAACCTTCTATAATCTCAAAATCTAGCTAACTGTCATCCCACCTACTGTGAATACATATCCAGTGGTGCTTCTCCTACCATCCAAATCTCCAACCATATCTGAATCAACATAGCCACATAAAGTAGTATCTGACCCTCCATAACATAACTACATGTTGGATGTCCCTCTCAAATACATGAGAATCCATTGGACTACTTTCCAATGCTCTTTACCTAGATTGGCCATAAATTTGCTCACAACTCCCACTACTTATGTAATGTCTAGTCTGGTACAAACCATAACATACATAATACTTCCAACTGAAGCATATGGAACTCGTGTCATGTATTCGACCTCCTCGTGTGATTTAGGGCACTGATCTTTGCTTAATTTAAAGTGTCCAATCATAGGTGTACCTACAGGGTTTACATCATGCATTTTAAATCATTTCAACACCTTATTGATATAATCCTCCATAGAAAAATACAATTTTATGTTCTTCTTGTCTCTAAGAATTTGCATGCCAAGGATTTTCTTTGCAACTCCCAAATCCTTCATTGCAAATGTGTGAGTTAACCTGTTCTTTAAGCTCACTCACCAATGTCATGTATATTAGATCCTGCAATAAGCATATCATCCACATATAGTAACAAAATAATATAGCTCCCATTTTCAAGCTTCTTGAAATAAACACAATGGTCAAATCCACATCTCATATAACCATGATCATGCATAAAATTGTCAAACCTCATATACCATTGCCTTGGAGCTTGTTTGAGCCCATACAAGTTTTTTTCAACCTGCACACATGTTTCTCCTTACCCTTGACTTCATAACCAAGCGATTGATTCATATAGATCTCCTCCTCCAAATCACCATGAAGGAAATTCATCTTAACATCAAGTTGTTCTAAATGCAAATCTTCTACTACAACTAAACTCAGAACAGTATGGATGGAAGTCATTTTAACAATAGGAGAAAATATTTCACCAAAATCAATACATGTTTTCTGTGCAAATCCTTTTACCACAAGCCTTGCTTTGTATCTCTTCTTTCCACCCTCTTCCTCCTTGATCCTGTAAACCCACTTGTTCTGCAATGTCCTCTTACCTGTTGACAACTTGACTAAATCTCATGTCTGATTCTTTTCCAAGGAGTCCATCTCCTCATCCATGTCATGCTCCCACTGCACGTGGGTATCTTACTGCATTGCTTCTTCAAAACACTTGGGTTCACCATTTTCATCAATAATAAATAAGATAATGAAGGAGTAAATCTTTCT
Source organism: Taxus wallichiana var. yunnanensis (assembly GCA_018340775.1). Classification (NCBI taxonomy): domain Eukaryota; kingdom Viridiplantae; phylum Streptophyta; class Pinopsida; order Cupressales; family Taxaceae; genus Taxus; species Taxus wallichiana. Next base: position 436,553 of record JADAXU010000136.1, read on the forward strand.
AGAGGTCTACTTACCCTTTGTGACCTTCTCACTTGAGATTTGGGGTTCTGGGGCTCATTTTGTGTCGGTTGCACATTTGTGGCAATTTACGATAGATGATGTCAGTCACATTTAATCGATGTCGGTTCCTCTATAGCCAACGTCGATTCACCCAACTGATGATGGTCATCTGTAGCCAACGTCGATTCACCCAACCGACGCTGGTATTGTTTGACCAACACCGGTCGGTCCTGAATACGCCGGTGTCTGTGAATTTTGATTTTAAATCGAGAATGCATCTTTCTCAACAAACTCTTCACCCAGTTCATTCTTGGGTACCAAAACCATGATCCCTATACATTCTCTTTTCATTCCAATCAATGTTACAACTCCTAACAATCTTAGTATCTTCTAAATCCCAAAACCGAAATCCAAAATCACCAGAACCATAACCAATGAAAGTGCATCTTTTAGATTTAACATCTAATTTCTTCTTATTTTCTTTATCAACATGCACAAAAACTTCTGAACCAAATACTCTAAGAAAAGAAATATCTACCTTTTTTCCAGTCCATGCTTCTTCTGGTATTCCACCATTCAATGCATTTGAGCGACCTGATTGATCAAATATACCGTTGTGTCTCTCTTTATACGCCCAAAACTACAAGGGTAATCCAACATGAATCATCATGCTTTAAAGCACGTTCCATAGTAATTTTGTTCATTCTTTCGCCACTCCATTCTCTGTGGAGTTATAGGAACCATTATTTCTCTACATATTTCATTCATTTGAATAGTAATCATTACAACCTTGTTACGGTACTCACCACCATTGTCAACTCTAAGGCACTTCAACTTCAAATTAGTTTGATTTTGTACAAGGGCTTTCCATCTTTTAAATGTTTCAAAAAATATCAGATTTACATTTAATACAATAACTTCATATCTTTCTTGTGACATCATCAATAAAAGTCACATAGTATTGGGATCCTCCATGAGAAACTACCTAGGCTATCCCCACACACGAGTGCACAAGCTCCAACTTTTTTGCTCCTTCTACGTTGACCCCACTTCAAGAAATCTCACTTTCTTTTGCTTTCCAAATATGCAATGCTCACAGAAATCAAGATCTACATCTTTCAAATCTGATAACTTACCCTTTGTCTTTAAGATCTGCATTCCCTTCTTACTCATATGGCCTAGCCGATTATGCCACATGCTTATATTTGAATCTGAAGTAGATATCACAAAAAAAAAAATCGGTAATACAAGTAGACAAATATAATATTCCTACATTCTTGTCTCTTGCTACAGTAAGAACTCCTTGGAAACTTTCCAAGAATCGGTTGTGAATGTAACCATGCATCCATCTTCACCTAGTTGTCTTGCAGAAATTAGATTTCTCCCGAGGCTTGGCACATGCCTCACATCTTTCAATATCTATGTATTTCCATTCTGTAATTTAAAATGAACTTCACCTTTACCAATAATCATACATGATTCATCATCTCCTAAATATACATGCCCAAAATTACTTTGGACATAATTTCTAAAATAACCCTTATTAGGGATAACATGGAAAAAAACTCCTGAATCTAAAACCCATGATTCAATTTTATTATCAAAGAGAGAATAAAGGCATCTTGTATTACCTTTGATATTACATTTTCTTTTTTACCTTTCTTTGGTACATTCTTTTTGTTTTCCTTGGACCAACAATCATTATTTGCATGTCCTTTCTTTTCACAATTCCATGGGGTATTTCTCTACCTCTAGATTTAGATATGTCACTCTTAGACTTTGATTTCTCATTACTCTTGCTCTTGGATCTCTCCTTTTGTCTTTCTTTACTTTCTACATTCAAAACATTCCCAGATAATGATTCTTGAACTTTTCTTGTGTATTTTTTCATTTAGAATTATACCAATCATATCATCAAACTTCAAAATATTAGTAACAAATGTTGTATTACTAATAGTCATTATCAAATTATCTCAACTATCGGCAAATAACACAATAACAACAATGTTTTCACTTCATCCTCAAAAGGGGTATTAACTTATTTTAGTTGATTTACAATAGAACGAAAATCATTCAAATGATTACACGAAATTCACTTTCTTACATTTTAGAATTAAACAATTTCTTTATCAAATAAATTTTATTCGATGCACTTGGTTTTTCATATAAATTAGTTAAATTAGTTAAAAGGAACGATAACAGATCGTGTAAGCCAAGAACATAGATGTTAATCAAACATCACGATCAATAAGATAAAAGCAATTCGCCATAATAACTTTACATAAACCTTTGCAAACAAATGAGCAGCAATATCATATATTATTATGGAACTCAATTAAATATAATGAGAATAAACCTTGCTTATATAAGCAAATAATAACAATCTAAGAACCAATCAATGTCGTAGATCAAGCCATAAATCATGAAAAGAACTAGTCAAGTCCATAGATTTATGAGAAAACTAGACATCGAGGATCTAGTCAATACCATAAATCTAGGAAAGAACTAGTCAATACCATAGATCAAGGAAAGAATTATACGTAACAACTAGATAATATCTCTTAATATCTAAATAAATAAAAGAAATATTCACACACATAAGTGGGTGAAGATAAATACAATAAAGGTAAATAATGTACCTAAGTGAACATGAGCTAAGGTAAATACCTACTCTAACACCCCCTCAAGTGAAGCTAAGGGCCAAAATAGAAGTGGCATGTCCACGGTATGAGTCCCGACAACTAGGCACGATGAGGTACTCATGTATAATATATCCATAAAGAAATTTCAAACCAAAAGAAGGAAACAATCGTGATATAAGGAAAGAGAAAGAAGAAGAAAAAGGAAGGCGTTCTCACGAACACCCTCGAAGAATAACTTCCGAAACCCCAAACATTCCACGCAACTCAAGGTAGCGAGGTGATGCAAAAGGCTTCATAAAGATGTATGCAACCTAATCTGTTGAGTCGAAGGTACTCCAAGCAAAGAACTCCATCCTGAATGTGCTTCGAATGAAGTGGATGTGTATCTTGATATGCTTGGTCCACTGGTGCTCAACTAGGTTGAGAAATGTGAATTGCACTTTGGTTGTCACACCAAAGTACAATCGGTGAATCCACTCTGTCGAATCGTGAAGACAAAGAATTTTTGACTCGGCTATGCTGAATCTTTGCCCTATACTCTTCCTCTAAAGATGAAAGTGCAATAGCCTATTGATTTTTGCACGCCCAAGCAACTAGAGAAGAACCAAGACAGAAAAGATAGCTAGAAGTAGAGCATGTCATCAATAGAACCTGCTCAATCTGAATCTGTATACCCAACCAACTGAGTAGAACCCCTAGTGTAGTACGGACCAAAGTAGGAAGTGCCCTGTAAATAGCGTAAAATCTTTTAAGAACCGCCAATGACTACTATGAGGAGAATGTGCAAACCAAGATACAAGGCCTCTGCGCAAATGAAATATCAGGGCAAGTATAGGTCAAGTACATGAGACTCCCAACCAACTGCCTATATAATGTATGATCACAAAGTGGTGTGGTACATGTGGATGTAAGAGTAACCCCATACTGAAAAGGAGATGGACTTGGCTTGCAATCAGCCATATCAAAGCACCTAAGAAGATCATGGGTATACTTTGCTTTGACTCAAATGAATTTCTAAATCTATTTGAGAAATCTACAAACCAAAGAAATAATGCAATAGTCAATATCGTCATGTCAAACTGTGTAAAAAGAGCCCTCTGAATACTTTGAATGTGGGAAGAAGAGTTGTCTAGTAAGTAACAAATCATCAACATACAAGACAAGTATCACAATATCCTCACCAACATGCTGGAGATACACTGTATGATCGGAGTGGCAACGAACAAAACCAATAGATAGAAGAAAAGAATCCATCTTCTCATACCAAGCCCGAGGGGCTTATTTGAGACCGTAGAGAGACCTTCGGAGCCGACAAACAAGAGAAGAGTCTGAACAAATCCGATTAAATGCTGCTCCATATATATTTCCTCTTATAGATCTCCATGTAAGAAGGCACTAGTCACGTACATCGGTATATTGGCCACTCCTATGATGCGCGATAATAATATGTACAAGGCGTACAAAATCCATGTTGGCAACGAGGTGCAAAAGTCTCGAGTAATCAATACCTTCGACTTGTGAAAAACCCTTTGCAACAAGACAAGCCTTATACTTGTCAATGGACCTCTCAACTATGTATTTGGTTCGGTATACCCACTTACACCTAACCATCTTTTTCCTTTAGGAAGAGATACCAAATCCTAAGTATGATTCTTCATCAAAGAAGAATACTCAGCTGACATCGCATCATCCCACTCCGGTATCCCATGAGCCTTTGAAAAGATTGTGGATCCTCAAAAACTGCCTGACACAAACGTCTAGAACCTGTAGAATGTGCGTGATGATGCCTAGTGGGTGGAAGATCATCTATGAAAGGTGTTGCCTCAGAAACTGTAGTACGAGCCCACTTATGCATAGTGACAACATCAGTGAGAATAGGATCCTCAATGGCATCTTTAACCTCCTCATCAATCTCCTCAAAGAAATAATCCTCAAGATTAGATGAAGAAGAAGGAATGGAAGAAGATGAAGAATCATGAGGATTGAAACGCTCATCAAACCGAACATGTGTTCGAAAAAGAACATCATGTGTATCGGGATCTAAAAGACGATAAGCTCTTATGTCCTCACAATAACCTACAAAGATCAAGAGTTTACTCTTCTTATCCAAAATTTTCATTTTCTTCTTTGCACAAAAGCCCAAGCATAGCTCCCAAAGACTCGAAAAAAATGAGACATCCGGCTTAGTGTTGGATCAAGCTTCCTTTGGAGTCAAATGCTCAAATGTTTTGTGTGGTGTGCGATTCTGAATATAGTTAGCACAATTAACTGTTTCTACCCAATAGATATGAGGTATATCTCTAGAATGCATCATACAGTTAGTCATTTCCTTCAAAGTTCTATTCTTCCTTTCTGCTAATCTATTATGTTGTAGAGTATGAGGAATAGAATGTTGGTGAATAATGCCTTGAGTTGCCAAAATTTTAGAAAATCATTGTTAAAGTACTCCCCCATTATCAGTGTGAAGGTTCTTTATGCTACTAGAAGATTATTTCTCGATCAAAGCCTCGAAGAATTTAAAGTGTGAAAAAACATCACTTTTGTATTTGAGAAAATAAACCCAAGTACGCCTCAAGAAATTATCAATAAATATAAGTGCATACTTAGCTCCATTGAAAGATGGGGTAAGAAAAATCAAGTCACTATGCACAAGCTCAAGTGGTGAAGAAGCTCTCTTAGACAAATTCTTAGGAAAATGATCTTGGTGTTGTTTCCTTAATGCACAACCATGACAAACTTCCTCAAGACAAGAAACTCTAGGAAGACCATCTACCATACCATGGGTGGTCAACTCCTTCAAATATATGTAATTGAGATGTCCAAATTTTTCATGCCAAAGCTTACTCTACGAATCGAATAAGAAACCAATCATGTCTTTATAAAGAAGTGTTATCAAAACCCTCAAAGTGATATAGTCTTGAACTATGATCAACAATACCCTAAGCAACAAGTGAATAAAGCTCCAACAAAGTTCTTACTTCTGCCCCATGTGGTGTAAAGTCACTATTTTCCCTTGACCAGATTGACAAATTTGATATACAGAAAGTAAATTTGTAGTGATGTTAGGAACATATAGTGCATCTTGGATATTTTCACAATCAAGTTGTATATCACATTTTCCCTCAACAAAAGAAAAGAAGAATCTCCAACCTCAATTTTAAAAGTAGAACTCAAACCTAGAGAAATAAAAGACTCCTTAGAAGAAGTCATGTGAAGAGAAGCATTGAATCTATAACCCAATTATCTGCAAATGGTGACTAAGATCTTCCAACAACATTAAGTGTTTTTCTATCTTTGATTAGGAGGTGGAGTGGAGATAGAAATTTTGTTTCTTGATTGCATCATCTAAGGCTTACATTCGCTTATAACACATATTTTTTCATGATTACTACCCCCACAAAAAGAGCATGAACAACTAGACTTATTCTTGGATTTAGAAGACTCCTTGGGTTTATAGTTGTTTTCTTTAGGTTTAAGAGCATTTTGAAATGGAGGTGTGGATTTGGTTTTCTTGTTTGGTTTTCCCTTGCCCTTAAGATTAGATGCAACTAATGCCTTTTGAGAGGTGGAAGACTCAAGATGAAATAATTTAGATTCTTCTCTAGTAAGTCTTTCACAAAATGTTTCTAAGTTAGGCATTTTGAAGGTGTCACCTAAGGCATCCATGCTAGAGAAAAAGGTAGAAGTAAAAATTTGGAATGGTCCTCTCAACTTGGATAGAATCAAGTAAACACACTCTTCATCTTTCTTATCTCTTCCACTCCCCTTCAATGTGTCAACAAATGCTTGAACTTGTAAGAGTCTATAATTGTTGGAAAATCTTCAGGATTAAGAGAGGTGATCTCAATTTCAAGTTACATGGCTCTCATATGATCCACCTTACCAAATAAATCCTCTAATTTCTCCAATATTTTGAAAGGAGAGTCACACTTTTCTAAATGAAATAAAAAAATGTCACTTGTATAAGTTCCTATCAAAACCCATACACTCATCAAATTTGCATTGGTACTGAAATTTCTCATATTCTCTAGTGAACACTGGTTGTTCTTTAGAAGTTAAAGCCCATAATCTTTTCCGCTTAATTATTGTTTCCATTATCGGTTTCCATGTGTGGTAATTATGTGTTGTTAATGACTCAACATGATCTAATGTAGAAGCAGATGTCATCCTTAAAAAAATCACCAAAAGAAATGGAAGAACCAAGCAATGCAACAAGAACCCCAAGCAATGCAACAAGAGCCCCCGATTTTGGCACTTTATAATAAGTGTGTTCTGATATGGCACTTTATAATTATAGTGCAATTCTCAAAATAAATATTTTTGATGGAAAGAACACGGAAAAACAAATACTTTTGCAAAAAAACGGCACTCAAAACTGAGTTATCGATCAAAAGTTACAAGTTTTTCAATATTATGCTTAGTTGCCACTAAAATAGAATAAAATATTCTTGCCTTCACCACACAAATAAAATGAAAGAGGGCTGGAGTTAAGCACCTACTAGTAGGAATCACAAGCTTTAAGCCCTCATATGACCATACCATATGACCAGGGGCTAAGAATTTCAATGGGTGTGTGCAACTTACTGTTTTGGAGTGTGTCGTTAGTTTCTGAAAAAGTTGTGGATTTTCTCGAAATAGTAATAGTCGTGCACAACATCCGTGGACCCCTGCCAAAAAAGGAAAGAAACGTCTTTTCGAAAAAGACCTCCTGCGCGCAAACCGAAAATGCTATGCCACAACAAAAAAAAACCCAAATCGAATCTCAAGAAACCCAACAAAACCTAAAAAATTCTAGATTTCCTTTTTCATATGGCGTGAATCCTGAGGCGAATCTAGTATGTTTCTCTACACAAAAAAAACCAAAAAAATGATTGCCTCCCGAAATGGTCGAGTTTACAACCGATCTTAAGGTTTTTACTGCCTTCAATCCAATGGAAGCCTCTATTTTGCATAAAAATACACGCAGCAACAAAATACGAGCAAATCCCGAATATATGAATATATAAAGAATTTATTTGCAAAATAAAATTTACAGACGAATGTCAATAACAATCCCCGCTTTCTGCTACCATAAAAGGAACAATAACCACATCGTGCAAGCTAAGAACACGGATGTTAATCAAACATCGCGATTAATAAGATAAAAATAATTGGCCGAATAACTTTACATAAACATTTGTAAACAAATAAGCAAGAATATCATATATTGTTATGGAACTCAATGAAATACAATGAGAATGAATATTACTTATATAGGCGAGGAATAACAATCTAAGAACCAATCAAGGTCATAGATCAAGCCATAAATCATAGAAAGAACTAGTCATCAAAAGAATTAGTCAAAGTCCATAGATTTAGGAGAGAACTAGACATCAAAGATCTAGTCAATACCATAGATCTAAGAAAGAACTAGTCAATACCATAGATCGAGGAAAGAATTGTACCTAACAACTAGATAATATCTCATAATATCTAAATAAATAAATAAAAATATCTACACACATAAGTGGGTGAAGATAAATACAATAAAAATAAATAATGTACCTAGGTGAACATGAGCTAAGGTAAATACCTACTCTAACAAATTTTTCATATAAATTAGTTAAAACTTTCATTAATTTTATTGTGGTTGTTGCTTCTATTATATTCAAAGTCACACATATGTTGTTAGGCTCAATCTTATAGATCTCGGAGCCTTCTCGTCAAGAATCTTTCATTCTTCATGGTCATCCTTGCAGACCTTGCCTTCTCATCCAACGGTAAATAAAGATCTCTCTGATACAAAGAATCTTCCACATGCATCTTCCATAGCTGATAATTACGACCTTCAAATTTCTCTACTTTGTATTTACTATCTTACGGCATTGTGTTTCCACTCAATGAAATCCTTACGAGTAAATTTGTCCACACACAACCTCAAACAAAACTCGATACCAATTGTTGGGGTTAGACCATACTAGTTGTACAAATATATATCGATTAAAACATACAAGCAATAAACACGAAAATAACCATCAAAAGAAAATATACAAGACATAACATGGTTCACGCGCAAAGTGTGAGTTACATCCACCGAGAAACAACCAATATATTATTTCATAGGTTGTGCTGATTGAATATCTCGCAATCTTCCACACATTACACGATGTACAATATTTTTCCTCTCACAAGCTTCTCTAAGCTCTCTCTAAGAATTAATTCTTACAAGTCTCTCAATCTAACCTCTAACCCTAGTTTCCTAGCTTATATAAGTCTATACAAACTTGGGGCACTTTAGCCATTCATTTACAACCATTATATCAACTTTATAACAAAGATTAGATATAATTCCCATGACTTAAATATAAACAATCACGCACACAATGCAACCGATGTCGATTTGTCCCAACCGATGTCGGTTAGTATGTTAGGTGACCGAAGCCATTTGAGTCGGTACCGACCGATGTCGATTCTTGTGTAAACCTGCAAGTTGTAAATAAACTCTTTGTGAAGCAATTCAACTCCATAATCACAACAAGTTGGGTGATTTTAGAACATTTTTGTATTGTAAAAAAAAATTAGTTGATGTCTATTTGGTTGGGGTTGAGACATGAAATGGAATAATTTTACTTGATTATCCATAAAATTTATCCGATAATAATAAATTGTGTAGTTGTTAATTTAGAGAATTATTTAAAATACCGTTTAATTAAGTTTATTAGATATAAAGTCTATTTTGAAATTGGCCCAACTCTTCTTTTTTTAAGGGACAAGCCTATTTTATTTAGATGTATAACAAAGAGCTTTCAAAAAAATCCAAGCGGATTTAAAAAAACAATGATTCAAGTTCTATCTAGATAATTTCTTTTTATACAATACTTTTTCGTCTTTTGGACTGAAAAATAAATGTAGGTGCAAGAATAATCAATCTTCTTCAGCATTAATTATATTTGTCGTGGGTTGAAAATATATATTTTATTTATTTATTTATTTTGTCGGATTTGAGTTTGAAGTCGAATATTCAATTGGCTATTTATTCATAGTTATAGCATGCTAGATAACATTCCTTTTTCTCGAAAAGTGTTGCGGGTAGCCGACATGCAGCATATGGAACCTGCCAGTGATATTTACCTTGGATCAAGGAGAACGCACTTGATGCCTTTGTCCCTTTCATTTTACTTGTGATGCCAAGTTAGCCCAGATTGGTTTTTGTATTGGGGTGGCATGATGCTGTTGAAGGAGAATTACCAGATTCACAGGCATCACATTTTAAATTCACAGATTCTTCCCATACTTTTTCCAAAAATGCAATTCAGCGGCATGTATGCACCTCCTCTCCAGTAAGTGAAAAACAAACGTCTCCTTTTGAGACTTGCGCATATAGCATCATGACAGATTTCCATGTTTTACCTCCAGACGTCCTTAATTAACTCGGCTGGTAAGCTTACATTCCCATACAGATGTTTCTGCAACAGAAAAGCTTATTTTACCCTTTTGAGACTTGCGCATATAGCATCATGACAGATTTCCATGTTTTACCTCCAGACGTCCTTAATTAACTCGGCTGGTAAGCTTACATTCCCATACAAATGTTTCTGCAACAGAAAAGCTTATTTTAGACACCTCCGTTACATTCTCTATAATTCCCAGCCTGAATTCTATACACAACATTCCCTCTAAATACTTCAATCACCACAAATCATTTATATAGGACCACAATGTACCAAATTGGTTCCCTTAGACTCACATTGAAGCTTTACTCCAGATTTTAGAAGAGACTTACCAATAAAATAGGACTAGCCATGGCCTATTTGAATACAATGAAAGAAATCTCACGGCTTGTGAATGGTTGGCCAAGTTTAGATTTTATTATTCCCACGTAACCGACCTTGACCTTAACAAATATTTGCTATTCGTAACCAGCAGTAGAGATTGAAAGTCACAACTATATATTCAGTTCAAAATTAGGATAGCATGTTCATGTTCAACAAAAATACTGCTTAGTCTATACGTTTTAGTATCTACCCTTTAGAAAAGGTGAGGGTAGAAATACAGCTGCATAAAAAAATTTGCTTTTGGATTTGGATTCCCACGAATTACTAAATGTGTATATTGCCAAAAAACTCAGAACTCTTATCTGCTTCATCAAGACAAATGAGAATGATCTATTGATTTACTAAATATGCTTATGCAGATATACTTATTGCTTCCAACTTTCTGCTGACATCTCAACATGACAAAATGAAGCTCAGGACAATCAACGACTCTAATCCATTCCTGAACATGAAATACAACCCCTGAGCAGTTTGTTTTCTTCAGAGTTTATGCTTTCTTGCAAGATACACGAGCCATCCCTTTCAAATTGTGTACACAGTAGCTGCAACAGAAAGAGACAAAACATGCACAGGTCAGTTCTCAATGATATTTAAATCACCCTAATCTACAAGAATTTTTTTGGTGTTCATCATGTCAACTTACAAAATACCATATCCTTAAGAAAAATATGGGCACGAAAATCATTATTAGGATGAAGTTTGTTGAGAATTGGACTTGCACAGTGAAGAAAACATCATGTTGCCAGAGAATAATGCTTCTTTGTCTGCAAAAGAACAATTTATTAAAGGCGAAGCAGTATTAGATATTCATGTCAAAAATTCATATGAAAGTTCAAATCGAAGAAATTGAACTTTGTGTCTATGTCTGGAATTCATCCTTTTCTACCAACATCCTCTGTTGTCTATTACATCTTTTTCTAAATAGATAAATGAGAGTTATATTGTGGTCCCTCACCCAAAACAAATAAAAGGCCATAAGAGCCGTTACAGATATCAGCTTCCAAGGTGCAAGTTTGGAGCTAACTACTAATATGCATAACACCAAAATTACCAACAGCTATGGCACACATCCAAACCAAACTTGTGCCTAGACTGTAAACAACTATTGCTTCAAGCTCTAACCAAAATGCGACAGATAACATCAGTTTGAATAAGAGAACAACAGGACAACAAACATAGCCACTACTAGGCACCGACTGTCAAATTGTGCCTAGAAATTCAGAAAGAATATAAAAGAAAACACAATACATAAAGAGAATTGAAGTGAAAAGAAATCCTCAAACCAATGGGATAAGCAATTTGTTGTAAACTGCTTGTCGGTTACATATTATAGCATCAAGAAATCTATAAAATCAAAAAGAAAATATATTGATGTAATGTCCCCTTTTTCAAATTGATCCAGTTGAAGGCTTCTTGCCCATTCTTCTTCCCATGGGCAAGAAGAAGATGAACAAGGGAAGCCCTTGGATTATATTTTAGACTCTCTTTAATTAATAATTATATTTTTCTTTGTATTTTTCCAATAAAGCAGGTCGGCTGTGTTGGAGAGCTTGGGAGACAAGTTAAAAGATGAAATAACTTTCTTATTGAGGTTGGTCTTGGGGAAATCTTTCCTTAAGGACTCTTGGCGCCACCATAAGGTTATATAAGGGGTCGCATAGGCTCATTTTGGGCATTTTTTTGGCATATATACTTGGTTCTAGAGCTGGTTGCTCTAATCCAAATCCACTAAGGGGCGACAATCCATTAGTGTGGTATAATGTCCCATTTTTCAAACTAGCACCAATTGAAGACTTCTTGCCATTTCTCTTCCCGTGGCCAAAAAGGAATTGCACAAAGGAAGTCCTTGGGTTTCGTTTTTATTTTCTTTTATTGTTATCAATGTTCTTCTTTGGTGTTTACTCCTAAGGCAAGTCAATTGGGATTATAATGCTCCCAACATGAAATTAAAAGATAAAGTAAAGCTCATTAAGAGGTTCGGCAAGGTTGGGAAGTTTCCAACATGGAAATAGAAGATAAAACAAGCTTAAGAGGTCAGTCTACACCTTATGACTCTTGGCGCCAACCAAAGGGTATAAGAGGAGTCTTAGGGGCTCATTTGCACATCACTTTTTGGCATATACACTTTATACTTGGTCTCTAGGGCTGATTGCTCTAAGTCCATTCCACTATTGGGCAACAATCCATTAGTGTGGCATCCAAGGAGGACGAAACCCTTCCTTGTGGGAGATTGGAGGACGAAAACCCTTCAATTTGGTGGTGTTGAAGACTTTCATTGAAGACCATCTTGCTGGTTTGCATCTAGGGCATCAAGGAGGAGTGATTTCAAGGGTTTTAATATTATTTGGAGCCCCTCTCCTAGGGAGTGACTTGCATAGAAGATCATTTGGGTGCCTTCTAGGGCACAAAACTTCATCATTCTTTGATATTCAGATTTGGCATAATTTATAAGGTTGGTTTCTATCATATTTCGCCATTGTTGGGGTTTGGAGACTCCATTTTTGGTCATTTCTCTTGGTTGTACTTCTGTTGTTTATAATTAAATTTCCAGCTGAGTATTTCATTGGATTTTATGGTGAAAAGTGTCCCAAAATATTCTTAAAGTGTTTATCTATGTTGTGGATGATTTCTATGGTGATATTTGGTTGAATTTTCACTCTTTGCAAGTTGTTGTTCACTGTTGTTCCAAATTTCAGTCTGTTGTTATAAAAATCAGAATTTACTTCACTTGGGGTTTGTGTTATTTCCTTGTTTTTCAGTTTCAGCCCTAGAAAGGGACATTACATGTGGCATCCAAGGAGGACAAAACCCTTGTGGAATATTGGAGAACAAAACTCTCCAATTTGGTGGTGATTGAGGACATCTTTGAAGACTATCTTGTTGGTTTGCAACTAGGGCTTGGAGAAGAAGGAATACCAAGGGTTTTGGTATTATTTTATGCCCCTCTCCTAGGGAGCGACTTGCATAGGAGTGTGATTGGGTCCTTTCTAGGGCACAAATTTACATTCCAAGTTGATATTTGGACTTCTCATATTTTATAAGGCTGATATATTGCATATTTGTTATTTATTGGGGTTTGGTGACCTCATTTTCAGTCACTTCTATTGGTTGTACTTTTGTTGTTGCTAAATTAATTTCCAGTTGTGCATGTGATTGAATTTCATGGTGTAAATTGACCTACATTGTTCCTAGAAGGCTTATATATGTTGTGGATGAGTTTCATAGTGATATTTGGGTGAATTATTGTACTTTGCAAGCTGCTGTCCTAGAAAATCAGACTGTTGTACATTGTTCTAATTTTCAGTCTGCTGTTATAAAAATCAGATTGTATTCATTTGGGGTTTGTGTGATTTTCCTTGTTTGTGTGGTTGAGCCCTAGAAAGGGACATTACAGTGGTATCAGAGCTTCGGTCTTCCCAACCTAAGGGTTTCATGTGAGGTGAAGAGAAGATGGATAGAATGATGAAAATGCAAGAAAGACTAGCGGACACCTTGGACTCTCTTGCCCTCACTATGCAAAATCTACATAGGGGAAGGACATTCAAGGAGGAAAGGGATTCTAGCACAATACATGATAGCCGGAGGGAGAGGCCATTCTCATCAAGGCCCTCTAGACCTACCTTCATTGCTAAGGAGGAAATCACAACCAAGGAAGAACCTAGGGTTTCAAAGGTTAATAATGTTGCAGCTAAATTGGAAGAGAATCAAGCCCTTCGGGTAGTTCTTCGTGACACTCTAACATTTTCCGAGTTTGTAGGATGGAGAAAAGATAGAGTGGGCATTGGAACTTGGTCCAAGCCCCGAGCCATGCACAAGGGTCATGGGAAGGATATCCCAACCATAGAGGAGAAGAGCCCCTTCATGTTGGCAAAGCAAGAAGAGGCTATAGAGCTTGAGGAGGAAGGCATGGTTAAATTAGGTGCAAATAGTGATGAGGATGGCCATCCTTCTAAGCCAAAAAAGACAGAAAAATCCGATTCACAAGGTGTTGAAGGGAAGTTGAAGGTTGAAGAACAATTGCCAAAGGACAAGGAGGATGATATTCATGATTCCGAGAAAGACTCACAAGGTGGTTCCTTACATGACTCAACAAAGTGCTTCAACGAATTCTCATAAAGACAACCGGAGGTATGAAAATAATTCAGATTTGTTGTTTTCTATCGTATAATTTCAAATTTATGGTCATGGGCAATTTGTTAGAAAGCGTGAAGCTAGGAAACGCCTAGGCCCCTCTCGTTTCAGCTCGTAAAGCGTTTCCGGTGGCTGAAAACGGTCAAAACGACAAAGAAAGCGACACGGAAATGTCCTAGACGTTTCCGCCGCATTTTCATTTTTAAAGCTTCATAACTTAAAATAAAATAAAAAACTACATTTATTACACCTAAACCTAATCTGCCTACCTAAACTTGCTAAAAACACTTCCTAAAAGTTATATAATGACATCTTTGGTCCATTCTAAATCACACTCTTTTTTCTCTTGCTAAATTTAGTTTTCATTAAACTAACATTTAGCATTGTGAAGAGCAAAGAGGCATCAAGGAGCAGCTTGAAGGAAGAGTTTAGGAGGTGCTACTAAGAGCTAAGAGCATCAAGGAGGAATTTCAAAGCAAATTTGGAAGGAGGGATCAACTTCAAGGAGGAAAAACCGGGTATTTTCAAGTTTTTTTAAAGAAAATGTTAATGTGATCAAATGATCACAAATGATGTGTGCATAATGCACACATCATTCATGAGCACTGATCATGATATCAATATGTAGTTTTAATTTAGTAATTTTTAAACTCTATGCTAAAAAAATTTTAAAAATGTAGGGGTGTGGATCTTAAAGCTCCTCTTTGGAGACATGCAAGTGGTGGAGAACCTTGCGGCGGTGGCTCTCGAATTTGGATATGTCATCATTGCAATATACAATTCAAATCCTCATATACCCGACTCAAAGCTCATTTAATGGGGCAAACGAGAACGGGATTAGAAAATGTTCCAAGGTTGAAAGAAAACATATTTTGGCATATATGAAAGAGCAAGAGGAGGTTGATTTGCAAGCTTCAAGAGCTAGATTTAAAACCGTTCCTTTGCAAAATAGGGGTTCAGAAAAACCACCCACCCCATCAAACCATCCTTTTATTCAACCTCCAACACAACCACTTGAAGATGAAACTCCATTAGAGGAAGAGAGCTTGTCACGAAAGAGAACCAAAGGTCCATTAGAGCAAGCATTTGCAAATGAGAAAAGGGAAATTGTTGATGAGTTGGTTGCTCGATGCATTTATGCATGTGGGCTGCCCTTCAATGTGTTGCGGTCACCATATTGGCAACAAATGGTGAGAGGTATTAATGATGCACCACAAGGGTATAAAAGCCCTAGTTATGAGAAGGTGAGAACATCATTGTTGGCGAAAGAAGTGGCCCATGTACATACTTCTTTGTAGCCAATTAGGGATTCATGGAAGGACTCAGGGGTATCTATTATTTTAGATGGATGGAAAGACGCCCGAAATAGACCTCTAATTGAAATTGTTGCGGTGTGCCTAAGGGGTAATTTTCTTAAGGGTTGTTGATTGTGAGGGTGAAGTGAAAGATGCTTAATTTATTGCTAATATTTTGATTGAGGCTATTGAGTCGGTGGGCCCTCAAAACATTGTCCAAGTCATCACGGACAATGCCAAAAATTGTAGAGCAGGAGGAATGATTGTAGAGGGGAGATATGAGCACATATTTTGGACACCTTGTGCAATACACTCCTTGAATTTGATGTTGCAAAAGATTGGAAAAATACCATAGATAGAGGAAATCTATATAGAGGTAAATGAGATTCAAATTTTTGTCACAAATCATTATATGTTCCAGGCTATCTTGAGGAGGTTCTCAAGGTTGGAGTTCTTTGAAAGTAGGGGAACAATTTACTAATTCTTAATTTTTATTAGCTAACTTTCTATGAAATATCAAAGTATCAATTGAATTTTTTTAAGTTAAATTTTATATTTTATTATTTTGTTTAGGTTGTTGCAACAAGATTTGTCTCTCACACGCTCGTCTTGAGACGACTTGTGAAGGTAAAACAAGCCTTATGCACTATGGTGATTGATGATGTTTAGTCTATGTGGAGGCAAGCAAACACAAAATGAGCCATCAAAATAAAATCATTGATACTTGATGATGATTGGTGGCCAAAGGTTGCATACTTGCTCAATTTTACTGGGCCTATTTTATCTATGATTAGATATGTAGACAAATATCACACTTCAGATAGGGGAGATCTTTGAGGCATTGACTCTATGCTTGAAAAAATTAGAGACATACAAAAAAAAAAGCAAGATCTTGAAGAAAACTTCTACAATGAAGTTAAGAGCATGATCATGAGAAGGTGGAATAAAATGATAACCCCATTGCATCTCCTTGCCTATGCCCTAAATCTCAAATATTATAGCAGTGAAATACTTGGGCTACCTGATAGGCAACCACCATATAATGACCAAGAAGTTGCAAATGGAACTAAGGCAACATTCCGAAGGCTTTTTCCTGATCCAATTGTAGCTAGTGCGGTCCGCTATGAAATTGGGGTCTTTGTCTCTTCATCTAATGGTAGCATGGGTGAAATGGACGCATTATGTGACAAGTACAACATGACCCCAGTCATGTGGTGGTATGTACATGGCCATGATGCCAAGTACCTATGACCATTGCCATTAAAATCCTCTCACAGGTATAAAATATTAAAATGAAATCAAAAGTTTGTTTATTAATTAAAAATGTATGTTCTTACTTCTTAGTAAATTAATATTATTACTAATTGGAAATTTCTAACTTCTTTTTTGTAACAGGTGGCTAGCAATTCTTCAACAGAGCGGAATTGGAGTACATATACCTTCATCCACTCAGCCAAACGGAACAAGTTAGCATCCAAGAAGGTCGAGGATTTAGTGTATGTACATTCTAATTTGCGCATCCTATCACACAAGACTGAAGGCTATATTAGAGGTCCCAACAAACTTTGGGATATTGATCCTGAGACTAGTGACTTTGATGCTTTTGTTGTTACTCTTAGCCAACTTTCATTGCTTGGTATTGATGAAGAAGAATCGGGATCTTATGCACAAGGGATGAATAGTGCGGCTAGTGGCGGTGGAGTCACATCGGTTGTGTTCATGGAGATGATTATGAGGAAAATCTAGATGATATAATCTAGAATCTAGATTATTATAGTGTATATGTGAATCATTGAAATTGTAACCATGTTGAATGATGAATCTTTAGAACTTCAAATTTCAATGAATACAAAATATTTTGAGTGCTTTATCAATTTATCTATTATGGTCCATGGAGTACAATTTTACATATATACATATATATATATATATATATATATATATGTACGGGACGTTTCCGTAACGTTTCATACCCAAGGTTTTTGAAAATTGGTGTTTTGAGTTTCGTACCAGTACTCATACATGTTTATGTTTCGACAACATAGGTTAGAAAGGATGGCCTTGTGGCAAGTTTGAGGCTCCATAATAAGTCACATCAAAAGGGTAATCATCGTGATGTTAAGAAGGGAGAAAAATCAGAATTACAAGAGGGTTAATGGGAAAAAATGTCGAGTGACCTTGTTAAGAGGCATGCCCATGAAATAAGGTGTTAGCCATTGTGTGGTTGTGTTGTCATTGATGTCAACCCCCATTGATGACAAAGGGTGTCATGGTGTCATGTGAGTCCCCATATGATGTCATTCTGATGTCAAGCATGAAGGTTGATTGGTAGTGTCAAGATTGGTGATGGTACATGAGGTCTTGGTACATGGTTGAATATGTTGAGTCATAGTATGAGGTCTCCCGAATGAGTTGGAGTGTGTCATTATGTCACACATGGTTCATGAGGTGTATTGCAGTGTCATAGGTCTACATGAGGTCAACAAGGTCAAGTCATGAGTTGTCATGCTTGAGTCAGGTCATTCCAGGTTTGTTTCTAGCGTTGGTGCATGCAAAATGAGGTAGAAATATGAGATTTGGAGCTGATGATTCTTGTTAGAGCATGGTTGCAGCATGGTGGCAATGTAACCGAGGTGTGTGATGAGTTTTAGGTCATAATTCAGATATTAGATGCATTTACTGTGGTCCTTGGGAAGCTACTGGTGAGGAACAAACAGTTTGGCATAGGTAAGTCGCTATGGTTTGGAGAGTTCGAGGCATATCCGAGTTGTGTGATCATTATGGAAAGATAGAGGATGTTGTTATGATGCTTCATGACAAGTTTGAGTCATTCAAGAATATTTTTGAAGTTATGCAAGTATTGGTGAAACCGGGTAAGCAACAATGTGTTTTTGTAACAAAAGTTGGCGTTAAGATGTTGGTTGTGAGCTATGTGTTTGCGCATGGGGACACTGAGCTCTTTGAGGGTAGCTTCTTAGGTCGGTTGTGAAGGTTTCACAAGAAGAATGAGGTGGTTTGATCATCACGTTTTTATGAACGATCGTTAAGAAGCTAAGTGGGTTTGAAACCCTAGCGAAACCCTAGCTAGGAGTAGCTTGCAGAGGAAGAGGAATAGTGAGCTTGTTTTGATTCCTTTTGCCAAAGTGATGATTGGATGTTGTAGAGGAATCTTCCAGATTTCAGAAATGTATGAGAGAGCATGTGACAGTATATGGGCCCCACCTAAAAATGAAAGTTTCTAAAGAATTCTAGTTTGTGACAAAGTTTGCCAAATGAGGTAGTGAATAAATTACCATTTATGAAAGCTCGGGAGTTGTTCTTGATGTCCATGGAGGTTTCAGGTCATGGTGATGCTAAAAAGTGCAAAGTGTGCCCTATTTAGGTTGACTGGTCAAAGGGCAGTTTTGAGATAATAAAAAATAGTCTTCAATGAAGTGAGCATACCGGAAGCTACATGTGGAGTTTGGAGGTGATTCAAAATGTGTTGGAAAGAGAATTCAGAGAGTTTTCCAGTGATATAAGGTTTGTCTCATGATGATGAGTTTTGCTAAGGTTTCTAGGTCAAATTTTGGACAGGAAGATTTTTGCCAGTGCAGGACGAGGATAGGATCTGTTGGATGTTTTGAGTTGATTGGAGCATGAGATGGATTAGGTGATACTTGCTATCACCTGGAATTTGAAGAGGGATGAATTTGGCATCCAATGAATCTATTTAGGGGTCTTGATTATTCCTACAAAGGTGTTAACTAGCTGATATTTGAAAACAACATTTTGGGCAGTTTGATTTGGTGAAGAAAAAAGTGGTTGTGGTTTGAGCAGGTGATTGTTTCATGACTTCTAACTTGCTTAGAAGTGTTCTACAGGTTCTTCCATTTCCATTGAGTTGTCACATGACATAGTTTGGATGTTTTGAAGTGATCTAGTGACATAAAGATGTTGACGTGGGTCTGAAGGGTGTTGGAGCTTGACTATTTTGAGAAGGTAAAGAGCCAGTGGGCCCATTAAATGAAATAATCTGATTGGTTAATGTAAATTGCGGCCATGTATGGATGTTAAATGATATATTACTAATGTTTGATGAATATGGGAGCTTGACTAAGCATGGTTTTGGAATGAGGGGATTTTTGTCATTCTAATGCAAGGGTTTTTAGGATTTTTGGTGCATGAAAAGTGGTTTTTGGCTAGACCGACCTACTTGGGTCACTTGGACTGTTGTGATAAAGTTATGGGATGTTTTTAATGATGCATTGGTCGAACCAAATGTGTAAGATCGACCTCCTTTTGGTTAAAAGAAAGAAAACCATATAAAAGTGATGTTTTGGGTTCATTTTTGAACTAGTGATCTTCGAGGGAAGAAGTGCAACCTAGAGGAGAGTGATTTGCAAGTATGTGTGCATGAGTTGAAGGCTGAGGAAGAGCATGACAGGTTGAGGACTAATTGAAGACATGAGAGCAAGAGTTTAGAGCCATGACAAGTTGAGAAATAAGAAGAAAGGGCAAGATTGAAGACCTAGGGTTTGTGAGCTGAATAAGTGATCTCCATCAGTTGTGGCAGCAGCAAAATCGAAATCAAACCAGTGTTTTAAAAATTGGTCAAACCGGAACCGGAACCGAAACCGGCGGTTTGACAGTGAAATGCACCGACCAGTCATAAAACCGGATCGTTTGACCGGTTTGGGGCCAAACCGGCCAAATCAGTCCGGTTCCGACCCAAACCGTCCTAGTCGTGGTCTGTGTAGCGTTAAACGGATTTTCCAATAAAAAAACACATTTTTATTACATTTTATATTTTTTAATTCTCCTAAACCCTAATTAGGTGTTATATATATGTCCCCCTCTATTCACTTCACACCTCTTTCATTGAGCATTTGTGAGCATAAGAATGAAGAGTTTAGTTTTGAAGTGAGCTTGGAAGTTGGAGGCTTGGAGCTTGTTTGGCATTGCTTGAGGAATCTTTGTGGTGATATTGGGTTCCATATAGAAACTTCCTCACCTCTACTTGTGAGCACCTCTCTTACTTGGAAGGATTTGGAGGTTTGGGGCAGCATTGAAGAGTGTTGATTTGGAATATGGGGGTTGTTTGGCATCAAGTGTGGGCTCTTTGTGGTTGTCTTCACATCTACATTTGGAGGGTGCAACCCATATACAAGCTTGGAGTGTTTCTTCACCTCATTTGTGTGCACATTGAAAGGTATGTTAAATTTTAAACTTGCCCCTATTTGTAAATTTTATTAAATAGAAAATCTGAAATTTATTTTGTTTTTATTTGCATTTTTAGATTTTTTTGCATTTGCAATGGCGCCCAAAATAAAAGACCCTACATGGAACCATGCAAACGTAGTTGATAATCAAGTTTTTTGTAAATATTGTAAGAAACACATCAAGGGGGGGTTCATAGGTTGAAACTGACACTTTGGCTCACAAAGAGACCAAGTTTCCCCATGTGATGCCCCGATATTGATGCCATTAGGTTGGAAATGACAAAACTTGCTTGAAAAACATAAAGAAGAGAAGGCTAGGAAAAAGAGATGGAAGTTGAAATAGGGAGGGAACATACCTTGAGTGTTGAAGGATCTTGCTCTGACCCATCTGTCCATGTTAGAGACCCCTTTCGATATATGCCTCCCCCATCCACTCATAGTCAAGAAAACAAATAATGTCCCCTTTCTAGGACATTAATTAAATAAAATATCGGAGACCTTGAATCCACCCTTCCCATGGATTAAAGGATAAAAATTTGGGAAAATGTCATTACTCCTTTTATTTTTAAATTAAATAATTAATTCTTCTCTTATGTTTAAAAAAGGGGAAATTAATGTTCTATTTGGAGTTTGACTTTTCAGGAAAGAAGACATTATTAAAAGTGACCCTCTTACATGAAGAAATGCGCCATAAAGAGGAGGGAAACTTGGAGATTTGAAATGCAAAAGCTATATAAGAAGATGTGGCAACCCCTTGGGGCATGTTGAAGTTTTTATTAAAATATCTTCATGCTTGAAGAGGGATGTATGCCCATGAGATCTCATAACAAAGGTGTTTATTCAACACCACCATACTTTGGAGAGTTTGAAGCCTTCTATGTTATCTTTGAGTGAATGTTTGCATGATATATTCATTCTAAGCTTGGCGACTTGGCTTATATATTGGCGCATTTATTTGTGAGGATAAATCTGCATGTTGTTCATTTTTAATGATCTTGGAAGGGTTTGAGGTGTTTTTATTACTGTTGTTCACTGCTGCTATTTTCCAGCTATGACGACTTGTATTGGGGAATATTTTGGCATGTTTTGAGGGTGAATAAGCTAGATCTGCAATCTGATTTGTATTAGCTTTTATTTCAGAGCAAGGGCTGATATTTTGAGTGTGTTGGAAGGTTAGAAAGAGCTGGAAATAATTTATATAATTTTCTCTAACCCTAGCGACTTGATATCAGATTTCTGGGGCTGTTTTGATGAGGTTTTATTGATCAGAAAATTCAGATTCATAGTGCATTGGAAAACTCTTAATTTCTAGTTTATTATGCACTTTATTTCGTGGCAAAATATGAAGTATTGAGTGAGATATTAATTTTTGAAGTTTCAGCTGTTCTGGGTGCCATTTTTATTTATTATCTGCTGTTATAAAATCAGATCTGGAAAAGATTGGGTTTCCAATTGGTTCTCCCATCTAACCCACTACCTTGGCTTATTCCAACCCCATTTTGGGTTGTAATAACACTGACATTGGGTTATTTGAGGTCGAACTAAAAGGATCTAATCCTTCTAGGGTCGATTTGGGTTAAGAGTGTTGCAGATTTATATTTATACCTAAAGGGGATTTAAAAAAACCGGCCTAAAAAAAAAAAAAAACATCCAAATCTTTTTCCATCTTCCACACTTGCTAGTGCCTCCATGCCAACAGAAAATCAGCCCACCTTGGATAACCATTGGAAGAAGCAATACAAAGAAGTAGCTTTTGAATACATTGTTAGATGGTGGTATGATGCAAATATCCCTTTCAATGTTGTCCGCTCACCTTATTACCAGCCTATGTTTGATTCCATTGTTGTTGTTGGTAAGGGCTTCAAAGGCCCTAGTATGCATGACTTGAGAGGATCACTTTTGAAGAAAGAAGTTGCATCCATAGATGAATATTTGAAGAGTTTTAAAGCATCATGGGCCAAAACAGCATGTACTATTATATCGGATGGGTGAAGTGATGGCAAAAAAACACCATAATAAATTTTCTTGCCTCTTATCCACAAGGTACTATGTTTATAAAATCAATTGATGCATCTGATAGGGTGAAAGATGCAAATTTGTTGTTTGAACTTTGGGATGAGATTGTTGTAGAGGTGGGGATGCAAAATATTGTACAAATCATAACAGATAATGCCTCTAACTATGTTCTTGCTGGTAAGATGTTAGAGGCTAAACACAAAACAATATTTTGGACTCCATGTGTTGCACATTGCATAGACTTCATACTTGAGGATATAGGAAAAAATGTTGGATCAAGTGCACTATAGAGCATGCCAAAAGCATCACCAAATACATCTACAATCACTCAAGGGTATTGAACCTAATGAGGAAGAACACTAAGGGCGAGAGAACTTGTTAGGCCAACCATCACAAAATTTGCAACAAACTTCCTCACGTTGCAATCTCCTTTCCCAACACGTAACTTGAAAAAATGTTTTCAAGTGATAAATGGAATGCATCAAAGTGGAGACGTAAACAAGATGGGAAAGACACAAAGAAGAAACTTTTTGACAATTTATTACGAAAAAAACAGCAGAGATTGTGAAAATTGTCGAGACTCTGTTAAGGTGTTGCGGTTGGTGGATGGAGAAAAATTAGCCATGGGCTATATTTATGAGGCTATGGATCGTGCAAATGAGCAAATAAGGGCAGCATACAAAGACAAAGTAACTAAGTATGGGCCTATATGGGAGATTATAGATAAAAGATCAAACAATCAACTCCATCGCCCTATACATGCATTTGGATATTTCTGAACCCAAAATATCATTACAGAGCTCAACTTGGAGAAGATCAAACAGGGAAGTAGAAGATGGTTTGTATGAGTGCCTAGAGTGCATGGTCCTTGATGAGATGCAACAACTTGAGGTTCACCGACACATCAGTTTCTTCAACAGAGCCACAGGTACCTTTGGGAAAAACTTTGCAAAGATTGCAAGGGATGTGGACCAACCAGTAAGCAATTCTAAGTTTTTTGAAGTTCATTTGATTAAACTTTTTTATGAATAATCATGAATTTTTAGCATAAGACAATCTAATTTGTTGAATTACGCTTTAAGTTATAAGTTTTACTTTTAATTTTTAACTTTGTGTTTTTATCATCATTGTTTAATAATTAAACATTTACATTTTTTATCGCAACACATTGGTGGGATTCATTTGGTAGTCAGTGTCCTCAATTGTAAAAGTTTGCAATTAGGATTCTAAGCCAAACTTGCAGTGCTTCTGGGTGCGAGCGCAATTGGTCCGTCTTTGAGCGGATTCACACGAAGAAGAGAAACCGTTTGGAACAACGGTTGAATGATCTTGTCTTTGTGCAGTACAACCTTCGGCTAAGGCACAACCAATTGTTGAACCGAATACCTGATACAAATCCCATTGTCTTGGATGATATAGATCCAACCTCGATTGGGTAGAGGAGAGTCAGCCAGTAGAGTTTGATCCCGATGACTTGGGGTGGATGGGTTTGGATCAAGATGATGAGCCATTAGCAGCACCGCCGCCACCGTCACGAGACATAACAAGCACTAGTCACACTCGTGCTACTTCCGTGCCAATCTGATTGTTGCGAGATGTACACGAGGATTTGGATGGGTCGAGCGAGAGGCCTGTGATAATATTGATGAGGATGACCTTGAGGATCTCATTTCCAGCAGTGGTGTAGAGTTTGATGATTAATCATTGATGTCATTTAGTTTATTCTAGAGTTTTGTAACTTGTAGTATCTGTAATGTATCAATGATCATAGCATGTTGTTTTTTTGGAGTCTCGGACTATGGAGGCCATTTAGAGCTTCATTGTTTATGTATTTTGTTTCGGAGTCTCATATATGATATATGTAGTGTATTGGACTTGGAGTTCGTGTCATTTTGCTATAAACACCTTTCTTACATATATATAAGAGCAAACTTTGCATATTTTGTGTAATTGTTGGAATCATAGTTTTTAATCTTTCAAATATATTGTTTTCATTAAAAAGATAAAATTTTATGTATTTTTTAGTAAACCGGTTCATAAAGTTTGAACTGTCCGGTCGGTCCCGATTCCACCGCCCTCTGCCGAGTTCAAGTCCGGTTCCGATTTTTAAAACATTAGATCAAACATCTTGGTGGCTAAGTTGGTGCTTAGTCATCCTCGGGGGTTGTAGCCTCCTTGTGGAGTGGGTGCTTCACTAAATTAGCGGTTGGTGCTCCTTGCAGGGTCAGTGCTCCTTGCAGGGTCAGTGCTCCTTGTGTGGTTGGTGCCTCACTAAATTTGAAACATGGCAATATAATGTTTGTATTTCAGTGGGTTTTCTTCCCCTTGAGGGTTTCCCACTTAAATTTGGTGTCTTGTGTACTCTCTTGCTCTTGATCTTACTTATGGTTGTTTATATGCTTAAGTAAACACACATATGGTTCATGGTTGAATAAATGGTTATATGAATGATAACAAATGATGAATGGTAAATGAAATAAAAGTTTTGTAGGACTGATTCACCCCATTGTGCTTCCAACAATTGGTATCGAGCAGGCTTTGAGAAGCATGTCTAATCACTTGAAGGAGATCCTAGAAGCACAAATGGGTAAGTTAGTTGATCTTTGGAGGAGAAAATATGAGATTGTCGAGTCTTTGGATTGCAAGAGGTTATGAGTGAAATGGAGAAAGATCATTTGCTATCAAGAGCTTGGAATCACAGGTTGAATATGTGTTCAAAGCCCTAAAGGAGAAAGAGGTTACTTGTTCCAGGTATGAGGAAAGATTGAAATCCTTAGAATCAGATTTGGAGAGTGCATCTAGTAGGTTAAGGATGTATGAGAAGCTTGAGAAGAGCTCCAAAGCTCTTGATGGGATCTTAGAGGATCAAAGAGCCACAAATGACAAAACAGGCCTAGGGTTTGAAGGAAAGCAAAAGAAGAATGATGATGAAGCTGGTCCAAGTTCAAAATCAGATGAGAAAGTGATCAAGAAGGCTGATTTGAGAAGGTCTAACTCAGTTAGACAACCTAATGCTATGAGGTATGGTTCATCATTTCATGGATATTGCTTTGTTTGTCATGATTTTGGTCATAGAGCTAGAGATTGCAAAAGGAGGTCTCCTAAGAATGATGTAGCTCTCTTCAAAGGTGAATGTTTTTCATGTTGTGAGTATGGTCATAGAGCAAAGGATTGTGGATGGAATCTTAGTGTGTTTAAGCTAGAAGAAAGAGAAGTGTTGTTTGCTTCAATTGTCAACAATCAGGTCACATTGCAAGCCTATGTCCAAGCAAAAGGAGATTCATTCAAAGGTCTGATTCTAAAGGAGCAGTCAAAAGACCTAATCATGAAGATCAAGATAAGAGGAATGCTACAAAATCAAAAGTGCTCAAGACTGATCAAGTAAAGTCAAGAAAACTGATTCTCAGCCTAATCAAGTGAGGTTTGTCAAAGAAGGTTCTTGTGGCACCAAGGAAGGGTCCAAGTCAGGTCAAGGAAGCATGTTTACTTTAGTTGAAGGGCTTAGAACTGAAGAAGAGCATATGTGCCTAAATGCCTTTCAAGCTCCTGTGCAAGACAAGTTGAAGAAACTTGACCTATGGGACACATCAAAAGTAATAAGGTATGTTAAGCTATGTTCCACGGGAACACGTCCCCTGCCTTTTTAGGCTTGTCCCCGTACCGTGGACATTTCGGAAACTCGGAAACTTGGAAACAGGGTGTACGAACAGAACATAGAGTAATATGCTTTCCAAAAAGTCTGTTTTTGACTCAATGTTATGTTATGTTATGTGGAAGATACTTGGAGGTAATTCTATCTTCAACAGTCGAGCTTGAGCCTGTTAAGATATCATAGGCATCAAGAGATGTCTTGAAAGACTGCAGTAGACTAGGATTGAGGTTGCATTCAGTATCAAGACCATATATTACAGGTCTATGGGTGTATCTTACCTTGAAGAAGCTCTGTGGAGAGCTCTAAGACTGTAGCATGCATGTTAAAGACATACTTGTGTAGGAGCAATTGGTAGAGTTCTCAGATTTGGTTGACAAGTGTTCAAGGCTTGTACAGTGGCAGAGCACTCTAGATACTTCCCAGAAGGTGATAGAAGACAGGCTACAAGGTCCATTGTCAAGAAGATGAGGTCACTAAATGATAAAGGTGCAGTCAGTTGATCAAACTTGCAAGTTCCAAAAGCGAAGCTACAGGTGTTGTTATGTTCTTCATGTGATTTGCAGAGGAGGATTGAATATATGCTCCTGAAACTGAATGTGCTAGTAGTACAGTCAAGTTCACTGTGAGAAATCTCGCTCAAAGTGGTGTGACAGGTTGTGTGATGAAGCTTGAGTGTTGACAGGGTTTGCCAAAGCTATTTGCGCATATGATGTAGGTCTACAGATTGGAAAGAGGTTACAATGACAGAGGTAAGATGAAAATGCGTGTCTAGACTAGTATGACAGACTGACAGAAGTATGTGTATCAGTTACAGGACTATGTACGTTTTGAGAACACTGTGAGTACACAGAGACAGGGAGGCTATGTTAAGCAATGAAGGAGACACTATTGTGTGGATTAAGATGATTTCATATTGGCTGGAAGATCTCCAAAGGTCTGTGTGACTGTCAAAGTCAAGTCTGTGATGAAGAACCAAGTTTGCATACTCAAAAGCCAAGTAACTGAGATCGTTTTTGAAGAATGGAAAGTATGAAAATGAAGCCTGTGATCTCGTATATCTCAGAACTATAAAGTTACAGTGATCTGAGAAATGAGGAATAAAGTGACTTCAACATGTGTAAGGGTTTGTATCAAAGGTGCCAACATGGATAGGTTGATGAGCTATGCCAATGAAGAGTTTAAGCCACTACAGGTATGATAGGAGGTTGCAGAGGTTGATGATGGCAGAAAACAGAGGATTCAACGAGTTCATGTTGAAACTGAGTGTCACTGATGTATGTCAGTCAGTCCTCCTTGTCCAAGTCTCATGAGGTTGAGCAAATATTGAGGCACTGGTCAGTTGAGGCTCTTAAGGTCTGTCTAGGTTCTTTGAGTCTGTGAATGAAACAATGTCTGAGCATCATCATCATCAATGGAATTTGAGACAAAGAATGACAAAAGGAGGAGACCTCATGGAAAGTAAGTATAGTCCAACTGAGACCTGAAAAATCTATGCATATACCTTAAAGCTAAGGTTTCAAGCAAGTCTACAAGTGACCAAAATGGTCTGCAGAGGTAGACAGAGTTAAAATGAAGGACCAAAGTTCATTAGAGATCTATTGTAACACTACAAGTACATCATAAGTAAAGCTGATGCTTCCCAGAGAAGTCAAGAATGTTTGAGCCATTGTTGTTCCAAATCTCTGAATGTTAAGAAGTTGATAGTCTATCAAAGGTAAAATTAAAAATGTTGATTAAGGTCCACAGGCGTGATCGGGGTTGCAAGAATCTGCGGGATGAGTGTCTCTAGCAGAGCATGGAGGATATGATGAAGTTGCAAAATCTGTGATTGGTATAAACCCTCAAAAAGGTAAAGAAAATGCTAAAGGAAGTCTAATTTTCTGTTGATCTGGTTTTCAAAGTGTTAAGAAGCTAGCTACAGGTCTGAGTATGTCATTAAGGACATAGAGAGTTCTTGAAGATCCTCAAAGAGCATGTAAAGTAAGTGTCTCAGGCCTGAGTTGTACTGTAGAAGGTCTAAGAGGAAGTTGAAAGTCAAGAGAAGCAAGAACACAGTGTTATAGGCCTAAGAAAGTCTACTAAAGCAGGGAGAGTACAACTTTTTGTGCTCAAATAGGTTGATTACACTGAGAAACATCTTCGGGACTGTGGCAAAGTGATTGATCCATTCCCAAGGTAAGCAATCAAGGTATGTTACCAAATTTTTGTGTCATTCACTAGAGATGAGGAATATCTTCTTAGGGGAGTCATAAGTGAGTGAAATCATGATGTATGAGGGTTTTAGAAGCTTAAGAAGTTTGGTACAGATGTACTGAAGATGAGGTTTAGGGCACATGGTCCTAAAGAATGTTTTGCCAACATTAGAAGCAGAATTGCTAGTCTTGTGCATGGAATTGACTTAGAAGGTGAGATGTAGCATGCTTGACGATAAAATGAAGGACTATCATGCTCAGGGGAGATTTTCCAGGTCCATAGGATCTTTGTATGCTGCTATTGGGGTCAGAGAACAGAAATTTCAGTCCCAAGGGAGCATTTGTGTCATATAAGTTGTTTTTGTGCATAGTTTCCATTATGTGTTGTCATTTTCCATATAGTAGTGTCATTGTAGTCTTTGTCATTCATGGCAAACTAGGAGAGAAGCCTCAGAAACATGGGAATGTGTCACGTAGGTGTGTTTGTCTTGTTGGTTGCCATCAATGTTTCTGAATGATGGTTGCCATCAATGACAAAGGGGAGAATGTTGACCATTGTGTGGTTGTGTTGTCATTGATGTCAACCCCATTGATGGCAAAGGGTGCCATGGTGTCATGTGAGTCCCCATATGATGTTATTCTGATGTCAAGCATGAAGGTTGATTGGTAGTGTCGAGATTAGTGATGGTCTAGGAGGTCTTGGTACACGGTTGAGTATGTTGAGTCATAGTATGAGGTATCCCAAGTGAGTTGGAGTGTTTCATGATGTCATACATGGTCCATGAGGTGTGTTTCAGGTGTCTATAGGTCTGCATGAGGTCAGCAAGGTCAAGTCATGAGTTGTCATGGTTGAGTCAGGTCATTCCAGGTTTGTTTCTAGCCCTGGTGCATGCAAAATGAGGTAGAGATATGAGATTTGGAGTTGATAAATCTTGTTAGAGCATGGTTGCAGCATGGTGGCAATGTAACTGAGGTGTGTGATGAGTTTTAGGTCATATTTCAAAGGTTAGATGCATTTATAGGGTCCTTAGGAAGCTACAGGTGAGGAACAAACAGTTTGACATAGGTAAGTCGCTATATTTGGAGAGTTCGAGGCATATTTGAGCTTCGTGATCATTATGGACAAGTAGAGGATGTTGTCATGATGCTTCATGACAAGTTTCAGTCATTCTAAAGAATATTTTTGAAGTTATGCAAGTTTTGGTGCAACCTGGGTAAGCAACGGTGTGTTTTTGTGACAAAAGTTGACCTTCGATGCTCGTTGTGAGTTGTGTGCTTTACATGGGGACTTGAGCTCTTTGGAGTAGCTTCTTTGGTCATTTATGAAGGTTTGAAGAAGAATGAGGTGGTTTAATCGTCACGATTTTATGAACGATCATTAAGAAGCTAAGTTGATTTGAAACCCTAACTAGGAGCAGCTTGCGAAGAAGAGGTATATTGAGCCTGTTTTGATTCCTTTTGCCAAAGTGTGAATGGATGTTGTAGAGAACTCTTCCAGCTTTTCAGAAATGTATGATAGAGCATGTGACAATATGTGGGCCCCACCTAAAAATGCAAGTTTCTAAAGAGTTTCAGTTTGTGACAAAGTTTGCCAAATGAAGTAGTGACTAAATTACCATATATGAAATCTCAGGAGTTGTTCTTGATGTCTATTGAGGTTTCAAGTCATGGTGATGCTGAAAAAGTGCAAAGTGTGCCCCATTTAGGTTGATTGGTCAAAGGGCAATTTTGAGACAATAAAAAGAAGTCTTCAATGAAGTGAGCATACTAGGAGCTACATGTGGAGTTTGGAGGTGATTCAAGTTGTGTTGGAAAGAAGATTCGGAGAGCTTTCCAGTGATACAAGGTTTGTCTCATGATGATGAGTTTTGCTAAGGTTTCAGGTCAGTTTTGGACGGGGAAGATTTTTGCCAACAGCAGACGGGATAGGATCTTTGGATGTTTTGAGTTGATTGGAGCATGAGATGGATTAGGTGATGCTTGCTATCACTTGGAATTTGAAGAGGGATGAATTTGGCATCCAATGAATCTATTTAGAGGTCTTGATTATTTCTACAAAGGTGTTAACCAGCTGATCTTTGAAAACAACATTTTGGGCAGTTTGATTTGGTGAAGAAAAAAGTGGTTGTGGTTTGAGCAAGTGATTGTTTCATGACTTCTAACTTGCTTAGAAGTGTTCTACAGGTTCTTCCATTTCCATTGATTTGTCACATGACATAGTTTGGATATCTAGTGACCTAAAGATGTTGACAGTGGTCTGAAGGGTGCTAGAAGCAGTTGTTTTAAGAAGGTAAAGAGCCAATGCGCCCATTAAATGAAATAATTTGATTGGTTAATGTAAATTACGACCATGTATGGATGTTAAATGATATATTACTCATGTTTGATGAATATGGAAGCTTAACTAAGCATGGTTTTGGAATGAGGGATTTTTTTCATTCCAATGCAAGGGTTTTTAGGAGTTTTGGTACATGAAAAATGATTTTAGGCTAGGCCAACCTACTCGGCTCACTTGTGACTGTTGTGATAAAGTTATGGGATGTTTTTAATGATGCATTGGTCAAACCAAATGTGTAACACCTGATCTCCTTTGGGTTAAAAGAAAGAAAACCATATAAAAGTGATGTTTTGGGTTTATTTTTGAATTAGTGCTCTTGGAGGGAAGAAGTGCGACTTAGATGAGAGTGATTTGCAGGTATGTGTGCATGAGTTGAAAGCTAACGAAGCGCATGATAGGTTGAGGACTGATTGAAGACATGAGAGCAGATGTTTAGAGCCATGGCAAGTTGAGAAATAAGAAGAAAGAGCAAGATTGAAGACCTAGGGTTTGACCTAGGGTTTGTGAGTTGAATAAGTGATCTCCATCAGTTGTGGCATCAACAAAATCAGAGATCAAACATCTTCAGTGACCGAGTTGGTACTTAGTCATCCTAGGGGTTGTAGCCTCCTTGTGGAGTGGTTGCTTCACTAAATTAGGGGTTGGTGTTCCTTGTAGGGTTGGGACTGTTTATATGCTTAAGTAAACTTACATATGATTCATGGTTGAATAAATGGTTGTATGAATGATAAAAAAATGATGAATGGTAAATGAAAGAAAAGTTTTGTATGATCGATTCCCCCTCTCATTCCATTGTGCTTCCAACATAAGGGTCTCTCTAGATGCCCATGATAATTTTCAGCTGGCTGGACTGTTCCAAACAACAGTCACCAAGGAGCAAATTGATGGGGTATCAACAAAGAACAATCCCAATTTTTTCATCATCCGAAGAAAGGTAAAAATCCTTTGATGTTCTATGATAGTTTATTGAATTCTAATGGTCACATAGGGCAGTCACATAATGAAGTCAAATCAGATTTACTAAGGACCTATGAGGATGACATTATGCGTGAAAGAAGGGCACCATTAGAGTATTTTCTGAGTGTTGTTCCTAACTCAGAAATTCTGAGTCATAAGAGTGTCGTAGGCAGCCCATGGTATAAGAATATCTCAGTTTTGTTGCTTGTTGATATGTCATTGTTGGTATGTTGCCCTCACACACAACTGGTTGGGGAAGGTGATCAGATTTCATGTTTGTTATGTCCTCCTATGTCACCATTGATTGGACATCATTATGCACCTCATACTCCACGGAATAATGAGGTAAAAAGTACTTTTTGTTGTATGGATTCTTGGGCTCAATTTCAAAATTGTTTCCACATGTGGAATATAGGTGCAGTGTTGGGAGAATATCTATGTTTGAGGCATCAAGGGCATGATGGTAAGTCTGATTTTCCATTCCATGAATATGGAAGAACTAGAGAGAATATGGTGCAAGAACAACACCCTTACTCTAATTTTTGGCACACATACTTATCATCCATTCCGGGTGAAGGGTCTTCTTCATAACCAAGGGGTCACTATGCTTGTAGAGAGTGGCACCATCATACCTTGCGCAAGGAAAATAGTACAACTGTCAATTCTCTTGGGAGATCATGAGGTATGTGATGAATTTTTATGATTGAACTAATGATGAAATTGTTCTTGGGGTTCAATGGTTGCAAACATTGGGGAGTTCACCCTCAACTATCATGATAAAGAACTGAAATTTTGTGACAAAGTGGAAGAAATCAAAATTCATGGCATGAGGAAAGAAGTGAATGTTGAAGCAAATCTTTGGAAATCACATTGTGGGCTGCTCTCTTGCATAACAACTGACTGGAAAAATATTATCACGACTAAATATGTCAAAAATCAGTTTGCTAATGACATCATGGAAGGAGTTTGCAAGAAGGAACAACATAGGACAGCTGTTTTGGGGCAGCAAGTAAGGCACTTGCAATCAGAAAATTCTCCACAACGAAGGTTGCTCACACTTGGTAAGAATATTTATTACTATAAAGTGAATTCCAAAGAGCATATTGGGGTGAAAAACACCACTTTCAGCCATAGATATAGAGCTGGTTTGAGTCAAGTCCAAGCTGACTATGGCATGGAGATTCGAATGACCTTATGAAAAACAAGGTAAAAGCTTCTATTGATTTTTACGATTCTTGCATTTTGTTTATAAGGAAACTTATACGGAGGCATATGAAGTTTATTGTACCTTCTAGCACCATAGTGAAGGATGAGTTGCTACAAAAAGGCCACATCTTTTAAGTACAACAGTTAGGGGAGTTGTCATGGGTTGACAGAATGGGAAAATCTTTGTATCCCATGGATGCAATTGTATGGACAGCTGCCCAAGGTATTGAAAAGAATTACCATGTCATTAAGGTACTTTCAATTATTGATTCAAAAGAAAATATTTTGGGCTATGTTGGTTATGGAGCTGATCATAGATGTCTCAATATTTTACCAGTTGTCATGACATGCTCAATGGTGTTCCTAAGCAACCAGTTCAAAGATAAGGGATGTACAATCATTGCAAGATTATTTCCAGTCATTACCAACCAGTTTCTAAGCAAGAAAACACCTTTTAACAGCCACGGCATGGGTGAAAACATTTGCATTAGAGTGGGTATGAAGAGCTTGATGAAGGAGTAGAACGGAAGAAATAGGTAACTGCATATTTTGGGAATTTTGGCTAAGTTAGGTGGCGTGTGCGAGAATTAAAATAGATCATCTAAGAAGATAGGGGGTGACAGAAGGTGTGTGGTAGTGCACAAAAGTTTTGGAGGACGAAATGCACAAATAATTGATAAATTACAAAGGGAGAGAAACGTTGGAGCCAAGCGCATGATTTTTTATCAGACCCAACAAGGGTGCGCAAATCTTTCAATAAGCAAAAGCAGAGTGCACACGGAGAAAATACTTTAAGGCAGAAAACGACAAAATGGTAGGTATATGAACGATGCTAGTTCAACTATAATGTGGAGTTCTAGATGGACTTCTCTCAACTACCAAGCCAAAAGTAGTTGACCGTCATTAATGCACAAAAGTTCAAATTTGGGTTTGAGCGGGATTATGAGAGGATTCTAGAAGGAATTTCAAATCCTTATGGGCGGGAAGATTTTCTATAAATACCATCCTAAAGACTTGATTTGAGGTGGTTAGAGAGAAATAGTTTTTGGGAAGGCTGATAGGTGCTAGGAGGAGAAAGACCGTTTTGGAGTTATCACCCCTATAGTTATATAGACTACAAATCCCATTGAGGATTGATTGTTGTAGATGTCGTATAGCTTTCTCAGAATAAAATCTAAGGTTTAAGGCGAATTGATTGTTGGGTTTACTTTGCAAACGTTCGAGGGTCATTTCAATCCGAACGATCGGCGTCAAGTGGTATCAAAGGGTGGTTGCATACTTGGAGTTAGGCCTGGAAGGTGAAGGATTGGTAGAACGCCAACCGAGAGGCAACTAGTCAAGGAGGATAGAACATGCCGCCGAGAAGAGACGCCAATGTGGGCGCAACTAACGCAGCTAATCCAGCGATCATGGGAGTGCTAGAGCAAGTGATGACAAAGCTAAGGGGTGTGAGAACAAGACTAAAAGTTATTGAGGAGGATAGGCGAAGAGGATTTGTGGCGTCGGATGCACAAAGTGATGATGAAGGCAAAGCAGTAAGGAGGAATGCACGCAATGCAGAAGTTGTTGAGGATGTACAAGAAGAGGCTGAAGCCATAGGTGTGGGAGAACCACGATTCTTTGCTGCAAGCCAATTCCAAAATGGGTCGTGAATTGAGAATGGATGTCCCATCATTTTCTACAAGAATTTGTAGATTGGTTGACAAGTATGGAGGAATACTTTTGAGTTTGAAAAAATCGCCGACTGCAATCGTCAAAGTAGCGCATACCAAGTTGAAGGAACATGCGGCGTTGTGGTGGAAGGATATACAAAACAAGAGACGAAGAAGAGGAAAGGATAAGATAGTGCGGGATCACATGGTCGCGAAAATGAGGAGTAAGTTTTTTCCATTTGATTACAGATGAGCTTGTTCAAGAAGTTGCAAAACTTGAGACAAAAGGAGATGTCGGTTAAGGACTACATGGAGGAGTTATGTTGGATCATGATAAGATTTGGACACACGGAAGGCGACCAGAAAAGGTCGGGCAATATGTTCTTGGATTGAGATTTGGAATTCAAGAACTCAACTGTTGCACATTCAAACAAAGTGGAAGAAGCTTATCAACTAGCCTTGAAGGTGGAAGAGAAATTGGCACGCAAAAGTCAAAGTGCAGCCAGAAGAGGAACCCACAACGTATGCGGTAAGGGAGGAAGCGGCCAAGGATATAGTAGATCACGGGAAGATGAGTGCGGTAGTGCACTGAGACACTATCGAGAATGGTTCGCAGAGTAATGAAGCGTTGTACTCTTCAAGAGGACGTGGGAGATTTAGTCGAGGACGGGGAAGAGGATTCTCGGAACATGTTTTAAGTGTGGAACCATAGGGCACCGTGCATTCGAATGTCCAAATGCACAAAGTGAAGTTACAAGTAGGCGCACAAAAGCTAGAGCGCATTTGACACATGGAGATGTAGAATCAACGGGATTTGCAAAAACTTCCGAGATACCAGAGTGTGGAGAAGCCCGATGATAAGGAAGGTATTATTGAAGACATCGCAGAAAGAAGAGGAACCTGCACAAAGGAAGAACTTGTTTAGGACCATTTGCAAGTCAAGGGGAAAATGCTGTAAAGTAATTGTCGATAGTGGGAGCACAGATAATCTTGTTTCTGCGAAATGGTGGAAAAGTTAGGGATGAAGAAGATTTCGCATCCCAACTCTTAGGCATAGTTACAAAAAGGGCACTAGGTTCTAGTAAATGAGCAAAGCCTTGTGAAATTCTAGATTGGAAACTATTGCAACGAAGTATTGTGTGATGTGATACCAATGGATGTTTGTCATCTTGTTGGGAAGGCCCTAGTAGTATGATAGAAAGGTTGTCCATGATGGGTGCGCAAATATCATTCGCATCGAAAAGGATGGGCACAAGTTTAACTTGTCACCATTAAAGGATGAGGAGAAAGGAGAAGTGCGCAGTGGAGTTTGCGCAAGGGTTTTGCTTGTATCAAGTAAAGAATTCTTGCGGGAAGTTGAGGAAGAGAAGACATGTTACGCGTTGGTACCAAAGGAAGCGCGTAAAGATTGCACTAAAAGGGAAGAAGTTCCTACAAAAGTACGCGAGGTATTATAAGAGTTCCCAAAAATAGTGACTAAAGAATTGCGCGGGGATTACCACCAATCGTAGTATCGGTCACCGGATAGACTCGATACCAGGAGCTAGTTTTCCAAACAAGGCACCATATCAAGTGAAAGCATGCCAATGAAGAAGAGAGTGCCTCAATGTGATGAAGCGAGGATTTCATCAAGTTGGAAGAAGATGTGGCAAGCACTTCTCAATCCATTTGGAAGCTTTCTCGGTCGAAAAGATCATGGAAGCTCTCAATGGAAAGCTAGGAGTTTCCATGGAGACTCCGAAGGAAATGGAATGCTGAGAAAAGAGCAACCTTGAGCCCGTGAGGAGGAGCAGCCCCATACCAGCCTAACACCTGCAACTAAAACTCCATTCAAAGAGGAAGCCGAGGTTGAAAACCCCCAATATGAAGGTGAAGTAAATGGTAATAAACTTGATCATTGGTTGTCTCAACTCAAGATATATTTCAGTTTACATAAGATTAGTGAACAATAAATTTCCTTTGCAAGATTAAAATTGTCGATTCATGCTCACTTGGTTTGAGAGTTGTGCTCATTCGTTCACTTTAATGAAATTACCATCAATTTTTAAATGGGATAAATTTAAGAAGTTGATTAGGTCACAGTTTTATCCTATTTGTTATGAAGAGGCCAGGTCTATTAATTGGTAATATTTTAGGCAAAGATGAGGCCAAAGTGTGCAGGAATATACAAATGAATTCCAAAAGAAGGCTATCTAAATGAACAAAGGTGTTGAAGACTATGAAATCTTGATGAATTACGTTAGAGGACTTAATCATTATCTTATGTTCTTTGGTGTTTTAGACAGATTGTCCAGTTTGTTCTTGCTGAGTTCAGTTATGTACGACCTTAGGGTCATTGAAAGAGATTTTGCGGTTATTTCAGTCGTTCTACTGAGGAATTGATTGAGTCTTGGTTGAAGATTTCTCTAGGGAGTTGAGTGTGGTAGAAGAGTGTTTGCATTTGAAGCAAGTCACAGAGCATGGCAAGCTGCAAGGATATTGTTGATACGTTCCTGATGACAGGGAGACCTCAAGAAGGCAGTAAGTTTCTAATATTGCAAAGAGATAGTGGTAGGAAAAGGAAAGGCTTTACTCTTCTAGAGTTTTCCCACATTGGGTTTCTCGAAGGCAAATTCTTGTGTTGTGAGCTCTTTTTCGTGATGTTTTCAGTTTACGTTTGGTTTAATTTCATGTATACAACAGTCTACTACATTTATAGCACTTAAACCATAGAATTGAGACTCGGTGAGTCCTGGCGTGAATCCTCCAAGTCTAGCCAGACTCACAAGTCCCACGTCTAGACTTGCCAACTCTGCAATTTTTAAATTTTTCTTAAATAGCAAAAAGAAAAGGCACAGATAACTGATCATTTGAAATATGTATTTATGATCGGTTGCCATAAGCACCAACGTATTTTTATCTTCACTGTACAAAACCTTTCGGAACAAGCAACATGACACAATTTATTGTTCCGTCCTAAAGATAAATCCTTTATTTGCCTTTAATGCAATTTTTGTAATGTCTTACCAACTCTTACATGGTCCACACCTGTTTTCTGATTGCTTTCATATTACTTGTTAATAGCAAATTGAGTGAATGGTTATCATGCATGTCAATCCAAAGCCAGATAAATCATTTGAGATTTGGACTTGATATAATTTTTCTACAAGGACATCCTATATTTCTTTGGCATGTAACAACTTGAACTTGCAAGTAGTCATTTATCTTTCATGACTACTGTTAAATTTTGAGCTCATTTGATATTCACAGAGATAGACCATTGACATTTCGCATAAATAGAAATGGTGTCAAACAACCGTGGTTTAATCTTTTAGTGGAACAAATACTGTTAATTGAATAGGAAAAATGTAGCTTGATAAATTTGCAAAAGATTGACAACGTGATCTATTTACACAGAACTTCAGTATCCATACATCAGCTCACTCAAGGAGAGTTTGAACAATATCAAGAAAGAACAACTTTTTTGTTATTGTGTTTCCCTATTCATGCAATATTTAATAACAAACTATTCTATCTTATGGTTAAGAATATGTTTATTGTTATTCAAAGTTGCTTTCCAAAATTTCCATGAGGCTAGACAACAGTTGGCTTGAATGCTTTGCTGCACATTATACCTTTACCTGTGCCAAAATGCGGCCAAACCCTTACTAGTTTCAACTAAATAATTGTATTGTTTTCCAAATTTTTGTTGCTTTGATGCACTACAAGACTGCAAGGATAAAGTTTTGTTTCTACATCTAACATTCTACAATCTTCCCCACCCTTTCCCTTTATCAGGTCTTCAGCATATTGTAATGTCCCCATTCCTTCACCAAGGGCCTAACGGCCATTTTTCAATCTTAGCCTTGGTCATACCCGAGGGGCTAACGACGCTGGAGGCTATTGGGTATGGATGTCCGATTACCACCTTGCTTTATGTTATATTTTGTCGTTGACATTAGTATTGGGCAACTTGGTGGGAATTATTGTTATATTTTTTCGTTGAGGGGGGGACTCATGGTACTTTATTATTCTATTCCTTCGTTGGGGTCACTTTTGGCGCCTAGGGGAAAAAAGTAACTTAAGTTAGGTTTTTGGGCCCTTTGTTGCATTGGAAGGTTATAAAAGGTGGTGTTGGGGAGAAGAAGGGGATTCTTACACTCACACATATCTTGATATTGGAGCAACTATTGTTTGCACTTTTCCTTTGCTTGTGGAGTAAAATCCCACAGGAACCCTAGCTTCGGTGGTGAGAGATCCACTCCTAGCTAGTAGGGCACTCTTTGGTGGTGAAAGATCCACCCTAGTTTGCTATTTTGGAGCCCATTCAGAGCAGATTCTACGAGGGTTTTTAGAGATTTTTCAGAGGTTGTGGAAGATCATTTGCCCATATATTTCAGCCACTTGCATTTCAGATTTTTCCCAACACTTAGGGAAAGTTTGGCACAGCTTTTGGAGGAGTTTCGGAGGATTTCCAGCCCCTTTCATAGGGTGACGTCAGCCCTAGGAGATTGCAGCTGATATTTCTAGGGTTTCCAAGTGCCCATTTTCAGATCTGGAGGTTGGGATCATTTCTATATATGTTGTAGATGTTATTTCCAGAAAATCAGATTTTTATCAGTTGTATTCAGGTAGTTATGAATTTTTAAAATATTTCAGCAGTTTAGGGCATTCTGAAATTTACTGGCAGTTATCTATTATTCAGAAAAATCCAAAAATATTTTCTAGTGTTTGTTATCATCTCAGCAATCTCTCTATAAAATTTCGTGTGATTTGGACAAGTGGTTTGCAAGTTATCTTTATTTTTCAGTTCGCTGCCCTATTGGGTTTTATTCCAGAAAAATCAAAATATCATTTGCTGCAAATATTTTATTATTTGTCAAGTTGTAAGTAATATCCCACTAGGGATATTTCACATATAAAGGCCCTTTTCAGTCAACTTATGTGTCAGAAATGAAAATTGATTTCGCGGTGTTTATTCAAAATGGCATGAATCGATGCTATCTACCATTGAGTGTAAACTTAAAACATTTAGTATCACATTATTTACTTACTTCTTTGTGTATATATGTGTATGTTGGATGTAATTATTAAGAAATAGGGGTTATTACACCATAGTAATGTTAATTACTCGGTGAGTTAACCCCACAAGGGTGAGTTATAGGTTGGCAAACCTATTATGCGTCACTTTGTTAGATATTAAAAACTACACAATAGATTTCATTAGTGTTATGGATAGTTTAGATATCCTAAACTATATGGGCTTAATTTAACATTTGCTTTGTATAAATCATAATTACCTAAGCCTCGAGGAGGGGGACGGGGGTGCGAAAGGGACGGGGTTTTGGAACGCAAAAAAACTCCTAAATTTTGGGGACGGCTATTAAAATAATACATAAAAATTAATATTTCAATATTTTTAACTTTTTTCAATGTTATTTAGTGATTTAAATTATATTTAAAGTATTTTAGGTACTTTTAAGATTATAATTGAATGCTCTTGGTAAAAATAACAACTTTTAAAACATAAAAAATATCAAAAAGCTTTTGAAAGATTTTTAAAAAATTGTGGACGTCCTCTCCATGTCCCCAAGTCCCGAAATGTTCGGGACATCCGGGACGTCACCAAAATTTAAGGGACACGTCCCCGCGTAACACCGGTATAAATAGGCTTGTTTTAAAAAAAAAAAGATAGCTCGGGAATTATCCTATTGCTCAGATTCAATATCAGCGACAAACTAGGAACCCCAAGCACTATTGTGTAGCTCACGTGGGTGTGTTAAAGAAAATAAGCCACTTCGAACCATAACAAGGAACCTACAAAAATCCCTGGTCATAAAAGGGCCGGTAGCTCAATGGAAGAGCATCTTAACATGTAAACGGGAGTCCTAGGTTCGAATCCTAGCTGGTCCATTGAAAATAACATGATATCATTCAAGGTACATGATTGGACAGAAAAATTGGTTTTCCACTCTAAACCATACATCTTATTGTGACCAAGTTTCTCTTGGTGATGATACATCCTACAACGTTCAAGGTTTAAGTAATGTATTTTTTCTACTTGGCAAGCACCTTTGTTGTAAGATTACGTAAGTTCTTTATGTTCTAGGTTTAGCAAAAAAAAATACTATCCATCAACCAATAATTGAATCACAACCTTAAGGTTGGATATGATTGCAAAGGTAGTGAAAAGATCTATCTCATCTAAGACAAATCTTTTATGTTCCAAGTTAAACAAAGAACATAATGTCCTTAGTCAATCCTTTTTCCCACTTAAGATTTGATATTTGGTCTTCTTGCCATTCCTTCTCCATGGCAAAGAAGCAAAAATGAAGGAAAGACCCTTGAGCATCTCTATAATATATTTTATCTAATATTTTTATCTTTCCTTTAGTGTTTTCTTGCACTATACAATTTGGCCTTTTCTAATTGAGCATTGGCGCAAAAAGGAGGATATAAAAGGAGATTAGAGGCATCATTTGTATCTAGACTTGGCGCATTTTATTCTACTTGGGCATTGTGAGCTTGTTGCTCCTTGTTCATCCACTTGAGGACGAAAACCCTCTTGTGAGGCTTCATTGAAGGACGAAAACCCTTCATGTGGCTTGGGTGAAGGATGAAAACCCTTCATCATTGATTGGTCTTGAAGTGAAGAGCTGATTTGAAGATATATTTGTAATTTCTAGTTGGTATTTCAATTATTTAGGGTGGAGTGACCTACCTTGGGTAGGGTTTGAACTATTGGTGAAGAATTTGGGAAATTTGGTTTCATAATCGAATTTGTAATATTTTTAAAGGCCGGAATCTGAAGTTTGATGAATTTAGAGGGTTTCTAGACCCATATTTCATATTTTTCTTGTGGCTGCAATTTCCAGTTCATATTTAATTTCCAGCAATGTATTCTTCAACATTTATTTGTGATTTTGGCTTCTAATATTCCATAAAATATATATAAAAATATTGGTGAGTTGGTTTGTGGTGATTTTTAGCATTTTTGGTGATAGTTCAAGTCGCTGATTTTACTCTTTTTGTCTGCTGCAATTTAAATTTCAGATCTGCATTTGGTGTGTTTGGCTAAAACCCTTGAAAGGGTTATTACAGTGGTATCAGAGCACGGATTCTCAAGGGCCTAGGGTTTCAATGGATAAATTAATTGGCCAAGAAAGACTTGCGGAGACCATGGATTTTCTTGCCATATCTCTCCAAAGGATGATTGAACCTAGGGTTCAAAGTGGTGAAGGAAGCTTGAATGGAGCTAATAATGCCAAGCGACCTATGGGATCAGCCCGAGGATCGAGTTTGAAGCCCACTTTCCTTCCTAGAGAGGAGGTTGTTCCGGAAGAAGAAGCAAGACCTATGGGTGGAAGGAATATTGCAGCGAGTTATGAAGAATACATGGCCTTACCAAGGGAGATCCGTGAGGCTATTTCTCTTGTAGAGTTCATAGGGTTGAATAGAAGAAGATCTAGGCCCGAGCCTAGACATGCCATGCCACAAAGAGAGGAAGAGGTGAAGAGCTTCCAAATTGCAATGGCAGAGCAAGAAGAACTCAAAGAACAAGAACAAGGGGAGACCGATATTCAACGTGAAGGTAAAGATTCTTTGAAAATAAATGATGTTTTTGTGATTTCTAATGATTGCATGTGGCGGCAAGTTGATGAAATAAAATCAGATCTACATGAGGTTCTTGAGGCCAAGAATCAGGATGTCCCGGTTGAGAGGCATGCCCTTCAAAAGGAGGTCTCACATGATATTCATGAGGGTTTTCAGTCTGCTGGAATTTACAAATCAGTGGCAAATGGTAAGCAATTTAATTTATTGCATCACCCTCACAATATGTGTTTGCAAGGGTTTGATCATCATAAGCATTATTCTTACAAAGATGAGAGGATGAAGGGTACTAAAGGGAAAGATAATCTTTTCCAAGAAGCCCCCATCCATCTTCAGGACATTCCAAAGTTGGGATCAAGGAAGGAAGAATTTTATTTGCATAATTATGGTAATGAAGAGCTTGCTGGAATTTTCAGAACAGCAGTCAACAAAGGGCCATTTATTGGTGTACATGACTCGGCAAGCACCATGAAGGTGTCCCAAGCAAGTATCAATTAGATATTGTTGAAGACACAGTGAAAAGAGCTTCATTTGTTGAATCTGAAGAGAAGAAGAAGGTTGATTCCAACTCAGAAATTCGAGTCTCAAGATTGGGAATATGGAGGATGTTTCGATCACTCCTCATCCGGCATGGGAAGGTAGATATGTGATGGGCAACCCAAGGTATGATGGAAATCACACTTTATTTTCTTTTATATTGCTGCCATACTTATATCCTTTTGGGAAAGTTGTTGTTAAAGATCATATGCCAAGTTTGGATGATGATATGAAGAACTTGTGGGATGACACATGGCATTTAGATATCTCCTTGCAAGGGTACATGGTTCCGGTTGACCTCTTGCATTGTAGAAAGGAAGATTATGATATTCTTACCCCATGCACATGGTTAAAAGAAATTTTGAGGAAGGATTATTTTGAAATCATTATGTATGCTAACAAGGTTGTGAAGGATTCTACCTTCCAAGGACAAGGAGCCACTAGTTTGATTAATGGTGAAGACACTCATGGTTCCATTAATGAGTGCTTGGTGGCACAAGTGGGATTGAAGGTTGAAGGCTTCAAAGGACTCATTGTGAAGTTA
Organism: Taxus wallichiana var. yunnanensis; assembly: GCA_018340775.1. Taxonomy (NCBI): domain Eukaryota; kingdom Viridiplantae; phylum Streptophyta; class Pinopsida; order Cupressales; family Taxaceae; genus Taxus; species Taxus wallichiana. The sequence goes on from JADAXU010000136.1 coordinate 480,320, forward strand.
GCGGATGGTCACTCTATACAACATACCAAGTGGTGTCCTCAACTCCAAATTGCATTGGAACCATGTAAGGTATGTGTTGATTTCGATGTGATGGCTGATTTGGGTATTGTGCTTGGAGTTCAATGGTGGCATTCGTTGGGAGAGCTCACTCTCAACTATCAAAGCATGAAGATAAGCCTCATAGACAAAGGTAAGAAGATCTCTTTGCAAGGTATGCTTCCGGAAACACTTGAAATTTGTTATTTGGTGGAAGATACCATTTCATGGGAGTCACATTTCTGTTCTTTATCTAAAATTACAGCGGATTGGAAGTCACTAATTTCAGTTGAGTATGTAAAGAACAAGTTTGCTAATGGTGTGTTTGATGGAGAAGTTTGGGAAAATGTTCCACTTTGCATTGAGGGTGGAATAAGCATGTTCAGGGCAGCCATTAGAGATGGTAATTTTCAGATTTTCAAAACTCTTCTAATCAATAGTGATGAATGTCCAGTTGTTGTCACTTCATTGGATGATAGGATGCACATTTTCAGTCATGAGTTGGACAAATTGTGGGGATTATGGACAGCGGTAAGCATGCAGCCCGGAATACTTATTTTGGTATTCCAAGCATTTATTTTTGGGGCAAGAAAGGAATGCAAGAATGTTGTGTTCAGATCTAACATGTTTGTTGATTTCAATCATGAGCTTGTTGATCTTCATTTTCCAGCCCATGTAAGGCAAATTTTAGTCCTTATGCTATTCACAAATTTGGTTTTTTCCATAAGATTTCAGTTTGGTAGTTGTTATGCTATGGTTCTAGGGCTGAGTTTGCAAAAATCAGATTTGGGGCTGCCATTTCCAGTCACGAACAGCAGTATGTTTTCATTTTTTGAGAGCATTCTATCAAGGAAAAATGAGGAAAGAAGATTTCCGTTGGAAGGTAGTAAGACTACCATATTTTTTATTTCCAATAACGCTGCCATAAGCTTTTGTATGAGCATTTCCAGCCATCTCTCCAAGTTCTTATCAGCTGTAATCTTGTGGCCAACTCCCATAGCATGGATGGAAAGGGGAACTTTGAAGGTATGTCATGATTTCATCTATTGTACTCTCCTTTCTACTGCTGATCACAAATTTTCCAGCCATTTGTTTACCTATAAGGTACCAAAGAAGGAGCTTCTAAGCACATGGTTGAAGAGGTACCGAACACTTCATGGCTGTTGTAGTCATTTTGCAGCCCTCATTCAGTCACTATGGTGCTATTTCTCTCAAGGAATCAATGGTCTAAACATGGGAGAAAGATGGGATGGCAAATACCTTGACCCAAGGGTCAAATTGAAGATGGTTCCACCAAAGGGTCTGCTGATTTATTCATTTTCAGTTTGTTCTTCTTGAAGCCTTGGCTCTTAAAAGACATTTCTATAGCCGGAGATTGTATTTTCTACACAATGACACTCTTGCACTATTTTGTACAATTGGAGGTGGGATTCTAGCTCCTCTCATCTTGAATTTTGAAGGAAAAGAGAGAGATTCTATTGGTGATTGGGACAACAGGAAGGAGATGGTGGATTACCAATGCTTGGATGGTGATTATACAAAAAGGGAGCAGCTGAAACTTGTTTGGGATCCGGGCACTTGCAATTGCTTGAGGACAAGCAATTTTGGGAGGAGGACTGTAATGTCCCTTTTTCCCACTTAAGAGCTGATATTTGGTCTTCTTGCCATTCCTTCTCCATGGCAAAGAAGCAAAAATGAAGGAGAAGACCCTTGAGCATCTTTATAATATATTTTATCTAATATTTTTATATTTCCTTTAGTGTTTTCTTGCATTATACAGGTCAGCCTTTTCTAATTGAGCATTGGCGCCAAAAAGGAGGATATAAAAGGAGATTAGAGGCATCATTTGTATCTAGACTTGGCACATTTTATTCTACTTGGGCATTGTGAGCTTGTTGCTCCTTGTTCATCCACTTGAGGATGAAAACCCTCTTGTGAGGCTTCATTGAAGGACGAAAACCCTTCATGTGGCTTGGGTGAAGGACGAAAACCCTTCATCATTGATTGGTCTTGAAGTGAAGAGTTGATTTGAAGATATATTTGTAATTTCCAGCTGGTATTTGAATTATTTAGGGTGGAGTGACCTACCTTGGGTAGGGTTTGGAACTATTGGTGAAGAATTTGAGAAATCTGGTTTCATAATCTGATTTGTAATATTTTTAAGGCCGGAATTTGAAGTTTGATGAATTTAGAGGGTTTCTAGACCCATATTTCATAATTTTCTTGTGGCTGCAATTTCCAATTCATATTTAATTTCCAGCAGTGTATTCTTCAGCATTTCTTTGTGATTTTGGCTTCTAATATTCCATAAAATATATAAAAATATTGGCGAGTTGGTTTGTGGTGTTTTGTGGTGATTTTTGGCATTTTTGGTGATAGTTCAAGTCGCTGATTTTACTCTTTCAGTCTGCTGCAATTTAAATTTCAGATCTGCAATTGGTGTGTTTGGCTAAAACCCTTGAAAGGGTTATTACAACTCGTGTAGAATGACAATTTGGTTGTCACATACACGTCCTCCACTCAAATCAAGGGGGTTACACCATCAACCAGTTCTCTTATTTTTCGTAATGAGAGAGGCATTCACCAAAATTTGATTGCTCCTTACACGCCACAACAAAATGGTGTTGCAGAGAAACGAAACCATACAATCATGGAAATGGTGTGTAGTATGTTGAAGGATTCTCACTTGGTTCGTCCATATTGGGAAGAGGTTGTACATGTTGAACAATGCACCCACCAAAGCTCTCGGTGGTATCACACCGGAAGAAGCGTGGTCAAGCTATAAGCCTTTTATTTCCCATCTTCATGCTTTTCGTTGCATAACATACATGTAGATTCCAAATAAGAAGAGGAAAATGTTAGATGAGAAATCCTTGAATGTACCTTTCTTGGATATAAAGAAGAGTCTAAGGCCTACCAACTCATGGATCCTGACACCAAGAAGTTGTACATCAATAGAGATATCGTCTTTGATGAGAAGGATTAGTCCAATCCACCTTCCACACTATCACATGTTCTAGGCATTGTTCTTATAACCCTTGTTGATGATGATGATGGTGTTGATGATGAGGACGATGGTGGTGATGGTGATCTGCACAGGTTCTCCAACTCCAACATCCACGAGCACTACACAATGGATACTCAAGTGGTATATAACACCATTCAAGATGCAAATTTGGATGGAGTCCCACACTTCAACTTTAGGGCAAAGAACTCATAGCATGGTGCTCGATGAGATTAACTTAGCCCTCATGAGCACAATTGTTTAGAATTTTAAACCTTCAACAGTTTAAGAAGCCCTAGAGTCTAAGCCTTGGAAAGATGCCATGAATGCAAAGTATCGAGTTGTAATGAAGTATGGGACATAGTAGCTTCTTAATCTTTTAACTAGGAAGAAGCTTGTCAATTGTAAGTCGGTCTTTAAGATGAAGAAAAAGGCATATGGAAGTCTAGACAAGTACAAGGTAAAATTTGTAGCAAAGGGCTATGCTCAAAAGGAAGGCATCGACTATGAGGAGAATTTTTCTCCCATAGCCAAGATAATAACTATCAAAAATCTTTGCAATGGTTGCAAAGTTTGGTTGGAAGGTGCATCGAGATGAACATAATAAGTGTTTTTCTCAATGGAGATCTGGAAGAGGAGATCTCTATGACCCAATCAAGGGATTTGTAACACCTTGTAATGTCCCCTTCTCAACGCTAGTCCTCTTTGAAGACCTTGAGCCCATTCCACTTCCCATGGGCAAAAAGGGGATGAGCAAGGAACGTTAATGTCATGTTTTTCAGCTGTTTTGTGAGCTTTGCATTCTTTTTTAGTAATTTTCTAAGTATAGTCAGGTTAGTTGGGTAAAGGAGAAAAAGCCAAATGAAAAATAGAAGAAAAAGGAACTATTATGTCCCCAAGGAGGTTGGTCTTCTTTAGAAGGTTCTAATTGGTTTTTGGCGCCACCTCTAGCTATTTAAAGGGGTTGCTTGGCTTGGAAGAGGTTATGCTTGCTTTTGGTATTTATTCTCTTGGAGTTGGGAGCATGTTTGTTCTCTCATCCATTGAGGATGAAAACCCTCTTAAAGACCTATTGAGAATGAAACCTCTCAATAGTGGGCTGGTTTGAGGACAAAACCCCTCAAGCTTGCAAAAGGGTGATCACATAAGGAGTTTGTATTCAGTTTTGAAGGCATTTCCAGCCCTTCCCAAGGGTGGCAACTTGCCCTAAGGTGGAGTTTGGGGTCTTCTAGGGCACGACAACTTCAAATTCAGCCATCATTGTGTTTCTCCTATTTTTAGTAGCTGGAATCTTCATTTGTACTTCATTTTGGGGCTTGGAAACCTTCATTTCCAGCCATATTTGTAAGGGTATTCACTGTTGTTAATTAATTAATTTCCAAGTAATTGGTAAAAAGATATCTTTTCCGGTGATTTTCTCTTGCAATCATTTCCAGATTTGAAGAATATTATTTTGAAGGGTTTCTAAATTATTTCCAACAAGTTTGTGGTCGATTTTTATCATAAAATAAATATATTATAGTATGTGGCTAGGGTTTGGAATTTAATTTCAGTTTATTATTTGGATTGTGCAAGTTCTTTGGTTTTCAGTTTCAGCCTGGAAAAGGGGCATTACACACCTGATCAAGAACAAAAGGTGTGGAAACTCATCCAATCTCTCTATGGTCTCAAGCAAGATTTCATTTATTTTTGAGTTCTAGTTCAATTTCATGGGGATGTAAGAAACAAAGCATTTTTCTTGATCTTCCGTTGAAGCAGAATATTGTGCAGCAAGTGGAGTTGTCTACAAAGCGATATAGTTATGTTGTATACTAGCAAGATTGGAAGTGCAATAGAAACAACCAACAATCATGTACTACAACAATTAGGTTGATCTACAATTTGTTCATAATCCAATATTCCATGAGTGCATGAAACACGTTGAGGTTCACTACCATTTCATATGCAAGCACGTGCAACAAGATAATATTCAGCTCAAATTCTGCCCCACTCAAGATTAATGTGTAAATATCATCACCAATTCACTTTCACGTGAGAAGTTTGAGGCATATCAAAATTATCTCCATTGCACTCTTAAAAATATGATGCAATAAAGGGAGAATGTCAGAAATAAGGCTTGTTAAACCATAGTAATGTTAATTACTTGGGAGTTAACCTCATAGGGGTGAGTTGTTAGTTGGTAAACCTATTATAAGTGGGTTACTAGGTAACAAACCACACGAAGAATAGATTTAGTTAGTGTTATTAATAGTTTAGATATCTAAACTATAGGGGCTTATTTTGTCATTTCTTAATATAAATAGGCTTATGTTACAATTAATAGGATAGTTTGGGGATTAACCTATCACTTAGGGTACCTAATTAGTTTTGAGTCTATTTTAAGTTAAATTGATATGGAATTTGTTTAACATTTTCCCCCTTAAATTCAGTTTTTTTAATTATTTTTAAATTTATCGAGTCTTGGCCATGTTTTGTTGTCGAATCTGGGTTCGAGTTAAAATTTGGCTTGCCGAATGTTTTCCAAGTCTAAGTCTCATTACTATTTAAACAATTCATTTATACCCACAAATCTACTATTTCCTTAAGAAAATCATAAGGGAAAATTCATTCAATCAACCGATTTGTTTATTCATGAGAAAAGATTCATGTTGATGAGCTACTTATGAATTATCTATGTTAATTACGGATCACAAATGGGCAGCGATATCTATGAATTTCATCACAAGACTTTCCAAATCTAGAGCCAACATGATGTTCTTGTGGTGTTGACGAGCTGATCAAAGTGGCACACTTCATTCCATCAAATCATAAGGACAACACTCTTGATTTGGCCAGCAGATTTGTAAAGGAATCAGTATGCTTGCATAAAGTTCGAGAATTAATCATTTCCAATAGAGACACTATTTGCTTCTAGATTTTGTCTAATTTCAGCACAGCTTCTGGACAAACATGAACTTTAGCTCCTCTTACCATCCAAAGACAAACAAGAGAAAACGGTAGGTATACTAGGTGTTGGTGCCCAATTTGGTCTGGTTGAAATCTTGGCACATTTTTGTGAATTTCCTGAGTATATTGAGTAACCAGACTGTTCCATCGTTTTCCCGTCAATTTGTGAACTTGTTGTGTGGTTCCCTAGGCCTAAATGTTGTAATTGTGTCATGGCTCAACCTTGCTATGTGATTTTAAACTAACATCTTAACATTTCCTTTGATTTCTTGGTGCCTTGATAAAGTTGCAGGTTTAATGGTGTGGGCAGCTATATTTGAATCTCAATGTTTTTATCAAACGTTCGAATTGGAGCTGTCCATGTAAAGGACTTAGTCTTTTCACAGTTTTGCAAGTCTGCATTTTTGCAAATTTGCAAATTGCATTTCTACCCCGAAGCGTGCAAAATGGAATATTCGAGTATCGGGGAAAGCGGAGCGTTAAAGCAATTTTGCATTTTTGCAAAATTGCAAAGTTCCAAATACAAGCCCGAACCCCACAAAAGGAATATTTAGGGAATATTCCTTCACCCCCTTACTTTTATGAAGAAGTCAAAGTTAATGCAAACTGCAAGCTGCAAGTTCATCCCCGAGGCCCAAAAAGGATTATTCTTGGAATATGGAAATCATGCAGAAAAAATGCAACTTCGCAGATTTGCAGTTGGCAGCTTTTTAGTTGTTGCAATATTGCAAACTGCACTTGTCCCAAAGTCCGACGAAGGGGGACACGTGGAACAATATTGGAACTATATTGAAGAAATACAGCTTTACAGTTTGCATCTTTACATTTTTGCAAGTTTCCAAACTGCAAGTTCATCCCCAAGGCCCGAAATAGAATATTTTGTGGATCTCAGGACCATAGAACAGAAATGCAACCGTAATTGTTGAAAGATTGCAAGTTGCACTTTCATCTCCGCAAGCCAACAGAATGGGCACATGTTAGTATCTTGAAGCTTTTGGAAAGGAAACCATCTTTGCGTTTTGCAAGTTTGCAACTTTGCAATTTTTTTGTGAGTTTGCAAATTGTTTATGCAGCCCCAACCCCGAGAAAGGTGACTAAGCACAAGAAAGGCCTGCGAAGACGCCATGTAAGATGATTGTAAAGCCTGAGCCAATGAGAAAAAGACAAGTCATCTAAGTGAAATCAAATGTGGCCAATCTATCCACTTGTAAGGCTGAAATTCAAAGTTCATAATAAAGGATCAATGACCACAAACGAAGAAGCCATGGAGGTAGGTACGGCATTAATGAAAGCATGCGTAAGGCAATATATGGCTGGAATTCATGAAAACTCTCACTTTGCCTCCAATTTTCGAGTTTGAAGAGCACTTTAAAGCCCTAAGACGAGCAGAAGACCAAATTCATGCATTTGAACTGTGAAAAAATTGTTTTGGAGCTTTGAAGGTGTTTTAGTTGTTATTCTCAGCTCAAAGGAAAATTGTGGCACTGTTTACATGGTAAGTCTTTTACCAGTGCTTGTGAACAATTTGTGGTATTGTGGTGTATCAGTTGGCATTGTTAAAAGGGTTGGGTACGTATAGACTATTGTGAATCCCTCTTTCAGTAGATGTTTCAACCCCTCACCTTACAAACATGAAGATTCAATTGGTCGGTGTCTAAACCACCTCCCACCTCACCTCTAATTTGGAAAAAATCACAGAGACACTAACATGGGCAATGCGAACCTAGCTGAATTTCAGCAAAGGTTGCATGCAATAGACAAGAATGAAACAATGAGGAAGATTGATTGGAGTGGACTCACTCTAGAAGGATCTATGGTCTCCCATTTGCTCAATATCTGGAATTGGTATGGGTGTGTGCACAAAACTACAACCCAACAACCAGGGAGGTTAGGGATGGAAGCAATGCTTTGGTCCTGTCTTTAACCACTGAAACTTTTGAGGAATTGCTAGGTCTCCCCAATGCACAGAAAGTGGCAGACATATCAATTGAAAATGCAAAAGAATATTGGAATACAAACAATGCAAAGTGTTCCAAAATATTGAACAACAATTGGCTTGAAAAGCCAAGAATCTTTGCCACTAGGATCCCCAAGAAATTGAATAGGGCTGATTTTGTGGAAGAGATTGGAGACATCATCACTTTGCTAAACAGGGTCATGGGAAAGGAGTCTGCATATCCCTATAATGATTGGATGTTCAAATTCATTCAGATAATCCTTATTGGAAAGATATCAGATTCAGTGGGGAGAGATTATTAGTGATTGCATACACCAACAAATGCTTAGAATGGTGATGCAGATTGAGGAGGGTCTACCAAAAAATGAAATTTTACATGACCTCTTACTTGGTGTACAACATTGCTCGCCATAGGTCATTCCCTAGGTTGGATAGAGTGAAAGACTTTGGTAATTACAGAGTTTATGATGTATACCCACAGTTGAACTTGGATAATTATATCTACAACTTCAGGTTGGTACATGATACTTTCTTTGCTCCCTTATATGCTTGTTCAAGCCGAGAGGGAATATAACAGGTATCTCCCCAAGCAAGGAAGGTAATCACTGAATACGGATGTTACTTCATCCAATTCAGAACTTTCACTTACATCAGGGTAAGTGGATTTCATGATACACCTTACATGCTACCAAGGTACTTGGATGACAAATGGGCACTTTTGGAGGTGTCAACGCAATTCGTAGCAGTACACAAAATGATTGCAGGAAAGCACAAGGAAAATGTTAAGTTCGCAGTAGCATTGGGAGGTACACATGCCCTACCTTGATCAAGGCCAAGCTCTTGGAAGCAGAAATGGGTAGAATTACTTTGCAAAAGTTCACTCCTAGGCCCAATTATGACATCAAATGGATAGTTCAAGGAGCTTTGGGGACTTCCTATGAACATGAACCTCACTATGGATGGATTACGGGGACGAGGAAAAGGTGAGATTAAGGGACTATTCCAAGATGACCCTCACCCAAGTTGTGGACTGCAAAGATTGTAGTTGTTCCTCAAGAGCTGGAAGATGGAAAGGACTTGGTGAGCAAGTATTACATTGACAAGAAGATAGCCTCACAGCCCCTCCCAAGTGTTGACTGGACAAGGCCAAAAAGTACCTCATTGCATGATAGAAATGCTCATATTATCAAGAGGACTTTAATTTGGCTAACAAAAAGGGAATTGATTTGGCCCTGCAAAACACAACAGTCATGAGGGAATACAGGGCAGGTGGAACCATAAAGAATATACTTCCCCCTTTTAGGGAGCTACAAGCTTGGACCCCTAAAGGGAAAGTCCCCACAACTTTCTATCAGAGGGCCAACTTCAGAGGTTGTGGAGGAACTTAGTGCTACAACAAGCAAGACGGGGACCTTTGTGTCAAAATTGACACATGTAACAGAAAAAATACTAAAGAAAATAATGCAAGATGCCCCTGTTATTACAGCCACACCTCTCCAAGTAGTCCCACACCCAACCTCAAGGCCCAAGACAGTTGTGGCAAAGGAGAACATCCAAGCGAATGTGCCAACTTCCTCAAAGGGGTCATCTAGCAAGAGGAAACGTATGAAAGGAAGTGTTTCCCCAAGCCAACCAAAGATGAATCCACCATTGGAGACCATCCATGAAGAGGGTGAGGAGGAACTTGTGACCCTACATTTTGTAAGAACTAAGAGGGTTAAGGTGGCAACACATACAATAAAAACAGCCACATGGACAACAATTGAAGAGGTCACTTTACAAGTCTTGACACCTGTTGTAACCCCTCAAGTTCTAAAGGTCATACTTACTACCCCACCTCATGTGCAACATGAGGTATCTATTCAAGAGACTCCTGTTAATGTGCCTATTAAAGAAACTCAAATGCAGGACACCCAAGGAGATGAAAGGTAGGAAACACCAGATCCATCACTTGAGTAAACATTCATTGAGTTGCTACATGGGCTAGATCAAGATGCTGGAACTGATCTTCTCCAAGAAGCTATATACAATGTGCCATAAGAGTTAAGTTGGATACGGTAGTTTTTCAGATTATTCTTAAGATTTGAATCTGATATGTTTTTATTTGGTAGTACATTGTTTCAGAAGTTCTTTGCTTATTTTTTGTTGATGGGTGGTGGAATAACTCTGATTTGAAGGCATACAAATCTTCACAACTTCACCATTCCTGTCCTTATCCAAACTTCTTATGTATTCGATTGCAAGCACAATTGGAGTATATTTGAAAAAACACACTAACAAGTGCAAGAAGATGGAATATGAGTGGCTGAATGACATAGTTCAGGTATAATACAACCTTCAGTTGTAGCTAAAGCAATTGCAAAATCCATCTGATTAATAGGCTATTGGCTTGGATGATATTGGCCCCACTTATTATTGGGCAGTTCAGGGGGGATAGACCCGTTATTAAGGAGAGCCCCACTTTGTTGGATGAGCTCATAAAAGAAAGACCTTCCACAAGTAGAGTCTACAATCTTCACAGAATCAAGATTAGCCAGAGGCACAGATATAAGTTCCACCATTGGTTCTTCTGGTATACTGGGAGACAGAGCAAGCCCCTCCACTTCTAGACACGCAAGGAGTAAAGAAAGCAGAGCTGTCTTAACCATAGCAATTGTTTTTAGGAGCAATTTTAGTTTGCTCATATTCAAACAAAATTTTCATCTTAATTTGATCATCAGCAGCAGTAAACAATTTTACCTAGAAATAATATTTGTTTGGAAATTTCATTTGCTGTTGCTTACAAATGGAATAGACAATGGGCTCTGAGTCTGCAAGTTCATTCTTTTCTCCTGGTTCATTCACGTCTACAGATCAGGTCTGCATGTTTCCCCTGATTGCATGCCCTTGTGTGATGTTCCCTGGTCTGTGATCTTTACTGCTCAAGACTTAAAAACCCACCAATGTCATTTCTTCTTGTTGCTGCCTGTCGAGATTAAAAATCTCTCTGTAATCATGCCCTGATCTGCACTGTAAATTGCTACAAATTGTGTCCGTCTTTGAATCGGGATTTCTCCTACTACGACTCCTACTGATTTGCTCTTTTGAAGGTCATGATTTTCGTGATGTTCCCTCATGATTTGGTTTTGCCCTGCAACTCGTCATTATGACACACGATTTTCCCTTCACATTTCTTCTTTTGACATTTCACAGTTCTGGATTTTACAGTAGTGAGGGCATATCGTAAGCTGTAACAATGTCTTGCAGGTGCTCCAATCACTGGGTCGAGCAAACACAGTTGTGAAACAGGAATCTAGGGCATGTTGTGTACCCAAGTAGAAGGGCAAAGGATTATACATTTTTACAGTCACTAATTCCAGTTTCAAGGGCACAGTCACGAATTCCAGTTTCAAGGGCATTTTGCTTGCTCTGTGAATTGGCTATCTTCACAAATCTGTTGATTCTATTCGTGGAGGTTTATTACTTACGAATTTCTTCGTGACTGTGTGTGTGCTCTGCAGCACGAGTTCCCTTCCTGACTGCCCCTCCCTCAATTAATTGACAGAGCCATTATTGTTGCTGTTTGCTGGGTTAACAAATGTCCGCTGACAATTCATCTTCCAGCCCTCTTGTTATCTCGCCCCTACAAACTATCCTCCCAATACGCCTGTTATACCAGGCTGAGATGGAGCCCCAGCCGAGTGCCACGGACAGCAAACTCAAAATGGTTACCAGAATCCAGAGGCCAGATCAACAGAACCCTATGGACAGTGCCAAAATTCTTCAAGAGCTGCTTGACAGAGTGCAACGAATGGAAATTGTAAACCAGGCCCTACACACAGAAGTGTGCATTCTCACCCACCGGGTCACAGCAGTGGAATCAGAGAATGCTATTTTAAAAGAACAGGTTTCCAGCAGCACAGACAAACCCAACCATCACAATGACATCATTCATGCTGAAATTCTCGACCTCAAGAATAAGCATGAGGAAATCAGAATCCAGCAAGCTTCCATCCAACAGGAAACAAAAACAAAAATCAAATCTTGGGCGCAGGTGGCTAGTGTTAAGGATACCCTCGCCTATGGCAGCGGTGGAGGAGGTTGTCCATGCTAAATTTGTGGAGGAACACACAAGAAGGGAACGTGAATTGAATCTTAAAGTAAGAGGGCTCCCCTCTAGTCAGCAGGACCCCCTGACGGTCGGGAACTCCTTTCTCAGAGATACTCTAGGCATACATGATATTACTCTGGATAGAGCTTGGCTAGGTTACGAGTCTACCCTTTTTCTTCGGTTCAGGTCAGCAGCAGATAGACTCAAGGCTCTTAGGGCCAAGAGGATGTTATTTTCCCTCCCTAATAAGATCTTCCTTGATGAGGATCTTACCAGGTCACAGGTAGCCGAACTCAAACACTCCAGGGATCTAGTTATGGCAGCTCGGAAAGCAGGGAAGTGGGCAGTTATAAGAAACCTCCGGGCGGTAATTAGAGACACTTTCCCTCCTGGATGGGAGTCTCGTCCTGGGTCTTCCAAATGACGGGCCACGAAGGGGGTGTAGTTGGGCAGGGGCATGACTATTAGATGTTGGAACGGTAATGGCTCCTTTTGGTCCTCACCTGGTCTTATTCTTGATGCTCTTAGTTCCGCAGACATCCTCTTTATCACAGAGACTCACGAGAGTCCGGTGAGGCCTCTTCCTGATATCACGAGTTGTCATTGGTACTCTGCGCACAGGCAGGAGACTAGGAACTCGGGTGGTGTCAAAGGTTCTAGAGGGGTGGCCTGCTTGTATAGAGATTCGCTCCAAAGCAAGATCTCGTTGGTTGCCAGAGACGAGTTTGCCAGGTTCTTATGGGTTCGGATTCAGGGTGTGGGTCCCCACTGTAGGGATATCTACATTGTAGTGTGTTACTTCCCTCCGACATCCTCCCCTTATGCCATTCATAATGGTCCCGATGGTGATCCCTTTACCGACTTGTATGACAATATTTCCCAAGTACTCAGTGGTCGAAGAAGTCATCCTTCTAGGTGATTTCAATGCCCGCACCAGAGCACTCCAGGTTCCTATTCATGACCGTGCGGAGGATTTGTTTTGCACTCGACAATTGATCCAGAGACAGTGGGCTTGCACAGGACTTCAGAGGATGACTCAGGGCCTCTCACTGCTTATGGTCGGCACCTCCTGCAGCTTGGAGAATCACATGAGCTAATTATCCTCAATGGGATTACTGTTTTCCTGATTCACATGTCGACCACATGGTGGTGGTGCGAGTGTGGTGGATTATGTCCTTTCGCTAGAGCCCTTGTCACTGATCAACCACTTCTCCATTTCTTCCATTCCCCTTGTCGATCATGCCCTTCTCTCTATGTCCCTCCGTGTCGACATTCCCCCTCCCGCCACTGCTCCCCCTTCATGGCCCCCTTGTACCACTTTTTGTTTCACCGATGGGGATCCTAATACCTTTTCCTCCAATCTTCGGCAACTTCTCCCCGAGTCCCAGTTCTTTTCTATGGGAAATGTTGCTGTTGCCAAATACACCCTCCTTTCCTCCATCATCTGGGAGGCCTCCCTCATGTCCTTCCCTAGTTCCACCCGACCTTCATCTGCCTCCCATCAACGGAATACTTGCCCCATGAACAAATGGTATGATGATGAGTGCAAAATCTTCCACAGACAGTTACGACATGCCTTTAACCAGGCCCTTCCCTCCTATCATACCTTGAAAGCCTCTTACCATTGTCTCCTTCGCCGTAAAAATGACTCTTCATTTCCCAACGTAGACAAACTTTATGCGAGTCTCTTCAACACTCTCCTAAACATTTTTGGCACACCATTTTCCCCCGCCACTCATCTCTTCCCTTTGAGCTCAACCCCAATTCCATATTCTCCCACACCTCCAGTCTTTATGATATTCACAGGACAACCACTTATCCAGGTTGACAACCCACCTTCCTTGTGCCACCTTTTCACTTACACTAAAATCAGAGAGGCAATCAAGATGATGAATGGTAGCAAGGCAGCAAATGAGGAGGGGTTCCAAGCAGAATTCTTCAAACTTGGTCAAGGGGTTCTTTGTAGTTATTTGATTGACCTCTTCAATCATGTGGTTTGCTCGGGTTTCCACCATCTTGGGCACACCATATCATTCACCCGATTCACAAATTGGGTCCCAACTCTAACCATAACTACATGACCATTATGGTGAGTCATAAATTTTGCAAGCTTTATGCTACAAAGTGTTACATATGCAGTTATCCGAGGAGCTAGAGCGGAGAAACATTAGAGCCAGGGGGCAAGCTGGCTTTCGGCCGATCACCAAACTACTGACCATATCTTCACTCTCAAGCCATCATTGAGGAGGCACGTCATCACTCGTCGAAGGTCTATTGTTGCTTTGTGGATTTTCGGAAAGCCTTTGACTTGGTGCCACGTGAGGCACTTTTTCAGCGGCTTTGTGACATTGGCATTTCAAGACCCTTCTCATAGCCATCATGTGATATTTTGGGCCACCTCCGCACCTCCCAAGGAGAGTCAGAGTTCATCAAGAGTACCATTGGGGTAAAGCAGGGGTGCCCCCTATCCCCAACTCTATTTGGGATCTACATTGACGAGCTTGAGTCTTTTCTCCATGAGCATATTTAGGAAAGTGATGGGTGCCTCCTGCACCAGGTTTTGATATCCATTCTTCTTTTTGCGGATGATGTGGTTCTCCTAGCTTCTTCTCCAAAGGGCTTACAGAGACAACTCGATGCCTTAGCCTTGTTTTGTGATCTTCAAAGTTGACGATTAACCTTGGTAAAACCAAGGTTATGGTTTTCAATGGTTTGAAGACCTCGCATCTCCACTTCTTCTTCAAAGGTGAGGAGATTGAGATCACCAGCTCTTATACCTATTTGGGGATTCTTTTCTGGCCCTCATTTCAGTTTGAGACAGGCTCTCCAGCCTCGAGTCAACAAGGGCTATGGGTCCTTAGTTCTTCTTGAGAGACAGTGCTTCCGCCATCACTTTCAGGACATCTCCTCCAAAATGTCCCTCATGGACTCCCTCATCAGACCCACGGTCCTCTATGGTTCTATTGCTTGGGGACCCTCTTTGTTGGGTACTGATTGGGCTTCCATCGAGAGGGTCCAGACTCTTCTCCTTCGCCGCTTCATCAGGTGTAAGCAATCGGTACCCCAGCACATTATTTTGGCGGAGTTTGGAGCCCATCCTTTCAGATTGGAGACCATATTTGATTTGGTTTCTTTCTTACACCGTGTTAGGGGTTTCATGAGACTCTACCAAGGGGCGGGATAGGTACCCATACTTGGCATATTGTTCTTCTGAGGCTATTGCTCTTTCAAACTCCACTCGTCAGCGTTGCGGTTGGTATGCTAAGGTCTCCGAACTTTTGGGGCAATTGGTATTCAGTTGGACCATCTTCCACCTTTTCGGTACTCCTTGGACACACCAAGCCACCTTCTGCCTACGAAACAAGAGATGAACAAAATCATCAGAGAGGATATTTACAGGTAGTTCATCCATACCACTTGGGTAAACCCTCGGGGGTTTACGTCCCAAGATGGCCTTTTATGTTGAGCATTTTTTAGAGCTGAGGGACGGTCTCATTGTTCGCCCTCAGTATACCCTTCAACACTAGATGCATGCCCTTTGCATTCCCCTTGGTCAGTTCAGGGTTGGTTCTCATAGACTTCGTTGTGAGACGGATCACCACCTTGATCATTTGGACAGGATCTGCCAGTTGTGTAGCCTCCAGGAGACCGAGACGGAAACACACTTCATCTTTCGGTGCCCCATTTACTATGAGATCAGAGGGAGGTTTCATTATTTATTTAGGAGGACACAAGATCTTTCTGACTTCTTTAGGTTTGAGGATCAGAGGTGTCTGGCTTTATATTTATAGGAGGCTTTGAAGCTTCGTGAGCACACTCTTCAGCCGCATCCTAGACCAAACTCTACCCAAGGATCACTTCCTTCTTCACAGTTTTACCAGCGGAGAGAGGCATTAAGCGCCCTTGTGAGACCGTCCCTGCTTCTTCCTCTAGGTTGGTTTGGCCCAGGGAGACCATCCATGGTTCCTCGAGTCATCACAGACATGCCCGTACTAGGCCTGGCCTCAGGAGATAGACGAGATCCACCAGGCATCAAAGGGATAATTGCATCCAGATAGTGACATAATAGGCAACCTCTCTCTTCGGCTGGTCGGCATTCTATCCTTAGCTTCTTCCAATCGGCCTTGGATGTTAGGAGAGTTGGATCTTCCATCCCCTAATGGGCTTTCCTCTTTTCTTCTCCTTGGTCATCTTTCCCCCTTTCTTCCTCTCACTTGTTTTTCCACCCCCATTTTGGGTGTGTGTGATTTCTTCTTCCTGTTGGCCACCTCTTATGGCTTTTGTATTTCCTCTTTATCGGGAACTCTTTGGTTTTCCCGCCTTGTATCGGTGCTCACTATTTTTACAGTCCCTTTGACCTACTTTTGTGGTCACTTGTTGGACATTAATATATTTATCTTATCTTATCTATCAAGACACTTCAATTGGGGAGAAGGAAGCCTAAAGC
This sequence comes from Taxus wallichiana var. yunnanensis, assembly GCA_018340775.1. Taxonomy (NCBI): domain Eukaryota; kingdom Viridiplantae; phylum Streptophyta; class Pinopsida; order Cupressales; family Taxaceae; genus Taxus; species Taxus wallichiana. The sequence continues at coordinate 496,800 of JADAXU010000136.1, forward strand.
ATCACATGAAGTACCTACCACTAGAAAAGGTTATAAGTGGTGAGGTAGAAAAGACCAGTGAACGAGGAGTTGTTACAAGTGAAGTTGAGCAATCACATGTTAGAGAGTTACCATCTGTTGAAACAGAGCGGTCAAAGACCACGGAGTCTACGCAACCAACTCTAGGAACAGTGGAAAAGGAGATTGCAACTCATCAAGTTACGAACAAGAGGCTCGGCATCAAGAGGAGCCACAAGTTAAACAAATCAAGGAACCTTCTCCATCCATAGAAGAAGAGGTTGAGGTTATAATATCTATAGATACCAGTGCTCAACCCACTTCAACTATGACGGAGAAAGAAGTGAAAGACCATGGTGTAAAAGAAAAAAAAACACAAGTGCACACTATTGAGTCCTCTAATAGGTCGGAAGCCTGATTGAAGATTTTAGTCTCACTCTCCTTGCACCCCAAGAGTAGATGATAGTGTCAAGTGTTCCCCAACAACAAGAACAAGAGGAAGGCAACATTCAAGCTGAAAGTTGGTTGGGAACAGCCCTCCCAAGAAAGAGAAAGGTGAAGGTGCAAGTAGAGGAAGTTGACCTTCAAAGCATCATCTCCTTGAATCCATCAAGGCCCCCAAAGAAAGCAAGAATCTTATCAAGAACAATGGTAGGGGCTCAAGGAGAAAGGTTTGTGGAGGTGGCTACCCCCCAAACTGATGTATTAAGGGATGAAGCTTTCCTTCGATTACCAGTTACCAAGATCCCACTAGGAAAACAGACCATTGAGGGCCTAAAGCATGATGTTACCATGGCAGTTGGTGGTCTCTTTCAAAAAAATAAACAAGGATAAAGAGACTAAGAAGTAGCTGAGAGAGAAGGTTGATATTTTATCAGCCTATGTGCAAAAATGGGTGCAAGCTCCTCTAGCTAGCCAAGAAATAACCACGGCCTTTACCTCAAAAGTAATGAAGAATGTTGAGGATTTAAGATGTAGGGGAGAGGCAACCAAAAAGTGGGAGAACGAGCTAGTAACAAGGGGTAGCAAGGTCATCAAGGACATCATTGAATGTCACAATCAAGTGTCTGAACAGATTGAAGCAAGCAAAGCTTTGATTGACAAATATCAGATAGAGATTGACTATTGGAATGGGTTGCTGCCCAAACTTGAGGCCATAACAGACTTGGGAGATGAAGTGGTGGAGAAAGAAGGAATAGTCTCCTCAGATTGCAAAGGAAGACAATATGACTACAAAGGGGAAAAGCAGAGAGGAGTATGTGGATGACATAGACTCAAAACTTGAAAGGATGCTCCCCTAAAGGACATATATACCCCAGGATCCGCAGATGCAGATAGGCTGATAGAGATTCTTCAGCAACATATTGTAGGGAAGTTGGAGCCTCCTAAGGATTTTGACTATTCTTCTGTACAAAAATTTATTCATTTGGAAGGATACATCAATAAATTGGCCAAGAGGATTAAAAAGAAGAAGGCTATTTCTAATGAGTTTGACAGCATTCTTTCCAAGCAAGAAATAATCTTCCTCTACCATGCAGGGCTAGATGAGGACCCCATTTTAGCAAGTGAGTGAAAGCCCATTTTACAAAAATAAGCTAGAGGAAGAGCTGAAGGGCAAACAAGTGGACCTCGACCCTTCCCCTTGACATTCCTTATTCTTTATCCCCTTCCTTATTCTTTATTCCTTATTTTATCCATTCTTTTCAAAGGAGAATCAAAATGATTTGACTATAATATATAACCAACTCTTTCTGAAGCGTACATAGAATGATGACAGATGCAAAAGAAGATAAAAGAGTTTGTTGACAAAGGAAAAAAATATTCTCCAATCCCCCACGTGTTTCATCATGACGCAAAATTGTTCCAGCCAAGCAAATCAAAATGGCATCTTTTTCAATTTGGGAGCCTCTCTCATCTGGATTGCAAATTAGGGACCACAACCCCACATATATCTTGTTTTTAGTATTCTGTGGGGTATTTGGGTATATTCCCTTTTGAGAATTTTTTTATAAAAGTGAAGGCTTGTCTTCACTTTAAGAAGGTTCTAATTTTGGGTTTTAGCTAGGGTGATTTTGTCTTATACAATCACTAGCAGGCATTGAGAGCATTTTACATGTCTCCCTTGTCAATTGAATACACAGAACTAGTTTGCCATGTATACTGGTATTTCCAAATGTAAATAGAGATAGAATCAAAAGTATACTCCTTTTTGTTGTAATTTTGTATCTATCAGATCAATGAAATACAAAGAAGCACGTTTCAGAGCATTGTATCAGACTAGTTATTGAATGAATGTTGTTTTGTAGTGTTACTTGGCAAAAAAAAATTCAGTTATAAAATCCCTTTCTGCAATGGCATTCTGAGAGTGAATATTTGTTGCATTCAAGGGTATCCTAGGTTTTATGAATTCGGTATAATAGATACATGAAATTTTAATTACAAGTGTTTGTGTTAAGGTTTCAGAGATTACATGGTATTGTTTGCACAAATTGGGTATCCATGAATGTAAATAACCCTAAAAGTTTATGTTGTTTTGATTTCTAGCTCTCATGCATCATATGAGCACTAAGCTGAAATGGTGAACACTGTTGTTTCTCCCCATTAGATTCCCATCCCCCTTTTTCATCTAATTTCCATTGTACCATCATGTCCTACCTCTGCAAACTACATTTCCCTTGTATATCTTACATATGTTTGCCTACAAGCCACATTTCCTTTGCATATTTCAAGTAAGCTTGCCCCTGGTTTTAAAGTTTAGCATTCTAAATATCATTTCGTTCTAAGTTGTTAACAACATCCTTTGAATGATGTTCATAATCATATCCCATTTGTCTTTAGTAGCTTGTGTCTGATGCTAAGTATGTGCAATGTTTGTGTGACAACTCTCTTGAGTGAGCATTGCATTTGTGGCTATACTTTATTCAGATTGATTTGCCAATAATTGTAGGGGAGATTGAATCATAGTATCCCCCCTTTCAAGCTACCATCTAGGTCCTCTCACCCTAGTTCAGGAAGAGCCAAAAGTAGCAGAAACTAGCCACTCCCTTTGTACGTGCCTCTCAGTCATTTCCAAGACTTGGTCATGGAAGAATGTGAGATCTGTCCCCGGCTACAAGCAACATATTTCAAGCATCTATTACCCTTCTTGTAGTTCCTTCTCTGAATTGCCACTGAGTCTCTAGGGTGTAAAACTGGGAACCAACACTTTGGGCATTGGAAAAATGATGAGGAAGTATGTAATGGATAAACAAAGTAAATAGGACTATCTACACTTGGCATTCACCTACAATATTTGCCACTAAGATGGTTCCCTTAGAGGCACTCTACAAAAACAAGTCTAGAACCCTCTCAATTGGAAGATGAAAATATTTTGGAAGAGCCAAAAAGGCTTCAAGAATATGACCAACATGTGAAGGAAATATGGAAATGATTGAAGGAGGCATCGAGATAGGCAAAAGAGTTACGCAGATATGAAGAGAACTCTAGGTTTCAAGTAGGGGATAAGGTTTTCCTCCAAGTAAGACCTCAAAAGGGCTCGATCAAATTGGAAAACGTTTCAAGTTGTCTCCATGTTTTGTGGGATGTTTTGACATAGTTAACGAATCAGTTTTGTGGCTTACCAGCTGCCTTTACCATCCTATCTCTCGAAAAAAAAATGATGTCTTTCACATCTTTTAACTTAAGAAACATATTCTTGATCCCTCACATGCTATAAGTTTGAAATTTGTAGCTGGAGGAAGTAAGCAAGAGGACAAAAAAATTCCTTTTGGTTTTAAATAAAGATATAAACATGCATTCAGTTCATTGTCCAATAAGTATTCTTCATATATTATTTTCTTTATTCATAAATTTTCGGAGTAAAATGTATCTTTATATTAAGATGGAAGCGAGGTAAAAATCAAATTATACTTTTATGCCAAGTGTGGGGTCAGGAGGTCAGGAATAATAACACTTAATATTACATTAGGAGTCCTAAGTAAATATTTATTTATTAAATGTTGGCCAATTAAGCTGTTAAGGTGTTTCGTTACATAACTTCCTTTTGGGCATGTATAATGTGCAATCTCCTTGACATAGTCAATTGACGCCTAGTTAGATGTAGGCTTTATTAGCTGCTCTGTCTTGTACAGATTTTATTGTTTAATTATCTTCTAACAATGATCAATGGACAAATAATGAGCATGTATGGGTGATACAGAAGATTTGATTTGGACACAACAAAACTAAGAACAGTAAATGCTCTAATATCAACATTATGCACAAAGTGCATAAATAAAATTTATTTTTGCAGGATATAAAAAAAATTACAAACTAGTTGGCAATGCCTGACAATTTTGCCAAATATAATTGTTACAATAAACTCAAAAAAGATTACAATTTAGCACTGATCCAAATATAGATGGAATCATAACTTCATTATAACAGCAAAATGCTTTCCCAAGTGAGATATGTGGTGTGCTATCGTAACCCAAACTATCCCAATAAAACAACGAAAATTTTCTTTCATGAATAAACAAGAGATACTTCAAGACTTGTACTTCTGGAGTGCACTTCAATTTTATGTGTTATATTTTCAATGCCTAATCTTGCTTAGCTTATGTTGTGACCAAAATTTCATTGTGGAATAAAATTAGTATACTCCATCTTTTTCCCAAAATGTGATCTTCTTCTTGGAGCACGACACTTTGCTATTATGTGCAGATATTTTAATTACAAGTACTATTTTTCTACCCTCATGGCTTCTTTATCTTCTTCCCTAACCACCTTTATGTTCTTTCCAATATTCTAATCCAGGTATACTTCTAGCATTTCGAGATATCTGTGTGTGACCAAAATTGCTGGCTCATCTGCTTCCAACAGCATAAGTATTATCATCTCTGTAGCCTGATTTGTGTAGTTTTGATACATACCACCCCACACAAAAAAATATGTTGTGCCCTTTGACTGTGATTTGATCAGTCTTGAGCAAAAGTATACCCATTAATGAAACCTTTCGCTTTATACAATGGAACTTCTAGTGTGGTTATTAAGTAACACTGATAAGAAAAGACCTTGCTATTTGAAGTTGAAATTTTGGGCATGTATCTTTGGCTAGGAAAAACTCCCGAGTGGCAAGATGGCTTTAAAAAGGCATCATGAAAGAGATGTGAAAGAGGATTCTATATGTTCCACCATGTTCCTTTGCAGGAAGGCGAGTAAATGTGGGAGCACAAAATGGAGATGTTTACATGTACCCCCAATATCCTAGAAACTATCTTCAAATAGGAAAATAGCGTGGGGATGGGGACTGTGGGACAGGAACATGGGAACAATGCAGAAACCAAGTGGCCGGGACGCATCCCTGTAGAACACGAGGAAAGATCGGAGATTGAAGACAACAACTTAGAAGCATATAGAATCCTTAGAGACTTAAAACTTTTAAAAAAGGAAAGAATGACAAAAATTGAGATTGAAGATCCACATATTAAAGAGGAGGTTAGGAAACCCTAGGTCAGGGATAGAGAGAAATTTTTGAAGATGTGTAGACAGAGCCTGTCCTACAAAATGTAGGAACCATTAATTTCATATCTATGAATTTCAACGTATTGAGAATCAACTTTAATGAGATGAATGGAATTAAACAGAATAATTAATAGAATAAGGGATATTGTGCAAAGTCATCAATTGGTAAACATTGATCAATAGACTCTCATAGATGGTGGTGAACAAAAAGGGCAGACCTCTTGACACCCACAATAATCGATTTAGTAAAAGACAACTTCAATATAGAATAAATCAAGTAACAATTGACCAAATGAGTTAGTGATCATCACACAAAGCCAGTAGTTAATCTTTTAAGGTTTGATGCTAGGAAAACTTAGTTTCTTTTTATCATGCTTTTGACCAAAAAAGTGTGGAGATTTTTTTAGTTGTCAACTTTCATATGTTATTAGACGTTGATCATTTATAAGAGACAAAGTGAGACAAAAAGATATTCTAAGGTCACACCTAGGACATCCTTAAAGCTTTAAGATTTCCCACTTATGAGGTTGGCAATCATTTTTGCAAAAAGTTGCAATTCCAAGAGTGAAAATTTTGATTTTTCAAAATCTTCTCACATCTCTTCCTTGTTTGTATAACAATGGAATTCTGGTTCTTGTAGAAGTACGCGAAAACTGTTAAAGGGGTAAATCTATCAACAAAACCCAACTTAAAGATACACAAGTAAATATATTTTTACCTACTACAAACAACAATTTAAAGTAACAAATTGGAAATCATAGCATCATTTTGACAGTATTCAAAACGTTCTTACTATATAATAACTAAATACCTGTTAGCGCTAGACATGCACACTCCCTTCGAGTATACTTAGCAAGATCCTGCATCAAAAGTATAAAAACAAATATTATATTATGTACTATATTAAAAAAAAAAAAAATCTTAAAACCTCCTAAGAGAATAGTTAATTCAACATTCTTTGAATTAACAATACAGCCAAACAAATGATCTGTTAAGTGGTTCCATGTAATAATGGAGATGCATGTGCCTAAAAGACAAGTAGAAACAAATTTTTGACATTAAAGAAAGATGTATATTCACAACCAATAACCAAAACCAACTTATATGACATGACAATAACCTGAAATTGGCATAAATGTAGTAAGTTCCTAGTATATTCCCTTTGAAAAGACTTGCAATAGATTAGTACAGAAGTTGGTAGTTTAATATAGGGCGAGAAAAGATTGAACATCTTAAAAATTGGGATGATTTGATAAAAGCTTAACTCGATGCTGAGAGAGATGAGCTATATTTGACATATCATGCTAGAATGAAATCCTTGACAGCACAATCACAACTTCTCAAAATTCTACTATTAATTTTCAGACGCTACCGGTCAATTGATTAATCAAGGAAAATCCAATATTTTCTTCTTTCACACTTCTACTAGACAAGAAGAGCAAATTTTGGAACTCTTCCACTTTAGGAAGGGCATGCTTCCTCTTCAATATCTTGGTGTTCCTTTGGCCTCGAACAAGTTGAAAGACTGGTACTGGTTAATCAATAAGATTGAATCCAAACTACAGAAGTGGACGAACAAATGGCTTTCATCAGGGGGGAGGATGACGTTGGTTAAATCTGTCCTTCAAGCTATGCCGATATATGTTGCCTGTTTTGAGTATTCCTAGCACTATATTGAAACAAGTGGACTCCATATGTCAGAAATTCTTATGGAGCGGAGTTCAAAATAAGAAGAAATGGTCCTTGGTTAAATGGGAAACATTATGCCGGCCAAAGATTGAAGGAGGATTAGGATTTTGATCTTCTCCTAAACAGAATAAAGCTCTAGCTGCCAAATTATATTGGAGACTACTTGTTCACCCTAATGCTTTGTGGGCTGCTACTTTCAGAGCTAAGTATGCTGAAAATAATCCTCCGGAGAACATTATCAGATCTGCCCTCCCTTCTAAAGGTTCTCCGTCTTGACATTTATCAGAATGGGAGAAGATATGATTAAAAAAGAGCTCTTTTGGATTGTTAACAATGGTCAAATGGCTAATTTTTGGACGGATTCTTGGGACGGGCAGCCACCTCTCATTCTCCAATTCCCCACCTCAGACCCATTATGGAACACATGCAGGGCATTGGTTGGATTAAGGTTATAACCATTACGGGTGACCAGATGTCCTTCCTTAGGAGAATAGAAAAGAACGGATTCATGTTTCAAAATGGCCCCTTGCAGTACATCATGAAGATCTCACTCCTTCAAGGCTAGAACTTTGTCTTCTTCACCACTTCCAGATAAACTGGGATGGGGAAAGGATGCCTCCAGTTCATATTTTGTATCTACTGGCTATTCTTCATTGTTGGTTGATAACCCTCATCCTCTTCGGTTTCTTTTCAAACATTTATGGCAGCCAAGTATGTGGCCCAAGGTCAGTTTCTTTGTTTGGCTTGTTATTCATAGAAGAGTTCTCACAGGAGATCGTCTTTTGAAGAGAGGTATGTATGGCCCTTTCAGATGCATTTGTGTTTACAAGACGAAGAATCTTCATCACATCTTTTCTTCCTTTGTCCTTGGGTTATTCCTATCTGGCATCAGCTCTCTTCTTTGCTTCAACTACACTAGAATAACTTTGCATCCATAGAGGAGACTTTCAAAGCCTAGCAGAGAAGTCTTCCAATGGGCCAACATTTCCTTCCGATTTTGTGGACTGGCATTTCCCTCACTCTATGGAATATTTGGAAAGAAAGGAATCAAAGAATTTTTCAGCAAGTTAGTAAAGAGAGCTCTTTTATCTGGGAGAAAATTAAAATTAACATAGCGGAAACTCTGAAACATAAAATATCTTTACCCCAGAGTCTTTCCCGAAGTGGTTACATCTCCTCGACCATATCTCTGGACCCTAGGGATGCTACGCTCTCTAGAGGCAAACTAAACATCGGGCCATAAGCATAAGTCAATGGGAGAGACCTCCTCTAGGATATGGAAAGTTGAACACGGACGGTGCTTCTAGAGGGAATCCAGGAAAAGTTGTTATGGGAGGCATTGCAAGAGACAACCAGGGTGAGGTGCAGTTCTTCTTTGCTGAGAATTTGGGTACTAGTACTAACAATTTTGCAGAGGTGAAGGCAATCTATAGGGGCATGCAGGAGGCTTTAAAGATTGGATGGAAAAAGCTTCAAATTGAATCGGACTCTCAAATCATTTTAAAGTTGTTATTTGATGATCGAAATGCTTCTTCCTCTAATTGGTGAATAACAAAAGAGGTATGGAGGATACAACAATTGAAGCACAGTTTCAAGAAGTTCAGATGTACCACATTTCCATGTGAGGAATAAAGTTGCCGATGGATTAGCAAATTGGGCTTTAGATAATAGAGATCTCCTTTCTTTATGGCATGCCTCCTGCTTGGTGGTCCAATAAGCTCCAAAGGGATATCAAATATATTCTAACTCTGGACTCCTCATCATGATAATGTTTTTAGATTATCTTTTGTATCATGCTCAAGCCTGGGCTAATAGTTTTCAGGCTTGGCATAGTCATATATGTACATTTCATTTCTATCTAATATAAAATTTTGGTGTTTTTACAAAGAAAAAAATCTCTGGAATTATTCACTTTTGCAAAATTTCAACTCTCAAAACCTCATATAACAATTGTTATTATTCATTTTTGCAAACTTTCCACTCCCAAAACCTCATATAACAAATATTGTATCAACCAAATGCCAAATTTCATTGAGAAAGTTGTATCTACTCCATTAAAAATTGAAGGCAACAAGGTAAAGAAGGGAATGACTTTGCACAAAAATTCACATGAGAGAAGACAACTCCCAATGTTGAACAATAGGATAAACCTAGAAAGCAACCTCCACAGCCAAAAGCTGCTTTGTTTTCTCATAGATATAGGGTAAAAATGGGGGTAAAAATAAAAAGGGTCGAGTAATGAGTACTTAACTTATTGTAACATTTATCCCAAGTACACATCATTAGTACAAAATGTATTGCGTGTATTTTTCTTAATTATGCTTTCTGAATTATCTTATCTTAGATGATTCCTCCACTTCATGCATAAGCAGGGACATTCAATGAGTTTTGCCTCCAGTCTTCGTTGACACATGCTCTTGGATTTTGGTTCTCCCGCATTGCTATTTGTATTGGTCTCTTTGCCACTTGTGGTAGTGGCACGCTGCTCTATTTTGTCTTTTGTACTTTATTTCTTTGGTTCATATCTAGGATTCTCTCTTCCTAGAACTTTCTATTGCTAATGGTTGTATCCTTCAATCCCATTGACCTACTTTTGGTCATTTGTGGACATTAATATAATTTCTTTCTTTCTTTCTTTGCTAGTTAGGATTAGAAGCAATGTAAATGAATAAAATTTTATTGATCCATGGGTGGCCAACATCACAAACATGAAACTAGTTACAGCTTAAATCCTAATCCCCAAATTTGAAAAAAAAAAGCTATAGTTTTGTAGATTGTGATCTCCACAATTTGAAGAAAAGGATTTGCTGAACCAAAGACAATACAAAGCTACCTCAACACATTTATGGTTACAAAGATTTTTTTTTTTATTCTTCCCTTTTTATAAACACCAAAAATATGTTAATAAAGGATCTTTTTTACGAAAAACCAAGACCCTACAAGACTTTACTACCAGGGTTTGTATGAAGCATAGTTACTAGAGCTTGCTTTTTTATATAAACACCAAAAAAAATATGTTAATAAAGGATATTTCTTTACAAATAACCAGGGCCCTACAGGACTTTACTACTACAATTTGTATGATGCATAGTTACCTAAGTCTTGGGGACGGGGGGACGAGGTTTCAAGACAGCAAAAGATATCCCCAATTTTGGGGATGGTTACTAAAATAATGTATAATAATTAAAATTTTAATTTTATTGGATGAAAGTTAAAGGATTAAACTTTACTTAATAGGAAACTTTTAGGATTGCGATTCAATGTGTTTGGTAAAAATAAAAGGTTTTTAAAATAAAAGCATTACAAAAATTTAATAATATTTTAAAAATGGTGACGTCCCGTCAACTTCCCGAAAAATGGTGACGACCTAATGAAAAAATCTAGGGGCACGTCCCCACATAACAACAATCTAAAGCTCTAAAAGTGAGGACATAATTACATTTTCAACTTTTGACTTGCAAAGCCCAAGACCCTAACATGGTAAATACAAATGACTTTCATACAACTAATAAAGATCATCTACCATGTATTTACATCATCAAAAAAGGACTAACTAGAAAAAAATAAAGAAGAAAACTATGCATGTCTATAAATTTTATCCAACCATTTTTCACCGATACCCACATCCAAACCATCCACAAAAATATGATAAGTAACAATAACCCGAGTGGAGATTCTCTAGTAAGACCAAATTTATTGTTATAGTTTCCATGCATCATGTTAGAGTCAAGCAAAGCAACTAGGGCCCCACGTGGAACTTCCAACAATTTTTCCATCAGCTTTTGTAGCATCCTAATTTGGTCAATTTGGTGTTGGTTGGTGAGCATCTATAAATAGTTACGTCATGCTAAGTTCCTTGAAAATTGGTCATTTGTAATGTCCCTTCTAGGGCAGCGAATGGGAAAAAGGGTTTTTCCACAACCCTAATGGATCAGATCTGAAATTGCACCTTCAAACACACAAACATCAATCTGAAAATGACTGAAAATATACTTTAACCCTATTCAAACAATCAATGATCAGTCCTCTAGGCGGCAAACTGTATAGGGACTTCACATCAACATATAACCATACAAATAGAGCTGAAAATGCTTCCAAATAATTAATTCAACCATGGCAATATTTATCAATCCAAATTATATCAAAATAATAGAGAAAATGAGTGATTACACCCAGCTGTAATTAATTTTATGACAACAGTACAGCCAAAACCAAGGGCTGGAAATAGCTCATAAACCACTCCAAAAATCACCAAAATGTAGATTCCAACCTTATAAAATATGAAGAACAAGAATATCATCTCAAAATGTCCAAAAGTGTTCTAGATGATATAAAACCCTTCACCCAAGCAAGTCGCCTAGGGTTAGAAGGGAAGAAACAAACATGAAATCCTCCTAAAGCTCACTTGTGACTTCCAGAGAAGCCACCAATGCACACAACTTCCGTCCCCAAGTGTGTTCCTATTTAAGGGTTTCGTCTGAATAGGTGACCAAGAAAGGGTTTTCGTCGAAGTAGCCAATAAGGCACCCCTAGGGAACTTGGTACTAGTACGAAAGCGTACCCGAAGAAGGGTACAGCCGGATACATGCCTGGACACGACCAAGCAAGTCCAGATATGGTCGGGTACATCTGCAAACGCACCCGGACCTGGCTGGCGTTTCGCAACATTTCCAAGCCCAAAATGTTTTTTTAATAATTTTTTCTAATTTAAATCTAATATATCATTACAATAAAAGTACAGTTTTTGCAGCACCATTATTCTACGAAAGTACCAAATACAAGCTATCATAAATATGGATAAAAATAGCATGTATGAGATAAATCATAAATGTAGTAAACAACTCAACTATATATGGTAGGGGCAAATGAAATTATGAATTTATGAGTAGTTTGTTGTTATTTAGCTTGTTTGTTTTTCATATGCATAATATGTGGTTAATTCTGTTTAGCAAGCTAGAATTTGTTTATTTTATAATTTATATATATTTTGTGCGGTTGTATCCAATGCCGTATCCGGGGCCAATTTTCTTTGTTGTATCCGCATATCGGATACTTTATACCTGTACCCATACCCGTACCCGTATCCAAAACATATCGGCTACTTTGGTTTTCATCATTCAATGGCAAGAAGAGACACTACTTGATCCGCCTCCAAGAGAAATCAATATCAAGAATAGCATAATCCTCCTTCAACAAGTCGAACCACCTTATATAGGCCTTGAAGATGTCAATGGGAAAATAGAATCCTCTAGAGAGGCTAACCCCCCTCTTAATGAAGGAAAAGAACATTAAAGTCACCATGTAGGCCTCCCACAAGACCGACCTCCATAATGAAGAAATAGAAATCCTCCTTGCATTGTTTGACAAGTCTTCCACCACCTAGTCGAACCACTCCAATGCCATGATTAGTAAATAAAATAATTAATTATGAAAGTACAACACTTACAACCATGGCGAGTTCCCCTCCCTTGCTCCTTCCTTGATGCCCACGGGAAGAGGAATGGGCATAAGGTCTTCCATAGTGAACTAGCTTGAAAAAGGGGACATTATAGTCCTCCTTCCCAAAATTGCTTGCCCTCAAGCAATTGCAAACTTGGATGCTCCAATAATTTGGATCCTATACTTGTCAAATGAAAGAGCTCTTGCCAACACAAGCTCATATGCCCAAATACCATTATACCAAGACAACTAAATCCCATAGCTGTCAAGTGGAACAACTTCCACCCACAATGGTCACAAGTGTCTACTCCTTCCATCACCCATATCTATGTGCTCTTCCTCAATGAAGCCTTCTACCCAAAGCATGAGAACATCTTTCAACACAACTTGCATGTAAACTAAACGAAAATCATAACAACGATAAATCACTTGGGATTCCATTCAATTCAACACTAGGATGATTACGGGAGTGTCTTCATTGGTGGAGCCTCTCCATTAACATTATGTAATGTCCCCTTCTAGGACCAGTTAGGAATTAACACAAATCTGATCACACACAGCTGAAAATAATTAATTTCCAAACCCCAACTGCTGCAAACTTCAAAAATTAATTCCCGCTTAACCGTTCATGCAAAAATCTTCAAACTTTGGATTTTGGGTCACAAAATATGAAGAACAATATGGAAAAAACAGATTTTGCACAATAACTGAAACCCTAATTTTGACCTAAAAAGTAGGTCGCCCAACACTTTTAGGGCACAAAAACTCCTCCAAAAATTATGAAATCAATTTATCCTTATTCCTCCTAATTTATATAATCAAATGCAATATTAAATCAACCCCAAACTGCAGATCTGAAATAAATATTAATTTACCGTACCCAGAAAAGCCTGCAGACAGCTGAAATATTCTAAAATTGATATCTCACTCAAAACTCAATATTTCTTCACCAAATAAAATGCAGATTGTTCTATAAATTAAGATCTTTCCAAAGAACTAAAGATCTGAATTTTGTGACAGCCGAAAACCCTCCAAAACAGCCCCCAAAATCCTCAACCCAGTCGCTAGGGTTAGAATAAGTTTACTGCATTAAAAATCAGATCATAAAACACCCAACAATCATCAATAACATCCAAATATCCTCCTCAAATAAATGCGCCACTTATCCAAACAAGTCGCCAATGCTTGCAAGCATAAATCATACAAAGAACATACTTCAACACAAGATAACTCAACAAATGGAACAAGAGAGAATACTTCAATTGATCAAACCAGCTTACTAACTTCCCACGCAAGAGAGAGAGAGAGAAAGCTTTAATGGGCATGCATCCCAACTCCAAGCATGGAGCATAAAATAAATATCATCATAACATGAGTCTAACAATGATCCTAGCACTCCTTTTATAAGCAAGGAGGCACAAAATTCGAAATCCCTAGGAGAGGGAAATTATTAAATAAAAGCAGTTTATTATCCCTAGGTGTGGCGTCCCCTTTTAAAAAGGGTGATTTTAATATTTAAAAGCCACCTAAATATTATTTAATTAATTCCCCTTTTTAATTTGCATTTTGAGAATTTAATTAAATAATTACTTGCTCCATAAATATTAAATAATTAAATAAATATTGCTTTATAATGTCAAATGATTAAAATCACTCTCCAGCAATATTATAAAATTATTTAATATAATTTTCCCCTTGCAACATCCCTAAAGCCCACGGGGAATGATAGGCTAAGGGTCTTCAAAAATGGGGACATTACAAATTACCATGCAAGGAAACCCTCTTAAATTGCATGTGTACAACTGTTCATGATTGAAAATATTGTGACCAACAATATAGAAAGGACATAAATATGACATACCCATGCAAGCTTCAAAGAATGTGATTGGTGTAGAGGTGGTAGGTACCCATACAAGGGCTGAAAACTCTCCGTCTTCAGCTGCAATCCCATATGCTCCCCCATTTGCTTGGGTGAGAAACAAAGTTGTTCTTTCTTCCTTAGACCTATACTTACAAAGGCTTCACATTCTCTATGCAAGTGATGGCTGCCCACCAACATCCTTACGCTGCCCAAAGTACAGCTGTAACCTTGTACTCCATTCAAAATTAGGAAGGTAATGATGTGAATCTGGTGTCCCCAAGATTTCACCCTGAAAATTGGGACTACCCTTTTAAATTCTTCGTTCTTTTTAAACGAAGGGTCAAGTTTTGTTTTTGTTTATTTCTTTTGTGTTTTGATTTTAGTCTTTCTATGTTTTTCATCTAGCAATCCCCATATCCTTTTCTTTCTTCCTACCGGATCTTTTCCCTGGGCCTAGGGTTTTGAAAATCTATCCAATTTTTAATTGCAAACCAATTTATCTGCCATAGCTTGTTTTTAAAGGTAACTGGATCAACCGAGAGGAAAGCTCGGGATTTTTGCCTTGTCTGAAGTTCAATCCAAGTTAAATGATCAAGCAAATCGTGGATCTGGAAGAGTTTGTCTTCCTTTTGCAAAGCAGCCATGACCAAGGAAGAAAACACAGCAGTCTGGAAGATCATTCAAGAGGCAAAGTCACTCAGGCAATTGCGTTAAGGATCAAGGCAAGAATCTTATAAAGAATTGTGTGGATATTCATAGCTGGTTCTTCTTTTGTGAAAGCATCCTGCCCCCTTCAAATCCACAAAGCCATCCTCCTCAAAATCCACGCAACTTTTAAAAGAAAGGCAAAAAGAGACTTAAATGATTGTCGTGAATGTTTAACATCTGTCTTTTATGTTTTAACGCAACCTTTTGTAATAGAAGCAAAAATACTTAAGTGGAAATTGTGGTTATTCAACCCTTTGTCTTCTATTTCAAAAACATACTCTTGCTTGCAAATTCACAAAATCCTTGCATCTTAAAATCCAAGCAGCTTGTCCCTCATAAATATCCACGCAGGTCTCAAGTGCAAATCGTGGATTTTCAGTGCCTTGTCTTCCTTTGCAAGCATGCAGCCACCCTTGAAAATCAACGCAGCCTCTTGTAATGAGTTGAAAATATTTAAAGTGACTTGTGTGAATATTCAACATCCAGTCTTCCCAAAATTCACACAAGTCACTTAAAGTTTTTCGTGAATATTCACATCCAGTCTTCCCAAAATTCACACAAGTCTTTAAAGTCACTTAAAGTTTGTCATGAATATTCAGCATCCAGTCTTCCCAAAATCCACACAGGTCTTTAAAGCTCACTTAAGTGAAATCGTGGATTTTCATAGTCTTGTCTTCTAATTTGCAAATCATCCATCCACTTGAAAATCCACACAGGTCTATAAAGCTCACTTAAGTGAAATCGTGAATATTCAAGGCTGAGTCTTCCTTTTGCAAAGCATCCTCCCTCCTCAGCATTCACGAAGCTTTATGGAATCAACGCAGCCTTTGTAAAGAAAAGCAAAGCCAAATCAAGGAATTGCGTGGATATTTAGGCTATTGTCTTCTAAATTGAGAGCAGACTTCCCTTCTAAAATTCACACCATCCACTCATCCTAGCATTCACATAGATTTGCAAGAAGAAAAGCATTCATAGTTATATGGATTCCGGGCAGCTTGTCTTCCAAATTCAACACAGCTATTTCCCTCTTCAAGCATGCAAACATCCTTGCAATCATGCATAAAGCCCAAACGCGGCCAATATAAATGCATGCAAAGTCTGCCAGATAAGCCCACCTCTCACCATTGAGCCTACTTCTCTTTGCTTGCACCCGAAGTAATTCCCAGAATTCAAGGCTGCCCATATGCATAAATAGAAGGGTGATGAGTTGATTGTTTGTCTAAATTGTTTACATGGACATTTCACTTGTGCACATACTTGAGAAGAATTGCAAAAGCTTCAAGGACAAGAGGTGAAGACATGACAGAGGCAACATCCGCAAACAAATCACAGTCAGTTGCTCAGGGGGAAATAGATGGAATCATTACTCCTCTCACGGGTAATCCAATTGAGAAGTTGATAAAATCTACAGTGATACCAAAGATCCCAAACCCAGTTTGATGAGAGTCAAAGGAAAGGAGTCAACCGCATATGGGAGAAAGAACTTCTCAGATTCAAGACAGAGATATCATTCATATCATTCACGAGGTGGAAGTACAATGCATGTTGGATCAGCATACAGAGTATAAAAGAAGAACAAGACTGAGAGTGTTGCAAACTAATTTCTTCTTCTTTTCTCTCTCCTCTTTCTTCTTCTTTCTCTTATTTTCTCCGACAAAGTAATTGAGTAATCAATTAAATTGTAAAACTTAAGTAATTGGTTTAAAAGTCGTTATTTCAAGTTACTGGAAAAAGTCAATTACTTGGAAATAGGTGGCAAATATGCAAGGCATTGATTTAGTCTTCAGTTGTAAATCATGCATGTCATGCAAAGAGGAATTCTAAGAGGAAGATTGCCAACTGCTTCTTTTTCATAGCTTACCACATGCGGGAAATCATTGAGAGTTTCCTATTTGTATTTGCCCTCTATGCACTATAAATAGAGGAAGAGCCTACGGGTTAAATCATCACAACTTGTTCATCAAAACTTGTTTAGCAAAGGCTTTTGTAACTAGAGCATTCTTGAGTTTTCAGACTTTGTGTTGGATCCCTTGATGTGATTTCTATGAAAGCTGGGATTGAATAAAAGGTGGATTTCTGGAGAACTTTGTGTCTACGGTGCTTTGCTGATTACTTTTATTCAAAGGTTTTAGATGAAAATTTTGTTATCTTAGATCTAGGTTAGAAGTTATTTCTTTCCCTTATTGCTAAATGTTGTGATTTCTCTGTTTATTTAATTTGTGTGGATGAGACCAACTCTGATAACTATTGGTGGATTCAACACATCTTCCTTTCTTCTTTGTCTACTTGTGGTTTTCCCCCTTCTACAAATATTCTCAACACAATTGCTTTTACAAAATTACCCGATTGTGGTTCACAAGTTTGAGAAAATTAAAGTAAATCCTCCAAAAAAAGTAGTTATTACGATTCACCACTGCAAATAGATAAACATCTTACATGGGAGCTTCACCATTAAATAAAGGAGATTTACCTCATGACTGCCTAGGTTTTACGCTATGCATAAAATCTAACCAACAAATCCTTCTCATGATAGTTGTTCGTATGATACCCTTGATAGTGCCCTTCATCCAAGAGGCTGAAAATCCTTCATAGATGACTGAAAACCACACGGAAAGGAAGCTGGAAATATTGTGGACAGCAAAAGAACAAACAGTACAACAGCTGTCATAATAAGAGTCCTTCATAAAATACATCCATGATAGCAATCTAAAGGCAGGCAATAACCACACATTGACTGAAAATGCTCCAAAAAACTGAAATTTATCCCATTTCATGACTGTCCTTACTTGTGTGGCAGCAAACAAAGTATGGGGCAAACTGAAAATGCGGATAACAACAGCATGTTTCAAATCCCACAAGTTAATACACCTACTTACCACCATACTTCCAATATCCGGCTGGGTGACGATGCTTTGGGCAGCAAGATAGCATCCATCTTGCTCATCTTCATACACAACAATCACTAATTCAACATTTACTTGAGCATGCTTATCACTTGGGAACTCAAAACCCTTATGTCTTGACTGTTGTTTTGAAAATAAAATTGTAGATTTTACCTCATCATGTGTTGCCCATATACCTTGCCTTCTTTTGGAAGTTTTTCCCTTCTTCTTGGCTGTAGCAACTCGATTATCTTGATATCCTTGCCTTGGAGTGTAGAACTTGGCTTCAAGGAACACTCTAGGAGTAAATCCTTCACAACTTTGTTAGGATACATAACAAGTTCAAAACGATCCTTCATAAAATTTCTTTCTAACCATATGCATGGAGTAGCAATATTGAATTCAACAAGGACTTCCTCTTTCTTATAACTCAAAGGATCAACCGAACCCAAACTTTTATGTTCACATAATCTTGAACTTGCATGGAAAGATCTATGTGCCCTATGTTACTCAATGAGTTCTTCACATTATCACCAATTATATTATGAGGCATCAAACATGACATATGATCATTCTTTTCAACAAGCTGCCCATAATGACACAAGTATGGCAGCAACATAGGAGGAGACAAAATGTGATCATTTCTATCATACCTTGGGCTGCCAACAAGGAGCTCACCCTTATTTTGTTGGTACTTGTTTGGAACATCTTTAGAGCTCTCTTCAAGGTTATGAACTCCCTCAATCTGCCCATCATTGACTGTTGTTTGGGAAATTCCAACGAATTGAAAGTAATCATGAAGAACTAGAAGTGCCCTTCCTTCATGGACATACCCTTCCATAATGTCATCCTCATATACTTCATGCAAATCTGATTTTTCTTCTTTTTTTATCCATTTTTCTGCCATTGAATATCAAAGGATTTTTACCTTCCAATTGTGCTTCATGATTTCCTTCTCTTTCCTAGGCTTGTGCTTCAAGATTTCATCAAACCCTTGGCCCTTCATACTGCTGTTATGAAAATCAGTCAATGGCTCATCCTTGGAAAGAGTGATGGGTACTTCTAGGGCTTCAATGGGCTGCTCCCTCTCAATGCCCAACAACTTTGGTTCTTCTTCTTCTTCCTTGATCATGGAGGGATTCTTTCCCCCTAGGGTTGGAACATCTTCCACATTTTTCTTGGGCATAGCTCGGGGTTTAGACCTTGGTCCAATTCCCATTTCACCTTTCTTCAACCCTATAAACTCAGTGAGTGACATGACATCATGAATCTCATCCGGAAGAGCCATGTACTCCTCATAGATGGTAGCAATACTTTGCCCTACTAAATGTCTTGTTCCCACCTGGAATGGCTTCTTCCCTTGGAAGGAAAGTAGGCCTAGTGGTTGATCCATAAGCTAATCCTTGGGGCTGCCGTGAAGTGTTAACTCCGGATGAGCTGCCCTCACCATTATGAGGCCTTGGTTCATGGAATTTTCGTATGGTTAGGGCCAAAAAGTACATGGTGTCCACCAATCTAGTTGCCCTTCAATTAGCTTATCGATTTTCATTCCTATGAATCTTGGTGGGCTATACTAAGTTCTTGACCAGTTGATCTGCATTCTTCTTTCACAACGAAACCCTCCAAGTTGGGAGGATCAAAGCTCTGATATCACTGTAATGTTCCTTCTAGGGCAACGAATGGGGAAAAAGGGTTTCTCCACAACCCTAATGGATCAGATCTGAATTGCACCTTCAAACACACAAATATCAATCTGCCAAAAATATACTTTAACCCTATTCAAATAATCAATAATCAGTCCTCTAGGGCAGCGAACTGTATAGGGACTTCACATCAACATATAACCATACAAATAGAGCTGAAAATGCTTCCAAATAATTAATTCAACCACAGCAATATTTATCAATCCAAATTATATCAAAATAATAGAGAAAATGAGTGATTACACCCAGCTATAATTAATTTTATGACAGCAGCAGTACAGCCAAAACCAAGGGCTGAAAATAGCTCATAAACCACTCCAAAAATCACCAAAATGTAGATTCCAACCTTATAAAATATGAAGAACAAGAATATCAGCTCAAAATGTCCAAAAGTGCCCTAGATGATATCAAACCCTTCACCCAAGCAAGTTGCCTAGGGTTAGAAGGGAATAAACAAACATGAAATCCTCCTTACAGCTTACTTGTGACTTCGGGTGAAGCCACCAATGCACAAAAGAGGGTTTCCGTCCCCAAGTGTGTTCCTATTGAAGGGTTTTGTCCTCAATAGGTGACCAAGGAAGGGTTTTCGTCCTTCAATGGAAAGAAGAGAAGCTACTTGCTCCACCTCCAAGAGAAATCAATATCAAGAATAGCATAATCCTCCTTTAGCAAGTCGAACCACCTTATATAGGCCTTGAAGATGTCAATGGGCAAATAGAATCCTCTAGAGAGGCCGACCCCCTCTTAATGAAGGAAAAGAACATTAAAGTCACCATGTAGGCCTCCCACAAGACCAACCTCCATAATGAAGAAATAGAAATCCTCCTTGCATTGTTTGACAAGTCTTCCACCACCTAGTTGAACCACTCCAATGCCATGATTAGTAAATAAAATAATTAATTACGAAAGTACAACACTTACAACCATGGCGAGTTCCCCTCCCTTGCTCCTTCCTTGATGCCCACGGGAAGAGGAATGGGCATAAGGTCTTCCATATGAACTAGCTTGGAAAAGGGGACATTACATCATTCCAAATCCTTCACCACGATAGGCATGTCTTATAGGGAATGGCTAAACAAAATCCTTTTTTTCCATGAACTTATCAACCCTTTTATGCCTCTCTCGGAAAAGACTTCTCAATGGTATTAAATCTTATTTTTGTTGTTGATGAAAGACATTAATCAAATGAACAATATATTTTTCTAGGTAGACATATACGGCCCTTAGTGCATGTATGGGTATACATAGCAGGGTGATCGTATCGGGTGCGGAGTGATCCGATGACGGGCGCGGGTATGGGCGGGTTCTCTGCATTACGGCCGGACGCTCACCGGCTATGGGCCTGCAGGAGAACCCCGCCGTGCATTCGCCATATTTTGACGCGTTTTTTTTTTTGTTTTTTGGTCAAAAAAAGGTCAAACCGACTTTATAAACATTAAAATATTCTTTTAAACCCTAATTTGTGCCCCCAAACTCTATAACAACAACAACAAGTCATTTACCTCACATTTGCATTCTTGCCTCTTATTTGCATATTTGACTCTCACCTTCAATTTTTCCACTATTTTCAATTGCTTAGGGTTGATTTCAAGTGCCATATAGTTGAAGGAGCTTGCAACAAGTGACAAGGAGTTCAAGGAGCTTGCATTATTGGTGTTGGGTGTATTGAGGTAAGTATTTTGTGATTTTTTAAGTGTTTTAGTTTGTATAATTGTATTTAATATTTTATTATTTTTAGTTGTTTTTTTTTGGTTTGTTTTTTGTTATTGTTTTAACTTTTAAGCTTCATTTTTCTACATTTGATTTCATTTAAATTTAAATTTTAAACTTCAACATTTTCTCAAGACTAAATTTGTTTTCATTTTTTTAAATGCATTGTGCAGTTAAAAACTTAAAATGGTTGCGAGTTCTAGTTCTGTGGGTCAAAGTAGTAAAGGTCTCCTTAACAAAAGTGATCCATCCTCCCCCCTTTGGAGCTATGTCAAACAACTAGAACAATTACCAGGTGGAGGGGGTTTTATTTGGGTTTGCTCACAATGTAATATGCAATTTAAGAGCTCCTATAGTTGGGTGAAAGCCCATTTGTGTGGGGCTATTGGCCACGGAATTAGAACATGTGGAGGGTTGGATGGAAAGGGGTTGCCACGTGCAAAGACCCTTGCATACATCAAAGAGCAAGAGGAAGCAGATGCAACAATGGCATTAAAATCCAATCATCCTATGGCAAGAAAAGGAAGATCACATACCATTAGCAAGCCATGTTTCTCCTTTTGTTGATGTCAGGCCCCAGATCACCCATTTTTGTCTACACCTATTGCAACCGGAGGGGAAGAGGATTCACCTCTTTCTCGCAAAAGAACAAAAGATGTAGGCCCATTGGAAAGGGCATTCCAGAATGAAAGCAGGGACATAGCTAACCAAAGTGTTGGACGCTTTATTTATGCATGTGGTGTCCCATTTAATGTTGTTAGATCACCATACTGGCAAGATATGGTGAGATGTATTAATGAAGCCCCTAAAGGGTACATTAGCCCAAGGTATGAAAAGGTGTGCACCACCTTATTGTCAAAAGAAAGAAAAAAGTGAAGACTCATTGTTACCCATCAAGAATCAATGGCTCGAAACAGGAGTGTCCATCGTTTCTGACGGATGGAAAGATACAACAAATAGGCCATTGATCAATGTGGTTGTCGTGTGTCCTAAAGGGGCAATGTTTCTAAGGGCTATTGATTGTGAGGGGCAAGTGAAGGATGCCCAATTCATTGCCAACATCCTCATAGAATCTATTGAGGCGGTGGGGCCTCAAAATGTTGTCCAAGTCAGAATGACAATGCAAAAATTGTAGAGTCAGCAGTGGTTGTTGGTCGAGGCACGCAGATGGACACATATTCGACACCTCAGTGCGGTTCATTCCCTCAACTTAATGTTACAAAAATTGGGCACAAAAATTGCTTGGATCAAACAAGTCTATGAGGAGGCAAGTGAGATTCAAATGTTCGTCAACAACCACCACATGTCCCAAGCCATCTTTCGTAAATTCTCAACATCAGCAAAGCTATCAAAGGTAACCCGTAACATTCTTTTTAATTTTTTAAAAAATAATTATTAGTTTTTAAAATTCATTAAATTAATTTTATAAGTTTGTAATTTGTAGAATTTTGAATGTTTTAAATTTACTTGTCTTAATTTTATTTCTTTTGATTTCTTATTAGGTTGTTGAGACTCGATTTGCCTCGCACACGCTCGTCTTGAGACGGCTTGTGAAGGTGCGAGAGGCATTGAGTGGCATGGTTATCAAAGTGACCTTTGGAGTGTATGGAGGCAAGCAAACAAAGTGAGAGGGCTAGAAATGTGAAATTGTTGATCCTCGATGATGCATGGTGGATCGTGTGGAGTACTTGCTTAGTTTTACCGAGCCCATCGTGAGTATGTTGAGATTTGTTGATATGGATCATCCATGTATGGGTGAGATTTATGATGGAATCGACTCAATGATTGAGTCAATTAAGACCATCATAAATGCCAAAGAGCAAGATCCTACAGAGACTTTCTTCAAGGAAGTGCAGTCACATCTCATTGAAAGGTGGAACAAAATGACTACTCCATCAGATCTTCTTGCTTTTGCCTGACTCCAAAATACTATAACACAGAGATCCTTTTCTTTGCCTAGAGGGTCCCACCATATAGGGATGTTGAAGTTAGTGAGGGGTATAAGGCGGCATTTGCTAGAATCTTCCCAGATCCAGAAGTAGAAGACATGGTTAGAGGTGAGTTTGTGAATTTCATATCCTCCAGGGATCACTCCATTAGCGCTCTTCGTGACAAATACAAGATGGATGCTTATTCGTGGTGGTACCTCCATGGACAAGCATACACCTACCTCATGCCACTTGCAATAAAAGTTTTATCACAAGTAAGATTTTAATTTTTTTAATTTCTTAACTCTTTCTTTTTTACTTTTATATTTATAAGTTTAAAATTTTAATTTTGCATTGACTTTGCGGCTTGCCTCAATAGGTTGCGAGTTCTTCTTCAACTGAGAGGAATTGGGGTACATATTCATTTATCCACTCGGTTAACCGCAACAAGTTGGGAGCAAAAAAGGCGGAGGATTTGGTCTTTGTGCATTCTAACCTGCGCCTTCTATCACATAAGAAGGATGAGTACAGAAAGGGCCAACAAAGTGTTGGGATATAGACCCAGAGACTCCAAACTTGGATGTTCCCATTGCCCAACTTTCATTGCTAGACCCGGACCTAGATAGTACTTTGCGTGAGCTGCAAAGTGGGGCTAGCGGAGAGCGGCATTGCTGATGGTTTTGGTTGTACTCCTGATGCTTGTGGTTCTAATGAACCACGTGATGGTAGTGATGCTCTCATTGAAGACATTGGAGAAGATGCAGAGCCATTAGACTATTACTAATTAGAATGTTGATGTATCTTCATTTTTGTGTTTACAATGTTACATAATACATTATAACATTTTGATTTGAACAATGTATCTTGGTTATAAGTTCGAACAATGAATTATCAATATGCTATTTTTTAATTTCAAATTTTTTAATCTATGCGCTATTTCACTTATGTTACTTTTCAAAAATTTGTTTAATCTATGCATGTGTAAGGCTGGAATTTTGCTTATCTTGTTACTTTTCAAAATATTTTTAATATTTTATATGTATATTGATAGAGTTGAGGAGCTACTAGACGGGTTTGGTCAAGTGAGGAAGAAGTGATGGTGATTAGCAGTCAAGAAAAGCTTTTCAAATGGGAGACATACTACCAAACTCCTCCAAAGATTGAACATATACATACAGTTTTGGGGGATAATGGGGGAGCTTGAAAATTAGGGTATTTGTTTGGCTTACTATTACTTGGATTTGTGATCAAGGGTGGGAAAGCATGCACCAATTGGGCCCCAACATGGGGACATTGTGTTTTTAAGCAAAGAATGCACTGGGGAACAACTAGATTATCCTCATTGTCAATATTGATGAGATGTTGCTCTTGAGAGACTTCTTGAGCTATATTGGAAACTAACAACTATTGATTTAAGTTGTAAGGTTGTGTCTTGTTCTATCTTTCTTCCTCCT
Organism: Taxus wallichiana var. yunnanensis; assembly: GCA_018340775.1. Classification (NCBI taxonomy): domain Eukaryota; kingdom Viridiplantae; phylum Streptophyta; class Pinopsida; order Cupressales; family Taxaceae; genus Taxus; species Taxus wallichiana. The sequence goes on from JADAXU010000136.1 coordinate 521,673, forward strand.
ATTAAATTTAAGGATATTTTGATCGAAGAAGAAAGAACACACTTGTTGAACTTACCCCTTTATTTTATATCTACCACTTGTAACCTAGGACTTCATCTCGACTTCGGCAGCATTTTTTAAGTTATGAATGATGGTAATTGCGACCAAATCTAGCTATACATTTGTTGATAAGAATTCTTTGAATACAAAGGAATGGTGTTTATTGAGAGTCCTTCCCATTGTCGAAATGCATGTGTTAATACTAGGCTTAAATGTTCTAGATGTGTGGTTGTAAGGCATAAACAAATTCATTACAAGCATTGTGAGCGAAGAAAATGATTAATGTGTGTACCGTCCCTAACATTCTTATGCAAAATAAATAAATAGTTAGATTGTGCATTTACTCTTAACCCAACTATCAAATTCCAAGATCAATCTATCTTTGTCCCGCACCATTATTGCTTGGTCCTTGAAGTCATTAAAAGGCATATGAGAGGTTAAAGTGGTGGTGGGCATCACGTTTGGGAAATGAAAGAAAATAATGTGTTTGACAAATGCCCATAGATTTTTTTAATTGTCTATGATATATGTCCTTTGATACCATAAAATCAATATAAGGATGTTTGTGTTGATACCTCATTAGAGACAAACAACTTTGCAAGCTGAAACAGCGGATGAAGTAGATGGGACGGTTTATAGTTGGAATAATAGAAATTCAAAAGAAGGGTAAAAGCATCATGAGGAAAGACTAAAAGAGAGTAAGGCATTTGATAAATTTTTACAAAGATAAAAGCCACAATTGCTATGGGGATATGGACCATGTGATGTAATGTAGAGATGGTACGCAAGATGACTAAAGTTAATAAAAATATATTGTGTGGTGTGATATTATGGACTAAGATATGTGAAAAAATGGTAAGGTCGGGTGCATACCATTAAAAAATCAAGAAGGTTTAAAAAGAAAAAGTAGTGGAGAGATTTGGTCTTGATTTCTTGCAAAGATATTTTTGTAAGAGTTGATACGTGGAGTGGTGTGTAACCAGATAAGAGGGCTTTCCAAGAAGAGTGTTGCTTACTTTGATAACAATACCTAGGAATTTATTGATATTTATTTCTTTTATTCTTATATCCATGGGAACTTAGGTTAAACGTTGTTAGTTTCTCTAATTCAGCCATGGTTCAACTTCAAACTAGAACGAGTGCAGTTTCCCTCTATGAATGATCATGTCTTTATTAGGGGCTTGATCAACTACTACTTTGGCCAATAGATCTATCATTCCATTATGGGATCGTTTTTATTTTAACAATTGAACAATTATATTTTCCAATTTGTAGTGACTATGCTATTGGGACTGTCCCTTGGCCTTAGTGCTATGTACACCCCTTCCCAAATCTAGTGACCTAATGAAGAATTATCTCTAAGTCCCCTAACACATATACCATATGAAACACCGTGACCCATGCCATGTATTGATCGATAGTGAGTCATGACCAATGGCCCCTCTATATCTATTTATATACGTGATCCAGGACAACAACCAGTGTGGCAATTCTAATGAAGCAACTTCGGGAGTCATAACTTTTGCACCGTAACTCCAATTGACTCTGTTTGTGTCGAAAAGCTTGGAAAATGTAGAATATGGTGAAAGGATGCAAAACTTTGTTTAGAAAGTTTGGCCCCCAAAATCCACTTTTGAAGGCCTCAAATTGAAATTTTTGTAGTGTTGTATAAAAATAGTAATTTCGCGAAATTTTTGCATATGTAATTCATGAAGGTGAATCACCTCGTCTCCCTCGAGATTGGTGACCTTCCACATTCTTCTAGATGTCTCTTCATATTTCTAAAAGTAGTATATAAGTAGATGTAACCCGCAAGGGAAAGACACACATCTCCTTGCAAAGATAGCTATTGTAATCATAGTCTTTGAGTAATATACATCTCTTTTCAGAGATAGTTTTTCTATTTACATCTAGCACAATTGTTATTTTGTCCTTTAATCCCAAAACCCCTAGAGTTTTGGATTAGTGGTATCAGAGCGAAGTTGTCTTGAGAGTGTATGATTCCTAGGACGAGGTCGGGATATAAGAAGCTTGGGTGGTCCACACAAGATCCTTTAGAATATTTGACTACTCGTTGCAGGAGACCTCAAATGGCAGAGAACACCGAGACAAATGATCCTCTCAAGAAAATGGTGAATGAAGCTCTCATGGAGCAAAAGGAGTGATGTTACAACAATTCACCCAGATCCTCAACAACTACAAATGGGAAATCTTACATCCTCCTCTGCGATCCAGCCCTCTCCAGGCCCCGACACCCAAGGTTCAAGTAAATTTTGATATTCCTATTTTTGAGGGTAAAATAAATTTTGATGTAGTAGAAAATTGGTTAGACCAATTATCCTCCTATTTTTCTATCAATAAATTCACTGATAAAGAGAAGATAACATTTGCTCTCTTGAAATCATCACTTTCTATCAAAAATTGGTGGGGGTGTACAAGAACAGACTAAATAGGGACGAACGGGCATTATAGAGGAGCCCACATGGGATGATTTTGTGGATGCCATAAAGGAAGAATACTACCCTATTGGAGCCTATGATGATCTATACATATAGTGGCAGCAACTCCGCCAAGGTAAGGACCAGTCAGTTCAAGATTATACTGATAATTTTCATTCTCTCTGCAAGATTGGGCATTCAAGACACTAGAACAACACAAGATCCTCAAATATCGTAGTGGCCTACAATGGTACATATGGGAGGACATGGACCTCTTTCAATTCCATACCCTCGGCGAGGCGTACAAGTTTGCGATCAAGATTGAACAAAAGCATAGAAAGAGAAATACAAAGAACCAACCTCTGAGGGGAAAAATGATGAGGAAGGCCAGACCCGAGGTCAAGGTTGGAAATGAAGGAGAAAACAAGGAAGTGGTGTGACCTCCACAAGACTAATCGTCATTCCAAGGAAGAATGTCGAGCCATCAAGTCCTTACTCGCCGAGTCATCATCTTTAACACCCACTGCTCCACCAAGTGACACACCTCGAGGTCAAAGATGAAGAAGATGAAATTATAGATGTTGAACCGGATGTGATCATTGCCACCTCGCAAGTCAAGAAGATGGATGAGAAGGAAAGGCTATTTCACTCTAAGCTTTGGGTAAAGGGTAAGCCTCTACATTTTATTCTTGATAGTGGAAGTCAAAAGAATTTAATTTCTGTTGATGTTGTGAAAAGTCTGAACCTTCTGTAAAGCCACATCCCCATCCATATAGTATCGGGTGGTTGAACCTAGGAAGAGATCTCCATATCACACAACAATTCCTCCTCCCATATGCAATCAAACCCTTCCATGATGAAGTCCTATGTGATGTTGTTCATTAGATGTTTGTGATGTGCTCCTGGGCCAACCATTCATGTGGGATAGACATGGCATCTATGAGTCACGACCTCGAAGGGTCACCGTTACCATTGGGAGTCAGCGTTATCGGATACCCGAGGTCATTCCCTCCAACTCTGTTTCCCTCATTGGTGTCAAGCAATGTAAGAAGATGGTGGAGAAAATAAAGCAGTTCTTCATCCTAATGATCAGGCCAAAAACTACCAAGGAAGTTGTTGTGGCCACCTTGAACACACATTCAGTGCAACAAAAGAAGTAGATGGACCAAATCATAGCTGAGTATGATGATTTATTCCAATCACCCACTGAAGTAGAAAAGGCAACAAGGTTTGTTGAACAAATTCAATACACTCAACAACATGTCCACGATATTTTATAGAAGATGAATGAAAAGTATAAACAACACCATGATCAACACAGGGTTCCACATCATTTCAAGGTTGGTGATAAAGTCTGGTTGCGGCTTCAAAAGGAAAGGCTTACAGGTCCACACAGAAAATTCGACCTCTATGGTATGGTCCTTACACTATCACCCAACAAGTAGGAAAAAATGCTTTCGAGTTGAATCTTCCACCCTACCTTGGTCTGCATCCTATCTTCAATGTGGATCTCCTCAAACCATATCACCCACCTCTTTTGGACACCTCGGTCATAGCAAAATAGTTGGACATATCCGAACTCAACCTAGAAAGCTTTTCTCCTAGTTGAAGAAGATCAAATTGTGGACACTTGGACAAAGACCACTAAAGGACGTCCTATTCAGCTCTATCGGGTGATCAAGAAAGGAAATCTCAGTCATCAAGGTGAGTGGCTCATCACTACCAAATAAAGAAACAATTTCCACACTTGATGGGACCCCTTGGTGCAATGGGGACCATTGCTTTTGAAGGAGGGAGGAATGATCCAAACAACAACCCAAGTGGCAATTCTAGTGGGGCAACTTCCGGGAGTCATAACTTTTGCACCGTAGCTCGATTGACTCCGTTCAAAATGCGTTGGAAAGCTTGGAATGTGTAGAATATGGTGAAAGGGTGCAAAACTTTGTTTGGCAAAGTTTGACCCCGAAATCCACTTCTAAAGGCCTCAAATTGCAATTTTTGTAGTGTTGTCTAAAAATAGTAATTTCACAAAAATTTCACATATGTAATTCACGGAAGGTGAATCACCTCGTCTCCCTCGAGATTGGTGACCTTCCACATTCTTCTAGATGTCTCTTCATATTTCTAAAAGTAGTATATAAGTAGATGTAACCCGTAAGGAAAGACACACATCTCCTTGCAAAGATAGCTATTGTAATCACAGTCTTGAGCAATATACATCTCTTTTCAAAGATAGTTTTGAGCAATATACATCTCTTTTCAAAGATAGTTTTTCTGTTTACATCTGGCACAATTGTTATTTTGTCCTTTAATCCCAAAACCCCGAGTTTTGGATCAATATGAGTATTGGCGGTCCTATCATTCGTTTTTGCAGAGGGGAACTATAGATGTCATTTAGATGGTAGGCCTATCTATATATGGGGAGGCGCATGGATCTAGGCCGAGGAATCTATATAAAATGGATAGGCCGGATCAGGTAGTGGGCAGCTATATTGTATATATAGATGGGGATAGGGATAGGGGTTGGCGATCAGGCCATATGTAGAGTGGAAGGGTTTGGCATAAATGCAGGGTGGAAAGCAAGATGCTCATTTTAATTATTTGTTTCTATCTTGATGCCTTGTTGAAAACAGGGTACCACATCTCCCTTTTGTTACATATCATTCCCCCTATTATGAAAATACCTAGATTCCCTTCACTTCCCTTTCAAAATTTAATTTGTTGTGCCTCGGGAGGGGGAGAGAAAGGGGGCAGAAGACTATTTATGTTTTTTCTATATTACAAAATGACATCTCTTTTAATTATAATGGGATGTTCTGTTTGTATGAATACCTGAACATCTACACTGTTTGATGTCTGATACCCTCTTTAATGAAATTTCCATGTAAATCATAGTGGTGGGCTAAGCTTGGACCTTGATTGTTTAAGCAAGAGTAGTGGTGTCTTTTTTGTTGTCTTCAAAGATCCTATTATTTCACTCCAACCACAGGTTCCAAATGGTGAGTCTTAGTATGAGCCAAGAGCCTATGAATGAATTTAACAATTCCCATTCAGGTATCTAACTTGGACCAATAAAATACAGTTGCTTCAACCAAGGTTAGAATTTAACAATTTCCATTTGGATGTCTAATTTGGACCGATAAAAGACATTTGCTTGGGCCGAGGTTAGGATAGGAGGAGCAATTTCAAAGGAATTGTCCATGGTAGTCCAGATTGCTTTAGCATACAAGAAAACTTGAAGCAGATGAAGTATTGTCTCTCAGTTCTTATGGCAATTTGGGCACCTGGTTGGGCCACTCCATCCTTTGTGATGCATTTGTCAGTTGTAAAACTTCTCCCCTTGATAATTAGCCATAGAATCTTCATCCATGTTTTCATCTTCCACAATTGTTTCCGTTTCTTTCATTATATGCTGATTCATCCGATTGAGAGAAGCATATGAAAAAGAAACTTTACATTATCTCTGGCAGTTGCAAGGCTAAACTTTTTTGTCAGTTTTATAAGTAAGAAATGTTATTTGAGTATCTAATTCCTTAAGGAGGTTTTGTTCATGTGTAGTAGCAACTCCTATTTGTTCAAGTATATGTGTGTTCTATCCATGGGTATTCTCCCTTACAAGTGAAATATATTCTGCTATGTACACTAACCTCCACCTTGCATCGATTGTTGCAGCTCTTGAAGTTGGAGATTAGATAGAGGCAATACCATTCCAGGTCTCTTCCCAAAACCAAATATTTGTTTTGTTTCGGATCTACCACATTGTTTCATTGTTAAAGAGTCCCATCCCATTTTTGATATATTGGTAATAGCAGAGAGTTGTTTCCAGGTTTCTTGCAACAACCCATCTTGAGCTAAACCCAAATGCTTTCCTTTAATTATAAGTATCCCATGAGACTGTGGGACATTTCCTCAAATGACAAGGCAATTTTATGGCCAAAGCATTATTGAAGAGATACAAGTTCTTTAAATTGAACCCTCCTACAGATTTCAGCCTCGCAATCTTTCGATCAAGCAACTAGGGGTGCTTAAAGTTTTCCTTCGCACCTCTCCAAAGAGAACTTCTTTGTATATTTGTCATCTCACCCTCAATAGATCAGCAGCTGGGTAGGAGGGTGAGGAGAAATATTGGCACTGCCTGTGAAACAACTTGTATTGACTCAATTTTACCTTCCAATGAAAGCCACCTATTTGTCCAGTGGGCAATTTTGAGTTTCACCTTAGTGTGGCTTCCCAAATAGCAGTAGAAAATATCCAATAAAGAGGGAACCCAAAATAAATCATCAGTGTTTTACCTCAGTGAATTTGATAATCCATGGAATTTCCTGCCTACACTGGCTCATGACATTGGCAAAAATAACCCTGGATTTGTTGTTATGTGTTTTCCATCCCAAAACAAATTGCAACTTGACAAGCATATTTTTATGTGTTGTATTTCTCTTAGGATAACCTATTGTTTTCACACAGCTGTGAAGTTATTCGGGCATGAGCACACCCTTTCTTTTTCCCAGCACTAATGCCATGTATTTATTACTATCAAAATCAATGACTGTTGAATGGATGATTTTTATGGGTGTTTGCTGAAGCATAAATTTGAATTTTTATTGTGTTGAAAAATATTCGAACAGAATAATACCCATTTCAAGGGTGTTCGAATATAGTTTAAAGCTTAGAAATTTGGGCGTTTTCCCGCCACTGCCATACTCCATTCTAGCTATCTGCCAGATCAATGCCTATAGTTAATATTTAGGTGCAGTTATATTCTCCCTTTTGTCTCTGCTTAGATTTCTTAAATCTGTTATTTGACTTTTGTATATAGCTTGGCATTATGGCTTTTATATGAAAAGTGTTATTGTATCATGTAGAGAAATATTTTTGTGCCCTTTGGATGCTCTGCTGAGATTTTCTTTATCTGATTTTTGGCACTTGCACATTGAGACACTGTCACACCCCGCAATTTAACGATTACTTTTTCTGTCATTATGATTGATGGTTGATGAATTAATTATTAAAAAATGGATTTAATAATTATACGTATGTTATTATACATATATACATATATGTATATGCTAAAACATATACACATACGTATATAAATGCATGTATAAGCACACATGTATACATGTACAATTTTTACATTATAAGATTGTTTTATTTTATCAAGCCATCTTTTGGATTGCATTAATTGTGTGATGTTGAATGTTGGATTTGTTAGATTAACATTTTCTGGTTAACATCGTTACATGATAATGACTTGTATCGACTTTGTTACTGGTTGTGAGTGTTGTCATTATTTGGAAAAGGTTTATAAGAGAAATGTTATCATTATCGGTTTATAATGATTGCATTGTATACTAAACTGTAAGGTAATAATAATGTAAGGTTATTGTTTAAATGTTCCAACTCCCCTTCATGTCATTGCAAACTTGGTCATAGACCGTAAGGCATTAAAATTACTATTGCAGCTGTGCGAATAAGGGTCTTGGACCGTCAACAAGGTAAGAATTGTTATGTTAAGTTACATTTAAAACGGTCATAGACCGAAGGAGCAAATGTTTAAGTGATTGGATCATAGACCACCTTGCTTGTCATTGGTAAATAATGAGTTTTTAATTGGTCTTAGACCAAAGAGCAAATAAATAGTTTGGTATATTGGTCTTAGACCATAATACGTATGTTATTATACATATGTATTTAATAATTATACGTATGTTATTATACATACATACATACATACATACATACAAACATATATGTGTGTGTGTGTGTGTGTGTGTGTGTGTGCGCTAAAACATATACACATACGTATACAAATGCATGTATAAGCACACATGTATACATGTACAATTTTACGTTATAAGGTTGTTTTATTTTATCAAGCCATCTTTTGGATTGCATTAATTGTGTGATGTTGAATGTTGGATTCGTTAGATTAACATTTTCTGGTTAATACATGATAACGACTTGTATCTACTTTGTTATTGGTTGCGAGTGTTGTCGTTGTTTGGAAAAGGTTTATAAGAGAAATGTTATCATTATCACTTTATAATGATTGAATTGTATACTAAACTACCTGTAATAATAATGTAAGGTTATTGTTTTAAATGTTCTAACTCCCCTTCATGCAATTGCAAACTTGGTCATAGACTGTAAGGCGTTAAACTTACTATTGCAGTTGTGTGAATAAGGGTCTTGGACCGTCAACAAGGTAAGAATTGTTAAGTTACATTTAAAACAGCCATAGACCGAAGGAGCAAATGTTTAAATGATTGGATCATAAACCACCTTGCTTGTCATTGGTAAATAATGAGTTTTTAATTGGTCTCGGACCAAAGAGCAAATAAATAGTTTGGTATATTGGTCTTAGACAATAATACAAAGTTTGAATGTTTGTATATAGGTCTTGATCCACGATGAGATAAAGGTGTTTATTGTTTATTAATGATAAGTGGATCATCGACCCTAGGTTGGCATGTAAGTTTTTGTTTATTAGTTTTTGGTCACCGACCATATGATTTTGCATGGGAATTTGATAAGGTTTAAAAATGGCAATGATTAAATAAATTTAAAATTAGTCAAAGACCAAACTTAGAATGTTGAGGAAATACACATGGCGTGAGGAAAGTGGAGAGTTTGGAGGGAAAGTTATGAAGGACTGACAGGAATTAAATGCATTAAGGAACAACACGTTTTTTTTTGGAAATGAGAAGCTTGCATTGCAAGCTAAGGCATGCATTTCTCCATTCACATTTTTTTTTTTTTTTTGGCTCTGCTGGAATGGAGAAAATAGGGGAAATTTGTTGGTTGTTGGATGCAAAAATTTGTAGCTATTTTAATGGTGAGATGGGTTTGCTTTGTAATTTTTGGGATTTTGGAAAATCTAGAAAATACCTTGTTGTTCATATGCATTTGGGGTTTCTGATTTTTGAAGGAGAAAGTGAAAAAAGGTGTATTCAGTTTCAGGCATGAATTTCTTCTCTAAACTTGTTTTATTTCGAAATAGAGGAATAAGATATGGTTCTCTTATCTGATTTAAAATTTGAATGATTTTTTAAAGTTTTACCAAAACCCATGAAGGAAAAACGCATGGGTAAAACAATGAAACAATGGGTTTTTGGAAAAATTGTTGAATAACTGTTTTCTTTGTTGATACAATTATGGGATTATGTTTTGATTAAAAACACATCATGTCTATTGTTTGCATTCGAAATAGTTCCTGAAATAGAGGGTCTTTGGTTGTAAGTTTTGAGTCTGAGATTTAGTGGATAGATCCACTATTTGTATTAGTTTTCGGGTAACCTTAAACGACCCAAGTATACGAATGGAAAATCGATTTCGATTTGCTGTTCGAAAATAACAGCTCATAAATGAGCTCATCTCTTTCTCACCAAAACATTTTTGGTCTTTGGCTTTGCTTGTGGGTCCTTGTGTATTATGGGACGTATTGCCATTCTGTGTCAATCATGGGTATGAGTATCTTGGACTGTTATTTCCAATGGTATTATTTTTATTTTGTAAAGATTGTATTCCCTCTTGATGCTGGTTGAGCTGTTTATTTGGGTTATTGGGTTATTGGGTTATGAAGAAAGATTTATCCCATTGCGGGATTACTTGTATAAATTATTTCTTGTTCATTTCGAGCTCATTTGTATAGATAGATATATCAATTTGTTACATAATAAAGCTCTCAAGGAGTTGAGTCACTTATATTGTTTATTTGGGGAACATATATTTTGTATGGCTAAGTAAAAAGGGTTGGTTTTGTAATTTGATTTCTCAAGAGAATAAACTCTGTTCCTTTGCTTAATAATGAACTTGATTGTTGTTTGAGTATGATTGGTCACTTTTTTGAGTGTTAAAATCGGTTAAGGTAAAATATTTTGCATAGCAAGTGTGAATGTTGGGTTCTTGTGGAGCATTTATTTTGGAACTAAAGAATGTAGAAGGTAATTAAAAATGTATGAATTCTTGCTGCGGTGATGTTGTTCCATTTTCTTGTATTGATTAAGAGAACGTAAATGTTATGAAAGAACTTAGTATGCATTCTTAAATTGGTGTTTATGGATTGTTTAGTTAAACAATGTAAATAAGTAAATATCATAAACCGAGAATGTTGGGATATTGTTGGCTAGATTTATGCATGCATAAAACCTAGGCAGCCGTGAGATAAATCTCCCTCATTTAACGATGAGGCTCCCGTGTAAGATGTTTATCAATTTGGTAAGGGTGAATCCTAATAACTATTTTCAAGGGTTTTACTTTAATTCCCACAGCTCGTGAACCACAAGCTGGGCAATTTTGCAACAAGTAAGCAGTTGTGTTGAGGATTATTTGCAGAAGGGGAAAAATATAAGTAGGGAAAGAAGAAAGGAAGATGTGTTGACTTAACCAATAGTTATCAAAGTTGGTCTCATCCACACAAATTAAATAAACAGAGAAAAATCACAACATTCAATAGTAAGGGAAAGAAACAGCTTCTAACCTAGATCTGAGATAACACAAAGTTTATCTAAAACCTCTGAAAAGAAGCAACCAGCAAATCACTGTAGACACAAAGTTCTCCAGAAGTCCACCTTTTATTCAATCCCCAAGCTTTCACATCAAACACATCAAGGGTTCCAACACAAAGTCTGAAGACTCGAGAATGCTCAAATTACAAAAGCTCTTGCTAAACAAGTTCTGCTAAAACAAATTGTGATCCTTTAACCCGTAGGCTCTTCCTCTATTTATAGTGTATAGAGGGCAATTACAAATAGGAAGCTTTCAATGAATTGCCACATGTAGAAGCTATGAAAAGGGGAAGCAATTGGTAGTATTTTCTCCTAGACTTTCTCTTTACATGACATGCATGCTTTACTGTTGAAAAATAGAACAACCTTCTATTCTACATATCTGCGACCTATTTTCCAAAGAATTAACTTCTTCCGAAGAACTCAAGTAACAACTTTTAAACCAATCACTAGAGTTTTACAATTTTAATTGATTACTCAATTGCTTTGTCGAGAGAAAATAAGAGAAAGAAGAAGAAAGAAAAGAAGTTATTCAAGTTGCACAACACTCTGTTTTGTTCTTCTTTGCAACTTTGCATGTTGATCCAACATGCATTGTACTTCTGCTTCATCTACTTTAGCAATGAATGATCTGAATGATATCTCTGCCTTGAATCTGAGATGTTTTTTCTCCCATATGTTGTTGAATCCTTTCCTTTGATTCTTACCAAACTGGATCTGGAAGCAATTGACTGTGATTTGCTTGCATGTGTTGCCTCGACCTATCTTCCCCTCTTATCCTTGAAGCTTTTGCAGTTCTTCTCAAATATGTGCACCAGTGAAATATTCCTGCAAATAATTCAGATAAACATGCAGTCCATGGCATGAATATCTAATTTCTTCACCGAAATCCGATTATAAAGCCTGTTGCCCTCAATTTTCAGACTTTGCTTGCATGCCAAGCAAACCTAAAATATTATTTTATTCCTCTTGTGCACTCACATCAACATGCGAGATAGCCGAGAATAATAAAAAGAAAGTCTTTCCAACCCTAGGTGTCAAAGCTGGATGCTTCCGGCAATTAAATATATTTTTTTAATGCTTATAATCTCTTCCTATGGCACCAACTCTTGCTAGGGCAACATGCTCCACACAAAATAAATAATTGTCTCTTCTTATATAAGCAACTGCATGCTAATTTTACCAATTGCTTCCTCTTATTTTTAGCAATTTCTAATAATAAGTTGTGCTTTTTCTCCTTCTTTGGCGTCAGAACTTGCTAAAAATAAATAAAAGACATTACTTTTTAAGCATGAAGTCATGCTAATATGGGTCGACTTTTTGGCTAATGCTTGCGTGAAATACATGAAGGCAAGGCAACATTAAATTACAACCTGCTGGGCAGCTCCTTATTTTACATTTTTCACTTAAGTGGTGACATTAAACTCCACCCTACGTTGGGCAGCTCCAAAAAGTGTGACTTGGTTAAGTGAATTGGCTAACTTTTGCGTGAAAAACATGAAAGAAGGGCAGCGTTAAACTTCAACTTGTCGGAAAGCTCCTTATTTTATAGTTTTCACTTAAGTGGTGACGTTAAACTCCACCCCGCCGAGCAGCTCCAAAAAGTGCGACTTGCCTCCAAACTGCTGCGTCAAAAACCAGCACTCCATAATTAACTTCACACTTGTTTGAGGCCATGGATGACTTCTAAAAACTCTAGGCAATTGAACTGGTTATGCAAAACGAACAAAAAGATCAAGGGGAATTGCTAGACAGATTACGGAGAAAAACCAAAACACAGACAAAAATAAATAAATAAAAACAAAAAACCTACTAGAATTTGCAAACAATTGCTCAAAAAATAACTTGCCAATTAACTAGTCTGTAAAAACTTTTCCCCGCGTGAGTTCTCCACTCAGAGATGAAAGTAATACCGGTGTGGAAATCCACGATGGGGTTTGACTTTAGCTCAATCAATTTTTAAAAGAACTTTATTTATTTAATAAATAAAACGCTTTCAGACAAAACCTGGCGAAGGGATAGAGTGAGTTTTAGCATGTCGGTATTTGTCGAATTTGGCTTTTATGATTCTCTGGGGATACCTTAGAGCAATGGAGACAACTGCAGACAACACAAACACAAAACGACCTGTTACTTTGAAAAGAAAGGAAATTTTTAAAAGGGGTGGTCCCAGATTTCAAGCTGAAATCTCGGGGACACCAGATATACTAGTTCATCTATTAAAAACCAATTGTTGTACATAGACGAATTACATAAAAATGGATATTATTATTGTGTCCTATTCTGTGAACTTGACTATTGTTAAGAAATTTTGAACTACTTTATTGATATAATAAACTGAATTATAAGTTATTGTTAACAAGTCTGAAATGACATTATTTCCTATTGGACTTTTGATTGTTAGAAACATAGTTTTCATTACTAGTACTACTTCATTTGTTTAATGATATGTATGTATTATGAAGTTTATGAGTTGTCACATAAGATAACCTTATCATATTCATTTATTTCAATTTAGAGTAACATGAATATGAGTAGATAATTCATGCCAGTTTGTAGAACTGACCATGTATACATTCTCTCCTACAATGTGTAGGATGGAGTAATATTATGAAGTGATAACTGAATTTTATACGCATGATTTCTTCATGTATTATTGTTTAAAAATCCGTTTCGGATTATTGTATTTCACTGTAAAGCGAAAGTATTATGTTCGCCTCATTGAATTAAAGGCATTTGCCTACTTGTAATATTCTGAAAAATTAGTATGTTATCGATTTGGAAAAAATAAGGATTTATCCTTATAAAGTTGAATAAATATACTTATTGTTTGTATCACTTTTTGTGAGTTATAAAGATGTTTTTATTGTTGTTTTTACAGCAGTATATGATTTAAAATTATTAATTTTAAATGTTAATTATGATACTATTTCTGGTTCTTTTATTTATTACGAATGTAAGATTATGACGATCTACAACAAATAATATGAAATGGATATCATTACAATGAAAATAACATTGTTATTCATTGCAGAATTTATAGTTTCATTATGGATGATTAAATATGCCATTAATGTGTATAGTACATCATGGAAAACAATAATACGAAAACAATGTTATGGTACCATCGTACCTTATTAAAATAAAGTACACTAATTATGATACAATGACAACACATTAGTATATGTACTGTTTCAACAATTATTAAATGGAATAACTTTATGCGAGACATGATTAATTAAACCCACGTTATTGGACATCCAATGAGATTAAGTGGATCATTCATAGAAAATGATAAACTTAAGAGACAAACAATATTAACTAGGATGTGATTGGATCATTTAAATGTGAGACACAATTAAACAAACCTTCGTAAGTTGACTTATTACATTACACTAGTATGATAAGAGGTACTTATAAAAGATTATACTCAATGAGTTACAAAAACACCTCTATCGAGGCAGCAGCGGTGTTTCGTAACAATGGTGGTAGGGTGGATTAGTAGTTGTCTCGGGTGGTCCGTAATGTACCACAATACAAAACAACTTATCGTAAAGATGATTTCATTTACTTACCTTGAAGAATAACTAAATCGTTATTGAGGTGCAGATATCAGGAATCGGCGTTCTTGTCAACAAGGTCTTATCCGTGCCAACTTAGGATGGCTACGGAAAGATAACAAATACATAATGACGCAAGTCATTATGTAATCGTTACCTTTTCCATAGGGATCCTAAGATGGGAACGATAGTATCCTCACGATTGGAATAACGAGTCATGATCGCTGTAGCTTCAAAACTGAAACTAAATTTCTTAAACAACGGAATTGAGATCCAATTAACTGTGTAGAGATGGTTGTGCGGTGACGGAGACAAGCTTCGTTGACTTGTGTGCGGTCATGAATCTAAGCTTGCATCGCTCGCTTAAAAACTTGGCCAAGTAGTGTAGCTCGCTGATTACATTGTCTGTTCACCATACCCCTATTTTGTAGTGTTGGATGTCGGATGGATTGCAACTTGTCTGTTTTCTAGGTTGACACAGAGGAGTTGCACATAGTTCTCAAACTGTTAAAAGGGTTTAACCAAAAGTATACAAGTTATACTCGCTTGGTTAGAGTGATGATAATGGGGATCGAGTAGATCTAATGGACCCTTAAAGTTGCACATGGTTATCATTTATTATCAGATGGATTGTAAACATTTAAATTATGTTGGATTTTAATTGCTACAAAATGGAAATCATTGAAGGCATTAATTGTGATTAAGGGGTTTATTTTTTCTTTTTTAAAATTCCCTTAATTTGATGAAGTATAACATGGGTGTTATGTACACTAAGGATTTTATTAGTGAAAATCCCGGTTTCAATTGGAACCCCACTTGGGAAAGGGTGTTAGGAATATGTGGATTGCTTCTATAGTTATGATTGTATACATTTAGTATCGCAAATTAGCATGTTTTTAACCCACCTCTAATTTAAAAGAAGAAGTTCATTACAAATAGTGCACACAAGGTTGTTTGTTCTTACTTATGAGACAACGCATTAGCTGCATTTACATTGTGCTTACATTTTTGTAGGTAATTTCAAACTCATAGCCCATCATATTTGCTACGCATTTTTGTTGTTTGGGAGAAGGGATCATTCCAAGTACTTTAGGCTATGATGATCGGTCTTTATGCAAAAATGTCTCCTAATAAGATATGGGCGCCGATTGTTCACCGCCTAAAGGATAACTAGCATTTCTTTCTCATATGTAGAGGGGGCAAAGTTTCTCCCTATAAGTGCCTTGTCGGTGAATGTTAGGGGTCTTCCATCTTGCATTAGAGCTGCTCTGATTCCACTTTTCAAAGAATCAATTTCAATGACAAAGGTTTGTTGAAGTCAAGCATAAGAAGAACTAATGTAGTATACATGGCCTCGCTTGAGAAGTCCAAAGGTTGTTTTCGCCATCTTTAACTAATGAAATGCATCCTTTTTTAACATGGTTGCCACTAAGGCAACAATGTTACCATAGTCCTTGATGAATTTATGGTAATATCCTCTTAGGCCCAAAAATCCGCAAAGACTCGAGTGATTGGGGTTTAGGCCAATTTTTCATAGCCTCAATTTTTTCAAGATTTACCTTGACTCCTTTCTCAGATATGATGTGCCCTAGATACTCTATTTATTTTTGGCCAAAAGAGCATTTGGACCATTTGGCACATAACTAGTTATCTACAACGATTTGGAAGGTTTATTCTAGGTGCATTAAATGTTCCTCCCATGTCGGCTATAAACAAGGATACCATCAAAGAAGACCACAATGAACTTTTCGAGAAACAACCAAAAGATCTCATTCATTAGACTTGGAATGTCTTTGAAGCATTGGTAATGACAAATGGCATGACAAGAAATTTGTAGTGGCCTTCATGAGGTCAAAAGGTTCTTTTAGGAATTCCTTCCTCTTTAATGAGGATCTCGATGATAGCCTAATCAAAGGTCGAGCTTTGAGAAGAAGTGAGTTCCATGAAGTGCGTCTAAGAATTCATCGATCACCGGAATGGGGAATTTGTCATTGATGGTGATTTTATTTAGTTCTCAAAAATCAATATGGGATCACCAAGTCCCATCTTTTTCCCGACCGATAGTAGTGGGAAGAGTATCTTGGCTTATGATTGGTCTAATGACTCCTTACACCATTTTTTTAATTTCTTGTTTTGCATGAAGAGGTATCAATAAGGACGAATATTAGGAAGTACACTTTCCCCGGAACAAGTGAATGGCATGATCTTCTAGTCATGTGGAGGTAACCCCTTAGGCTTTACAAATAATATTGCATGCTTAGACAATAATTCCTGCAATAGAAGTGGATGGTTGGGATCACATGATTCATCGATTTGGATAGAGTAAAGTTGGTTGATAACCCCATGAGATCTCTTTTTACGCAACTTTTCCACTCGATGTGAACTAATCATACTAGTGGATCCGGGAATCGGTCCTTTTAAGGTGTGTTGATCGCTTTGATTTATGAATTGCATTTATGGTTCAAAAAAAGTCCTAAAGGATAGGTACCAATGTTTGTAGTCACTATGCACACAAAACTACACCACAACCTCCTAGAGGGAGAATACACAAGTATGACTTCATATAATTGTTCCTAATCGAGATTTGGACATTTTGACACCTCCTTACAAGGTAATGTGCTTCCATTTTCTATCATGACCTTAAAACTAGAACATGGATACACATAACAATCAGCTTGCTTAGCTACCCGAGGGTCAATGAAGTTATGTGTGCTTCCGAATCAAAGAGGATGGTGAGGAGTTTTTTAAAGTACCCTTTGTAATTCGTAGTAGTCTGGGGGTAGTGATGCCAACCAATGCATGCTTTGAAATTTCTGATGTTTAGTCCTTGCCTATTTCCTATTCTTCTTCTTTATCCTCTTCTTGAGCATCCCGTGCATCTTCTCGTTCTTTGGCTTGGGAGGTGACTCTACATCTAACAAGTACAATTCATGTTCCAAGTAGCCATGACCTATTCGTGAACTTGACATCATAGTCGAAGCATAATCCTTTTTCCCGACGGTCTTACATCTTTGTTCTGAGTGAGGCATTGAATTGATCTTGGTCGAGGGTTTGGGAGTCTTACTTGTTTGTGTTGGGGTTCAATGCCCGAAAGGGGTAGTTTGGAAAAGCGGAGTTGAGTTGTGAACTTGTCTTCCGCCAACATGGCCAGCTCAATGGTTGTCAACACGTCCCCTCGTTTGAACATTTTGACCTTGGCTTCAATTTCTTCTTTTAAGCCACTTATAAAACAACTTTTGAAGAATTTGTTTATCAACCCCTCTATTCGATTAGCGAGTTTTTCACATTTTATCTAATAGTCACAAACATAACCAATCCATCATAACTTGATTATGGGCCTATGAAATCCTTATGCATTCAAGCTAAATCAAAACAAAAGGATTTTTGAGAAATTTGTCCACGACGGCTCGCCATGAGTTTTGGACACCATTAGTTCCACTAGATGGCTTTCTTTTTAAAGGGGAGAGGCTATCGGTACCGTTTGTGCATGGGATGTTGTGCGGTTGGAATTTCTTGTTCTTCTCTATACAACCAACTAGTGGGATGTTTTCCATCAAATTTAGAAACATCCAATTTTAGGCCACATGGCATCCCTCCCGAATCAATGTTGTTTATAGAATTGTTGTGTTGACCACTTTAGAAATCAGCAGACTACGAGTTATTTAAGGTAGTCATAGTATCCATCATTTGTGTTTGTTGAGTAGTGAGGCTATTGATTTGGGCTTGTATTTTGGTCCTCATGGCTTTAATTTTTCTAGAAGTTGGTCCATTTCTTTGGATCGGGTCACTACCATCATCTAGGGAGCCCAATATTTTTATACACCAACATGATTAGGACAAAGAGAAAATCAATTTGGGAAAGGTGGAAATTAAGGGCAAAAAAATTCCATACCCGACTGATTACACAAATTTTCTCATAACTACCCAAAAAAATTGACCTCTTTGTCCTATGTACTACCTCTAAGCCTATGCTTTGTAACTATCGGTCAAAGAATTCCACCAGTGGTGGATTTTTACTAGATTGATGCCCAGGTTTATCATAGTTAGGGTTAAATCCAAGAGGGTTTACTACAAGGTGTGTATGGTTTGTGGGCTTGTATATATATTGATCCCATTCGTAAATTGTGTCGGACAATGTTTCAAAACACTAACTACAAAGAAAGTATCGTTCTCGTAACCCACTATCTTGCTCGAGTTATGATGCAAGTAACTTACCAAAGCCAACCACTTACGGGTGCACCAAAAATTATACATGGTTAAAGGCTTCCTATTGCTAGGTTTCAAAACCACTATGGAGTCTTCAATATACCCAAAGGTAAGCTCAAGTTCGAGTACAAATTTTGTCTAGGAGCGTGTGAAAATGAGTCAAATACCACTTGACTTCACACATGGATCTCATGTGCTTAGCCAAAACTGACAACTTTTGGTGATATTTTAAAATCCCTAGCACAAGTTTCTAGCCATTAAAAAAATCACTACTTGCAAAGAAAAAATGGCAGCCATGGGGCAAAAATCTTAGTGACACCACTTCTGTTACCACTTTCTGATAACCAAGACCCACAATGGGCAAGGTGAGAGCATATGGTGAATAGTTGTAGAAATCTCTAAACTACTAAAGCAGTTATGATAACACCGCCCTAGAAAGAGCTTTGATACTAGATGATATGAACCTCCTGCAAGCGGATTAATCTAACAACATAAATAAATTGAAAATGCATTGTAATTGAAATAAGATGACAAGATTATATTGAATCACTTAATCATATTAAAAATATTGCAGGCCTTTGCGAGGGGGCAACCTCCTTTGAGAAATGCTCCATACAAAAATATTCAATGGATGGTTTTTCCTCCTACACATGCACTTTATTTATACTATATTCAAGACAACTACTATTTTCTTATAAATGTGGAATAATTATGATTTAGAGATGGGGACGATTTACAAAGCATATGCATCCAAGATTTTATAAAGAACACCTAATAAAAAGAAAATAGTTAGGACAAAGGGGTCCTAACAATTAAGCAGGTGTATTCTAAAGGCAAAGAGATCCATATGTTTGTGACGAACCATCACATATTGCAAGCCATCTTCAAATTGTTCTCACATTCGAAGCTGTTGAAGGTAAAAGAATTGTATTTCTTTTATTTATGATGTAAGGTTTTTTAGTTTAATATACTGCTAATAGATTTTGAAGTTTTCAAACATTTTTTTAATTGCTTACAAGGATGTTGAGACTCGATTCGCCTCACACAATCAGCTTGAAACGACTTGAGAAGGTGCGAAAGGCACTTAGCGGCATGGTCATCAACCTTTGGTATATATAGAGGCAATTAAACACCGAGTGATCACAAAAACTAAACATGTTGATCTTAGATGATAAACGGTGAAGTCGTGCATAATACTTGTTGAGTTTCATCGAGCCCATTATGAGTATGATCCACTTCATTGACATGAATCAACATATAGACACCTAAATTTGGCTATTTATTATTTGGGAATGACAACTTGGGCTTTGCACTCAAAGCATGACTTGCGTGCACATTCCAAATCCTAAGTGACCTATCCTTATCTCTTTTGCATGACTTGCTTCTCTATTCACACTACTCAATCACTCACATAACTAATTGCAGCAATCCATTGTAGTATAGTTCTCCCATGCATCATTCCCAAAACTTTGCAGAATCCCACAAACTGACCCTATGGCCCCGTCCATATGGGACCAAACTGTCCAACAGTTCAGTCCAAAGCCGACAGTTTCTTCCAAGCCATTTAAACACTTACTTTTCAATTTGATATCTTTCATGGGTCAGTTCACATCCCATAAGTTGGCTTTATGCGAAATTAACACTACGAAAGCCTATAAAAGGAAGTCTAACTCACCCATTTACCTCACCCGGTAAACACATAGCTCTCTCAAGTTCAATTCATTCCAAAAGCACTCCAAGCTCTCCTAAAACCTTTCAAAACAACAAACTCTAAGATCAGCCCCTACAAAGGTGAAATATCCCTAACTGGACATATATTACCCTAGAAGGATTTTATGGCAAACCCCAACCTCATAATACAATGCATAGACAAAATGCTATTAGATTATCACACAGATCTGAATAAAACAAGGGAAGTGCGACTAGGTTTGTGAATGAATCTCATGCAAAACAAGCATTATGTGATAGTCTTCATTCCCCAAATGATATGCAGATTTTTATGAGACTATTTCAGCCAAACATATGTATGAAGCTTTGCAAAATCCAATCCTTTTGACTGCTGCAACTATGATTCAGAAATAGCGACTATGGGTGTTGGAGAAACCCTTGTAAAACAGCAGCAAATAAGTATATTTTCTATACTAAACAGATCTCATAATTTTAGCAGACCATTAATGGATGAAATCAGGTTTTTAGGGCATAAATAGACTTGGAAATATAACTCAGAATGCTGCAGATTAAGGACTGAAACAACACTGTAACCCTTCCAAAAATACTGGAAATGACTTATTTGAATCCCAAAATGTAGTACAAATGATGGCAATGATAATCAGACCTGAAATAGCTCCAAAACACTGAGAACCAGCCAAAAGATGGGTCGCTCCACTAGAAGAAAATAAGATAACCCTGCTGCAATTTTTATTCTTCAATACACTGCTGGAAACTAGCAAAAATCTGTGTGGAAATTCCTCCAAAGCTCTAAGAGGGTTTTCGTCCTCTAGAGTCAATCCGAAGGGTTTTCGTCCTTGGATTAATTTGCAAAAAGCTCAAGGCTTCAAATGCAAGAAGAGAAAATATCAAATCAATCTGGAATGCCTTTACAAGTCGACTTCTTCCCCTTTTAAAGAGAAGTGACCCAATGGAAACCTCTAAAGCCACCAATCAGCTTGTGGTGCTTTTTTCTATGCAATTTTCCCTCTTAGGCCTAGTCAATTTTTTTAAAGGAGCACATAAGACCTTTTTGACACTCTTTTCTATTTTTTATCCTCCTTGATCAAGTCGCATTTTTCCCCTAGAAAATACAAATTTAATAAGTGCTTTATTTTTAATGCACTTTTCTAGGTTCTAATTTCATGTTAAGCCTATTAATTCATTATATGTGCTTTTATAATGTTCTTTATTAATTTTTGCACAATATAATAGAATTAATAAAACTTAAGTCACCCTTGAGCTCATCCTTTGGCGTCGGGTAGACAAAATGGGCCAAAGGTCTTCGATAAAATTATCCGAGAAAGAGGGACATTACAAAAGATCTTAAGAAAACTCAACCAAGTTATAAAGTCACGCTTCCCAAGCTAGAGACCTCACAAGCCATGTCAAGCTAAACGCGCGAAGCCAATGTTTCTCATTGTCAAGTAGTTAAGTTGCCAAACCAGTCGCAACCATATAGATATCACATGCTAGGTGGAGAACTACATGCGGTTTGAGGCCTCTTCAAGTATTGCAGACATAGGCGATGTACGATTGCACTTCAACACAACCACAAACCTTTTGGGGGTCCCCTACCCGTGGTTAGGTTTGAAGTTGTCTTGCATCATACAAAGGGTTTCACAAATGTGCAACATCTAGGGTTTCAAGGTGAAGATCATCACATCGATTCTGCAAGCGTATAGAAAGTTGCAGAGCGCCAATGCATAGCAGTACAAAACCATCCAAAGGCATCAAACTATTTAGCGCTTCCATACCTAGTGGACAGTTCCATGCCTACTCAATTTTGCACAACAGCCAGTAAATGAAGCACTACATTATGATATTATTTCCAGCTTGCACATGGTGACTTCACACCGCGCGATCAACTTCCCGAGTCTATAATATGCATCCACTTCCTTATATTATAGCATTCGTTTCATGTTTTATCTTGCAAATTGCTAATGAGATTATATTATGATTTATGCATTAATGTTTATTAATTAATCTGAATATACCAGTTGTTGTTAACCCTTTAATCCTTGGATAAATAAGAACACATTATCCCCTAACTCTTTTTTATTCAAATTAGGGTTAAATGACAACCATGTTTGGGGGAGATATATAATTGCACCGACTCAATGATTGAGAAGATAAAAGGCGTTTATAGATGAAAAAGCACAAGATCTCCAAGAAACGCTTTTCAAACAAGTACAATCATATCTCATTGATCAGTAGAAGAACATCACTACTCATTAAATTTGCATTGACTTTTAGATTCTATAACACAGATTCTTTCTTTTCCAAGGAGGGTGCCACCATATGGGGATGTTGAAGTTAGTGAAGAGTATAAGTACACGTTCTCTATGTTATTGCTCAATCATGAGGTAGAAGACATGGTTATGTACAAGTTTCAAAACATAATAACCTCCACAAGTCATAGCATTGGTGTTCTTCAAGAAAAATACAAAAAATCCTCATACATGGTGGTACCTACATCCTGCGGAGAGTGTCAACTTCTTGCAATAGGGATGGTAAAATTGGTAAAGGGTATAAGTTGGCATTCTCTACGCTATTCTCCAATGTTGAGGTAGAAGACATGGTTATGACCGAGTTTCAAAATATCATCAGCCTCCACAAGTCATATAGCATTGGTGCTCTTCGAGATAAATACAAAAAATGTTCATATGTGTTGGTACTTCCATGGCCAAGGATCCATGTACCTACATCCCGGAAAATAATTTTCAAACAAATACAATCATACCGATCGGTGGAACAAAATGAACATTCGTTGCATCTCATTGCCTTTGCATTGACTCATATTCTACATCATGGAGATCCTTTCTTTGCGAGGAGTGTGCCACCATATAGGGATGTCAAGTCAATGAAGAGTACAAGTTGGTGTTCTCTAGGCTTTTCGCCAATCCTAAAGTAGAAGACATGGTTATGATTGAGTTTGAAAATGTCATAGCCTCCATGGATCATAGCCTTTGTGCTCCTTAGGACAAATATAAAGATGCTCATATGTGGTGGTACCCCATGGCCAATGATCTGCGTACATCTATAGCCTCTTGGATCAAAATCTTGTCACAAGTAAGATTTTAATGTTTAGCTCTTTTTCCATTTTGTTTAACATTTATTTTTTTTAAATTTTAATTTGATTTTATAGTATTTTGCTTTTAAAAATTTACTTTTGCATTACTTTGCCTCAATAGGTTTCGAGTTCATCTTCCTCTCGAGTGCAACTATTGTAAACATAGCCTCATCCACTCATAGAAGCGCAACAAGCTCATAGTAAAAAAGGTCGAGGAATCGGTGTATGTATATTTCAACTTGCACCTTCTATTCCATGTGGGTCTTGGATTACAAGGAAGGGGCGTCAAAGCATTGGGACATAGACCTAAAGAATGTTAACTTGGATACTTTCGTTTCCCAACCGTCATTACTTGACATGGAGACTTTTTGACATCGGAAGACCCACATGCTTTGAGTCCATGTGTTTCTAATGAACGACATGTTGATGTTGATGTTGATGTTGATGTTGATGTTGATGTTGATGTTGATGTTGATGTTCTCAATGTAGAGCGTTGTAATGAATACTAATTTTGATGTAATAATTAAATTTAATATTATCATGACATTTATGACTTGTCATTTGGCATTATATAAATTATCAGTAGTGTTTTGTGGTTATTTGTTTTTTATATGCACACTATGTGGTTAGTTCCTATTTATAAGGATAGAATTTTTATATTTTTAAACGGCCGTTTCGGGGCCAAAATAAAATTTGCTATCCATGTATTTGATTCTTCATATTTGTACCCATATCTAAATCATACCGCAACTAAGGTTCCATTACACCATCAAAGCGGCACCGTAAAAACATTTGCATCCCAAGACATGGTCACATCCCTTGCAATTTTCATTTCGAGGAAATCTTTAACAAAATAATTGTCATCAAATTCCAATAAAGGATAAGACAAAAGAAAACCGGTGAAATAAAAATAAAATAAAACTCTACTAATTGTTAGACAAAGCCACCAATTAAGTATTTCATACAAAATGTAAATGTTGCAGCCCTTTTGGCCACTTTCAACAAACAAATTAGTTCTTCACAAAGAAACTATAAATAGGATCAATGCCCAAATTTTGATTGTTAAGGGATATGCTGACATTTTCCTAGGATTCGCAAAAATACATACGCAAATGTGAAGTAGCCCCTATGCATATGAGGTGAATTTACTAGATGCTGAAGGCACACAATCATGACACAGCTATGCTCCTCGTATATCTTGATTCAAATATTACAACAATCAGAAGGTATATAATAGTGTATACTTCCACATTATCAATGCTTGTCTCAAGATTGTACATACTCCCAAAGATGATATCCTTCATTTCCTTAATTGGAAAGGAATGCAAATACATGGAGATAAAGATACCAATCAAAATCTGCTTGTATTTGCATGGACAAGTAAAAGAGCTAGAAAAATAAATCAATGATTTTTGTGTGCTTGTTTGAAAAAAATTATGGTTGGCTATTAATCATATAAAACTGAAGCCTTTACTCAAAGACTATAGGGATGATTTTCGAGACTAATTTCCCACGTGATTGCCATTTCAAGAGAGGGCCTTAGAATCTAATTGGGGACGGTACCCATCCCACTTATTGATTTCTAGACCAACTCATTTGTGGTGAGACAGAAATATATAATGCAAGGAGAGGAGAAAGAATCTTTTCACTGTGATGCCAACCAAAATAAGAAAAAAAATTCCTTTGTGTTGGAAAGGAGCTCTTATAGGTGATGCCTAGAAGATCAGGAACTATGGAAGGCTATATGGAAATTTAGGCAATTTGTTGAAATTTATTTCCTTTGGAAAACAAGGGCAATTCTTACTTTCAATCTTCTTCACAGAAGTGTTGGACTCTTTTAAGGTAACAGTGCCTTGTGTAATTTTTTTAATTTTTGATGTGATACAAGATTTAAGGTTTCCAAACAATTATATTAAAGGATTCATTGGTTAAAGGTTACATTTGTTACTCAAAATCACCTTTCTTGTTCCTTTGTTGATCAAAATGAGGACTGTTCTGTGAGAATGTTTGTGCATTGTTGTACATTCAATAAGAAAACCATTAGAAATAAGTACTGTGTTCTTACCACTAAAGATAAGTACTATGCTATTTTTTTGCTTGGCCATCTTTACAATATGTAATAAACAACAATGTTTTGTAAGAATGGTCTAAGTATAGCTTATCATTGGATTAGATTTCATAATAAAAGCAACAGCAACTATGTAGGTGTTGATTTTTTCCCATCTTCAATCTTCAAGTTGTTTGCATTTATAAGTTGGTAATTTATTCCATGTTCATGGAGACCTCTGTTACCAGGAAATGCCTGAACCCTCCCATTTCAGGCTTGAAACGCGTTTCGTACGGAAATGCAGTACGAAACGCTTGGGAAATGCCATTCAAATTTTCATTGTGCCCTTCAAAGTGTTGAAGCCATAGAGAGCAGTCGAGGTTTCGTCGGAAGTAAATTTGCAGAGCTCCCGTGCCCTCATTTCCGGCAGAGCCGTGAAATTTTGCGAGGCACATAGCATGAGTCGAGTGTTTAGTACTTATATAGGTTTATTTCTATTTGTTTATAAACTTTCTATTTTGTATAAGTATTAAAATTCATAAACTTTCTATTGTTTATATTATTTAAATGTCATGTAATTTAAGTCTTAGTTTAGGAGTTCTATGTATATAAAAAAGTTAGTGTTATTTAAAAAATAATTAAGATAGGCTACTTTTTAAATTTAGAGTTTAATGTCTAGACTCTAAAGTATCAATTATGGTCCATGGAGTACAATTATAAAATGAGTACTATGCATATACATGTAAAATGAGTATAATATATTATTAAAATAAATAAATAAATAAATATATATATATATATATATATATATATATATATATATATATATTGTAGGGATGTTTCCCGTAATGTTTCGTATCCGAAGTTTTTTTAAAATTGGTGTTTCCGCTTTTCATACCCGTGCCCGTTTCCGTTTCCTAGCAACATAGATGGAGACTGAATAAAAGTTGGCATTTTCCCATTTCCAACATAAAAATTCACTAGTATTTAAAATTTATGATTCATTCCCTGTATCCATGCTCTTGACATCCAAACTACCAAAGGTATGCCCCCAATCTGACTCTGAATACTTCCTTCTACCCTGTTAAACCTAACTTGAATGCTAAATGAGCGAGAACAAAAATGTTCTCTAATGAGCAAGATTAAATCAATTTCCTGCTCTCAAGTCATTATCTTAGAATCACTCTCATGGGTAAGTTCTGGTACAAGAAATTAGTACATGCAAAATTATTGTATTGAAGATATCAGAAAATAAGCAAAATGATGCATAGTTTGATGCAAGTAATGCCGCTCAAACAAAAAAGAGCAAGTAAAGCATTAGTGAATGCACCACCATTTTCTATGTAATTCATTTTCCATGATTACTGTAAAAGGAAAGGGACAAGACCTGGACTGCAGCAGCATCTGAACCTTTTGGCATTGGAGCGTCTTCATCAGAAAAAATATTTCTGTCAGAAAAGTAAATTTCCTTTTAAGAATAACTAGAACCAGAAAGGTCAATATCCATATTCAATACATCAAAACTCAAGATAAATGCAAAATCTGGAAAGTTCATATGCTAAACTCCATCATATCCTAGAATGACCTTCCAATTTATGAAAGGAGTTTCTCATTGTTCACTTCGCAGGGTATAAAAATGTTTTATGGATACCAGACTCCTATAGAAATTGTTTTCTCAGCAGGATGTTGATTTGAAGTCTAGAGTTGTTAATGTTCTCATATGATAGAGATTCATTACAGAAACATATTGCATAAAAGAAATACTTAGACATTTATTCTTAACCAAATATTTCATCGTCTATCAGTGTTTGTTTTCTGCCAAGTTTGAAATTTGGTTTGCTTTTAGATTCGACATTAAGCCATGTACATGATAATATTTTCTTGCATGTTATACATGGCCCTGTGGAATGTTTTCCAAATGTGAATATCGTTAATAAACCCTACATAATACAAAGTACCATTGTTCTTTCTTGTAATGAGCAACAAATTGAACCAGTAAACTTCTTATTGATAACGTATAGTAAATTCAATGCATGGTAATTAGTAGCAACACCCCTTAAAGTATATGTCTATAACTTGATTTTGAATATTTCATTTATGTGATTACAAGCACATCAAAGATATGACAATGCTGCAGCTAAGAAGGCTAAGAATTGACATAGAGAGTCATGACGCACAAATAATTTGTTGAACACACTAAAGCTACTTAAGTGTAGAATCACAATGAAAGAGAAAATATTGAAACCAATTAAACTCTTTCCTTAAAGATCTACAAGCTTGAATCTATGTTGTACACATTTCCTATGTTCCACCAAGTTTCCGGGACGAGGATGGGTACAGGGACGGCAGGGACGGGGGATGTGTTTTTGGGACGGATTTTTTTTGAGGCCATTTTTTAGGGGACGACTATTAAAAAATAAGGGAAAATATAAAAAATATAGGAAATTTCAAATATTCATATGATAACATTGATAAAGCATTTATCACACACATTATAGAACCTTAATACATAAACTTGGAGCTGAATTGAGATTTCACATAACATTGAGTCAAAAACAAACTTTTTTGGAAAGCATATTACTCTATGCTCTGTTCGTACACCCTGTTTCCAAGTTTCCGAAACGTCCCCGGTACGGGGACGAGCCTAAAAAGGCAAGGGACACGTCCCCGTGGAACATAGCATATTCCTCTATGTTATAATAAATATCCTTCTACTTGCGCCAACTTCAAAGAGAAGTGTATGGTTCCCAAATAGTAATTGTATTGCGATAAATATCACTTTAGCATGTATGTAAGAATGATGACTTAGGTAGCGAGTCACAACACACAATTAATAATAGTCGCTCCCTAGGAGAGGGGCTCCAAACAATGCCAAAACCCTGAAATGACTCCTCCTTGATGCCCTAGTTGCAAACCAGCAAGATGGTCTTCAATAATTGCCTTCACACCACCAACTTGGAGAGTTTTGTTCTCCAATATGCCACAAGGAAGGGTTTCGTCCTCCTTGGATGCCACACTAATGGATTTTCGCCCCTTAGTGGAATGGAATAAGAGCAATCAACCCTAGAACCAAGTAGAAAAGTGTATATGCCAAAATTGATGATGAAAATGAGCCTATGCAACTCCTCTTATACCCCTTTGGTGGCGCCAAAGGTCTAAGGGGTGAATTACCCCAAGACCAACCTCTTAAGAAGCTTGTTTTATCTTCTATTTTCACTTTGGGAGCTCTCCAACCCAGCCAACCTGCCTTAGGGAGGAAAATACAAAAGAAAAACATTAATAGCAATGAAAGAAAATAAAATGAAACCCAAGGACTTCCCTTGTTCAATTTCTTCTTGGCCACGGGAAGAAAAATGGCAAGAAGTCTTCAATTGGAACTAATTCGAAAAAGGGGACATTACATCCAAAATGGTCATTGCCGGTGTCGCCCAATCTGCTGCAGTTGTCACTACATCTATGGTAAGCCCCCAATCTAGTATCTCTCTTGTCACATGGGAAAATATGTCCGACGCGGTGGGCACTTCCTCGTCTATAGCCGAATTGTCGTAAAACTCACTCGGTTTGTACCTCTCAACGACAAAGTCTTTCCTACCAACTAGATAACACTCAATGCATGCGTAAGCCAACTCTATATAAGTCTCATGCCAAGTCCTTATCGCTAAATAGGGCCTCCATATAATATTTCTGTTACGAGCTCATCCAAGGCCCATTTATATACCAACTCATTGTATACATGTCCGCCTCTCGCATTGATCGAATCCATTTGAAGGCTCGTGGATCATCATCCTCCAATGGATCAAGCGGTCCCGAAGTGGTCGTTAAGCTGCGATGTGCTCCCAAGCCTATATCTAAAGCGGTGTAGTGTGACCTATACTGCCACCTCTATAGACAACCAGTGCAGATCTTTGTATAGCCGCGCAAAGACTCGAAGTTTGTCATGTCCCTTTTTGGAGGTTGATTTATGAAGACCTTAACCCATTCCTTCCCCATGGGTCTAAGGAGAAAAACAAGGGGAAATCTGGATTATATTTTTATTATTGCTCTCATTTATTATCATTTATCCTATTGGAAGCCTTTTTGCTCCAATAGAGGAATTTAAGTAGTTTAGTATTAATGGTATTGTGAGCATGTAGGCTCCAATAACCTTTTAATATTTAAAATGCAATTACTTAAGGGGTCGGCCATGATGTAATGTTTGCTTTAAGCACTCCTTAGGCCTATTTAAGGAGGTCGCTTGGGCATTTATGAATTATGTTTTGGTGATTATTCTTATTTTGGTGAAAGTTGGCTAGTGTAGCCCTTTTTCTCTCTCTCTCAAGGACGAAACCCCTTGAGTTGAGGATCTCCTCCAAGGACAAAAACCCTTGGTTGGGGAAACTTGTGAAGGACGAAAACCCTTCATAAGGTTTTTGATATGCAAGCTGGTTGGAAAAGGAATTAAGTATCTTTCTCTTGCAAGTGTTGTCTCTTTGGTGCAAAATATATTTTATTTCAAGTGGAGCGACCTATGTTGATGTGGTAATTTGGTATGTATGGTGACAATTTGGAAAATCTGAATTCATCATCTTATTCTCCATATTTTATTAAGCCAATATCTCGAGTTTGGTGATTTTTGGTGATGTTCTATTATTTTTGCATGCTCGGGAATGTTTGCTGGTTAGGGTTTCATAATTAATTAATTTCACATGCAAATCTGAATTCTAACAGCTGCGATAGATTGATGAGGGTTTCCTATTAATTTTGGCACAAGTTAGAAGCATTCTTTACAAGGTTAAAACAGCAGTGTTCTAAATCTGATTTGGGAGCTTTGTGCCATTTGCCTAAGATCCCCAAAAAAAGGGACATTACAAAGTCCCTACGCGATTCTCCTTTGTTGCTCGACCATATCTACTATAACTCCTAAAAACCCAATTGGCAAGTAGCGGCCACTCTTGTCAAGCAGCAGGATGCCAATAACTAAAGCCATCAAAACCAAAGGGCAAATCCTCAATCATATCTTTATCAAAAATCTTTGTCAATATGATATTGGTCCTTTGTTGGGGAAAATCGGATCGCATGTGGCTCGGATCATCACACTGTTATATCTATGGTATCGCAAAGAGATCAAATCCCTCCGATCAATAAGCTCAAGATCTTGTGCGCATCCTCCAAGGTGATGGTCATCTCCCCTGTCAGGTGCTGGAATTTGCTCATCTTTGAATGTCATCTCTCGTCTCAGGGCTATCAAATGTGGCCTATCTCGCTCGCATCACAAGCATCGAGGCAATATAGTGTAATCTCGGCTCCTCTAAGATGGCCCAATCATGTGGTTGCATCGTCCGAAGCCATCTGCAATGCCCCGATCGGGCGCTTTCGGAACTAAATAACAATCAACCTCACCGCAACCACGTGATTTAACCTAAATGGTTAAATTTATAAGGGGTGGTAACCGATGGTATATTATCCTAATCAACTAGTTTCCAAAGCTAATTGCAACAATATCAGGATAATACATGAAAAAAGATAGATAGCGATAGATAAATGAAACAAAGTACTAGCAATGAGAGGGAGAAGAAGACTTAGATGGTATTTTGGATTGTGTGTTGATATAAGCTAAGTTGATGACAAGAAAGGGCCGAATTTGGTCTGACAAGGCTTCATCTCTACAACTATCTTATACGGACCAGGCGTATGGCCGCGATGGCCTTTTCTATACGTCCTAAACCCTCTATACTTTCAGCTCCTGAAACTTTCTAGGTTTGTGCACAGCTTCATGATCTACTCTTGTATGCAATATGGACCTTCGACACTATGCGATGCTCGTTGTGCAGTTGGTTGAATCTTCAAAACCCTAGATGGTGAAGGAGTCCTGTAAAACAAACATTAGTTGGGTTGTGGGCACCCCCTGCACCGCCAACGTTGCCACTACTCCAAAGAGGGCTCAAACCGCACGTCGTTCTCGCCTAAAGCATGTGATATCTAGAATGTATGCAACCAAATTGATAACCATGACCTTACAACAATGTAATTGTACTTGAACCTTGCCCTAGCTTGACTTGAATTTGATAATGTGTCTTTTGTGCTTGTAGATCTGAGTGGATGACTGCCCTAGAATGAGTATGCAGAGTATATGAAGCTCAAGGGAGTCTTGGAGTAGCTTTGTTTGTGATTGCTCTTAGTGTTTGCTCATTGGAATGCTAGGTGCCAAGTAGATAGAATGCCCCTCCTTAATGAGAGATGAATAACTTGCTTATATATGCATTTTGGATCTAAAAACTCGGATAAAGCCGACTAGAAGTGTACCAAATAAGTTCAAATTAAGAAAAGTACCATTGGAGGGAAAGGGACCAAAGCAACCAGGTCGGCCCATAGCGTATGGACGTTATGGCCCTTTCTAGGCACTATGGTCCCAGATACATGTGCGAGTGATTTGAAAATTAGGATTGTAATATGCAAGGGTGTAGCCTGATTTGATGGATTAATATGACCGTTATGCGAACAAATAGGTTGTGTGTGCAAGCAAGAATGAGTGAGATATAGCAAGGGATAGCATAATTGGCCAAATTGAGCAAGTGTGGGCTAATGCAAAAGTGTTGTACAATTTGTGTTGTTGCAAGACATGAATTACCAAAATGAGTGTTTACACCACGTAAACAAAATTTGTACTTAGCCTACTTAATCAATTTTGGAAATCAATAGCTTAAACTTAGCTTTCCCTAACTTCGGTGAGTTCGCTACCAGGTTGTTTTGAATCCACCAATGGCAAATCCACTACAAGATGCAATGAGTCTGTCATTAAGGCGAGTTTGCTTTGCTTTACAAATGCCGAGTTCGCTACCAGTTGTTTTGAATCCACCAATGGCAAATCCACTACAAGATGCAATGAGTCCGCCGTTAAGGCGAGTTTGCTTTGCTTTGCAACGAGTTCGCCACCCAAGCGACTTCACTACATCATGTCACGACTCCACCATTGGCAAATCTACTACATGGTGTCACAAGTTTGCCGCCTGGGTGAATCCGGCTACAACTTATAGCAAATCCTCTAACCCTAGGGCAAATCCATTAAAATTCCTACAAAAACTACGATGTAGCGTGAGTCCACTAAAATTGACAAATGTTGATTTCAATGACCTCCCGTGCCACCGCT
The DNA here is from genome assembly GCA_018340775.1 of Taxus wallichiana var. yunnanensis. Classification (NCBI taxonomy): domain Eukaryota; kingdom Viridiplantae; phylum Streptophyta; class Pinopsida; order Cupressales; family Taxaceae; genus Taxus; species Taxus wallichiana. The sequence goes on from JADAXU010000136.1 coordinate 554,376, forward strand.
TTAGGGGCATTAAATGCACTCCAATTCAAAAATTTCCAAAAAGTAAATGAATTTAAATGACATCACCTATCGCATCCCGGTGTCTTGGTGTCTGTCGATAATCCTTGACTACCTATGCTCGGTGTGTAAACACCTGGAATGGCCATCTCCTCTCCTCACAATCGCTTAGAGCTCCTTTTCAATTTTATTTTACCCTCCCCTATATATAGCCACGGCCGTGGTGTTTTCAATTGCCGCGATGGCTTCTTCTTTTGTCAAGGTCATTCTTCTCTCCTTTTCAAGCGTCTATAAACTTCTTTTATCACTCCATTGCCACTTGAGGGGGCATCGTCCATCATACTATTTTTTTCCTCCCACACAAAATAAGATCGTCTACTTTCTTTAAAATGGCGTCGCTTGTACAACACCACCTCAAAGAGGGGCAAACATAGACGTCCTGCTTTCCGCCACGCAATTTTAATACTAAAATTGCACTAATTACACTCTTTCCCATCATCACCATTTAATTAACGACCTTCCATTAATTAACTAATATCTTCTTCTTGGATGCAAATTAACAATGCTTTGTTAATTAAAATCCCCTTTTAATTAATTAATTACCCATTATTAATTAATTACTCAAATCCTCGTCTTTTATTTAATTAATAACCCTTTATTAATTAAATCCCACTCTCAAACCCCTCTAAACCCACTAATTTTCTCTATACATTTCCTCTAAATAGCTTCTACAAGCTAATCTTGGCCTATTAATTAATCCCAAGTGATTAATTAAGCCTCTCCTGATTCCCATGAGTCATTAATCTTAATTAATTACTCTTAATCATGTTTATCCACTCCTAATCCTACATCTCCATTATCCCACATTCACTAAGAGTTGCACTTTTCCCAAAGAGGAAAGCTATAAAAGAAACCTAGTACTCCCTTCCCAAACTACACCATGTCCTTGTAAGACATATACATCTACTTTCTCATGCTAAGCTATTGCAAAATAGCTTAAAGCAAAAGTGAGAAAACCCTTGCTTGTTGAGGTAGTAAGAGGAGAATCAAACATGGCTTTTGGGCCATTTTGAGGAGATCTCTTCCTTCACCAAGCTCCCTCCTTGGATCTAAATCGCTCATGGCTTGCACTCAGCTCACAAGGATACCCACATTTCCAAAGCAAATCCACAAATCGAAGGGAGGTTTGTGTTTACTATGTTCATGTTTATGCAATTTGTGTTTCTTCCTTAGTTTTATCTTTTGATGTATTTGCATTAAAAGTAGATTAGGATTTACTTGGTGTTAGATCATAGCTTAGTTTGTCTACTTTTATTTGCATGCATACACCCATCCTAACAGCAATCGATTAATTTTAATGAATATCTTCAATAGGGTGGATTCTACTGAGAAAAGTTCGCAAAATGGTTTGAGGGATGGAGCACACCAGAGCCCAGAGGAGAATAGCCTAACTGAGAATTTATGGAAAAAACTGGCAAGAAGATAGACCATCTGCCAGTCAAATCAATAGAGCCAATGTGCGGAAATATATCTAGGGCACTTCAACTGTCCCTAGTACAAACACCTCTCAAAGGAGCAGCACAATTGGGGGCCACCACGGTAATGCAAGATATTCTTCATGATGTGGTTATCAATGTTAATAGAACCATGAGCCAGATTGGCAATGAACTTACCCTTCACCATGAAATCTTCCTAGCCCAGAGTCTTATGATAAAGAGCATCAACACTCACATGCAGGAGATCCACCATAAGTTGGCCCAGAACTGCTCGACACTTCGAAAGCAGAGCAATTTACTGAGTAATGTATGCCACATTCAGTGCAGTCTGAGGCCTATGACTCATTTGTTTCAGAAATTATGCAAGGCACCAATAATCCATGGTATCTTCTGGATCTCATGGCTTGTAATGCAGTCCAGTTGGGACTTGGAGGTACACAATAATGGAGCACCTAAAAATGAAGCAGAGGACTAGACTCCATGAACATTTAATCGTTTCCACATTGACAAAACAAGGTCTTTGTCAACATGAAAAGTCGTATGAAAGTTTTCTTTCAAAGTCTACAGTGTCAATAAAGTGAAGGAGTCCATCTGCATAGAAGCTCTAGTGATTAGCATTTTTAGTTTGTGCCTGCAAATAAACCAAGGGAAATGGATCTCCTTTCATTTGGATTTCATGGTTGTTGGTCACTGTCAGTTCCTCAAGGATCAAACTGATTTGGATATATGTGTGTGTGTGTGTGTATATATATATATACTTATCAAAATAATATAACTGGCTGTACAGACAATGTGAAATCCTGATTAAACGTTCTTGTGATGTCTATTTCAAGATTTATTCCCAATTTGTGTTGAAGATGGTCTTTATCAACTACCTTAGAAGAGTTGGTTGTTTATTTTTAACAAGATGTAAATGCGTCAATGTTGACCACGGAGTTCAGCTGACCACAATGTCCACTGAAGATTCAGACCAAGTTGATGAAATATTTTAATTAATAATTTGAATTTTAAAGTATATTTCTCATTAATTTATAATATATAGGAAGGTTTCAGCTATATATTACAGTTTATTGAGAGACCTTCAAATAATTTTGTTAAGGGAACTCCGAGATGATGACTTTCTGAAATTTAAAGAGAGGATATAACTTATCTATGCTTGGAACTCATGTAATTTAAGTCTATCATACACCAAAACTGATTGCAAGTCCCATAAAATCATCTCATCTATGTTAAGAACAAGTACAAACCTAATTAAATCAGCCACCATCAAAGAAGGGGGAAAGTATCTGACCTCCAAATAACACAGGGAAGTTCATCCTTTGTGGCTTCAGGCCGTACAGCAGCATCATATGCTGCACAATTACCATAAAATATTTTTTCCAAGTCCTTCATCCATGTTGTCAAGAGCAAATTAACCTGTTTTGCAACATAATGGCAATTGATAAAAAGTCTTCAAAGCATAAGAACTGAATTTCAATTAAGCAAAGTGATTTAAATTCACATAAGAAGTCAATAAGACATATCTTAACTGCTTTCAAACAATTAATAGGAAATGCTTTTCCATAGAACTATTTTTTTCTAATCTTTTCGTGGACAGAAGCTCTCAAGTCTAAAGGACCTTGTAATGTAAAGAAGATTTCTGAACTCCATATTGAATAGAAAAACCACTCTTCAGATATAAAAGCCAAAAATTACTAGAGATCCATTTGAAATAGACTTGGAAAATATCAAAACCACCTTCATGTACTTCAAGATACAAATTTTTTGATGAGCCCCAGTCGTAAATCAAACAAGATCAATATGATGAGCCCCATCAGAAGCCTAGAATAATATAATTAGAATTCTTCTGGCTTGGCAACCCTTGAACAAATTCATAGTTCTAACTCCATTAAAATCCAGTTCACTGAAACACTAATTGCCAGAGACATTTTATTGCTGGTATTAGGCACTATTACTAAGCCAGAAACATATAAATTCTGGCATTATTACCTCTTTTAGGTGTTTTGTCTAGTGTTTTATGGTTTACCAGAAAAAATACTTGTAACGTGTAGTGGATTAGATTACTCGAAACACTTTACTATTTTTGTTGAGACGAGTGAAATTCCTGAACTTTTGTCCACTTTGGCGTGATGATATAGGCTTACACATTTCAGAAGTGGGGTAAAGCAAGGAAAGGGGCAAATTTTTGACTGCTCAGAGATCCTGAATCTATTTTTTTATTGATTTGATTGTCCCGTGAAATCATTAAGCTTTCATCAAAGAATAGAGTCTGGGTAAAAATAAAATGCATCTTTTGATTGTCAAAATATATTTTAGAAGATTATTTGTTCATAAATTGTAGGGCCACACACCGATATTTGCAATATATATCATTTTTGTAAACTTCAGATGTTCTAATACATGCCTGAAAGTGAAACTTACCCATATCTACTATTTACCAGCAGGAGATATTCATAAAAAAATTAGACCACAAGAAAAAATCGTATCAACAAAAAAACAGAATATATTGTAGTCAAAAGTTCACTGTTGACATGTTGAGTGAGTTGCACTCTTAGCTTGCTTTAGAGCAGGAAGACTAATATAATAATATTCCAACAAACAAAACTGCTCCTACAATCAAGAAGATCAACTTTATGATGTCTGTACTAGAATATAATAATTGGACTGAACCTCACTAAAGTGCTCAAAAGAAATTAGATTAAATCAATTTTTCCCATGCAAACAAATCTTGAAAGGATTCTAATCATTCCCATGCAAATAAAATAATTGGCAGAATATCTTTTCAGATTAGGAAAGTCATTTCCATTACAAAGGTAGCTAAAACCGACACACCTTATTTATGTGTCAATGCTTAAGATATAAGAAACATAACCCTCAATAGCATGTTTGCCTTAGGAATGATCTAGAGATGGGTACAAGGAAATCACATATTCAAGTTCTCAAGTAGAATCTTCTTCTAGCAAACACCTCCACTTTACTAAGTAATAGACAGACTGTAGCTCACGGAAGCATGCTGAAAAGACATTAAACTAAATCAATAATTCCCAATCAAACAAGATTTTAAAAGGGATCTAATCATCCCAATACAGATAAGATAAAAGACAACTCTCTAATCTTAGCTCTAGACTATCTATCCAAATTAGGAATGTCTTTTCCATTACAAGAGTGGCTAAAACGCACACATCTTATTAATGTATTTATTCTTGAATCTTGAAACATTAGAAACACAACCCTCATTAGCATGCTTACCTTTAAGAATGATCTAAGATGTGAACAAGAAATCACAAATTCAAGTTCCCAAGTAGAGTCTTCTTCTTGAAAGCAACTCCACTTTACTAAGTAGTTCAGATATCCTTGTTATGTTCCTTCTCCCAAAGAAGAATAGAATAGTGTTCTATCTACAGGTACCCTCTTCCTCCAACAGGGGACAATATCAAACAGAATGCACATGTTCCCCAATCATTTTGTTTAATATCAGAGACATACAATCAGTTGCAGATCATTACCCTATAAGTAATTGTAAAGTATCTGTAAAATGCTCCTAGAGCATAATGACAATATCCATTTGGATAACCTTAAAATCTCTTATGTTTAATAATCAGATGTGTACATAGTCTATTTACCAGGTGGATATAACATTGAGAAGGTATGAAGGTGCTTGTATGATATAACATGTCCCATAAATGTTGTCCCTTCCCAAAATGCTTTGACCTTGAAGCTAATGATACCATGTGTTCATGAATGTCGCAAGTACAGAGATTACTGGCACATTGAATCACTGTCAATCTATCCAGAATTGAACATGGGAGGTACCACATACGGAAAAAAATTGTGTACAACTGCTTGGATCTCAAGTCCATGTATGTCTCTTTCTTTTTGAAAGAAGTACATCTTATATTAAATCTGAAAACATATAGAGTTACATCAGCTTAACATGATGATAAGAAAAGTCATGCCTATTAAAGCTAGGAAAGATAACATCTAGGTCTGCACCTCGAGAGGCAAAGAATCAACATTCCCACTAAAACTAGCAAACCTGGATTTGACAAGGAAGGCATAATCTTGCTTGAACACTTATAAGTCCCCTAAGCTGAGTGGGGAGTTTGCGTCCCTAAAAAATAAATGGTAGCCAGCCAAATTGTAAGCTAAAGAGTTCAGTAATCATTCCCTAATCGTCCAAGTTTCCCTAGAAAGTACCCTGCCAAGAAACAGGCACAATGAAAAAATTATGAAATTCAGCTTGAAACCATAACCAAAAGAACTTGGAAAAAATATTTCCCAAAGACAGGCAAAATGACTCCTCCCTCCCACCTAATTATATAAAGAATCTGTGATCCCTGTTTTGTGAGACCTTGATTTACTTTCAATCCTTGGTGCAACACAAGCCATCCCAACACCTTGTGCTTGAAAGAGAACCTGATTTCCAAATGGTCTGTTAATGTCTTAGCCATAGATCTTCTGTACCATACACCCTCATTACTCATTCGACCATAGGCAATAGCATAAGAATTCTTCCCATTTTACTCCATGAAGATGGGTGCACTTGTAGTACTTGAATGTTGGAATTTGTTTCAGTAGACACGATGAATCCAGAAACCAATTACTCTCTAACTTTTATCTTCATGAAAATCCACACAAACTCGGCATAAGAATGCCTCACTTGGTCAAACAAATCCTTTGGCACACAATATAAAATTACTTCCCATTACTCCAATTTCAATCGCTCCAATAAGGGTTTAATTCTTGAATCTGTAATTTAAAAAGAAAGTTTGCAGGGATAAATTTAAATAACTCTTGATAAGATCCTTTGTCTTTGATTGTCATCTTTTGTGCTCAGTTTACAACACACCATATATATCATTGGTATAAATCATAACTCAAAATACCTACCCAACACAAAATCCATTTTCTTGTAAGATATTTCCCAGCAAAGAATGGGAAAAGGCCAAGTTGTCAATGTAGCAAATGAAGCATTTATATAGGCCTTGAAGCAAGGACCCAGGCATCATGTCCCACCTTATATTTCCAGCAAAGACAATCAGTTACCATCTGACAGGCTATCCAGATTCATTTGAGCTGGGTTGACCTTGGATCATAAATGCCTCGACACTAACACAAAGTTGAAATATACCACGTCTAATGGGTTGTTTGAATTCTGAACCTGACTATAAAACAGCTGTGGCACATCATCATCCACCACTCTTACAATCCATTTTCCAGCATGGACTTTCCCTTGCCCTCTTATGTCAAGAACCGGAACACCCCCTTGATCTCTTTCAAAACTGCAAGTGTTCCAAGCCATCAAAGACATTATTTCAACCCCTCATTGCTTGTTCAAAGAAAACATGTGAGCGCCTTCTCCAAAGTTTTATAGGCTACCAGGGAAGGGAAAAGACAAGTCAATTGGTAAATAGGTCCTTCTAAACTTCAATCCACAATTTCAGAGAGCTGTTAATCTAATGATCTAATTATCTCACAAATTTAAGTTTTCAGCCTCCAATTGAAGAAGCGTGAAAGGAAGATTGGATCACTATTGGAGGACCACATTGTTAGAAATAGCTCTTTATCTCTGAAACCCTTTTGACCTGACATGTGCTTCATCCAGAGGCATCATTATTTGCAAAGGGAGCAGATCTGTTTGAACACCCATGTTTGTTAATCAGTTATGTGTGTCTTGTTTTTTTTTCAGTAACACCTTAGAGCATCCATGCAAGATCTCGTAGGGAATCCATGCAAGATCTCGTGGGTCATTGCAGACCTCTTCATAAATAAATTGTTTCATGCAGTTTTCCCTTTGACTATGCACTTGTAATGTCCCTTTTTCAAATTAATGTCGAATGAGGACTTCTTGCCACTCTCTTCCTATGGCCAAGAAGAATAAGTGAACAAGGGAAGTAATTGAACTTCATTTCAGTTTTCTTTTATTATTTTTAATGTTTTTATTTGGTGTTTCACTCCTTAAGGCAGGTCGGCTGGGGTTATAAGACCCCAACAAGAGATTAGAAGATAAAGTGAAGCTTAAAGAGGTTGGTTCTCACCCAAGGGGTCTTGGCGCCAACCAAGGGATATAAAAGAAGGTCGCTTGGCCTCATTTGCACATCATCTTTTGGCGCATTTACACTTACACTTGGTTTGTTGGGCTGGTTGCTCAATACCATTCCACTTGAGGACGAAAACCCTCTTGTGTGGCATCCAAGGAGGACGAAACCCTTCCTTGTGGTTTGGTGGAGAACGAAAACTCTCCATGTTGGTGAATTGAAGATCTCTATTGAAGACTCTCTTGCAGATTTGGATCTAGGGCATCAAGAAGAAGACCTACAAGGGCTTTTACATATTTTTGGAGCCCTCTCCTAGGGGAGCGACTAGGGTAGAGGTCATTCTAAGTGCCTTCTAGGGCACAACACTCATTCATTTATTGATATTCAGATTTGATATAATTTATAAGGCTGGAATCATCAATATTTGGGCATTGTTGGGGTTTGGAAACCCTCATTTTGATTATTTCTCTTCATTGTACTTTTGTTAATAATTAATTTTCCAGCTGAGTATTTGCTTGATTTTCATGGTGGAAATTGTTCTAAGGTGTTCCTAAAAGGTCTATAAATATTGTGGATGAATTGTAGGGTGATATTTGGGTGAAATCTTGTGTTTTTCAAACTGTTGTTATAAAAATCAGATCGTTGTTCCGTACTTATTTAATTTTCAGTTTGCTGGTCCAAAATCATATTTAAATCAGATTGGGGTTTGTGCTAATTCCCTGTTTTTCAGTTTCAACCCTAGAAAGGGACATTACAGCACTCTTTGGATCAACTGACTCTTGATAGGGAGAACCAATCGGCTATTAGGGTGATGATAGCCCCTGTTGAAAAATCCCTTATTAATGAACGTGAAGCTGCAAAGGGGAGGCATAAGTGTGTTTCCTGCAACATACCTCCAATTTAGTGCTCAAAACCCTCTTTTGGGGTTCGATCTTACAAAGACAGCGATTAAGGTATTCCAAGGTACTGGGGTGTGGCCCTCCGATGGCAATGGCAGTAAGAAATTGCCCAACAAAAGAAAAACTTTTACTTCTAACAACTGGCCATAAAACACAAGGGCCGGTCTATGGAAGTCTCACCAAATATGACTACCTATGAAGAGGTAGCAAGGAAAACATACTTATTGATAGGCAAGGGGATTCATCCTTGCTCATAGCAAAGGCACATTCTCAGCTAGGAGAATTTGATAGGAGTTCACAAATAATTCTCAAATCAAAATAGTCACAGAATGGTTAAAGAAGATGAGCATGTCCTCAATTTTCTATGTAGGATGTTGCTTGAAAAAATCTTTACAACTGATATGCATTGTCATAGGAGTCAAGTAGGGATGGCCTCCCTCACCAACCCTCTTCAACATTTACATTGATGAGCTATAGGAGTTTTTGACAGCATACCCATGTTGATGATGGTTGCATTTTACATGATGTGGTGATAGCCATACTTCTTTTTGTCGATGTTGTTCTCCTCTCTCACTTTGCCAATGGTTTACAAAGACAACTTGATGCCCTTGCTCGTTTTTATGCTTCGTCAATTGGTGGTCAACCTTAGCAAAACTAAGGTCATGATATTCAACACCTCCAAACATTCTCTTTCCCGGTTCCAATTCCTCTACAAAGGGGAACCTTTGGAGATCATATCAGCCTACACTTACTTGGGGGTCCAAGTTTTCAGCCCATGTTTTAGTATGAAGTATGCCTCCCATCCGTGCCTTTGCAAGGGATTTACCTCCTTTTTTTTTCTTGGAGTATCAATGTTTTCAAATCCACTTCCAAGCTATCCCTTCGAAGATAAGCCTCTTCGATACAATTATCAAACCTACAATTTTCTATGGGTCCAAAGTTTGGGGACCTAGTTTGACGTTTCTTGAATAGACTCGTATGGAGAGGATCTAGACTCTTAATGATTCAATGTATTATATGTTGCAAAACAGACTATTCCTTGGTGCATCATCTAAGTTGAGTTTCTGCCCAACCTATTTGCCTTAAGACTATCTTCATACAAGATTTATCTTCAAGCCATGAGAGGTATCCGTACATTTCCTTGTATTCTTCGAATATGATTTGCCCTTTGTTCCTCAAATATGATTGCATCACTAGATTCCATTAAACGTTAGTGTTGTTGGTAGTCTGTGACTAGTTTTCTCCTTCAATCTATTAGCATCTCTATTGATAGACTATCTCCTTCCAAGTGCTCCCCGGATGCCCTCATCATCTTTTTCCCTTAAAGGTGGTCATCAACAGCGTTTATAGAGAAGATATATACATGAAGTACATTCAGGGCACTTGGACCTTTCTTCCTTAGTTGCTCAACCCCAAGATTTCTTTTTACATTCCGCATTTATTAGAGGGGTTGATAGTCTCATTCATTATTTTGGCTATCTCAAATGTCAATTGTCACAACGCTTAAGGCTTACCCTTGTCCGAGGTTCGAGTGTGCTCCCATCAGTCACAAGTTGAAACTAATCATCATATTTCATGTCGGGATTTGGATTTGTCGTCTTTGCTCCTTCTAGAGTGGAGACTTAAGAATTTGTTATCTTTGCTCCTTTTAGGGTGGAGACTAAGGAGCATTTCATATTTAGATGCCCCGTGTATCATGAGATCTAGGGAGATAACATTGTCTTTACATGGACTTGAGCGAGTCTCTTTTCACTTTCTTTCGGTACCCAAACCTGCGGTGTTTGGCCCTTTGCTTCAACACATCCTTCGAGGGCCCTTGGAGCTCCCAAGTTGGTCACCTCTTTAAGTCCATCACAAAGGTTTGCGACACTAAACACCCTTTGAATATTGTTGTTTCATGCACATAAGGAATTAGTTAGGTCAATGAGATGACACTTTGGTCTTTGCACACTATGCTACTACCGAGGTGCCATAAAGAAATTCTCTCTCGGCACTATACATCTACTCCTTGATGTCGATGGCCTATTAATTCCTTTTGCCTCCTTCTTGAGCCCCCTGGGGCAAGTACACACTATAAATTTCTTCGTTGCCACTTTGATGTTTCTTTGGCCTTGGATGTAAGGAGGGATTGTAAGGGCATTTATTTGCTTCCTCCTAGGATTATCCAGCCCTTCCCTCTCGGGATTGAACACTCCCAATGAGCATTATCAAGACCTACATTGGCCCTTTCACAGTGATATATGATGACATGTACGATTCCTATAGCCCAGGACCTTGATAGAGATGTTTGTGAGGACTAGCATTATTTTTTCCAACTTTCATCAACCCATACTCTTTGAGAGGTCTTGGTCACCTACGTGACTATTTGTATTGGTAGCTTAAGCTGCAAGGGGTTGGGCTTAAGCGCTTTGGATTTACTCGATTCCGATCTCTCCAAATAAGGATTTAATTCTTGAATCTATAATTTAAAAAAGAAAGCTTCCGAGAATCGATTTTAAAGCTCTCGATATGACCATTTGTCTTCGTTATTCAAATTTTGTGCTTGGTTTACATCACATCATACATACTATTGGTATGAATCAATGTTTTCAAAACTCGCCAAACTAGAATCGGGACCAACCGGTTCAACTAGTTTGAAATGAAACATATTAAACTAGCTCGATGGTGGTTTGGTATGAAAGCTGGTCCAAACCGGCTTGTTCTTTTTGAATCGGTCATGGACGAGAAAAGGTAGAAGATAGACATGAGAAAAACATTTTTTTAATGAAATTCAGCTTTCCAACTGGCTTTATTCAACCTAAATCCTTAAATATTGTTATATAGAGACACCCCCTCCCCCTCACTTGCTTTGACTCTCTCATTAAGCATTTGTGAGCATTTGGCCGCATTGAAGAGTTAGATTTGGAATGAGCTTGGAGCTTGTTTGGCATTCTCTTGTGGGCTATTTGTGGTGCATTTGACATCCTCATTAGGAGGCTACAACATCTACAAGCTTGGAGGATTTCTTGTACAATATCAAACCGGATTCTTGTGCCCATTGGCATTAATTTTTATCTCATTTGTAGCATGTTGTTTTTTGGACTCTAGAGGCCATTGAGCCTCATTGTTTATTTATTTTGTTTTAGTTATGTATTGCACTTGGTGCCATTTTCCTATTCTTACCCTTCCATGGTATAGACATGAGAAAACTTCGCATATTTTGTTTCTAATCATTTGGAATTGTGGTTTTGAATCTTATAAATATATTGTTTTCATTAAAATTTGAATATTTCATGTATTTTTAAGTAAATCGGTTCATAAATTTTAAACTAGTCCAAGTCCAGGGTGAATCCTCGGTAGGTTTTGAATCCAATTTTGACTATCAAAACATTGGTAAAAATCAAAATTCAAAATATATACCACTGGAAAAATACACAACTCAAAAGAAGCAAGAAGAGGTTTAATTAAATATGAACTTGTGTTTCAGAATTTTGTAGTATCTAAATAGACTAAGAATGAAGTATCTTCTTCTACCTCAACTTCTTTATTCTCCTATACTTCTTCTACTATACTTGTTATTTTCACTTTGTAAAAAAAAGTTGACACCAAGGGCGAGGGCCCCAATAGTGTCCCTCAATTTAATCACAGAAAAAAGGTATAATGTATTATTTGAGAAATAACAAAAGGGAGCCTCATAAATACAGATCAAATCCCTAAATATCAAAAGTCATTTTTACCCAAATTCGTCAGCCTTACAGGATGACATACAAAGAATTTCACAGAAAACATAATAACGTCACCTTGTCCAATGACATTTGCCAAAACAAGGGGACTACATGACATCATTTGTCAGGCCTATGGCGTCGATTAGTGCAGACAATGGGGAAAAAGACATTAGAGTAAGGAACAGAGACCAAGGGGGAGAATACGTTGATATCATGATGATAGTAGGAAGGATAATCCAAGACATGCCACTCACATAATGCTACAAGTAGGGCCACCCAATTTTTATGTATGCATAAACATACACCTGGGGAGATCAATCCCTCTCGAAGCCATAGACACAAAAGTGTCAATTAAGTGAGAATAGTTTGCATACAGAGTAGATAGTTGTTGCAGAAAACATGTATGCAATTGTGTGCTTTGGACAAGGGGCATTAGAAGTTGGAGAAAGACGTAAAAAACTTCCAAGTGGTCTAATTTGATTAACACATTAAAAAACAAGAAGTCGGAGGGTTCGTTGTTAAGTGTTGAATTGGAGATCGGGAGCAATGCTAATATGTAATATCCCCTTCCCAATCGAAGACCCTTGGCCTATTTTGTCTACCCGACGGATAAGGCAAGAAAATAAGGGTGACTTGAGTTATAATATTTTATTATAAAGTGCGAAAATAAAATAAAACATTATAACATCACTTATAATAAATTATTATGGACTTAATGACAATTTAAAAATAGAAAAAACAAACAAAAGGGAAAAGCACTTAGAAAAAATAAATTATCCATAGAAAAGTGTGACTTGCTTATGGAGCAAAAAGAAATGGGAAAAAAGGCAACATATAGAAAAATCATATGGGCCAAAGTTATTTGCCTCTAGAAAAATGTGACTTGCATTAGGAAGGGAAAATGGATGGAAAAGGGCATTTAATGAGGAAAAATATGATTGGTTATTGGAGGTGGCCATTAGGCCCAATTCTTCTATTTAAGCAATGGGACTTGCTTGGAGAAGACACACTTGAATATTTCTCCATTTCTGATTTTGTATGAAGCTTTCAGCTTTGTCTATTTTATTTCTAAAGACGAAACCCTTTAGAAATACACTCTTGAGGAAGAAAACCATCCAAGGGTTCAAGGGGATTCTCATCTTGGAGTTTCCATTGTGCTTCAATAGATTGGCAAGTATTTTTGTTTCTTTCCAGCAGTTGATTGGAGGTTTGCAGATTTTTGGATCAAGGGCTTCGCAGCTATGTCTTTTGCTATTTATCTTATGTGGAGCAACCCACTTCTTGGCAAATTTGGAATATTTTAAGGTTGTTTTTTATCTGTTTTGGATAGCCATCAATAAAGCTGATTAGAGGTCGAATCTGGTCGCTTTTAAATACTTTTGGTGTTCAAAGGTACAATCTTTATTAATTTATTAGTACAGCCTGTTTTGCTGATTTAATAAAATAATATCAGCCTCTTTGCACCTCTAAATCTGTATGTTTCTTCATGTTTTGGTCTCATAAATGCAATATGTCAAAGTGGAGTGAAATTCTCTTATTATAAAGGTAGATTTTTATATGTTTTATGGTATGCCCTAGTAGCATTTTCTAGAAGAAATTTCAGATCTGCAGAGTTTGGTTTGATCTATATTTTATAAATTTACATTTTGGGTTTGGATTTGCCAAAAATCCAACTTGGGTGCAAAGTGTTCCATTTGGGGACATTACAGTGGTATCAGAGCATGAAATCCTCCCATCCTGTGAGGAAAAGAAAGAAAAATCAGATCTGAATGCAACCAAGGAAAAAATGAAGTGGACCCAAGTCCCTTTCTTTGATGGAACTGAGGAAATCTCTGCGAGATCTTGGTTGAAAGAATTTGAGACATTCTTGTGTTATAATCCTATGTGTCAGGATGATGCCCTCATGCTCATCTCTAGATACATGGATGGAATAACACACAAATAGTGGTACCAAACGTTGAAGACCCAAGGAGTTGAATCCTTTGCTTCACTTGTTGATTTCTCACAAAGGTTTCTAAAAAGATTTGATGTGCAGGATAGTAAGGATGAGCAAGGAAGTGAAATCATGGAGTCCACCCCTATGAAGGACGAAAATCCAAATCCACAAGTTGATGAGTAGAGTTTGGTCATGAAAGCCCAAATTCTAAGTGAAGGGATTTCAATACGGGAGGAGATACATGAGGAGCAAATTGCACGGATCAAGGATTGTGTGGAAAAAGGTATGTCATCTTGTTTATTGCAGCAGTTGTCTCATAAGGATTTTCAGCCCATTGTTGACAAGAATGTTAAGGAATTGGTACAACAAAGTCAAATTATTATGAAGACAAAGAATGGTGAAGACCTTGATGGTACTCCAAGGTATGAAAGGAGTCATAATGGATCATATTTATTGTTGCATAGTAAACCATTTTAGATTTGTTTAATTCATGAGAAGTATGGCAATGCAAATTGTAAAATAAAGCATGTGGATCCCTGATCCAAATTCATGAATGTGGACATTATTAGAGCTACATATTTTTGCAATAGCTCTCTCATTTGACGATTATGAGTGGCACAGTGTCGGGCTTTTGGATCACTTCAGCATGGTTTGTCTCTTGTGCATGGCACTTGGACAAACAAGTTGCAATTGCTTGAGGGCAAGCAATTTTGGGAAGGGAGGATTGTAATATCCCCTTCCCAATCGAAGACCCTTAGCCTATTTTGTCTACCCGACGGCTAAGGGAAGAAAATAAGGGTGACTTAAGTTATAATATTTTATTATAAAGTGCAAAAATAAAATAAAACATTATAAAAACACTTATAATAAATTATTATGGACTTAATGACAAATTAAAAATAGAAAAAACAAACAAAAGAGAAAAGCACTTACAAAAATAAATTATCCATGGAAAAGTGCGACTTGCTTAGGGAGCAAAAAGAAATGGGAAAAAGGCAACATATAGAAAAAAACATATGGGCCAAAGTTATTTCCTCTAGAAAAATGCGACTTGCATTAGGAAGACAAAATGGAGGGAAAAGGGCATTTAATGAGGAAAAAGATGATTGGTTGTTGGAGGTGGCCATTAGGCCCAATTCTTCTATTTAAGCAATGGGATTTGCTTGGAGAAGACACACTTGAATATTTCTCTCATTTCTGATTTTGTATGAAGCTTTCAGCTTTGTCTATTTTATTTCTAAAGACGAAACCCTTTAGAAATACACTCTTGAGGACGAAAACCCTCCAAGAGTTCAAGGGGATTCTCCACCTTGGGGTTTCCATTGTGCTTCAGTGGATTAGCAAGTATTTTCTGTTTATTTCCAGTAGTTGATTGAAGGAGGTTTGTAGATTTTTGAATCGGGGGTTTTGCAGTTGTCTTTTCCTATTTATCTTATGTGGAGCGACCCACTTCTTGGCAAATCTGGAATGTTTGAAGGTTGTTTTTGATCTGTTTTGGACAGCCATCAATAAAGCTGATTTTTAGAGGTCGAATCTGATCATTTTCAAAAAAATTGGTGTTCAAAGGTACCATCTTTATTAATTTATAAGTGCAGCCTGTTTTGCTGATTTAATAAAATAATATCAGCCTCTTTGCACCTCTAAATCTGTATGTTTCTTCATGTTTTGGTCTCATAAATGGAATATGTCAAAGTGGAGTGAAAATCTCTTATTATAAAGGCAGATTTTTATATGTTTTATGTTATGCCCTAGTCGCATTTTCTAGAAGAAATTTCAGATCTGCAAATTTGGATTGATCTATATTTTATAAATTTACATTTTGGGTTTGGATTTGCCAAAAATCCATATTGGGTGCAAAGTGTTCCAAACATTACATAATAGGCCTACCAATTCTCATTCTGGTTGGTTGGGAAGTGCTCACTCGATCCACTCATGCTAGGCACAAAGCCTGCATATCAGTTCACAATTTTTGATGTTACGATTATCTCCAAGGCAAGGCCGAAGGTGAATCCCTTTGGCAATGCGAAACCACAAGACATATCATTGGAACAAAACAAAAAGGATTATCAAAAGACGATAGACGACGGCGTGGTAAAATATCAAGACAAATATTTGGAGTTGCACAATGTTTTAAAGTTTAAAATTTAGAAATGGATAAAATATTTCTTCGTGTAATGAGATTGATGTATTTTAAAATTGATCACCATCTTAGATATTCATAAGAAGTTATTCTAATCCCAATCTCTGCATAAAAATCCACAGTGATGACATTGTGATCCTAAATGAGTATGTCAATGATCTTTCCATCAATGGAAGCGAGGCCAACACAATTTAAACGGCGAAATTGGATATTTGTTATGTTTTTGAAATGACAGATCTAGGCTTCCTACATTATTCTTTAAAAGTAGAATTTTATCAATTTGATCATACTATTTTTGTATCACAAACTAAGTATGCCAACCCGCTTGTGGAAAAATTCAGGATGACTGAATGTAATCCAACATCTACACCTATGGAAGTTGGGATAAAACTCTCAACTTACATTGATCTACCACCAGTCAATGAATCAATTGGTGGGTAGGTTGATTTATCTTACTACCACTCGACCAGACTTATGTTTGTAGTGAGTTGTCTTTCCCAATTCATGTCTAAGCCACAACAACAGTGGCAAGCTGCAAAACGAGTCCTTCGATAAGTCAAAGGAACCCTTGACGTTGGCATTCTATATCAAAGATCTACAGACTTCATGCTATCCAAATGTACTGATTTCAATGGGGCTAGATTAGTTGATACTAGGAGGTCTACAATAGGATATGTTTTCACTCTTGGTTCTTGTAATTTCTTGGTGTAGCAAGCTACAACATACGATTGACTTATCTTCCACTGAGGCAGAATATAAGGCGGTCATCAGTAGGAGGCCGGGGGTGAGGAGACGGGGACAGAGGGAGGGAGTGAGGAGAAATTATATAAATAAGAATATAATCAGGTAAACTAATGGTTGTTTATGTTTGCTAAAATAGGTAGATTGGTTCACATATACAAGCATGTAGTCATTTGTTTGTTTGTGTATTTTTTACACAAGTCTGGTGTTTGTTATGGGCTGCCAGCTTATAAATAGCATCCATTATGCAATGTGATTCACAGTTTGTGCAACAAAGTTAATAGGCTCATCTTGACCAATAAGGACTTTTTTCCCCCTCCTTTACCAACGGTTCAGCAAATATATCCAAGCAAAGTGAAGTTGATTCAATTGATTGATGCATCACCTTAGGAATTGCTATGTCCAAGACAGGAACCTATTGTTATAGCTAGCAAAACTCTGAATCTGAATTCTGAAATTTTGAAATCCAAACCAGATATTTGGAGTCTACAACTCTGATACTACTACTGAGATCCAAATTGCAAAACATCTGTAACTGCTGTGAACCTTAAAAAAATCTAAAAATAATATTGAACAGAAATCTGCAACTGGAATCAGATTGCAAATTGTAATTGCCGTAAAATCTGAACTAAAGAAAAATATGAAAAAAAAATCTTTTTATCCTTCTTTTGACTGATATTTGAAATATCTAGAAATGAGTTAGAATATTTGGACAACAAAGGGGAGGCACCAAAGCTGGCAAGAAAACGACTAGAATTTTATTCAAATTCAAACAGCATTTTTGACAACATGCAAAATAATGGAAACTTTCAAAGAAGGTATATGTGCCAATTAATGCCTGGGTTAAAAACAGTATAGGTGTTACACTTGGCAAAGAATGGTCCTTCTGCAAACCATCTCCACACAACAATTCCCTGACCTCCAAGTCAATCCAGACCTTACAGCTTAAAGAAGGTTTATAACTTGTTTCTTTTAAATTAGACAATTGCAACTCCATTTTGACAAGACTATTGTAACTTCCTATGAAATCTAAGATACTTTGCAACTCTCGCATTACTCTGTGCAACTCCTTGTGGCAAGATTCCTAGTAACTTCATTATAACCCAAACAACAAGATTCTTTGTAACTCCTATCATATTGTCATGACAAAGAAATATTCTTGATTTATTAGTCTATGACTATATTTTGAGTAAACTTTCTATAACAAATAAAAAATGGATACTTTTCTCTCTAAATGCAAACTAGGATCACAACAATGTTCCCTCCTTGCTTGCCCCTAAATCAATAAGAATGATTTCTTTGGCTTTATATAGTCGTAATCCATAAGGTAGTCCTGAACAACATCCTTAATAACTTGTTTAACCATTGTTTAACAAATTGTTTGATCGATAAAATTGCAAAGGACAACCAACAAGGTGATGTAAAAAAAGAAAAAGAAAAGAAAGCGACTATGAGACAAATAAATACATATACATTAAGAAGACAAGTAAACCCAGGAAAATAGAAATTAAGAACTAAGATGTTACAATAGAATGCAATACAAGACAACCATCCGAGGGTACAACAGAGCCAGTAGTCATAAGTATCTGTAACAACAAGATAAACTGACAATCATTAACCACTAAGAAGTCCCCAATGCATGTATGATGATAGAAAGGCGAGTCCTAATTCAGGGTACTTGGAGGTGTCAATTTATCACCATGAAGGATAGTACAAGCTAACCTAAATGGCCCCAAACTAATATAGCATTATCTAATCATTCTTCATGAGTGAACCTATTACCTTAGTCCCTGTGCTGGTACTTTTGATCCAATTCAATCATGAAAAAAGTTTATGTGCTAGTTCACTGATCATAGACATCAACTTATTATTGGACTGGCAGTGACTCTAATGGCAAATTTAAACATAAGATAGTTATATAGCATTGGAAGGCTCTCAGGATATGATTCACAGTGATGTAAAATTCATGGTATTATAGTGCCCCGGTTTTTCTTGAATCAATTTGGTTTTTCCAGTGATCTTGGATTCTTGCATTGTGTTATGGCTTAAGAAGGGCGTGCAATGGTCTCACATGGTTGATTAGTTTGAACGTATGCTTGTTATACATCTTCAAAAAGCTCTTAAAATACTTTACAATGATGTATAGTCTATGCCATTATGATGATTATACAGTTTCTCTATCTTAGGAATCATGCATTATAACAAATTCACAGCCAACATCCAACCTTTCCTCATTGCTTGTTAATTATACTTGTATGTGGTTCTATGAAACCTTGTTTAGTTCCCAAGCTAGCAAGGAAAACCCACCCTTATACAACCTAACACCACTTCTCTGGAGGAACAAAAGTCCCACATCAAGCATCCAACAGTTTTCTCAGTAAAGGTTGAACATGAACTCCACTTATAAGAAAATGTTCAGAATATAGATGATATAAGAATCTGGAAACCAAAGGACCTGATAAGAAGGGAACCCCCACTCCCCCTAAAAGAACAATCCCCTCAGTTTTGAAGATAGAGAGCTAAAGGAGGTTGTCCATGTTCTTGACAAGCAATTGCATGAGGCTATGATGCCAGCAGTTTCATCCATGAACAACTGAACATGGCTTTACGAGAGATCTACTCAAGATGCTGTGGGAGGCCTGGTGGGTCAACAAAAATGAGGAAGAAAATCTCATCTAATTGTGGAGGAAGATCAATATCCTTATGTCGAAAAGTTACTTATTGGTGTACAGATCCTCAAAGAAACTTTGAAGGATTGGGAAAAGAAGATTCGGTTGTTAGAAAAGAAAGAAAAGCGTAGGATTAAAACGCTGCTGGGAGAGAAGAAGATGACATGGATTTCAACATAGTGAGGGATGGTCTTCTGTCCCACAGACTTTTTGTTGCCTCTTGGACATTATGGGTCGTGTCCTGGTAGGACCTCTCAAAAGACTGTAGCCTTCTGGACATTATAGGTCGTGTTAATGCCTCTCACAAGACCATCTTCAACTTTAAAAACGTATTTGAGAGAAACTGGTTATGACACCCTATATAATATATCAGAATCCCTGGCTGAATTCAGTAGCAAATGCTAGATTCCACCATCTTGTTCCTCTGCCATAGGGGAACCATGACGATATTGTGAATTCTAAACCACTTGATCGTGATGTTGTACATCCTAGTAATTTGGGAAGTGTTGGAGTTGGCCCAGTGCATGGATGTCGGTTTTGTTCTAGTTGGAGATTAATCTTTATTAGGAATATAAAATATCCTAAAGTTATGTATTATTTATTTCCATATGAAATTAAGTCATATAATCCAGGGAATATGAGGAGGTATATAGCCTTCACCTCTTTTATCCTACTAGGGATATTCCTCATTATGAAGAATATTGGAATTATGTAATGTCCCTTATTGGGACTTCAACTGAAAAAGAAGGAAATCACACAAACCCCAATATTATTAAATTCTGATTTTAGACCAACAAACTAAATTTTATGACAGCTGGAAATCAGCAGTCTGATTTTTATAACAGCAGTCCAAAAATGAAGGAAAATCACTTGAAACTCATCAAATAATCCAACCAAAATATAGATAAGTATTTTAGGAAGTATTTAAGCCACTTTCCAATATGAAACTTGATTGAAAACACAGCTGGAAAATTAATTAAATGCAGCAGAAGTACAACTCAAAGAAATTATGAAATGAAGGGTTTCCAAACCCCAAATTCCACAAAATATGATTGTTTCCAGCCTTATAAATTATGAGGAGTCCAAATATGAAAGAAAATCTGAATTTCGTGCCCTAGAAGGCACCCAACACCCACTCAACCCAAGTCACTCCCTCTAGGGAGAGCTCTAAAATGCATGCAAACCCTTGTAGATGTCTTCCTTGATCTTCTAATGTCCAAATCTACAAGAGGTCTTCAAAGTTGTCTTCACTTCACCCAAAATTGGAGGGTTTTCGTCCTCCAACCAGCCACAAGGAAGGTTTTCGTCTTCCTTGGAAAAAGCCACACTAATGGATTGTCGCCCAAAAGTGGAATGACAATGAGCAATCAGCCCAAAGATCAAGTGTAGAGAAAATGCATCAAGATTGATGATGAAAATGAAGTTATTGATCTCCTTTTACATCCCTCATTTGGCGTCAAAAGCCAAAATAGAAGGACCAACCTCATAAAGCTTCTCGGGGCTTTTAATTTGCTTTCAAAACTCCTCCAACCCAACCAACCTGACTAAATAAAGAAAACACTAAAGAAAACATTAAAAAATAGTCAAAGAAAAATGAAATGGGAATGCAATTCCTTCCCTAGCTTTTTCAACTTCATTGCCACGGAAAGGGAATGACAAGAAGTCCATAGTTAGGCTTAAGTTGAAAAAGGGGTCATTACAAATTACATGTAATGTCCCCAAATGGACATATTCTTACCCCAGATGGATTTCCGCAATTCCCACTAGGGCCAAATCTGATTAATCCAAAAAGCCAAAAATCTCAATTACTATCAAACTGAAATTCAGAATGAAATTAGGCCACAAACTGAATATTTTCCAAAAACCCTAGTTCGCTGCCCTAGGCCAGCAATTTAGCAAAAATAGTTTTTTCCACCTCAAAATACCTCCAAAATTATGAAAATTTGTTTGCAAGTAGATAATGAATAATCAGAATAGGATCTCCAATCAGATTCGAAAAAATATTAATTCTGGAATTTATTAGGGCAAAAACGCAGCAGAACTTGTAAATTCAATAACTTGCAAAATACTCCAAATTTCTAGGCAAATGATAGCTCAAATTGAAGCTTGAAAAATAAGTTTTCCAATGAACCCAAAATCAGAATTTTTCAATGGCGGGAAGGCATCCAAAACGGATCTGCAATTTTGGAACAATGTAGATAAACCCTAGTTGTAAGTGAAAGCTGGAAATACAATTTCGCCCCACTTAGGAAAGGCCCAAAAACACCTCAAAACTGATCAAACACTTCAGATCTGATCTCTCCTTGAATTTAGCTTGAAATCGATGCCCTAGCAATGCAAAAACTAGAAATGGAAGCTTCAACAACACTCCCAACAAACATGCAATATTCAGCCCTTGTAGGTCTTCAAACAACTCACGAACCGGCAGCAATAAGTCTTCAACAATTGCTGGAAAACTACTGGAAAACACAGATAACTCCTTGAATCTTGATCCTCAATGGAAACCCCTAAATGGAGAATCCTCACAACATAGAAGAAGAGTTTTCGTTCTCCTTCTAGATCTCAAGAGGGTTTTCGTCCTCTAGAGAATACTTCAATGGGTTTTCGTCCTTTGAAGTATTTTTGCAAAGCTCTCAAGCTCAGACAAAAATCAGAATTTGTATAAAATAAAAGATGCTTTACAAAGCCAAATACACTTGCTTTTATAGGAAAACTTGGCTTAGTAGCCACCCACAACCACCAATCAAATGTCTTTTCCCACATTTAATTTTTTTTTGGCATTTAACTCATCCCCAACATGGGTCGCATTTTTCCCTTAGGGAAATAAAAACATAAAGTGACTTCTTTTATTTTTCTTTTTCTAATTTCACTTTATTTTTCTCTTTTATTTTTATTAAGACATTAATAAATTAATATAAATGTTTTTCATAAAGTTTCTTTTATGCATTTTATAATAATTTATTAAGACTATAGTTTCCTTTTTAACACCCCTTAGCCGTCGGGAAACAAAATTGGGCTAAGGGTCTTCGACATGTTATTTTGGAGAAAGGGACATTTCAGTCCTCCCTTCCCCAAATTGCTTGCCCTCAAGCAATTTCAAGCTCATGTGTCCAAGTGCCATGACCAAGAAAGAGGACATGATGTAGCACTCTCAAAGTCTTGCTCCGGTACCGGTCAAATGGGAGATCACTTGACCCTCTAAGCTTACGCTCCTGCTGCACTTTGGCCAAATCAAAATATTGGCCACCTTCTTCCTTGCTTGTGATTCTACACACAGAGAAAACAACGTAGAAAAAACATGAGTGTCGAACAACACTTTTTCAACCTCTTCATCATGTCTCCTAATCATGTCACAAATTCTCCCCCAAAGGTGGCATCCTCAAGATTTACTTTTGTTGTCATAATCTTTTTCTCTACTCTCAAGATGGCTAGTGACAATTTTCCTTGCATGTGCCACCGCAATTCAATCCTTTAGCAAACTGTTTTTGATATCTACAGCTGTAATAACTTCTTTCCAATCAGCTGTTATGTGAAAGGGCATCCCACAATGTGGTTCCTCAAGGTCTGCTTCAGATTTCACCCTTTCCCTCTTGCCTTGAATTCTGATTTTTTATTTTCACCACTGAATTTCAGTTTGTCAACATGGTGAATGAGGGCAAGTATCCCAAAAGATGGTAACCAATGTACCCAATGAATGGTTTCAACTTCAAATAACTCAATTGTACAAAAACCTTCATGTACCTCATATCTCTTGTCATACCAATTGATTCCCGTCATGAGAGAAGACAACACATCTGAAATAGCATAATTGGGGCTGCTCATCATACCTTTGTAACTCGGAATTTCTAATATAGGATCAGCACTTTCATTCTCCTTAGCTTCTTCAATCCGAGCATCATCTTCCACCTTAAAATCATGCAACCATTGTGTCCCTCTAGCAAACTCAACCACAACAAATATATCACATACCTTGGTGCCCTTCATCTTCCCATGACTATAGCTTGTCGTCCCCAAAATATTCTTCTCTAATACATGCTTCTTAACTGAATCCAAAACAATATGAAGGAAGACTGTGGTTGTCCTATCTAACATACCTTGGAACTTGATTAGGGAATAATCATTTGCAACCATCCAAACATGTGCATGTTGTCCAATAGGATAGAAATATGGCAGCAGCATAGGAGAAATCAAAAACTCAAAATATGGTAACCACTCTCATACCTTAGGATGTAAGTCATGAATACTCCTTGAATTCAACTCCTCTTCATTAACAGCAAGTTGCACCTTGATTCTTTGAGAACTTTGAGGACCAAATGCCCCCACTAACCCTTCCAAGGGTTCCCCATGTAGCTGATATAAAAATCAGTCATGGGCCCCATTAATGAAGCTCTATCACCTCCCGTTATGACTACTGTTATGGGCAGACCAGCAAGCTGAAAATGATCAAAAATGTTTCCTTACCATGAATTGGTAATCTTGACTTTCCTTCAACCTCATGCCCTCTTGCCAAGTGATCATAGATAGGTAACCAAGGATCCTTATAGCTGTAGCATGATGTTTCCTTCCAAAACTCAGCCCGGATTTTGTCTTCTATGATAGCATAATACTTATGATATCCAACATATTGCCATGACAAAATATGATAGAAAAAATCTTTGTTATGAAGATAATCAGCTCTCTTACCCTTTGTGGCGGACAGAAAACCAGCATTAGTACCTTGAGAGGTACTCTCCCTTCTTGCACCGGAGTCTCCAAAGAAGAAACCATGCTTGCCCACACTTGTACTCTCAAAAGATAATTCTGAATTCCTTCTTTCCCTTATGAAATCAATCACAAAGTTTTCAAAATCAGAATTGGTAACTTTGGACAAATGCAACATATTACCTGGATCCCATACCTTATAATGCCCATGAAGGTCTTCATCACTCTTTGTCTTCATGATGACTTGACTTTGATGTACCAAATCCTTAGCATTCTTATCCACAACAGGTTGAATACCATCATGATAAAACTGTTGTAATGATATAGGATGAAGATGATGAAATAAATCCTTGCTACTCCTAACCTCCTTATAAAGAAGATCATCAAAAGGTTTACCTTCTATTGTTGATTTAGAAACCTCCAAAACAACACCATCCCTATTGTGACTTATGATTTCAGACACAACACAAGAATCAACACTCTTCACAATTTCATGCCCATCAATACTATGGCTTGGTAAATCCATCCCATATGACAATGACTCATTGATATGTACCTTTGGAACTGAAACATCTTTTTCAACTTTGCATCCAACAATTAGTGTTTGTTCCTCACTAATACAATTATTTTGCTCATTAGGAGTCATACCTTTTTCCTTGAAGCCTCTTCTTCTTCACTTTGCATGGTGGAATACTCTATGGGCTGATTTCTCTCCAATTTTTGCATGGTAATTTTCTCCTGTTGATATCTTCTATTTTTCCTTGTGCCTTTGCTATCTTTCAACTCACAAAAATCTTCGAAGGTCAACATAGCTCTTACCTTGGAACTGAGTGTTGCATACTCTTTTCCCCATATCTCCATGTCATCATCCTCAACTGGTTGTTCCTCCTTTTGGAGAAACTTGGCTCTGCAAAACTGATGTGGAGGCTTGGCGGATGTTCTAACTGATCTAGTAGAGCTTCCTTCACCCTTGTTGCCTTGATTTCCTTGAGAGCTTGGTATGGCAGTACTCATCCCCTATATAGATCTGCTCAAATCAGCAAAGGCTCCTATAACGGAGTCTCTTAGATCTCTTTGAGCATCCACCCAACAGGTTTGCAACTCTTTGTGGCCTCTGGTGATCACTTCATTCAGATAGCTTATCTTATCTGTAGTAGGAGCTCTCTGATAATGCTCTTCCATGGTCTTCTTCTTTGTCTTCAAATCTGATTTTTTTCTCTTCACAGGCTGGGAGAATACACTCGCTGCTCGATACCACTGTAATGTCCCCAAATGGACATATTCTTACCCTAGATGGATTTCCCACAATTCCCACTAGGGCCAAATCTAATTAATCCAAAAAGCCAAAAATCTCAATTACTATCAAATTGAAATTCAAAATGAAATTAGGCCACAAACTAAATATTTTCCAGAAAACCCTAGTTCGCTGCCCTAGGCCAGCGATTTAGCAAATATAGTTTTTTCCACCTCAAAATACCTCCAAAAATTATGAAAATTTGTTTGCAAGTAGATAATGAATAATCAAAATAGGATCTCCAATCAAATTCAAAAAAATATTAATTCTAGAATTTATTAGGGCAAAAACACAGCAAAACTTGTAAATTCAATAACTTGCAAAATACTCCAAATTTTTGGGCAAATGATAGCTCAAACTGAAGCTTGAAAAATAAGTTTTCCAATGAACCCAAAATCAAAAATTTCAATGGCGGGAAGGCATCCAAAATGGATCTGCAATTCTGGAACAATGTAGATAAACCCTAGCTGTAAGTGAAAGCTGGAAATACAATTTCGCCCCACTTAGGAAAGGCCCAAAAACACCTCAAAACTGATCAAACACTTCAGATCTGATCTCTCCTTGAATTTAGCTTGAAATCGATGCCCTAGCAATGCAAAAACTGGAAATGGAAGCTTCAACAACACTCCCAACAAACATGCAATATTCAGCCCTTGTAGGTCTTCAAACAACTCACGAACCGGCAACAATAAGTCTTCAACAACTGCTAGAAAACTATTGGAAAACACAGATAACTCCTTGAATCTTGATCCTCAATGGAAACCCCTGAATGGAGAATCCTCACAACATAGAAGAAGAGTTTTCATTCTCCTTCTAGATCTCTAGAGGGTTTTTGTCCTCTAGAGAATACTTCAATGGGCTTTTGTCCTTTCTAGTATTTTCAAAGCTCTCAAGCTCAGACAAAAATCAGAATTTGTATAAAATAAAAGAGATGCTTTACAAAGCCAAGTACACTTGCTTTTATAGGAAAACTTGGCTTAGTAGCCACCCACCAATCAAATGCCTTTTCCCACATTTAATTTTTTTGGCATTTAACTCATCCCCAACATGGGTCGCATTTTTCCCCTAGGGAAATAAAAACATAAAGTGACTTCTTTTATTTTTCTTTTTCTAATTTCACTTTATCTTCTCTTTTTTTTTTATTAAGTCATTAATAAATTAATATAAGTGCTTTTTATAAAGTTTATTTTTATGCACTTTATAATAATTTATTAAGACTATAGTTTCCCTTTTTAACACCCCTTAGCCGTCGGGAAACAAAATTGGGCTAAGGGTCTTCAACATGTTATTTTGGAGAAAGGGACATTTCATCACATTTTAAATGTAACTACTTTCCAGCCACTTTTACTACATGGGAAATAAGGGCATTAAGCACAAACTTAGACGGTTGTCTAAGGCAATGATTTGAGTTACTTTGAGACTTCATTTTCTCTTCACTACATTTACAAGGTGCACGGGTCTCTCTATGACTTCTTTTAGAAATTTTCTTAAGGCTTCCTTTAGTGCTTCTATGAATTTTATTATCTTCTCTCTCTTATTCTCTCTTAAAAGCTTATTGCACAATGTGATATCTTGCAACTGTTTTGGACCAACTCTTAAAAATGCATGAGGTTTTTTCCCATTTACTGATTTCCCGAATTGACAAATCTTGTATCTCAACATTTTCAAGATATGATCTTTATGATAACTTGTTTTATTGCATATTTTCATTAAGGATTCATTGTTTTAGTAGTTGATCATGGAATTACTGCTTTCAATTCTCGATTCCTAATGTGGGGCTGGAATTTGAAACCTTTAATGCGCTTTTTAATTTTGTACGAAGTATTTTAAAACTTAGCTACTTTAATTATTTTTGGCAGGTCACCACAACAGTCATTTTTGTTTAGTGATAATAGATATGATAATCCATTTGTTAGGATCAGTAGTGATTACTGATTTTGTTTACCAAAACTTTGTGGGCAAGTAGACTGGCCTGTGCCTGTACTTGGCTTATTACACTGCTTAATGTTGGTAGCTATAGCCCATATCTATTTAGAAAGCTTCCAGAAAAGTTTTTTGTGAAGCTCAATTTTTCACAGTAATGATGGTTATGCAGTAATATATATCGTGGGTTTTTTTCCTGTGTTCAAAAAATAATAATTTGATGGAATCATGTCCTAAACCCAGAATATATTGTGTTTTCTGCCTCTGTTCAAAGAAATAAAAAATAAGGAATCACGTGCTAACCCCAGCAGATGCAACTCTCAGTTCCAAGTCACGGTTGTAGTGCTCATACAGATATTGTCCAAACTCAATACCTTCCTTTCCCTCTGCCTTCAAGCGAGACAAGCAGAGCCATGTGTGAAGCACCAGCAATGCAAAAGTCGTTCGGAAACACTTTTCCAAATTGAATGCTGCAAATATTGAAACAAAAAAACTTAATTATATCAAAATAGAATTAGTTCAATGAAAGCACAAAAAGCATACAGACTCAAATTTCAGGGGATATCAAAGGTTCATCTCTCCGTATGTATAAAAGTTAAAAGAAAGATACAGCTAAAGCTAGAAAGAAATTTGGGTACTCCAAGTTGTCTTTCTAAATAAAATTAAACAAGAAAAACGACATAATTTGTTTCTTGATAAGTAAAGAGACTTTATATTGATAACAGTAGAAAAACACCAATTGATATAAATGTAACAATAATGTCCATAAATCAAATGATGATGGGTTACAAAACTTGAAAAAAAAAACCATACAACCTAGGTGATGCGCTTACATATTTGTAAGTTCCTGAGTAAACTTCATTGCAGGCTGGCACATTAGAACACAGAATTTTCTCCTTGTAACTATATATAACCACAAATTCGGGTAAAATAATAGACAAATAATGAGAGAAATAACAGTGAACTTAGAAGATAGAAACATAAATGGGCATCAACATAAGAAGCATTTGACACTATTCAGTTTTTCCGAACTATTACCTTTCAGAGAGTTTGACATGAACCGCAAAATTACCATCCCAAGAAAGATAAGGAGCATTAATTGAGAAGAAAATTAAACCACAAATTTGACTACAAAAACTAATAGCATATGTCTGTTGGTGAGAGCGGCTGCAAGTGAGAAAAAAAAATCACAGCTTTGGATACAGAAGATTTATTGAAATATGTGTAATATTTATTGGTGCCAATACCAATACCATGATTTAGATTTCGTTGAGATTTGGCATCATCTAAGGTGGATGTAAGACTATCAAAATTTAAATTCAAGATGCCTGGTAGATCGTAAAGAAGTTGGAAGAGAATGATGACTGATCTCGAAACTCATAGATGGATATATCTGCAACAAGTAATAGACAAAAGATGAATCTGCCTGTCGGGAATATATAAACACTTATAGTTACACAACCAAGTGTATTTGAAACATGCATGCATGAAAGGAGACAAGTGTAATGGAAGCACATAAAATGCATGGAGACAGAAGATGTCATTGTCCCAGTAAATAAGTACCAAGATAGCTGGTGTTTGTAGATGTGCTTGATTTGCTTGATATGTTTTATATAAGCATTAGAGAATTGCATCTGGTCAAAAATCAAAACCAGAATGAAAGTTAACCAGATAACTCTGAATGTTAATCAGTAAAAATCTTTGTTCATGTATGGGTATCAAAGATTAAACACAAATACTCAAGTATCTTAATGATTTTACCAGATGAACGGAACACGAACAGACAGAGGTATGAACCTTTTGCATATAGGACTCCAGTTGAAAATTGCACACTAAAACAGCTGCACCCTAGCAATTGACTGGTGGGTTTATAAAACTCAGATTCTAGGAAAGGAGCCCCTAGGACTAGAATTTAGAGTTATCAATCTAATAATGGACAGACGCCCATGAAATGGAAATCAAAGAAAAAAGAAAAATATGACCTGGATTTTTTACGTACATAAGCAGCAATCATGTGCTAGTTATACCAGATAGTCACAAAAGTCATCCTACTAATACATAAGTTACCCTAACGGTTCTGTGCCGTAAAAGATCCAAACATTATAAATAAACATCTGCATTTGTTACTAGGTGATTCTAGTAGGTTCCTATAGTATACAGGTCTACTGACCCTCCTTACCTTCTACATTGTATATAAACTATTCGAGGTTGTTAGGAATATTCTTATTTATTACTCACATGGGTGAGTTAGTTGTATTGAGTAGTTTGTTTTATTTCGTTTATGTGAGTTATAACAACTCACATAACAATAGTTATAGATCCGCTATTTTAGCACTTAACTCCTTATTCTAAGGAGATGTAGTGCCTATTTATTTGCAATATGTTTTCTCAAATGTAATACACAGTTTTTTTATTGTGATGAACTCTGTACCAGATTTCATTTGGCATCAGAGCATGGACGACTTGTACCTGTGATGGAGGCAATGTATATTCCTTATTATCCCGTGTATTAACTCCATATCAATTAGTTTGTGTCTGCTAGAACTCTCCATACGGCTGTGTTGGTTCCTCAAGGTTTGGAGCCCCTTTCCTCGGGAGTGACTAAGGTTATGTTGTCATGCAAATGTGTAGCATGAAAAATTCAAACTTCCAAGCATGACAACTAAGCCAAATTTGAAAAATTTGTTCTTGAGTCTTCCGAATCCCTCTCCCGGTCATTTTGTCTTCTATGTCAGAACCATATTGACCTTGCAGGTACTTCTGATATGATGAAAAAGCATGTGCAGGTGTTTGAAATAGTGTGAAAAGATCAACAATTCCATCCAGTGACGAACTTATGAAGGCTAGTTCTCCGATAGGCTTGGAAAGGCTAATTTTGGCCTTTTCAGGACAGTGTGCATCCTCTAGGACAGATCTTAAGGCCCACAATCATCTGGAGGTGGTATTGGAGAGTTTTGACAGTGATGGAGCTGGTTTAGGAAGATTTAGGGAAGTTTTGGAGGTTTGGGAATAGTTGTTGTGAAAGCAAGTTTTTCAGGGGTGAGGAGCATGCAGTCAAAATCGGTACCTGAACTTCTGCGGAGGATTCTGAGAGTTCTGTAATGAATTGAAAAGCAAACAAATAGTCATTGGAAAGCTTAAAGAGTTCTCTACATGGTGGAATCATAACATCTTTCACAAGACTTGATGGATTCTCATGACAACTCAGTTTTGGCAGACACACCTTGCTGTCCCGAAGAAAAAGGGGCCAATTTTTGGAGTTGCAAGCAAAATTGAGGTTTGGGACCCATCCCATTGTTCTTGAAATGGTCTTGAGAGTCAAAATCATATAAAGTTTCATGAGAAAAGACCATCTGGAGCTCGGGAATCGCTTCGTCAAGTTGTCTCTCTTGTAGGTGTGTTTCTCACAGTTAGTCATTTTTTGGGTGGACACATGTCACCTCCTGGTGCATAGCGGAATTTTGTGTCCCTCTTGTCCCTTTCCCAAGGGGACAGAGGGGACACAAAAATGCGCCTCCTCGGCTCTCCCCCGGTCCTCCACATCACCAACTTTCAGCCCTGAGTGCTAAACTGGCTAAAACCCTTCTCCCCAAGATTGCATCACGCAGTGACACTTGGCATGATTAGGTTGAGGCGCATTTTCTTGCACCTCTTGTCCCCATTCCCAAGGGGACATAGGGGACACAAAAATGCGCCCCTCTCTAGCCCCTCTTCAAGGTTTTCCATGTGACAGGATGATGACTCCCAGGAGCTAGGGCACGCTTTCCTCCATCTCTCCATCCTTGCATCTGAAGGCGTCACTTGTCCTCATCTAGTGAGGGTGCATTTTTTTGTCCCCATTCCCAAGGGGACATGGGGGACACAAAAATGCGCCCTCACCCAAGCTTCCAAACCCTAATTTTTGCCCTAGGCAGCTTCTACCTCATCCGTGAAGAAAATTGATTGTCGGGAAGCTATAAAACATGAACAAACTAAATGTCAAGCTCATTTCTCCTCACAATTCGACCTTCCATCCATATTTGAGGCCATAAAACCTGCAAATTCATGAGAAATCCCCTGATATGTTGCCCATCAAATTCCGTACCATCCATGATTGCAAAAAAAACGAAGCTTTTCTCATAGTTCTTCATCGAAAACCAGATTGCACCAATGTTTGAATTGAGTTTTATTCCTCC
Organism: Taxus wallichiana var. yunnanensis; assembly: GCA_018340775.1. NCBI lineage: Eukaryota > Viridiplantae > Streptophyta > Pinopsida > Cupressales > Taxaceae > Taxus > Taxus wallichiana. The sequence continues at coordinate 586,089 of JADAXU010000136.1, forward strand.
AGACATCCCTGTGATCACTGTAACTTCAAGCATCCATTAATGGCTATCATGACACAACAGAAGACCTAAAACTTGTGCCCTAGAAGTTGCTTTTTTATTTCCAAGAGTTCCAGCAGAAGGATCGCAACAAAAATAGGACCACGGGACCACGGAGCCAAGTCGAATCCAATGATGATGTTTTCATCGCAAGCGGACACCAGTATGTGCACATTCTAAAAATAGAAAGTGTTCTGCATAGTGGATTACTAAAAATAGTAAGTCCCTCAAAAACCAAACTCCAATCACTCAGAACACTCAAAAACGATACAAAACAACAAGGCAAAATTGGCAATTTCCCAAAAATAGACTTTGGAAAAAGCAACTTGCTAAAAATGGTAAAGCACCATCAATGGAGGTGAATTGAGTATGTCAAGAGATTCAGAAGATCAAATTTGAGCAAAAAGGAAAAAAATTCCCAAAATAGCAGCTCTTGGTCCCACCTACCAAAAATAGAAAGTCTCGTTTTCAATGCAGAAAGTTGCAGTTGGCTCCATTTTCACTCATCTCGTTGCTTTTTGCCATCCTCACATGGTGGTAAAGCTATCTCATAGCTCAAATCAGATAATCAACCCTCCACAGGGATCCTAAAGTATCATTCTGATCATAATTGTGTCAAAGTGCAAGGCAGGGTATATCGAGGCGCAACAGTTGAAATTCAGAGGCATTGTGCAGTTGACAAAGAGTTCAAAGAGAGCCAAGGACTCCATTGAAACCCAAGCTAAAGAATCATCAGGTCTTGATCCACCATCATCTCTCCGGTGAGTTGGTTGAGTGGGTGAGCTGGTTGAGCTGGTTGAGCTGGGTGAGGTGGTTGAGCTAGGTGAGTTGATTGAGTTAGCCAAGCCAAGTGAGCTAGTCAAGAGCTCATCCTTTTTCCATGAGGAGACACATGAAAATTGAGGTATGCAAACATCCCCTTCGCCCGTATGATGAAAACCTTTTCAGTAAGTGAAGGACAAACATCAAGGAGTCCGAGCACCATGGAGTTGTTCCTCATGACCATTGGAGTCACTTGCAAAAGCCTATGGAGCAAGAGAGTGATCCTCACTCTCACCGTATAATCAAGAAGGGAAGTTGTAAAAGTACTCTCTCAAAATTATAAGAGAGGTACTTAATTTGTCTCTTCTAAGGGAAATTGAGAAGTCACAAGTGATGGAACATGAAAGGTCGTGTGGGGGTAGATGAGAGGTCAACCGCAATGCTTTATAAATTGGAATGGCTTCTCCATTCCAAAGGATCTTGAAAATTATTCTTTCTATAACAATTGTGGATTGTTGTAGATTGTGAAGCTTTGTATCACCACTACACAAGAAATAAAAGTTGCATTTCTTCCATTTCCTTTGCTCATGTTTTCCTCTATTCTCTCTTTTTTCGCAACTTTGCAAGCATAGTGATCTTGAATAACCAAGAAGGAACTTGGTGTCCTTGATTGATGAATCTAAAGAACTATGTGTCTCTAGTTTGTTGGTCTTGCTAATTGCCTACATTATTGTTTTCCTCTAATTGAATGTGGACCTACTTTGGTTATTGTGTGTGAACTCTGTTAGTGCCTACTCACAACAATAACCTTCTCTTTCTTAATTTCTCTCCTTTATCCCTCATCGCTGCAAATTCCTCCCTTGTACTTATACAAGCACTTTGCCACAAGTTCAGTGAAGTGTTCTTGTGTGATCCCGACCTATTTGGCCACCCCACATAAATAAATTAGTTTACATTCAATAATGGGAGCCTCCCCATACACAAGGAGGGGCATAGCCCCGTGAGCGTTAGTGGAAACACATAATTTGCAACACGACAAATTATTTCACCAACAGATTAGAGAGCATTTGGGTGCCTTCTAGGGCATGAAACTTCATTATTATTTGATATTCAGATTTATCATAATTTATAAGGTTGGTATCTTCCATATTTTGCCATTGTTGGGGTTTGGAGACCTCATTTTTGGTCACTTCTATTGGCTGTACTTTTGTTGTTAATAAATAATTTTCCAGCTGAGTATTTGGTTGAGTTTCATGGTGAAAAGTGCCCTAAAATATTCTTAAAGTGTTTATCTATGTTGTGGATGGTTTCTATGATGATATTTGGTTGAATTTTCACTCTTTGCAAGTTGTCCTAAAAATTAGATCTGTTGTTCATTGTTCCTAATTTCAGTTGGCTGGTATAAAAATCTGAGTTTACTTCACTTGGGGTTTGTGTGAATTCCTTGTTTGTGTAGTTCAGCCCTAGAAAGGGACATTACATGTTAGCACATTCCTCTTAGCGAGAATGAGGATGACACTGCGTGGACAAGTTGGCTAAAGGAAGGGTTTACAATGCCCTGGAAAGGAAAATTTCACATGAATTTTCACTCTTTACAATGCTTGTGGGATTTTCTCCACCAATTGCCAAATCATGGATTGGCAAACGGGCAAGAAATCTCCCAATTTCCCACATGGGGAAATTGAACGGAGATTGCCAACCCACCTTGTCATTCCCGTTGGCAATTGGCCGTTGCTTTCCCCATTTCCCCTGGCAATTAATTCCACTACCCGGGAAGAGGGGAAGTCGGTTTAGGCTTCATAAATTCCTCCGTCGGACTCGTTGGAAAGAGTCGTGCGAAGCTTTCCGATTGCTTCTTATTTCTTCTGAAGAACATAATATTTTATCACATCCCACAATACTGCGAACGCCAAGGTAATAAAAAGTAAGAAGGTTTTTGAATTACAAAGAAACCCATGCTCAAGGAAGTTTAGCTAGTTGTTGAAGGAGGAAAGATCCACCACACACAGGCTCACGCAGATAAAGAAAACATACATGCACCAAAAAATAGCTATATACACAGCCAAGGAGATAGCAAAAACAAGTTTCCACGCAGGGCATTCAAAGAAATCTCCACGCATAGGAAAAGGGGGCAGCAAGGTGCAAGAACAAGCCACGTCGGAAACAAAAAGTCAGAGTAAAGGAAAGAACAGTTTCCAACGCCTGAAGGGAGAAAGACAGCCAAAATAAAATAAAAAAATACAGTCCAAAGAACATAAAGATCTGCGCAAAGAAGGCAATCTCCACGCATTCATCTTGGCATTCCCACGCATGAGCAAAGAACAACTTTTCAACACAGTTTAACAAGCAAAAAAAAATATCCACGCATCAGTCAAATAGTTCTCACACCATGCTTGGGAGGGGAGAATGAAATTGTTTTTATTCACGCACAGCCAGAAAAGAGAACAAAGCTTTCCACGCAACAGGTGTTTGGAGCCCCACAAATACACGCAGCCCAAAAAAGAAATTAGTTTTAGCAGAGATAAAACAAAATAGAAACTACTGTAAGCTTCTCCACGTTTTTTTCAGAACAGTCCAAAAAAAAAAACCTTTTTTTTCCTCTTCCCACGCATTGGGACAGCATAAAACTTGAGGAACAATAGTTAAAAAAAAGAAATAAAGCAAACAGCCACGCATGCAAAGAAGACCACGTTGTGGGAAGAAATCAAGTGTCCGCGCATTGAAGGAGTGCAAGACATCCATTATGCGGGAAGAAGGAAAGATTAACCAGACCAAGCTCACATAGTCCACACTCTGCCAAATAAAAGAATTCGATGCCAGAGATAGTTGTCCACGCAACGAGTCAAACCATTCCTACAGTCCAAGCAAAGGCCATAGCAAAGGATAAAAACCAGTCCACACAGCCAAGAATCCTTTCCACGTGTGGGGGAAGGAAGGAAGAACACTCAAAAGAAATTTGTTTTGTTTTATTAAACGAAATAGAAGAAAATTCAACGCCTTTGCAAGAAGAAGACTGGCATAAACTAAATTTTCACGCACCCACCAGACAAGCTTCCACGCATTCATTAAGGAAAGACAACAGGTAAGGGAACAGCTCCACCACGTAGACCAAAGGAGGCCACGCAGTAGGGAGAAATTGTTTTGTCAAATTAAATAAAATTGAGAGATTTTAATTATATATATATATATATCATTGACGCTGATTTGGAACTCGAGATTAGTCTCGATAAATTTGTATTAAAAAATAATAATAATAATAAAATCAAAAGTGAGTCATATTTTTCTGGCGCTAGCGGGGATTTCGGAGGCTGAGACCCAACCCCGCTTGCATTGTTTTGCGTGCCCGAGTCGTTCTTTTATAAAATTCATAATGGCCAAGAAATCTAACAAATCCGCAGGAAGATCGAGGAAGCCAGTGGAAAAATCGAACAAATCTACGCTCAAATATGAATTCCAAGGAATCATCCCTCCCAGTTCCATTAAGTCAGCATATGACAACATCACTGATACAAATTTGGGTCACATCAATGTGCAACAATTCTGTGAGTGGGTGAAAACTGAAGGCAAGACCATATTCTCGGATAGGCTTTACCATAGTGGTCTACCCCAAGCAGCAACATTTCTGTCTTGGTGCAGTGTCCAGAGTTGGTTATTGCTTGTGCTGAGCACTATGATCCTAAGAGACGAGGAATTTTTAAAGATAATCGCGAGCCTTTCCTCTTAATCACACCAGAGCACATTGAGGAATTGCTCGGCATACCTGACTTTCTTGAGAATGCAGACATCACTCGCCAGTCAGCACAAGAATTTTGGGATGAAGAACCTCTCAAGTGGAGCAAGATGGTTAATAACAACTGGTTAGTAACCAAGAGGCCTCGAATTGACAAGCTTCCCAAAGAATTGTACCGCGTTGAGTTTGTGGAAGAAATCGGGGACATGATTACTCTCCTAAGTCGAGTTTTTGGTCTACCCTCTGCTAGGATTTTCCACCCATGGATGTATCAGTTTATCTGTATCATCCTAGCCAAGAAAGAGTTTGTGGATTGGGCCACCATCATCAGTAACACCCTTCACAAACAATTGATAGAAGTTAAGATGATTGGATGCTTCTACATGACATCGTATTTGACTTATGCGGTAGCAAGAAGAAAGCTATTTTCGGGACTTGAAATGAGAGGAGTCATGGGGCCGTCAAATAGTGTTTTTCATTATTACCTCAACTCAGTTTCAAAAATAGTTCTCACCATTTTAGAAGAGTCAACGATGCATTCACCTTCACGTGATTCGAAACTTGAATCGGAATACTAAGGAAAGGTTTTCTAAAGAAGCCATGAGTGTCATTTCCCAATGGGGAACCTGGTTTATTCAATTTTCATCTTTTTCTACATTCGCACGTGAGTGGCTTCTTTGGTACCCGTGGAAACTTCCTAAATACATCGGTGTGTGAGATGGGCATTAATGGAGTGCGCATGACAATTATTCCAAGTTCTTTGCCTTTAGTGACAAGCACCGTTCAGAATTCATTTCCCAATCCAAATGGGGAATACCAATGTCCAAATCTTTTCAAAGGCACAACTCATGAAAAAGAGTTCGCTCTCATAACCATCCATCCATATGTGAAGAGAGCCCAGTTTGATATCAATGGATATATGCAGAAGATTCTGGGAGCAAAATATCAACATAATCCTACCATGGAAGATTTATGGGCTGCTTGTTCGGACGAACATGAGGTAAGAAGACGGAGTACTCTCGCCTAACACTTGCTCAGATCAAGGCCTTCCGCATCAAGAGCCCTCCCGATTCATTCATAAATGATGATGAGGATGTCATTGATCCCTCATATGATGTAGTTGCTTTTACCCCATTGCCTCGAATCAACTGGACCAAAAGAGATGAATTTTCTCTTGATAGCAAGAATCAACCAATTATTGAAAGAAGCATATCTTGGTACGACAGAGAACTTGCCAAGTTGCAATCAATTCAAGATCATGCTTCGGGATCACAAAAATTGCCAACACGAGGAGGCCTCCATTCAACCAAAGTCTCTTCTCGATCAACCTTTGTACCATCCAATCATACACAACAAGCAAGAAAGGAGTGGTTGCCAAAATCCACTTCGCCAAGTAACGTGTCACGAGGAGAAAGATCTAAAGATCCTAACCCCGAAGAAGGAAGAGAGCGTGTGTCCGGATTTTCTACCTCGAGTAGAGATTCTTCTACCCACATCGTTAATAGTGCTCAGAAGCTAGTGGCAAATGATCCTCAGTCATGCTTTGAACAAGCGTCCACTCAGGTGTAGGTAATTCAAATATCAAACACTTCGGAGCATGTAGTTCATGAAGGGATTTCCCAAAATCTCCCGAATAATCAAGAGGTGGATATTGAGGTTGTTTCTCCTCAAATCGAGGTCGTAGATAGGATTCAAGCAAGATCTCATGATGTCGAGAATAATGAGAATATTGATTCGAGCTCTAGGATTTTGTATGCGGAAATAGTGCATGATACTCCTTCCTGGGTTGATTCTGAGGTTAAGAAAAGGAAGAGGGTTGTCAAGGCAATTGACATTGATTTTGATGCCCTTTTCAAACTTTCAAACGACGTCATTCCAAAGAAGCCTAAGGTGCTTTCTCGAATAATGGTGGATAGTGACGGAAATAGGTTTGCATGGATCTCGCCATCCCACAAGTTGATAAGGAGCGTGATGCCATGACACCTACTGATTATGAAGTTTCCAGACTTGGACTTGGGAGGTCTACATTAGAAAGTGACATGGCGATGGCTCGAGATTCAATTGATATCGTGCTAAAGAGACTTGAGAAATACAAGTCTCAAAACTCTCAACTCAAGGCCGAAAAGAATCAATTGGTGGAATATGTTCAACATTTGATAAACCCCATATCATCCACTTTCCCAGTACCTGATGCAGTGGCTGCCCCAGATGAAGAGACTCTCAATTTGTCAAAAGAAATAAACACATTAGGCCATGTCACTAAAACTTGGCTTTCAGAGATTCTCGTTTTAGGCCAAGAGACAATCAAAACTGCGGTTAAGCTTCATGAAGATGTCAGTGCGTATCTTGATCCAATTCTTTCTTTCAAAGAAACTTTTGTTTCTAATATATCAAATTTGGATGAGATATTGCCCAGTTTGCAGGAGATGACAAGTATGGAATCCTCAGTTTTAGCCATTGAAGGAATTCTCGAATTTGAACATCGAGGGACACGTTTTCTTTGGTGTCTGCATCTCAAATCAAGGAAGACGCTTCTCGAGGATTCTATGATCCATTATGAAAGCATGTGCAATGAAGCCTTCACTTCACTCTCCTTGATTCAAGAATTCATAGCTGAGATTCCTTGTAACCTCGTAAATGAGCATAATCAAAGGTGTTCATCGGAGCAGGTGGAAGAGCAATTTTCACAATTGTTTAAGGACATGTACACTCCCACCAACAATTTCTCATCAGTTTCAATGGAGCGGTGCATCAAATTAAAGAACTTATTTGAGAACGCTCAATCCAAAATTATTAATTTAAATGATATGCCAAGTAGAATTCTTGAATTACAGGTATTTTGTGAGGCTATTCTTCGACCAAATGAACCTCCAGAAGAAGAAAAGATGTTTGAAACTTTGGGAAGGTTTAGATCCTTTCAACTGGCAAAAGCAGCAGATCCTAATTTCACTTGGCGGCTCAGGGAGTTAATTTTCTTGGTATCTAACGAAGTGGGAGAGTCCATTTCTCATACGCTTGAGATAGGCGGACCCCATTTCAATGGATAAGGCACTAGTTATTATTGTATATTTTAAAAGGTGTTGTTATTTGCTTTTGGGAAACTATGGATATTTTAAGTAATTTCTATTTTTGGGTTGTCTTTAATAAAGTTGGTTGAAAAAGTCAAAGGTCACTTAAGTGCCTTATTTAATGATCATGTAAAACCCTAACTACTTTATAACCAACTTTTGGGTTATAAAAGGAAGTGAGGGGCTCATTTGTAAGGGTGACTTTGAGAGAGGAGAAGAAAATACTTTTGTATGCAAGCTTTACTTCAAAGAAAAAAACTGTGTTCTTTTGAGAAGACATTTTGGAGTTAATGAAATATGAACTTTGTGTCCTATTCATTGTCTCTTATAGCATTTGATGTTCTTATGTTCATTAGATGTTAGTGTTTGAATCTTGCATGCAGATATTGTCTTTGATCTTATTGTCAACGTTATTAATCGGTTGTTCTAGTTCGCAGTGATCAAGCTCTGATTATCTACTTGCTCATGTGTGTTCCCTTTTACACGTTCTTGTTTGGCTAACTCAAACTCCGTTTTATTTGTGTTAGTTATTCGTTTTTCTTCCTCATGCAATATTAGGCTCTGTTTTACCTAACTCTTGCATGTTCCTTCCATTCATTCCATTTCACTCCTTTCCTTCATTCCATTCCATCTCCCTCATTCACTTTTCTTTCCATTGATGTTCCAAAACACCCCCCACATACAATTTTGAATGTATAGATGTAAATACAATTTTGGTTTTCAATAAAGGCAGCCTCACCTTCATTGAGGAGGGACTTCGTTCCCACACTGTTGCATGTCATTTGCATGTGTGCAAATCCATATGCTAACAAAGCACCAAAGCTAGTACCTTCTTCAATAACACCTTTAAATCCCTAACAACAAGTGCAAAACTCGACGAGAGTCATTGATACTCGCACTTTAATAATTTAATACTCTGTCAATACCAGGGCGGTGTCCAAGGCTATTTGCAATGAAGAGTCGATTTGGAACGTATTGAGCATGTAAACTTAATCAAACTGGAAATAACACAACTATTGTGATTAAAGGATCTATTCTAAATTTATTGAAACTGGTAAGAACAAGGGACAATACTTCTAATTCTATGATCATGAAAACGGAAACATACAGGAATGAAAATACAGTCTGGATAATTGAAGCACATTAATATTGGAAGTAAAACAAATTAGAATAACTGAACAAGAAATGAATAAAACTTCCCTTCACATTAGAGAGGAGTGGCCCTTGCTCCTTCCCTCTGATCCGATTGTTAATGTCTACTCAAGAAAATGTAGTTTATTCCAAAAGCATGCTCTTTATTTATCAATAGTTCAATTTACAATACTCTTACTATCTTTCTTCAATGTCCAAATCGTTTATTCTATAATGATCTTGCCTTATATGGATTAGGTGAAGTCCTTTTCCTATTAGGAAACAGAGTTTCCCCTTTAAATAGAATTTATTATTCCTTAATATAAGCAAGAATTAACTAAGCATATACATAACAAAACAATCATGGAACTGGTAGTTGTCATGTCAATGTACAGTGTGCTTGTAGATTCCCATTTGAACTTGTCTTCTTGTTGGAGGAGTTCGAAATGGTGTTTGACTAGATCTGGCAATCTTCGAGATTTAGTCGAATTCAAAGTAATCACGTTCCTTGAGAAGTGGAGGATTCCATGAAATTAGGACTGGTTGCTTCAGTTGAATCTTTAATGCATTGATTGAATTATGTCAACTAAATGATCTTCATGTCAAAAAGAAGCGGTTGCCACCTAAGCAGATCGGGTTTCATGATGGATTTGGTGTTGAATAGGCAATTCTCCGAACTATGTGAATCCTATGTTGATTGTGTGAGTCTTGTGCTTAACTGAATGAGTCATGCGCTTGACTGAGCGAGACTTGCACTTGACCGAGCGAGACTTGCGTTCATACAACTTCTATATCCTTCCATTTACATATGTTAGCGCCAAAAATCAATTTATATCAACAAATAAAGAAGGCATATAAAAGATAGAAAATAACCAAGACACATGCTCAAAACACATCTTTTAGTCAAGCAAAAGTTTTATTTATAATAAAACTACTATTAGTTTCTATACAAGGTAAGATGGAAATAGTAGCAAAAATGGGGCTTGGAATATGGATTTCTAAAGGTTCGTCATTTTTCATCATTTGTTGCCAATATAATGACCTCAATACATTGAAGGGCAGCCCACATGCATAAATGCATCGAGCAACCAACTCGTTAGCAATATCCCTTTTCTCCATGTTGAATGTTTGTTTTAATGGTTCTTTTGTTCTCTTTCGTGAGGTTGCCTCTTCGTAGAGGAGAGTTTCAAGTGGCTAAGTCTCAATTTGAATGAAAGGATAATTTGAATGTGTGGGTGGTTTTCCTAAAGCCCTCATTTGCAAAGGAACTGCTTTAGATCAAGCTCTTGCAGCTTGCGAGGCAGCTTACTCTCGATATTTCAAGTATGCAAACATTTGTGGTTTTTAACCTTGGTACACTTTCAATCCCTATTCTTGTTACCCCGATTAAATAAGCTTTGAGTCGGGTATTTGAGGACTTAAATATCATATTACGCAATGGTTGCATGAAGAAATTCAAGAGCCCCCACCAACAATGTTCTCCAACACTTATACATGTCTCCATAGAAGAGAAGTAGAATCATGTTTCACATTCATGAAACCCATAATGTTTCCCCGTGGGGCTTCCTCGAGGCTTGCTTCCTCTTGCCCTCCACCTACAGCTCAACTTGATGCCATTTATATTTTTTTCTCAAACCTACAATGGCAATGATAAACTTAAAAAACAACAAAGAAAATTAAACAACCATTGCATCTTTTTCTACTTTTGATCACCAAGTTTGCCATAAAGGTGCAAGGTGAGAGCATACACAAAGCTCAAATTTGTTTAAAACAACAAACATAACTAAACCCTAGACATCCTTTTGTACTTTTAATCATCAAATTCGCCATAAAAGTATGAGGTGAAAGCATATACAAAGTTTGGATTTTGATTTTTTTAAACAGCAAAATATACTCTAACAAACAACAAACATCTCTAAACCCTAGGCATCTTTCTCTACTTTGGATCACCAAAATCGCTATAAAAGGTGTGAGGTGAAAACATACACGAGTTCAAACATTTAAAACTTTAAAAAATAGCAAGAAATAACTAATTAAACCATAAAGAAAAAAACTACATACAAAACTAAAACTAAAAGAAATGGAACATTTTCATTACATAAAATTAAAAATAAATATCATGATCATTGATCACATTAATATTTTGTTCGGAAAAAATGGATAAGAAGAGGCGAACGAGAGAAAAAAACTAACTTTTTTTCCTTCAAGCTGCTCCTTCCTCTTTGAAGCTCCTAGCTTCCTCCTTCAAGTTGCTCTTAATTCTTCCTCCTTCAAGCTCCTAACTTCCCCCTTCAAGTTGCTCTTGATTCTTGCTCTTTGCAATCACAATGCTAAGTGGAAGACAAATTTGCAAAAACTGAAAATATGAAAATGTGTTTTAAAATGGACCAAAGATGTGCTTATATAGGTTTTGGAAAGTGTCTTTAACATGTTAGGGTAGGTAGATTAGGGTCAGAGTTTTGTTTTTTGGGTTTGAATGTGCTTTTTATCTTTTTGGCATTTTTTGTTTGACTGTTGCCATTAAAACGTGACGGAAACGCCACGGGTACGACTTGAGTACAGCCTAGTAACGGCTCTAAAGTACCCATGCCTGTCAAACATTTTCAGGGTGTTTCAAAGCTGCCATACCACTTTCCGGTTCGTCCATATGTGGAAACATTGCCCACTAAGGTGTTTTTAGGTATCACAAGTCTTAGATAAATCCTATGGAATTATATCTATTTTTCACTTCTAAAATAAGAGAAAAATCCATAAATAAGCACTTATATAGAAAACTTTGATGTTATTTCAAAACCTAATTATGTTTCGATTACATGGTGTTTGCACATTAAGACTTAAGAGATTGATGCATGCCCATATCAAGTTACTTAAGTGTATCATATATCAAGTATGACTCATTGTCAACAAAATAAAATCAACTAATAAACTAGATATCATCAATGGATTAGTATTACTAAACACAAGCATTCGTGGTTGGCAAATAAATATTTCAAACAAGGAATGAATGCACAACTAAGTTAGCAATCTTTGGTTACGTCGGTTGACCACTAATCAATGATGGTTGAAGGGAATTCTAGAGGATCTGCAAAAATATCTCCTTATAAATACCACAAAGATTTCAAATTGCTTATTGCTTACAATATTCCCAACCTCACGAGTGTAATGTCCCCTTTTTGAAATTAAAGCAGAACGAAGACCCTTAGCCTATTTTATTGTTTCCCACAAGCTAATGGGATGAAGGAAAGGGGAACATGGTAAGATTAAAACTAAGTGAGCCAAAAAATAACTTTATGTCGGCCACTTATGTTTTAATTTTAAAATAAGAGTACTTTTCTAATTTAAGTGGGCCGACACTTAATTAGAAATTAAAAGAAAGGGAAGGATATAAAAGAAGATGGAGGGGTTCATTTGTGGACATCTATCATCTATCTATCATCTTGATTTTATGAAGTCGAGCACTTGTGCTTCTACTTTCAACTATTGAGGATGAGAAACCCTCTTAGCATCCATCACTTGAGGATGAAAACCCTCATTATGATCAGAATTTGGGGGCAAAAACCCTCATATTTTGTTGGTGGCTTCCCATAGGAGTCACACTTGGGCATATCAGAGCTAGGGCATGTCTATTTTCAATTTGTGTCAGTTTGCAGTTCAACTAGGGCACGTTTTCTACTTTTCCCTTGAGATCGTGTTTCAAGCAAAGAAATTTAGCCAATGGAGAGACATTCCACCGGACTTCATCAAGAACAGCTAGGGCACGATTTGCAGCCATTTCTAGGGTTGTCTACACCCCTTTGGATTTCAGATTAGCGTTTAGGGCATCAACAGCTGACGGAATTGGTTAGTTTCAGTTTGCAGCGTCTCCATTTGTTCTCCTCTTGTCATCTGGAGCGTCTTTTGTGAGAAAATTGTTGTAATTTTATGTGGGTATTTTTCTTGTTTTATGGTGTGAAAATAAATAAATATAAATTTAGACTTTGGTTGGAAAAATTATTTTTCATCATCTACTTGTACCAAAAGGGTTTCTAGATGCTTTGGGCCTTCTAGGTATTTTTGTATTGTGATTATTTGATAAATAAAGAAAGATTTCAGATTGTTGTATTTTTGTCTTATGGGTTTGCATAAAAATCAGATTGTTGTTATATTTTGTATAAGGGTTTCAAGGAAATTCCAGAATTTCTTAGATCTGTCTCGTAAGGGACATTACACATTGATAAGGGTTGAACTAGCATTGACAATCACCTCCCAAATAATTCATTTTTGGTAAAAATCCAATGTTGCATTTTCATTATTCTTCATGGATACTCTATTTCTAGGAGATGTCATCTTTTAAGTGCACTTCTTGTAATGTTAAGAAGCAAGTTTCATAATCTTCCACGTATTTTTATGCATTGATTACTTTCCTGTAGAAAATACTTATTAGATAAACATGTTACATCTTTGCTTATTCATTTATCAGTATTGCATCAACAACATTCAACTCTAAAATCAAGGAACCATTATAAATTTAAACACCAAAATATTAATTTAGGTAGTTCGATGTGATGACATGTGTGTACTTATCAACTAAGTAACCACATTCAGCAAATTTGATGTAAAAAAATTGAAATTCACCGAATACCAAATATGACTAAAAATTCATTGAAATTGGTTAAAATTCATTGAAATTCATTTAAATTAATTGAAAATTGTTGAAATTCATTAGGATTCATTGAAGTTCATGCTTTCTTGTTTGAATATTTAATCTAAATACAAACATGATATTTCTTGTACTTGACTTTAATCACGAATTCTATGGCTGATTTTTGAGGTAACGACTTTTTTACGAAATTTATCCTCCATGAATTCGAATGCGGCAACTTAGTGTATCAATATGATATAGTTTTTTTATGAAGGATGATCAAGTCTCTCCCATCCTCAATCTGCATATAGAGAGGGTTGGGCAACGTCTGATCCATATCTATAGAGATCTGGGGGGCTCCATATTATATCTTATCATATCTATCTGTGAGGACCTACGTATACTCTATATGGGATTGGACTTGTAGCCCTCAAACAACTAGTTGAGCTACCCCCCTGGATTGAATTGAGTTCATCATCATTTGAGTCGAGGAGGCTCTGTGGAGTTCTCCAAACGAGCTTGAGATGTGCACAATATCCTCAAAAAGAATCAAAGGGGCAATTAAAGCAATGTCATGGGATGTTCGATCCTATCAAAATATATTGTTTGAGTAAACATGTCCACCATTCAAACAACAAGAATGCAATAAAAGTCTTGTGGCAAAAAAGGCCCTATGGAGCCATATCAATCCTCATGATGCTTCTTTTGGCTTATTTTGTACTCCTAAACCATATTAACCGAAAAAAACTGTCGTGATACTTTAATGGAATTCCATAAGCATAAATGATATACAATGTTGATCTAGAGCCCACAAAAAAAAGGTGCCAATAACAAACTATAGGAGCTGCAAATTCGATTCAGCCATAATCAACTTCAGAAATCTACATATAGAAGCTTTTAGGCCTTGCGAAGGAAGAATAATACTCACTATCGTATATGTCAGACCTGTCCACTTGATAAACAATCCGTTTATATAAAACGTTAGCATTGCGAATAGACCTGCTTTCTTTGCTGTAATACAAGAGCAATTTGAGGAAAAAATAGTGGATCCCTTTATATTCTGGCTCATGTACCCAAAATTTAGAGTTAGCATGTAGAGCCAAAGAACATGGCTTCGACAAGAATGCCATACTGCCACGTACCTGCCAACAAGTAAAAGTTCAACAGTTATCAATAGTGGCAATGCCCACAACTCTGGCCCTGAATGGGAACAAAAGGTACACCGTACACCAGCAAAAAACTATGCAAGCAATGTAATTTAACAAATGCAGAATGAAAAAACTAATCATAGAATACAAAAAGAAAGCAAAATCATATATTCAATACTATTGGTCCATAATTTTTGACCAAACTCTAAACATGCAGGATCCCTCTTTAGTTTCCAAGGTCAAATATAGCTGCATTGATATGCTCCATCCTCTTTGGCTAATGATAGGCCTCTCAACCAGTAAAGTAGCCACAAAAAAACACCAGAGATTATGAAGACATTCCACCTTCAACAATAAGCAATATCATTGGGACAGACCCTTTGGGCTTTGTTTTAAGATGTTACAGGCCAAATAAAAGAGATCTTGATTATAATCATCTGAAAATACTTCTGAATAGCATGCATCAAAAAAGCTTACACAAGGTTCTCTACTCCAACACATTTATTCTGGGAGGATGCTGAACTGACCTGTAATAAGGCAGCTAATTATTGGAAAGGCCAAGTAGGTTGTTTATAAATACCCAAAGCTGGATCCGTAGTGGCCTGGATCAGCTGACACATGCAAAAATCATCTCACTTGAAATTGGTGGTAAAATTAGACTATCAAATGTTGGTCACAATATTTGATTCAGTTCAAGATACTGACCTTAAAGCAACTTTATTTTTGTTTGCAATCTGCACTATTACAGCTGAGATAGGACAAGTGCCCTTTCTTTGCTTAATGGCGTTGTAATTGTTATCCTTGTGTCTTTTGTTGTTGGACCACAAATGCAATGGAACATGGCAATCTAACAAAGGCATTGCTAGAGCTAATGACAGGAGAAATCGGCATTTCAGACACAGTAGAGTGGCAGTGGTTCAGTGCAGCATAATGCCTGGAACAATAGGGAGAAGAAGAGCACGTTAGCCATATTGAGGATGAGGATGAGGATGAGATGGACCTAGAGGCTTTACTGCATCCAAGGAGCCCCATCTCCCTTTCAGTTGTTTGGCTTCAAAAGAAGCTTAACAGAGAGATGGGCCGGGTGGCAGATTAGAATGTTGGCTGCGGAAACAAACCTATCAAGAATCGGGATGTGGCAGAAAAGAAGAAATTTCATGTGTATATGATAAATGGCAGGCGAAACATTGCAAGGAAGAACTGGGATGATAAGGAGGAAAGGAAGGATCACTAGTTATGTGGGATAGCAGTGATAATAAGGAAACAGAAGATAGGCAGCAGGATGATGATGGTGAAGGTTCTGGCAAAGCAAATAAATACAAACTGGATGGGGACAATGAGGTGGGAACAAACCCAGGATGGTCATATTTTCAGTGGCAATCCAGACCCACCCATTATCAAAAGGGCTAAAACCATTGCTGCCGAAGATACTTTACCAAGTGATAAGATCAACTCTCTGATGAGAGAAATTCAACAGGACCTCCAGAAAAATACAGCTGAGCTCACAGAGGGTAGGATGATTTTTCAATCCCCGAGCTTATGTTTTCTATAAATGAAACTCTGGTCTCATTTAAAAATGATCGTGTAAGCCGTGTAGATGAAGGAAAGAAGGTCACTGTGGCTCTCTCCATGTCTCTAGAGAACATGGTGAGCACTCTCAATCACTTGGGTGTTCCCCGTGTGTGGGTGACTGCATCCCTTGTGTCTTGATGTAACCTGTTTTTTCTTCAATAAATTTTTAATTTAAGCAAAAGATAAACAATAACAAAAAAGATAAGCAAGTTCATAGGTGAATCATGAAGCTCACAAATGAAGACGAATATTTTATCTTGCAAACTGTTTGTCATGATGACAGAAGGTCAATTAAGTTTGTCAACTGATAGCCATAGCTATCTATGTTGGACTTAGACACTCAACACAAAACAAATTTGTTGTACTAGCAGTTGGTTTGCAATGAAATACGATTTGAGTGGAGTGAGAAACAGTTGAAGAAAAATTTACGCAAATGCAAATGTATGCAGAGCACATACTGGACCCAGAAATAGAATCAAGAAAGGTGTTATAAGAACGGCTAAACCGCACAAGAAACGGATGATTCTCTAAAAATTTAAAATATATATATATATATATATATATATACTTATTCTTGCAGCAAACAAATAACACTCGTACTTCAAATCAACAATTTAACCATAATTGATACAGTGTCACATTTCCATGTGAGTGCAGATTCCCATGGATTAGGATAGCAGCATATGGTATCGAAAATTATCGGCTAGGGTTAAAACTGTGAACAAATACGATAAATATATCAAGTGTGAACGAAGGACAAACAATTTGAAGGTACCTGATGTGAAGGTTTGTCATTCTGACGATCAAGTGTGGTCTTGTGGTGGTCTTCTTTTGACAATTTATTATTTTTATCGAAAGGTTTAACCCTTTCAGCAGCTTTAGAAAATGCCCGGGGGTTCAGATATGAGTTTTCACCCAATGCAGCCATTGAGCGGAAAGAAACCACCCTGCTCCATCTAGAAAACATCTCTTCTCCTGGTTCAAGTTCCCTATGGTCCAATCACTCGATCACTACTATAAGTGCAAAAATATGCTGGTTTTGTCTCAGAACACAATCATGCAAAGGTGTATTCAAATTTCACTGCCCACGCGGCATTGCTCAATCGCAAGTGAAGGGAAAATTAAAAAAAATGCAATACATTCAGGGAAGGAAGAAGGATTCTCATGAAGGGCATGCTTTCATGTACAGGGCTCCATAAATATTTGAGTGGGTGTTGTTGAGAAAATTTAAAAGTATTTTAGTAATTTTAGCAATTTTAAGATTCCATATTTTTATTACTTTTTTAACAATACCCATTGAGATATTATAGCAATTTTAAGGTCTCATGTTCTACATGGGTAAAAATCAACCTAAAACTGCAAGGAAACTCTCTTGCCCCCTCTCCAAAGCAACCTCTTAATTTTAGGGAGCAAAAAAGTGGAGCTTCTATTTTTTGGGCATAGATTATATGATTTCCTATAGTCGGCTTCAATAATAATCATAGGCCTGTTAGTACAAGAAAATAGGAACATAACCATCTCCATGGGACCATGCTCTAAGAGGCTACTATGGAAAGGCGTTAGTGGTTGAGCACCCTATGTTCAACGAGCGTCCACACAAAATTTGTGAGCATGAGGGAGTCTAATTTTTGCCGCTACGTCAAAAAAATTCCTCACGATTTTAGAAAAGTGATGATTCCATGTTGGTGCCATGTCATCACTACATGACGGATCCCTTACAAAAACCCCATTAAACAATTAAATTTGCATAGTGAACCAAAAATTATTTTTCCCGCATGAAAAATTTCATCTACCCACGTGGCAAGTGGACAAATTTACTTCTAATCGAAAAAAAAATGCATTCAATTCACTCTTCAACCCCTACCACTCCATGACCTCCTCTGTTACTCGGACTACGCACCAATAACGCATTCAATACAGGCATTTATTGCATGCCTCTGCATTTGGCAATGCGCATTTAAGAAGAAGTGAACATTCCCGACCATTTCAACCTTGCTCTGAAGTCGAAGACCAGGTGCCTTTCAACCATATATTCCCTGCGTGAAAGTCAAAGACCTATCTAAACCAACTTCCAATCGCCATGTGGGTCACGAGGTGAGCCTATTTCCATAGTTGTTTGGATTTTTTTCTCCCCGGGTTTCATGTAATGAGTACATTGGCAAACAATACTAGTTTTACAAACGTATATTCATTCTATATTGAGTTGTTTCTGTGCATGTTCTTGTTTAATCAAACAATACATGTTTTACAAATGTATATTCATTCTATATTGAGTTGTTTTTTGCATATTCTTGTTTAATCTTCTATTTGGCCCAACCTCGGTGGTTCATCTTTTTCACCCATGTGTCTTATAGTTTCAAAATACAAAGTGTTGTTATTGACTATACATTGTTGTTATTGAGTAATGGGTTCTGTTCAGACCTATTGTTTTTTCAAGCATGCACGTTGAACTATTTTTTTAGTGTATATTCATTTATTTCAGTGTATTTTGTTTATGCCTCCATTCACCACGAACTTTGTTAATACGATGTAGAAAATGTCCAAAAAGGGTTTTTCACTCATGTGTCTTACAGTTTCAAAATACAAAGTGTTGTTATTGACTATACACTATTGTTATTGAGTAATGGATTCCGTTCTTGAAGGCCTATTGTTTTTTCAAGTATGCACGTTGAACTATTATTTTTCAATATATATTCATTTATTTCAATGCATTTTGTTTACGCCTCCAGTTTCGCCACAAAGTCTATTAATATGGTCTAGCAAATGTTTGGAAAACGGGTTTTTTCACCCATGTTGTCACAATTTCATAATATAGTGTTGTTATTGACTATACACTAATGTTATTGAGTAATGGGTTCCATTCAAACCTATTGCTTTTTCAAGCATGCACGCTAAACTATTGTTTTTCAGTGTATATTCATTTATTTCAAAGTGGATTTTGTTTACGTCATCGTTCACCACAAACTTTGTTAATATGGTGTAGTAAATGTCCAAAAAAATGGGGTTTTTTCACCCATGCATCTTATAGTTTCAAAATACAAGTGTTGTTATTTCCTTTACATTGTTGTTATTAAGTAATGGGTTCCATTAAGACCTATTGTTTTTTTAATCATACACGTTGAACTATTTTTTTTTCAGTGTATATTCATTTATTTCAGTGCATTTTGTTTATGCATTTGTTTACCACAAACTCTAGTAATATGATGTAGTAAATGTCAGAAAAAAACAGGTTTTTTTCACTCGTGCATCTTACAGTTTCAAAATACAATGTTGTTATTGACTATACATTGTTATTAT
This sequence comes from Taxus wallichiana var. yunnanensis, assembly GCA_018340775.1. Taxonomy (NCBI): domain Eukaryota; kingdom Viridiplantae; phylum Streptophyta; class Pinopsida; order Cupressales; family Taxaceae; genus Taxus; species Taxus wallichiana. The sequence continues at coordinate 605,454 of JADAXU010000136.1, forward strand.
TGAGTAATGAGTTCAAACCTATTGTTTTTTCAAGCATGCACCTTTGAACTATTGTTTTTAGTGTATATTCATTTATTTTAGTCGATTTTGTTTATGCCTCCGTTCACCATGAACTTTGCTAATACAATTTAGTAAATTTCCAAAAAAATAAGGTTTTTTCACCCATGCATCTTATAGTTTCAAAATACAGTGTTATTATTGCCTATACAATGTTGTTATTGAATATATAGTGTTGTTATTGAATATACAATGGTGTTATTGAATATAAGTGTTGTCTTTGTTTGTGTTAGTATATGAATGTTCACGGTTAACTTTATATTGACTAGTTGAATATATATTGGAATTATTGAACATACATTGAATATACGATTGTAACTCTGTCATTTTCTAATACGCATTAAAACTATTAATGTGCACTGAAATTACTAAATATGCATTGAATATGTTAGAGCTAGTTTAGTGTATGTTCTTATTACACTACTATTATTGAATAAATACTTATATTGCCAAGGAGACTACATATTCAGGAGGTAAATGACAATTATCTTTTAATATTCAAAGTATTCAAAGAATGTCTGAATATGTGAAGAATGTTAGAAAATATACAAAATGTTAAATACATGAAGAATGTATGCATATGCAATGAATATGTGAATCACTTACCTTAACATCTAAGGAATATTTGAATATAAATAAGTGTTGTCTTTGTTTATGCACATAACTTAATACAACATTGTTGCTCATGCTCACCAACTATTGTCTCTCCCTTAAGCACGTGAAAGACTAAATATACATTGAATAGTTTGTATTCTTGTGTAATCTTTATGCTCCTATCACTCTACATTCCTCCTTCGTTATTTCTAAGCGTACACGAATGCCACATTTAAGTAGTCATTAGCTTCGCTAAGATCTTTTCATGGAACTTGTTGATTCAAAGTCATTAGCGCTAACATGTTCTAACTGTTAAAATCTTCTTTATGTTCTTCATGCATTGAGCACATTCGCATGTAGCACCAAGATTCCATTTGTATTTTCAATGTGTATTCAAGTAATTTCAATTTGTTAATATGCAAAGGAAAACAAAGTTTGAACATGTAAAGAATGTTTGTCTATACATTGAATATATGTAAAGAATATTTGCTTTTACATTGAGTATCATTTAACATAAGGTGAACATGGTTCTTATTTTAGTATTTATTTGAATATACACTGGAATTACTGAACATAGATTGAATATATATGGGTGTAATGTTGCATGTATTCAACTATAAATGTTGATATTGGTTTTGCTTGCAAATGTGCTCATTGCACTTAGGTTCATTTTTGTAGATACCCTGTCAAAAGAAGGTTTATGAAGGAATATCGTATCAGGATGGTAAAGGAGAATATCACTACTGTGTCTTTTGACACCATTAATCCACATGAAATCATAATGCTTCTTTCTACATGTAAGGTCATTTATGACCTTACTTAGCAAAGGAATTTTTTCCTTTATTGTCATTATTCTAGAAAATAATAAAAATAAAAAATATAAAGACCTATAAGAAGATAATTCATGTTTTTACACATTACCAAAACTTCTGCTTTTATATTGATACGATGTAAACTACAAATGCTTATGTGTAATGCTAGGATGTAAAAAACTAAATGTTGCTTGCATGTTTTCCCAAAAAAACTACATAACTATGTTTAGATTTAAATACATGAAGGTTATAACTTCTTACATTATCGTAATGTTATATTTATAGATGTCAATCATATGATAATCAAGCATAATTCAATTACACTTATTCCATGCATCTAAATTGTACCAAAACTACAATCTTGTCCATTTCCATCAATAATTTCACATACGTTGTTTTCTATTGTTTCATTCTCCATTTGGGGTCTTATTGGCATGTTAGTTGTGCTTCATGATGCCATTTGTGGATTGCTTGCATGATTTGATTGTATTTTGCTAATAGAATTGGCATGCATGGGACTGGAAGTAGGAAATTGCATGTTTGTTGTACTTGTTGGAGAAAATTGCATATTATTTGTGTGAGCAAAGTGTATTTGTGTTGTCAAAAATTGCATTACTATTGTTGAAGGAAATTGCATTTGATTTGTAGAAGTAGATGTGTTGTTGACTTGGTAATTGGCCACATTTGGAAAAGTTAGAGTTTAAATGTTGTATAAATCCATCATAATTGGATGTTGTGAAGGAATAGAATTTTCTAGATTGCTCAATCGTCTTTGCCTTTGCATTTCTTTTTCTATCCTCTCCTTCTCCCGTTGTAGCTTCTCATGTTCCTTTTTTCCCTTTTTCCTGTTGTTTTATCTTGTCATGTTCCCTCCTCTACTTTTTAAGTTGTCATTCGAGTTTGTTTGTTTCCCTTTTTCTTGTGTAATGATTATGTTTTCCTTCCTCTCCTCGAGTTTCTCTTTCTTCCCGCTTTCAAATTCTCTAGTTCCTTCCTTCATACTTTTTGTTCATCGAGCATTTTCAAGTAGCCAATCGATGTGAGAATTTTGACCGATTGCTCAACCTTAAAGTCCCTCTATTTTCACATTCCAATCTCTCATTAATATTTTCAATTGGAAGTTTAAGAAATTTCCATAGTGAGTGCCAACTGGTTTCTTGATTACGCATTACATAGTTATTTTGATGTGTCTTGTACAAATGTTTGTGGACACCCCAATTTTGTAGCATCCAATTGACTATCATCTTCATTTTTCCATGTGTTACATTCTTGCATAGTAGTGAACTATTCCACTTGGCATGTTAGGAGGGGATAACATGGAAAGAGAAATGTCCTCCTTGGAAAGGTCGATTGGAATCCCCAAGTTTGTAACAACTCAATATAGAATGGATATACGTTTGTAAAATTGGTATTACTAGATTAAACAAAAACATGCACATAAACAACTTTATATAGAATGAATATGCTTTTGTAAAAAGGTATTGCTTATCAATGCGCTCATTGCATAAAACCTAGAGAGAAAAGATTCAAACAATTATGGAAACATGTTCACCTCATAAGCCCGATCCATAGGGATCCATAAAAACACATCACTTCATCATTTCCATCAGCACCAAGAAGGATAATTGAAAAAAATGAAGAAAAATGAGGTAAACGGAGGTTCTGGACAAAACCGCCGCTCTATGCAGAGCGACGGTTGCGAGTAACCGCCGCCTGCAAGGCGGTCCTATAATCGCCGCTCGGCCGGGGTGGTGGTCCTGATATCGTCGGTCTACTTAGGGTGGTGGTCGACACTTCCGAGCAGTAAAAGAGAAATGGAGCATGAAAACCTTGCATAAACAACTTGCATGTCCAAGACAACCATATGTAGAATATCTATCATGGAGTAACATAGTAACAAGAGGAAATACAAACATCCCCTACTCATTCTAAAGGCATCTAAACCATGCTCATACACATATAAACCATGCTCATAGGCATCCATGTGTAAAACAAATATTTGCATCATCATAGACTCACAAAGCAAAATCTATCCACTTGTATGAACTCACCATATACATCCATCCATATCACTAGGCTCCAAAAGCTCCAAGTCTCTCACCGAATAACTCCGAGGCCACATATGAATCATGTGCTTGTCAAACTCAACAACAACAACCCTACCAACCATGCTACTAATGACTAGTGCAAATACCCAAAAAAATGTCGTGAAACATCTTTGCACAAAACCATCTAAGATGAAAGCAAACAACTGCAACATTAATAAGATGTAAATATACACTACTATCACATTGTAACTTTAAATAAATAGATTTTCCTTCTTAACCCTTCAAACACTGAAACCTACTTTCTCTTCTTCACCCAGCTAAATCAACCATCAACTACCATCCCAAAGGATATCCAGGCACCACAAAATAAAACCAAAAGTGACATCACCATGCAATGAAATCAAAAATACCTGAAAAGTCGTGATGTCCTCCAAAACCACTTGTGCCTCATGCTACTTTGAATAGTAACATCCTCCTCTCACTCCGCACGTGCATATGTGTCCAACCTCGCTACTTCTAATAACAAGCTCAAAAGCTCCAATATATATATCAATGAGAAATAAAACCAGATGAAAGAAATATAAACCTGATTCCCTTCTTAACAAAGAATACTTCTACGTCATAGAAGTTTGGACTTCTTGTGAAGTAGGTGAATCACCTTCTTTTCATCCTGTGTACTCAACATCTTTCGTTACCTGCAACTGTGTGTCTAAACATGACTTTCCATTGAGGATCTCATCCTTAGACTAGATACCCTTGTCCTCAAGATTCCAACACATCCCAGGAAATAAAATTCAAACACACCAAATATCCATGGTGCATATTTTACTTGTGCACACAATCTAAACATAATACCAATTGCTTCAAACGAAGGAAATAAAACATGAACCATATAGAGATACCTGACCCAAAGTCTCACTGGACTAATCGAGCCAACTCCGTCCTCTTTCTGATTCAAACAATTAAGTGATCTACATTGTTTCTGCTTGTACACACTGTGCAAGAAACATGATCCTCCAAAATAGGACACTGAACCATTCATGCCCTCTTCTACTATAAGAAACTCTGTGTAAACTCATTGTTATAGAGGTGACCATGGTTCGGTTACTAGTATCGGTTATCCTCTGTGATTGATGTCGGTTCCTGACGGCGGGTGTCGATCTTTCTTAGGATGAACACAACGCCAAAAATTTGCATAAGTCACTAAACCAGGTGCCTACTCTGACCAAAGCTGATAGTTGTGCTAATCCAATCATTTCAAGAAGCACCCAACCTTGCACAAAAACTTAACAATCATACATGCAATAAAAAACTGCACCAAGATGAAACACATCACCTTACCAGACCAAGATACTCAACCACATCTTCAACCGAAGTACTTGCCTCTCTGATGGAAGCCCCATCTTCATTCTGTGTTATTATATTCTACTTCTTTAATGAAGCACATGCATCTAACTGCACCAAAGGATGCATCCCAAACATACATACAAGCACTGAAATACCAAGGTAACAAAAAAAAACCATACCTCTATAATCTGGATCTGCAATCTGACCAACATGCCTATGCCTCCAAGAACTAGGAACACCTCGTGCAATCAAGATACATTCAATGTATCTTCTCAAAATTCTTAGATTTGTGATTTTTGTTTAAACTAGGTTGCTCAGTAACTAACCACGATCACCCTGTAACCGACCACGGTCACCTTGTCGATATTGATATCCATATAACCGACCATGGTCACTATCATTTTTCAACAACCTTAGTTTTCCATCTCCCACTTGAGATTTATCCACTTTAGATTAAATTTATCCCTACAATTTACACATCAGGAAAAACAAAATCATGTTCACATACATCTGTCAGTAATACCACTTAAAAAACAACGTAGCATAAACCCTTGCTTTGAAAACTAAACCCATTATTGATACCACTTATTGGTATCATACGACAAAGATAATCCAAGCTCAACCAAGCTTTGAAACCAATTATTAGGAATATAGTATTGCGGAAATGGAAACAATTCTCCAAAATCTACAACAACAAAAATGTAAACTACATAAATCCAAATAAAAAAATTACACACACAGAACACAACATGTATCATGGTTCACCCAATGCGGGCTTTGTCCACCAAAGATAAAGATCTCATATATATAATAATCAAGAGTACAAACCAACTCTTCCCACAAGAGTACAATGCATCTCTCCAAGAGTATCTACTCTTCCATATCTCTAAACAGATCTCCATGAGTGCACTACAACCGTGCCTCCAAACCATCACCAAGATCTCACATACCAGGAAATATTGCATCTCTAAACTGTAACCAAGCTCTCATGTGAATGCAACAAGACCTCTCACATGGGTCTACCATATGTGCAACTATAACTGTGCACCAAGAAGTAAGTCTATCTCTCCATCACTACATCAACCTGTGCAAACATGAAGACAACCTCCTCTACAATATCTATATCTACATGGATCATCAATACAACATGATCTCATGGATCTATGAATACAATATCTCACAACAACCTATGGATCTAACAATATAAGACTAGATCTACATGGATCAACAATACATCATGATCTCATGGATCTACAATACAAGATCTCACCAACATGTGGATCTACAAGAAGAAACTCTATGTGCTTTGCATACTATGCAAGCCATTACAATGAGACAATAACTATACAAAGGAAATACAATAGAAGATGTTACCCTCTTCTCACCATTGAGATGTACTGTCATAGTTGTACATGTTATTTCCTTCTGTCCAGCTTCTCTCCATGAAAGCTTTGTCTTCATGTAACCTATTCTTTCTTTCTCTTCTTCTTCATTCTCTCAATCTAGGAGAATCAAGGATCTAACTCAATCCTTCTCTTAATTAACCTTCTAACCCTAGCTTTCATGCTTATATACATTTATACAAATTTAGGTCACTTTAGCTACACATTTACAACCTTTAGATTCACTTTATAACTAAAGTTAGATCTAATTCCCGTGAGTTAAATATAAACTTCCACGCACAGGTAACCGATGTCGATTCTCTGATCGATGGTGGTTCATCTATTGACAGATGGTGGTTAATCTACTGACCAATGGCAGTTAATCTACTGACCGATGGTAGTTAATAAATCAACGCCGATTACTATGTAAACCAGACACCTGTAATGCATGCTCGTTGTGAAGCAATCTAGCTCCACAACCCAACATATATGGGGTTCCCCCAAGCCCTATAAATAGAGACTTTATATAGATATAACCTAAGCCTATTCTCCCCCAGATGGATAAGATATATGGGGGCCATATCTAGATAGGCATGAGTTTTCTTGGCTAGGTGGGATAAAGAAGAAGTAGAAGTAGAAGGAGAAGAAGAATAAGGAAGAGAAGAAGAGGAGGAGGAGGAGGAGGAAGAGGATAAGAGTTTATCTAGTGTGGCTAAAGAGGGAAGCTTCAATATTTCCATTTAAAGAGTGCACCCATTAGAAAAATAATATAAAGGCAGTTCAAGTGGATGGTAAGAAGATTAATTGTTTTACATAATCGAAGAACAATTAATCGCTTTACGGAATTGAAGCTCTCTTGTCTCAAAGATATTTTTCTACTTTCACATACTTGGCACATTTTTGGATTTTTGAATGTCATTGCACAAAATGTTTCAAATTGAGATAGAGTTACCTGTGTTGGATAAAGAAGGTCAAATTAGTTTGGAACATGAGGAAATATTCAACTCTACAAAGGGTGAAGTTGAGAGTATCTATTGAGTATCTAATAAAGCTGGAAGAATTGAAATAATGTAAGCGTGCAACATGGGATGAGGAAGATTTCTTGTACCAACATCCGAGAGATCATTGACATTGAGGACTACACTTGTTTGAAGAACCCTCTAAAAATTATCAACATTGTCGACAAATGTTGCTTTGAAGGGGAGGGTCATGTTACGCCCTTAACCTTAGGTCATATATCGAGATATGGATAGTTGACATGTGGCTAACATAATATCTTATCATGTCATATCATATTTATTTATTCTTTCATATGCTTAGTGGGTCACCTTAGGGCTCTCGGTAGTGTATTAGGGTATTATAGGAGATAGATAGTAGGATATGATCATCATATTGAGTACTCGAGTCTTATTTTATGGTTTGGAGGTTGCCCCCTCGAAGTGGAAAATTTATTCTACTTGCATCTTGTGATCATTTCTCTACATTTTGGTGTTATATTGTTGCTAATATTCATATCTATTTAAGTAATTTCATTAAAGATATGTGTGGTATATTAAAACTATTGAAATAAAAATTAAGATCCCCTCTCAACCCATTTTGTTTTATTCTTTATTTCTTTATTCTCAAATACCTTATCTCGAGTATATTGATTTCAAAATAAATACATAATTGTTCAACTATACGAAGGAAGGTGTTAAATAATTGTAAAATATTTAATGGAGAGTAATGAATATTTGAATAATATTGTAGCATTGTATTTCTCATTATTCTCATATTCTCTTGTAATTCTGTAGTTTTTTGCATGCATATGCTCTTTGTAGACACTTAAAATTGACATTTTATCACTTGGTAATGTCGATATTGGCTTAATCCTTAGATCACAACTTGTGCACATATTTTGAGCTTGGTTGCCTATCTTTAGCCCTATTGTGTGACTTGTTATCTTCATTACACTACTTAGTGACTCACATAATTACTTGCATCATTCCACAAAAATATATCACTCATATGTGTCATGACCAAAACATTTTATCACTTCACTCCCTACTCATACAAAATGACCAAACAAGGATCAAACCACTAAATGGTTTGGTTTGAAAATGGAAATTTCATCTCAAGCCACCCAACAAACATTTTCTCAATTTGATATCTTTTATAGTTTGGTAGTTTTCCTATTAGTCAACTCTAATGCAAATTAATCCAAGGAAATTCTATATAAGCAAGTCAAATGCACTCATTTACTCACTTGACACTTTTAAGAACACTACTTGTGAATATCATTCCAAAAGCACTCAAATATCTCCTAAATCTCCCTAAAGTATTAATACACATTAGGAGCATTCCCTTCATAGGTCTAAATCACTCCAAACCAGGTTCTAAAGTCAAGCTTCCTAAGCCAAAGACAACCAAATCCAAGTCAAGCACAATCAAAAAGTCACTACAAAGCATTATCAAGTGAACACATTACAAAAGATAGGTGCATCTTTATAGATATCACATATATAAATGGAGAACTATGTGTGGTTTGAGGCATTTCTAGAGTAGTTCCATAGTAGGTAGTTTATGGATTGCACTTCAACCCCACAACTAACATTTTTAAAGGGGTTTTTACCCATGCTTAAGGTTGGAAATTATTTTGAGTCATATAAAGGGTTTCAAACATTTGAGAGACCTAGGGTTTCACAAGAAGGCACATTCTAGCAGCTCACACAAACATTGAGAGTTATATAATGCCAACAACCCACCATACAAAACCATAAAATAACTATGAAACCACCAAACAACTCCATACATAACCAATGGTTTTGTCCCTACTAATGTACCTCCAGAACCATAAAAAACGTATACAAATCATGTCTAATATTTTCATTTTCTTGTCATAACTAGATTAAATTTTAGAATAACAAAATAGCTAAGTGCATCTCCCCTCTTGTGTCTTATTCTATTTAACACATGTTCATATGATTACATCTTGCAAATTGCTAATATATGTATGTTATGATCTACACATTAATGTTAAATCAATTAATATGAATATTTATCCTATTCTAACCCTAATCCAAAGTTTAAATAAGAACTCCACACCTTGTTTAATTTTAGGTAAAATCATTGGTGAACTTGCTTGTTGATCAAATCCTTAGCCTAGTTCAAACCCTAGCTTTCTAATGTTTCCATTTCTTATTTAGTACATGATCATTTTCCTAGCTCCAAGGTTGTTTATCATTTCTTTTTCATGGCTAACCCATAAATATACTATGATCTTCACTAAAATCTTCAAGATCCCTCTTCTCTTGTTGCTTTATCATTTACCATTGTTAATATTGTTATAGTTGTATCTGTTGATCCTTCTTAAGGGAAAGTTTCACATGATGAATCTAACCCAAATACCATCACTTTTACTAAGGAGGATCAATAATAATTTAAATAATTTCTAAAGAAAATTCCTTAACATATTTATGTACTCCTTTATATAGAAAGGATGAGCAAAATCCTTTTATTTGCATCCATGAGCATTTAGTCTACTATTGCTACATCTCGTGTCCATATATAGGGGGAATCCCATATTCCCCTTTAAAATGTTACAATGTATATTTCAATGTTGCATAAAGACTCATATCCTACCAAAAAATGTGTCTCGAGAGGTTGATACTTATCTCGAGTAGTACGTACGTGGTACTCGTCTCATATACTTGTTTTTCAATGTTTTCAAAATAATATATTTTTGTACTCTCAACCTTAAGATATGATGAGATATTAAAGATAAATATGAATATATTTCTTGTATCCTTTATCAACATCTAATATTTTAATTTTGAAAAGGTAGTACTATTTTTAAGTAGGATGTATATTATGTTTTTTTTATATTTACATATATATGGTTTTCTTGTCTCAGTACCGTCTCCTATTTTTTTTTTAAATGGCGTGCCCATCCTGTCTCCTCGTCATTTGGTACCCATACTCATACCATTTTTCATATAATTGTGGTATATTCCTATGGCTATTACTATTCCTACATATCTTGTGCACATCTACGGGGTTTCACACTCTTTATCTACTACCAAATCGAAGAACATATTATATATGATTTTCAAACTAAAGTTTTATAATTAGAGAAAGGTGTGACTAGACCTTCTAATGTTATGGATTCTACTCAATTGCTTCATGATCTGTCATCACCAATCCGACACTATGATAATTCTTCACCGGGAACTCCTCGTCTTTATGATTATTTACTAATGCATGACCTTTAGTTTGGTGGATGTAATCTAGAAACAAAACAACAAACATAACACAAGAATAACATCGACTATGATAAGACGAAATGATGACAAATCTAAAATATCAAAGTAAATTATAATATTAACATGAAATTGTTACAATCTCACCCATGAGGTACTTCAAGTGTTATTGACTTCACTTGCCTTTCACCAAGACTATGGGAGAAACTTTACAATTACACCTCTTAATGGCTTCATCAACACACCTTTAAACTGATGGCTTCCTTCGCACACTTCCTACAATATTTCTCACTACTTCCTTCTATGCTAAATGAGGGGGGTGGCCTCTCTATTTATAGAACTTCCAGAGCTTATCCATCTTATCTCTAAGATAGGATAAGAAATCCATTCCGACGAATCATATTCCATACCTTAACTCTTATCTCGCATACATGTAAGCTTATCTTTTAAGATAAGACAAACCTTATCATTTTACATGGGTTCCACATTTTTAGACTTTTTACAAATAAAATACACAAAATATTTATGACCTCGCTCCTTGTCCTTATTACCAATATAATATTTCTAATTCCTAATCATGTAGACCCTACTTCTCTAATTACCCAAACTTTGACATTTTAACATTCTTGGACCACTTACGATAAATATTTACTTTTACAACATTCCTATTGTACTTTGGCCTGTTTCGTACTCCACATTATTGGCGGCACCATCCGACGGCGCCGTTATCTTCTATCAGATGCTACTACTAATTATACTTAACAACATCCTATTCCTAATACATACATTAATGAAATAGAAATTATGGAGGAAAATTTTAGTGTTGACATCTTCCCCCTTCTAGCTTCTACTCCGTCCCTGAGTAGACTATTCTCAGTGCTTGGAAAATCTTCAACTTGTCGTGGTTGACCCATTTCGTAATGGGAGTGCCATCCAATTCCTCCAGTCGGTACGTACCATTTTCATGCACAACTGCTATTTTATAGGGCCCCATCCATTTTGGAAGAAATTTTCTCTGTCTTCTTTTTTTGTATATGGAATCATATACTAGAACCAAGTCATTCACATGAAATGGAGACCAACGGATCTTTTGATCAAAGTATTCCTTTTGCTTCATTTTCTTCTTATGGCTTGTATCCTTTGCTATTTCCCTCATTTCCTCTAGCAAATGAAGATATACCAACCTTTCTTTTACTGAATCACTTTCATCCATCCTTTCATTTTTCATAACTCTCACAGTGGGAATATCAAACTCAATAGGAAGAAGCTGGATCAATGTCATAGGCCAACCGAAATGGGGAGTATCATGTTGCTTGACTTTGATGTTGCCCTATATGCCCACAATCTTTGCATGAATCCTTTTATCCCATTTATGTACCGCAAGGTGCATCTTTTGCTAGAATTTGACACTACACAAAATTTGTTCATTCCACTGTCCATTTGTACTTGGCTTGTATGTTGTTGCCTTCCGTGCTTAATAGAAAATTTATTGACTAGGGCTTCTACTACCTCATTAATGAAGTGGCTTCCTTGATCCATTACAATTTCTAATGGACAACAAATCTGGTGACAATGCGTTCATATATGAACCTTGCCACCTCATCCATGGAAGTTGTTTTCAATGGCCTAGCTTTAACCCACTTGGTTAAATAATGTGGCAACTACAATATGCTTATTTTGGCGTGAGGTCGTTGGAAGTGGACCTACAATGTCTATTCCCCACTTTTCAAAGGGACCAAGTGGAAGAATAGGGCATAATGGAGCGATGAAGTCTTACGGTTACCATGTGTTTGACAAATATCACATGTCTTACAATAATTATAACAATCTTTAAAAAGAGTGGGCGGTGATAACCGCATCTAAGATCCTTCTTGCTGTAAGTTGTCCAGAGAAGTGCCCTCCACATGTACCATTGTGGAATTCTTCTAGTAGTTCCTTCCCTTGATCACGTCCAACTGCCCTCTTGTACTGTCCATCAGGTCCTATTCGAAATAATACTCCATGCAGAATAGAATATGGATGATTGGCTTGAGTAATATTTCTCTTAGTCTTTGCATTGGCACCATCAGGAAACTTGAATTCATTCAGATAATTCCAAATATCTATGTATTCACTAGGGATTGTGTCAAGGGATAACAATGTTGCATCGGGGAAATCATCATCATCACAAGATGATCCTAAACCATCATAGGCTCGAGAGAGTGCATCTGCATTGACATGCTTCTTTCCTGGCCTATCTATAATATCAAATTCAAATTCTTGTAGCAAAATTATCCATCTTGCTATCCTCCACGATGGGTTAGGCTTATTTACAATATATTTTAGAGCCCGATGATCTCATTACATAACTAGAAATTTTTCCCTAGCAAGTAATTCCTAAACTTCTTTACAAGAAAATGATAGCGAGCCTCTTTTTCGATTCTAAGTATAGTTTACCTCAAAGACTACTCATTTGTCTGCTCCCAAAGTAAATTAGATGTTCATTCCCATTTTCATCCTTTTGGCTCAAAGTACTTCCTAGTGCTGCATCTGAGGCATCAGTGTACACAATGAATGGCTTGCTCCAATCTGGATTCTTTAAAACAGGTGAAGACACCAGGGCTTCCTTTAGTTGTCCAAAAGCTTCATGCGCCTTATTTCTTGTTCATAAGTAACATCCTTCTTCAAGAAGCTGGGTTAGTGGTCAGTGCAATCTTTGAGAAATTCTTGATGAATCTTCTATAAGTAACCCACATGGCCTAAAAATGATCTCAACTTACTTCTATTCATAGGAAATGGTAAATCTTTGATTTTGAAACTTTATCAGATCGTGCACCAATACCATCTCTAGATACTGACATGCCCTAACAAAACGCCTTTAGAACATCCAAAGACACACTTTGTAGGGTTTAGTGAGGCTTGAGCTTCATCTAACTTTTGAAATGATGTCTCCATCTAGTGCAGTGGTCCAACTTGCTCCCATAGATGCAAAAATCATCCGTAAATACTCGATGAAGGTCCCAATGTAGGGTTCGAACACCCTATTCATCAAACGCTGGAATATTCTTTGGAGCATTACACAACCCAAAAGGCATAACTCTATAAGCAAACGTTCCCGGGGAGTGGTGAACGTGATCTTGGTGATCTTTTCTCGCTATACGAACTTGGTTGTAGCCGCTTATATCCATCAACAAAACTATAACACTCCTGGCCAACTACTTCGTCCAAGATTTGATCTGAAAATGGAAGAGGGTAATGATCCTTCTTTGTTGCCTTATTGAGCTTCCTGTAATCAACACAAATGCGTAGCTTCCCATTCTTTTTTATTGAGATCACAATGGGAGAAACCCATTATGAATTCTCCACAACAAATATGAATCCTGCATCAAGCAACTTATCTATTTCTTCTTTTACAGTCTTGGAAAAATTAGGATTCATTCTATATGGCATTTGCTTTATGGGCTTAGCACCATCTACCAGCTCAATAGAATGTTCTACCCAACTTACTTGACGGAGTTCCTTGTAATCAAAAGTGAATAGGTGTATGTACCTTCAAAAGAGCTGGAGGTAGGATTCCTTCTCACTCTCCATCACAGCATCACCAATCTTTATTTGTTGGAGACGATCATCAACTTCTTCTTCAGATAATTTTATGGGGTCATGAGTTGGTGTGACTAGAAGGATATCCATGACTGAAACATCAACCTCACTTTCTTCATCTTCGGTGTCCACTTCACTAGTACTAGAGTAATCAGAGGATGTCCAATCATCAGTTTCATCACTTGAATCACGAGTTACGCCTTATGATGTCGAGGGATCATGTTTATCTTCACCCTCTCTCTACCACGTCCAAGTGTCATGAAACCTTCATTCCGGTAGTTTCTTGTATGAACTCTCCTTAGCCATGGTCTTCCCAAAGCTGACATTGGGTGCAAGCAGTACCATTTTCATCACTCGAAAGTCTACCACACATACAACACCCATAATAGATATTGCCACATTTGAAAGTACACCTTTCGGTTTAGTTTTTCCTTTATTTAATGACCTTAACATAAGTGTTGAAGGGCGATCAATTTTAAACCCAACATATTCATTCTGAGACTCGGTCATTACATTAAGCTGCAGCACCTCCATCAACTAAGACATCATGAATTGAAATACCATTACATAATACCTCGGCTTGTGGAGCATAGGGATCCGCCTCGCCTCCAAAGCAGGGGACCTCAACCTCCTTCCTTCGTCAAACATTGAGTCCATTTCGCAGCTCCCGCCTCTTCTCGAGAAGACATAGCCAAGAGTTGACCATATGTAATATTTGCGGGCTTTTGGATAGATCTTCCGGGGATGGAGTATGGTCCTTGCCCCGTGAAATCGAGAAAATCCTTTTGACTTTCTTCTCCTATGTTTCTTATTAGTTTCTCCTTTCATCTTCTTAGGATCATTTCCATCTTGATTATCTTTTTCTTTCTTTCTTTTTGTTACAAACAAATCTACTTCATTATTTCTGCTCTTATCTACTACATCAAAAGAATTCACGTGTGTTTTCCTTTATCATTATCTCCTTTACCGGATGTAGAAGCTCTATCTCGGACAATTATACTTATAATGACCCTTTTTATAACAACCATAACATACTGACTTGAAATATTTCTTTTTGGACCTCTATCTCCTCCTTGAGAACTAAATTCTTTTCCTCGAAGAAGATTAATAGTTAATCGACCCATCTTTTGAGCAGATCTTCATACTCGGTAGATGTACTAGGAGAAATATTTGTGCTCACCGGGAGTGGTTGTGGATTACGGACCAAAGATCTTTGGTGTAGGCTCTACTTTAGCAACAATTTCTTTGGGCTCCTCTTCCATGCTTTCTTCTTGCATTCTTGCGATCTCTTTTTCTTGTTCAATGGTAGTTTGGGTGGTCATACTTCACTCGTTGTCGATCTGCGGCTTCATCCCAAGAATGAAGTGCTTACGAGAGGAGATTATCCACGCCATTCATCAACCCATCTGCTAATCCTTCCTTAGGATCGGGCATCGAGCTTCCTCCTTAGCTCACAGAACATGAGCATGATAATCCCTTATCTTCTCCTTCTCTCCTTGGGATAACTTTGTGATCTCGATCATGAGATCTACATATTTCTTTTATTCACCAAATTCTTCAAGAAAACTTTCAGTTAATAAATCCCATGAATTTTTCACATTATCACCTAGTGTTTCAAACCACCTAAGTCTTTGAACCATCCAAAAGGTAGGAAAAATTTAGTCCATTGTTCCCTTCTTATGAGGCCATTACAAATGCAAGATCGTTTAAAATCTTGAATGAAAGAGGGAGCATCTTCATTAGATTGAGATGAAAAAAACAGGAATCTTTCCCATTTTCAAAAGTAACCATAGTGAAATACCAACCCACAAGTACAATCAACAAAACTTATGTGCACAAATAATTGGAATCACTATACTAGAAAGTGACTTTACACCTTTCTACAGTAAAATAGAAATGACCACGGTAAAGTATGGTAAAACTTGACTTACTACGGTAAAAACTGACTTTACTGTGGTAAACACTATTCACGGTAAAAAGTGAAGTTACTGCGGTAAATACTATTCACGGTAAAAAGTGACTTTTTGCGGTAAATACTATTCCCGACAAAAAATGACTTTACCACGGTAACTACTATTCATGGCAAAAATGACTTTATCATGGTAACTACTACGCGGTAAAAACAAGGCTACTCTCCAATTGATTTTTGACTAAGTGGGAATATCTCTCCAGAAAATCCACCAACGAGGAATGGTCCCGGCAACGGAACCAAAATGTCATCACCAATCCGGCACTATGATAATTCTTCACCGGGAACTCCTCATGCTATGATTATTTACTAATGCACAGCCTTTAGTTTGGTGGATGTAATCTAGAAACAAAACAACAAACATAACACAAGAATACCATCGACTATGATAAGACGGAATGATGACAAATCTGAAATATCAAAGTAAATTATAATATTAACATGAAATTGTTACAATCTCACCCATGAGGTACTTCAAGTGTTATTGACTTCACTTGCCTTTCACCAAGACTATGGGAGAAACTTTACAATTACACCTCTTAATGGCTTCATCAACACACCTTTAAAGCGATGGCTTCCTTTGCACACTTCCTACAATATTTTTCACTACTTCCTTCTATGCTAAATGAGGGGGTGGCCTCTCTGCATTTATAGAACTTCCAGGCTTATCCATCTTATCTCTAAGATAGGATAAGAAATCCATTCTGACGAATCATATTCCATACCTTAACTCTTATCTGTACATGTAAGCTTATCTTTTAAGATAAGATAAACCTTATCATTTTACATGGGTTCCACATTTTTAGACTTTTTACAAATAAAATACACAAAATATTTATGACCTCACTCCTTGTCCTTATTACCAATATAATATTTCTAATTCCTAATCATGTAGACCCTACTTCTCTAATTACCCAAACTTTGACATTTTAACATTACTGGACCACTTACGACAAATATTTACTTTTTACAACATTCCTATTGTACTTTGACTGTTACCGTACTCCACATTATTGGCGGCACCGTACTGATGGCGCCGTTATCTTCTATCAGACGCTACTACTAATTATACTTAACAACATCCTATTCCTAATACATACATTAATGAAATAGAAATTATGGAGGAAAATTTTAGTGTTAATGAGATCCACTTGTAGTTGAAGTGACATCTTATCCTTTACACCTAGGGTTTGTGTCTTTTAAGCTTCTTATCTATTTACGAGGTAAAATTGATCCCCAAAACATATTTTCTCCTTTTTACACTTCTTGTTTAGACTATGCTTTATGATGATCCACTTATTACTAAGATTTTCCCTATAAGCCTTAAAGATTATGCTTTATAATGGTTTCATGATCTTGATTTAACAAAATTAAATATTTATTAGAGGACTAAGATCAAATGAATATAATAGTAATAAGCAAGATCTATCATAAAAGAAACAAGAAAGTGTGTACAATAGTGAGATAAGAATGAATTAGCCTATATCTAGAGATCTTGGTGTAGACACAAAGTCACACACTTGGGTACATTTATAGGTTCTAAAAGCATACTTGCATTCATATGATTCCTAAGTGAGAAAACTAGTAATTGACAACTATCTTTGGCCTCTTTGTTTTGTTTCTTGTATTCTTTTTGGTCTTTTACACCCTACAACCCAATCAATACTTTACTTGTTTATATTTTATGAATTGGACACGATTGCTAGCCAAGATGCCGGCACCGGGAACCCTCATCCCTTTTGGGCACCCCTAACCTCTTTCCACCTCGAGTCACTCCTTTTTGGCCTCTTTTATATTTTGGGCATATTATTTTCTTAAGGGTTGACCTTCCAATTTTCAATTACAAAATTCAACGAAAGGAATCATATAAATACAAAGCTATGTGACTAAAATAAGGGACAAAGCTCTAAGAATATATTATCATCACCCAAGATTGCATCCAAAGGCATCTAAGAGCACTAAAGGCATCCATCTAGCATCCATTTAAGGGACAAGGGACTGCATTTTCTAAATACACTACATAGGAAGGGGAAGTTCATTATTCCATCCACACATCTATTTCCATTTCTATATCTAGTTATTTCCTGATATTAAGTGCACTTGCACAAGGGTATCCTAGGGAATGATTATTTCACACACTCATAAGAACTACACGGAGTCTGAGATGTAATGTAGTGCTCGGTTGTAAGCTCACTCTATCAGGTGATTTTTGGGGTTAGTCGACTCCCCATATTGCATATTTATTTTTGGATTTGATGTGGTATTGTGGGTTTTGCAAGTGAATATTTGTCTTGCGGGTAACAGGTACCTCGGTGATCTTATTGTGACACACAGGTGATCAACACAGAGTATTTGCGACACTTGTGCGACACAACAAAGATCAAGTTCTAACAATTTTACGAATACATGCACCCAATAGAGGTCGTTAGCACCTGGCACCCCCTATCCCAGCCATGGACACGTATGTCAGCCATATTCATGTAGTATGTGATTTATCCTTAGTAATAACGACATAGATCACTTCATGTTCAACAATTTTCTCAACTCAGACCAGTTCTAGACAACACGTGAATCAACTAAGTCCATTCCTCTCTCTCTCTTACAATTAGGGTTTCATATTTTATTATCTTATTGCTTTTGTCAAATTTGTACTTTAACATTTATTATTCATATGTGACTCTACAATTAGGGTTTAGAATAATTCCATTTTTGTTAAATCATTTGGTGAACCCCACTTTCGAACACTCTTGGATCATCACTTCCTCCTAATTTCATTATTTTAGGATCCTCTCACCATGGATATTTCCATCCATGCCTTCTTGCAAGCTAATCCTGAATGTAAGGCTAAAATCAACTCTCTCTGGATAATACTTACATTCCTTCTAATACTCCTCCAGACCATGTATATCAGTTGTTCGTAGCTACATTTTCTAAACAACTTACTTTCCCATCTGATGTAGCTACCACTCTTTCTATTTATGACAATGATCATCCTCTTTATATTTAGGATTACATCTATTGTTAGGAATTAGTCCAGAACATGGGTGTATTGTGTGTATAGAAAATAATAATAAAGTAAGTGAGTTGAGAAAACAACTCATGTAGAGATTTAGGAGTAAAGATAGGAGAGAGATATTTAAGGTGGTTAAACAATCCACCTAGATTTAGTCTGAGAGGTTGGTGGAGTTGTTATAGGAGTTTGGTATCCTCTCATATTTATATGTAACTCATATTATTCAATAGATGTTGAATTGAATTTTATGAGCGTATGCTCTTCTTCAAATATGGGGTAAAACCCACATCTATAACATAGGCATTAGGAGTACTAGTTGATAATGGATCCGAGCTCAATCTTTGTAATCTCACATTTATTCAACAACTTGGCCTTTCCTCAACTCATGTTAGTCCAACATCCATTTCTATCCATAGCTATGATTCTTCTGCATGCTCATGCATGGGCACTATCACCTTACCTCTCACAGTTGGTCCTAAAACCATTCCTACGATATTCTTTGTTATCGATGCCAAACTCTAATACAATTATTTACTTGGTAGGCCATGGCTTCATGTTATGCAGCTATACCTTCTATAATTCATCGGTGCATTAAATTCCTACATGAGGGCTATGCATATACTATTGTTATTGATTGCGACCCATTCAAATATTGCCACCTAGACCCACTCATTGCACTCCCTACTCCACTTCTATATCATGATGTTGGTCATCCCTATACTCCTCCTACATATCTCACTAATGATTATCAACTCATGGAACCTCCACCCTACCACCTAGCATGTATCTCTCCAAAGTAACCCACGAAAACTCCTGCCCATTCCATCCACTCCATCTCTCTAGGAACCCTTGGTGTTGTCATCTCCTCCTTTCACATGTACTATTTTAATATATAACTCTTATTGACCTCATATTTCATTTGATCGCACTTTCTCGACACCATTTGTAAACACAATGGATTAACCCATATTGGTTTTGCACTTGATGATCTCTACCCACCACCTCATTCTCCTCACCTTTATCATGGATGTGTCTTTATTACTACTACTTATGGCCTCCAAGTCTTCCATTTATCAATATTTCTTGCACATAATCCTCGTTCCTCTCCACTTACACTTGGGTAGTCTTGGATTGACTACATTGGTGGCACTTTGGATCCTAATCACACTAGTATCACATTTCCCATGCCTTTTGGCCACATTTCTATTTTTAATGATTCATTTCTTAGCTACACTTGGTATGCACACAATTATGTCGCAACCACCTTTCACTGATGAAGAATATGCTATGGGCATGTACAATTTACATCACAATGGCTCTTTACATGATCAATTCCACATTATTTCCTACCAAGTATCTGATTCGGGTCTAATTGGCTATGTTTTTGACGATGACCATCTTTTAGACGATGTTACTTGATTCTTATACACATCATACACTTGGAGGCATCATGTTTACTCCCTCCTTTTCTAGCATCAATTTTATACCATTTCTACTCTTATGATTCGTGCTTCATACTTCCTATTTTTAATCAATCCTACACATATTGATACAACTTTTATCATCATTACCCTATGATGCACTCCCGTGTTAACTATTGAAGGCACACTACATCCATGAACCTCACACACTACACATTTCACGCTATGTGCTTCACGATACATATTTCTAGCATTCCATTCTCACACATCATACTAGCCGATGACGCATTCTAGTTCCACGGTTCATACTCGACTACTAAGGTTTTGAATCTTAATTGAACCTCACTTCACTCACACTCTTTACACTTTATGCTTCATTGATCATATCTTTCTAGCGCACATTTTGAGACCATTTCTTGATGACATACTCTTGTTCTATGGTTCATTCTTAATTATTGAGGGGTATTTTATAAATGAACCTCATCTCATACTCATCCATGTCTCTTGGGGGCATGTTACTCCTATCACATTCACATTGCATACCATTTAATTACACTCATACATTGCACATTGCATATCTTGGTTGCACATACTCTTGCTTGCCTATACTAGTTACATGTTGCACTTTTCTTACTATGTTAGATGAATATCCAATATGTCATTATCTTTTCTATATATACATGTGCATTCACTTGGTCTTTATTTTTGAATGCAGACTTCCTATAGATCTTTACATACAACAATGATGCTTGGCATTGTACCTCTTACTAGTCCTACCAAGGCTCCTGGGGGCATCTACATTTACTACTCTTACACATCACAAGTGTTATTGTTTCATTATATACTACTTCATATTCTTACTAGCACACTACTTTCCATCAATCTATACACATTTTAACATACTCTTTATTTTCTAACATGTTAACAGGTGCTTCATGTGTAGCATTTTCCTTACAGAACTATTTGCCACCATGGTTGTTTGTTACATCTTGATTGCCATTGTTTGCTATTGTATGCCATTGTTTGTGGGCTATGCCCTTTGTCTTATGTTGGGACGATGAATTACATCCTAAGTACTAAAGGTGCATAAGGTTTGGGCACATGGATGTAGGGTGTGTAGGTGCATGTGGAATTATAGGGAAACAGGCACGCCCAGGAAAGCGAGGATTCAAGACTTAATCATTTTTCAGTGTAAGGATAATTATAGACATGGAGTGTAGAGCACGTTTAGTATGAAGACTTGAAAAGCATGCAAAGGCTATTTTGGATAAGTGGAAGATCAATTAACATGCATAGTTTTGGAGCTATTAATAGGATTAGACTGCAATTATATTATTAGATAATCTATTATTAGCGAGCTTGCATGCTTTTGTATTTATCATGTAAGGGTGCATGACTATTTTTATCATACAAGTTATTTTGAGGATGTATGAGCGGTGGGGCAAGTCCCCACACATATATATGTATTGATTTGCATGGTTTAGGGATCATCTATATTTTTTTAGAGTTATGCTGTTGATTTATGGGTGTACATGACTTATGGTGATAATATTATGTATGTATGCAGCTTCTATGTTTTACGAAATTAATATGATGGATCTTTGTGGCTGGATATTGATTGTTGACACATCTGTTACTAGTTCATGCATGGTAAAGTTGATCTTGATTCTTGTATAAGTAAATCTTACACATGTTCAAGATCTAGATCTCATTTATGTTATATAATATACTTGATTATCTGTTGTGGATCTGGAATATTTGTATGATCATGCTAACTCCTTGAACATGCTAACATAAAAGAGGAACTTGGTACCCTTACGCACTTTGGGTGAGTGCTCAGTTATGGCTGAGTAATGTGCCAACGTGCCTTGGGTTGTCATGGGTAAATACAAGACTACATCTTATATGCACATTGTATGCTTTTAGCCGCATCGACCCTGATTATCTTGTGACTTTGTGAGAGATGTCCCATGTCTGAAATCTTATTTTCATGGTCTATCTTGTCTTCTTGTTTGCTTGATTGCACATTTTCTTTTACTTGCCTACTAGCTTTGATTTCACTAACACATGTTACTAGCCTTCTTATTTGCACATGCCTTATTTTCTACCATACACATTCCCTCCCCCTACAGGGTTTACACTTCAAATAAATTTCTGGTCCTCTCCTTTGGACCGCATGCTCCTATTGGCATCAAATGCACCCCAAACAAAGGGGCATACATTGGGTGAATCAGCCACCCCATAAAGTAATTCAAAGATACAATTGAGATATGCACAATACAATAACAAAACATGTTACAGTTATAAAAATGACCTAGAATCTGACTTGGGTCCTTAGTTCAACACAGACTCCAATGCCCAGATACAAACACTAGCGCTTGGGGGCTCCTAACCTCTCCTAGGTGCCTTTGTCTTAGGGGCATATATAATTAATTTCTCATATTAACACATTTTCAAGAGCAATTTTTACAGTATAGGCAAAATCCTCTAGCAAGCAGAATGCATTCTATCTCCATTACAATTGGTACAACTGTGAACATATTTAAAACTAATACTATTCAACTTGGAACAAAACAAGATCATAACATCTATAATGGTGTGTAATTGGGAAGCGGTCTTGGAAGGAGACTAACACTAGACCTCTCTCCCCAACACTCTTCTACCATGGCGTGAGATCACCTAAAAACTCACACTTGGTGTGAGATCACCCAAAAAATTGCACTTGGCATGAGATCACCCAAAAACTCGCACTTGGCATGAGATCACCCCCAAAAATCACTCTTGGCATAAGATCGCCCAAAAAATCACTCTACACAACATTTTTAGGACATATTTCTATCCTTTTACACTCATGATCAATAGGTGCACACTTTCCTTTTACTATTTTTATAAATATTTACATACTTTTATAGAGTTTTCATAAAACATGACTTTGATTACTCTTTCACTCTTCTTTTACAGGTCCATCCTTAATACACAACAATAAATATCCCTACATCAAGCACAATAACATGTACAACACAATACGCTTCACCCCTAGGGTCATTTCCTCTTTTTTAGCTTCCACACTTCATTTTTTATCATTTCACACTTTCACTTGTCTCTTCAAACATGCTATCACCATCACACTCTACAGGAACAAAAGGTACACATCTTCTAACTACTTTATGTTATCGAGTATTCACTCAACAACATAAAGTGGGGCAAATGTAGACACAAAATCATGCACTTGGGTACATTTCTAGGTCCTAAAAGTATACTTGAATTCATATGATTCCTAAGCGAGAAAACTAGTAATTAAAAACTATCTTTGGCCTCTTTTCTATATTTATTGTATTCTTTCTTGGTCTTTTACACCATACAACCCAATCAATACTTTACTTGTTTATCTTTTATGACTTCAGACACGAAAGTGCTTAGCCCTGGACACTAGCGCGCTAGATGCCATCATCCCCTTTGGACACCTTTGACCTATTTTTGCCTTACTTGCTCTTTTTGGGCCTCTTTTATCTTTTGGGCATCTTATTTTCTTATGGGTCACCTTCTAGTTGTCAATTGTGAAATTCAACCAAAGGAATCATATAAATACAAAGCTATGTGACCAAAATAAGGGACCAAGCTCTAAGCATCTATTATCATCATGAAGCTTGTATACGAAGGCATCTAAGAGCACTAAAGGAATCCATCTAACATCCATTCAAGGGATAAGGGACTACATTTTTACATACACTACATAGGAAGGGGAAGTTCATTATTCCATCCACACATCTATTTACATTGCTACATCTATCTTCTTCCGATGTCAAGTGCACTTGCACAAGGGCATGATTCTTTCACACACTCATAAGAACTACATGGAGTCTGAGATGTAGTGCGATGCTCGATTGTAAGATCACTTTTCGGGTGACCTCAGGGGGTCGATCGACTCCCCAAATTGCATCTTTCTTTTTGGATTTGATGTGGTATTATGGGTTTTACAGGTAAATCTTTGTCTTATAGGTAACATGTACCTCAACAATATTGTTGTGACACACATGTGACACAATAAAGATCAAGTTATGTCTATTTTTACAATCACAAGCACCCAATAGAGGTCATCGGTGCTTAGGCACCCCTATCTAGCTATGGACAATCGTGTTTGACCATATTCTTGCAATCTATAATTTATCCTAAGAGATAACGACACATATCACTTCTTGTTAAGTAGTTTTCCTAGCTTAGGGCAATCCCAGATAGCACATAAATAAGCTAAGTCCATTTCTCTCTCTCTCTTGTACTTAGGGTTTCATATTTTATTAGCTTATTGCTCATGTCAAATATGTAATTTAACATTTATTATTCATATGTGACTCTACAATTAAGGTTTATCGTAATTTTTTTTGTTAAATCACTTGCTTGATTATGGGATGGGAAACTAGATGATAATGATGAATCTGAACTATGTACACTTTGTCTGAGAAACTAGGATCTAAAACCTCTTCTTATAGGACCATCCAGATGAGGACAGGACTACCTGAGTGCTAGTGTCTGAAATGGGCGCCAATGTCTTGCAACAACTCTACTTCTGATATTTTCAAGTTCTAAAATTATCTTCTTCCTTGTGCTCTCTATCACATCCACTTTGTTGTAGGGTTTCGATGTCACTTTGAACTTGTAAAATAGACTCTAACTACCTACAAAAGTCTCAATAAAACATTAGATGAAATAAATAATGCATATGCTTGAGTCAAATGACCTCGGTGGTCACCCCAATGTGATTGTCACCGAGTACTTGCACTACATTTCAGATTCTATGTAGTTCTAGTGTGTATATGATTGAATTATGTCCCTTAAAGCTAGGTTTACCTTGTGCTAGTCACACTAAGATAACAAGATAAAAATAATTTTCTCCCAAGATGAATGTGTGAGATAGAATTCAAAAATAACCCCTCTTATGTAATGAATAATGTAGCCCAAATGTAGTCCTTGAATGTTTCTCTTTTCCCAAGTAATAGATAGTAAGTATTAGCCCAAAGTTGTTCAACCCCTAATAATGGTGAGTAAGTCATGTATATATATGATTCCTTTGTTTGAATTTCATTATTAACAACCAAAAAGGCCAACCCAAAGTGATAAGAGAGACTTTATAAAAGATAACAAATGATGTGGCATTTGAGAAAAGGTGGGAAAAGGACAGAAGCACCCAAAGGGGATAATAGCATTTGGACACTCCTATCCCTAATGGGTGGTACTGTTCTGGGATGCTTGGAGGATAAAACAAAAATACGAGTTGGGTCATATCTAATTTTCAAAAGTAAAGTGACCATTCAAGAAAAGAAAATGTCAAGAGTATCAAAAGGGATAAAGCAATGTAAAAGAAAAACAAGTGTTGTTAATGTCTAGTTTTCTTACTTAGGAATCATGCATATAATGACATAATTAGAGGCATGATGTAAATATTAAGTGTGTGATTTCATGACTACATTTTCCCCACTTTATGTTGGTGAATGAATATTCGGTAGCATAAAGTAGATAAGAAGAGCATACCTTGTGGAGAGCTAAAGTGAGTTGTAATCGATAACATGATGGATGAAGATTGTGCTTAATACCATGTTGAATGGAGATTACAGAATGTGTATTGTGGAATCTAGAAGAGGATAAGGATTGTAGGGATGACCTCATGTGCATAGTAGAAATGATGTCTGCATTTTTTCCTTTGATATTGCCTTTGTCCTAGCGTCTTGTGTTTTGAGATTGTTCTTTGTTCCATTTGTGCATTTTCCTTTTGTCGGTGTAAGGTTGAACCTGCAAAAGAAAATAAGTGTAGTCAATCCTCATGATAAATTAAATTGAACTTGTGAATGTGAAAATAGAAGTGCGTAATGAAAGACAAGTGAATCAAGGATAAAATAAACCTAAATGTTGTGAGAAAAGAGATAGAATTGTTCATGTATATTTGTTTCCTTGGAGATGGTTGGAATAGTAATGAGGATTTAGGTATCCTGTCGCCAAACTGAGGATTTAAGCATCCTTTTGATAAGTTGAGGATTTAGGTGTCTTGTCGCCAAACAAAGGATTTAAGCATCCTTTCACTAAACTAAGGATTTAGGCTTGTCACCAAGGGAAGAGTATTGGGAGAGCTATAGGATTTATCCTTCAATCGTTAATGTTTCCCCATGGATAAGTGCCATTGCAGATGGTCATAAACCCAATAGAAACTAGTCACATATGATCTTGAGAAAATAAAGTAATTAGTTCCCTTGCTCAAAGTATGTAACTTGCCATTGATTTTGTTATTGTTGTTCCTTATGGTAACCTAGAGATGAGTATCTGCTTTATTGGAAATTAGAAAATATTGTCATTGGAAACATGTTGATCCTGTAATGTACTGTTTTTGCCCCGGGACGGGAATGCCTAGGTGGGACATTAACACCCACCGTTCTTGTCTATTTTGGGAACTTTTGTCCGTACACTTGATTTTATCCCAATTCGATTCTAAACATTTTTCTTAGCTCTTGTGTATCATAATTTTTTTGTGTACCATTCTTTGTCTAGTCTCTAAATTAATAAGAGGGTGAAATAATCACCTAATGATTTCTTCCACTCATTTGAGTTACATGAGATGAACCAAGGTGAGCATGGCACGAACGAGGATAGTTGAAACTGATTTGCACATCTAAAATAAAAATCCTATAGGGGGAATAGGGAATGCACATGGTGACAACCATGACACATGAAAAATAATGGGAAAGGATAGCCAAAAGTGTTAGTCACAAAAAAATAGTCAAAACACACAAAAACATGGAAAAAGACACAAGTAGTTGGTTGAATATATGAGACACCACTTAGGATGTCGTAATAAACTCAAAGCCTTCAAGGCTATAAAGAAAAACATGTAATCAAGCATAGGGCATAGCCCACAAACAATGACAATCAAGACACAAACATATAAGATACAAACAAATCAGATAACCATGGTTGAAAGTAGGCCTGCAAGAAAATTGCTATACATGAAGCACCCACGTAGCATTCTAGAAAAATTGATAGTATGTCACAATGTATACTAAATAGGAATGGAATTAGTAGATGTTTTAATGATATAACATGAATATAGAGATAGTCAAGGTAGATGTCCCCAGGAGCCACAGTGGGACTGGTATGGAATAGTTCCAAACATCATGCCCCATGTAGATACTTGTAAGTGATCTACATTCACCTCAAAAATTACCATGTAAATGTGCATGTGTGTATGGAAAAATGACGAGAGTACTATGAATCCAAGCAACATGATAAGTAATGTGCAAAATATAATAGTATGAGAAAACAAAGATATACCCAATCAAGATCACTAATGTTTTTATATTTTTGTAAATATGTGAGGTCCATATAGGTAAGTGCACACTCAACAGGTTGTGTATGAACCTAGAACAAGAATGCATCGTTAGGTAGTAAGGGGGAATAATACATCCCCAAGTTTGAATGCCATGGTGATCTATGCGATGTCATCAAGAAAGTCTTATAAATATGAGTCTTAACCAAAGGGGATAACTCAAGAGATACCAAAGAACAATGCCAACATAGTGAGGGAAAAACCCTATGAAGTCCAAGATCCCAAATGTATGAGGAGTAAGTGTAAACATAAGGATCTATATATGAGTGAAGAGATGTATAACATATGTAATGCTAGGAGGATCATCAATATCAACTTCAAGCAATGGATCGAGAGATAGAAGATTGTTTATAAGAAATAGTACAGTTTGGGGAATATTGGAAGCATTAAAGTTATATGTAGTAGCCCCTATAATCATAGACATAAATGTGGAAAGAGGGGAATTGATTTCCTTATGGATGTAACAAGATGATGTGTAGCCATAGTAAATGAGTCATGCATAGAAGCTTGAAAAGTGAGAGCATTAGGAATCATTATCAAATCAGCACATTGTGTTCTAACTTGTGATGAGGAAGGTGCATAGAGTGATGTAACATTAGAATCACTAAGCATATGATCAGTAGAAGTACATCGAGAGTGAGACATAAGGGGAGGAGTATCATGGGTGCCAATAGAAATTTGATCATGTAAATCAATAAAACTATATTCCATCATAAGAGGAGAATGATGTGCAATGTAAGTAGTGTCTTCATCATCATGGATGAGAGGGATATCACAAAGAGTAACAACATGAGGTGTGGAGTCTATTGTAGCATTATCCATGGAAAAAGGTGTAGCAAGGGCATTGTATGTTATGACATGGGTAGAAGGGATTGCATGCATAGTATGTAACCAAGGACAACCTAAAAGAATATTATAATTGATATTGTTAGGCATAACATGACATAAAACATCAAGAGTGCAAGATCCCACAATAATGGGTAGATAGATTTCACCTAATACTTTCTTAGGTGTATTATCAAAGCCACAAATACATAGAGTATATGGAATTAAATCAGTAGTTAAAAGTCCTATTTGATGGAGAAAGGAAATGTTGCATATATTAAGACTAGATCCATTATCAACTAAAGCATGCTTAACAAGCACATTATGAATGTGAACTTGAATATACAATGAAGGATCATTGTCAACAATTGTTTGGGAATGAGCAATAGACTCAAGAGCTTGTGTGCTAGATGAAGATGCATGAGAGCTATGATAGCTAGGAGATGTGGGAAAGCTAGATAGATATTGATAATGATCCTTGAGATTCGGCATGATGAATGAAAGATATTGAAATCCACAACCAAAGAAAGAAACCCTAAGGTTACTAGGGTTAGGGCTATGATGAAGCAAATAAAATGAGGGATCCCATGGTAATCTAAGGTTCGATCAATAAATGGGTTCACTAAATGATTTAACATAATAAACTCTTTATTAGAGGATTGAGATCAAATGCATATAGTAGTAGTGAGCAAGATCTATCATTCAAGAAACAAGGAAGTGTGTACAATAGTGAGATAAGAATGACTTACCTTGTATATGAAGATCTAGGTTGATTTTTAGCTAGGAACCAGGCTAAGAAGGATGGATCTGAATTGTGTATGCTCTGTTTGAGAAACTTGGATTTGGAACCTCTTTGAATAAGACCACAAAAATGAGGATAGGATCTTTGCAGGTGATAGTGTCCTATTAGAAATTTTGCTTATGATATTTTTAGGGTCTAAACTTGGCTTTTCTCTTTCACTCTCCATTGCATCCACTTTGGTGTAGGGTTCATGTTTCACACATGAACTTGAAAAACAAACCCTAACTACCTGCACAAGGCTCAATCAAATGTTAGATGGAATAAATAATGCATATGCTTGAGTGGGACTTACCTCAACAATCACCCAATGTGATTTTCATTGAGCACTTTGCACTACATTTCAGACTCTATGTACTTCTAATGTGTGTGTGTGTGTGTGTGTGTGTGTGATTGAATTGTGTCCCTTGAAGCTAGGTTTCCCTTGTGCCATTCACACCAAGATAGTGGGATACAACTAATTTACCCCAAGATGAATGTGTGAGATGGAATTCAGAAATAGCCCCTCCTATGCAATGAATAATGCAGCCCAAATGCAATCCTTGAATGTTTCTCTTTTCCCAAGTAGTAGATAATAAGTATTAGCCCAAAGTTTTCTAGCCCCTAATAATGGTGAGTAAGTCATGTATATATATGATTCCCTTATTTTAATTTTATCATTAACAACCAAAAATCTTGACCCAAAGTGATAAAAGAGACTTTAGAAAAGATAACAAATGATATGTCATTTCAAACTTGAGAAAAGGTGGGAAAAGGATGAAGTGCCCAAAGGGGATAGTAGATCGTGTAAGGTCATGTCCCTAATGGGTGATATTTTTTAGGATGCTCAGAGGATATAAAAATTAATATAGAGTTTTTTCATATATTGTCCAATGTCTAAAATTAAAGTGATTGTTCGAGAAAAGAAAATGTCAAGAGTATCAAAAGGGATAAAGCAATGTAAAAATAAAACAAGTGTTGTTAATGTCTAGTTTTTGTTCTTAGGAATCCTAGATATAATTCCATACATAGAGGTGTCATGTAAATAGTAAGTGTGTGATTTCATGACCACAAATCTACCTATTTACTTTTCCAGATCTTTTGATCCGTTGGCTACTCAAATATTTACACAATTCTATATCAGTATTGATGATAAAATCTTTTATGCTAAAATGGATAAGATACAATAAGGATCCAATGAACTAATCAAAGACTAAGTGTTGCGTTATAAAACCATGCTTACTAAGATGAACCATGCACTTGTGAATAATGAGCTTCAAGATTTATTTACTCTAGGTCTTCTATCTCTTTGTAAGAATTAGTTATGTTTGATTTTTTGATCTTTTGATGAGCTATATGACACTTTAAAATAATGAGAGGCCAAACTCCTTACATTGAACAATATTAAGTATGAATATGCTAATCCTAACACATCCACATCAAAATGTCAAGGAAAATATAATTATAATGGTAAACCTAATGATAATAAGACTAATGCTAAAGTTACTATTAATGTCATATCTCAACCTACAAAGCTTAATTTACAATATATTCTTTAGAGGTAATTCACATGGTTTCCATCCTCACATAAAGTGATCTTAAAAAAATTGCTAGAGTGTAAACTTGTATCTCTTCCTCCTCGTATACGGTGGATACAAATAAGCCTCAAAGTAGATTTTTAATTATAATACCTATTATGACTTTTATAGATGTATTGGACATTCTACTAATAAATGCTTCAAGATTTACCACGTTATACAAAACCTCATTACAATTGAATTTGATTCTCCTCTTGATCAATCTAAGCCTCCTATCAATGACAACCCTAAGCTTAAGATATTCAATGATCCACTTCTTAATCATCATAATTATGAATCTAAGAGTGCTTTAAATGTACATCATAATTATATGGCTCAACCTCCTCTGTTATATATGATCGTCCACTTGATTCTATAGTTGGTACAATTACCACGACTATGCCTCATAGGCCTACTATTACATTTTATGATGTTATTTCTCATGTGATATATGTTCGAGTCATTATTGGTCAAACTCCTATCCATAGTATCTTGGTTGATAGCAGCTCTAAACACAATATGTTCACTTTGAAATTGCATTCTTCTTTAGGCTTTACTAAATAAGATATGTAATTCAATTTTATAGCTTGTATTGGGCAAATCGGTCTCCCTCTTATTGTTGGATCCAATACTATGGGCATACCTTTCTTAGTTACCACTTCTTTTGGCTCATGTGTGGCATGCTTCTAGTATTCCCTTGGCTTTGTAAACTTAGGGATATCCCAATTGTGCTACATCAATGTGTTAAATATAGCCATGACAATCGAGTAGTTACTTATTAAGGGTATCTAAGTAAGAGATTCATTTTCCTAATCCCTTTACTCAGAAATCATTGGTTTCTACACCCATGCCTATTGCACCTATTTATGATACATCTAAAGGATCTATCCCTTATAGGCTCTCTCTTAGATATTCTATTGCAAGTAAAAAAATTCCTAAATTTTTTCTATATCCTCGATTGAAACAATGCACCCTACTCCTAATGCACACATTGTAAATTTGAGGTTCAAGCCTCTCACACCTACAATTTTCTCTCACTCTCTTGATAATATCATAGTGTAGAACTTACTTTTCACAAATACAAAAATTATAAAAATACAAAAACATTAAAATAATCTAATAAGCACAAAAACATTAAAATATTATGAAAATACAAAATTAATATCTACACATGACTTGATTTTTAGTTCTTTACTTTACATATGTTGTTTGTCACATGGTTTGATAGATAACATATTCTATATAATCTTTACACACATGCATTTCATGAGGTATTTGAGCATGATGCAAGACATACACATGACTCTACATGATGATAGGTGTTGGCCTAGTCTCTTTCTCGGTGACATTACTTATATGGGGCCATATTCTATACTATAAGGGTTTATTATTTCATCACACATTATTATTCAAGTACCTTGTTATGCTTATATTCTATATTGTGATATATGTTATTTATTTAGACTAATGTGGCTAATACGTGTGCCTTCTATGGAGCTAATATCTCTTTATCTATGTGCCTTTGGGTTATTTTATACTATTTTATGCACTCACTTGTTTGTATGATTATTTTCATGTATGTGTCCTATGGCCTTTCTATGTATGTGTGCACTTTGGTGTCCCTTGTTTATGGCCATTTTTTCCTTTTATCATACTTTTTACGTGTGTGACACTCTCGTGTCCCTCGCATATGTCATTTCACATTTTTTATGCTTTCTTATGTGACATTTCTTATTATACTCATATGCTTCTATGTTTGTACACATTTCTAATTCTATGTTTGTTTCCTTGTCCACTTGTTTGGTATCTTTTTGTCATGGTTTCTACCACACATTTTTGTAGAAAAAAAAAAATACAATGGTCACCTATAACTATCTTCCATGTGATCCAATGCTAACTATATGTTACATCCGATATGGACACATTTCACTTCTTTTGAGTTGAGTCTATTGCAAATATCAATCACCTCAAAATAGGGGGATTCAATAGGGTTATCACATAAATAGTTATGCAATTAAAACACACATAAAGAACATATATTTTAGAAAAAAAAATGCAATAGGCTAAAAAATCGACGAGAACATGAAATGATACAAATTAGAATCATAATTTACAAAGGAAAAAACCATCCAATAAGGGATAAACCATCGATGTTAATGTCCATGATGGATGGTTTTGTATTGGGCATTCTTTTAGCAACAAATGTTAGGAAATAAGGGATAAAATATGCGGAATAGTTCCTCACAGAATCGCATGCAAGAGAAACTAATATGCGAGAAAATATTACATATCTGAAATAAAAGTGTAGAATAAAAATAACACAACACAAAGAGACAATGTTTAACATGTTCACGCAATTTGGGCTAAGTCCACCAAGAATCACTTGCTCAGATTTTATTACAAGCCACCGCTCTCTCAATACAATACCCAGATCTGTTTAGAGCTATGCTCAACAAAATCTACAGAATTCACACCCAAATTCATACACATATGCAATGTTACATACATGCTACCATATGCACAAAACCACATAAGTAGATAATCGATTAAGTAGTTTTACAAACCGTGGGTATCAAAACCATGGGCCAAAACCGTCTCATAAACCTATGGGTCAAAAATACCGCCCATATGAGAAAAACACATTTTTCGGTATATCGGGCATGTTTCAAGGACAATTTTTTTTTCTCGGGGCTGCCCCCCCAAACCCCCGCTACCAAGGGTGCCACCCCCAAACCCCTATGAGACAATTGTGGAAAGTGTACAATACTCTTAGTGTACAATCTTCAACACTTTCTCACACGAAAACAAGCTCCACAACCTATCAATCTCCCACTTGGAGACTAGTTTTCCTCTGAGCAAACTTCTCAACCCTTCACTAGTTTCCGTGAATACCAACCAAATCTAAATACGACTTCAATTTTTCCTTTTGACCACCTTGGTCATCATGTCTACAGGATTTTGACTGGTATGAATCTTATCTAGCTTAAACTTCTCTTCCTCCAAGGCTATCATGATGAAATGGTACCTTAACTATATATGCTTTGCCTTAGAGTGGAAAGAAAAGTTCTTAGCTATGTGTACAACACTCTAACTATCACTATGTAACTTTTCTTCCTCCTTCTTATGCCCCAAATCCTCAAGTAATTATTGTAACAAAATCATTTCTTTACTTGCATCTGTGGCAGCAACATACTCAACCTCCATGGTTGACAATGACACCAAATTCTCGTAGTCGTGAAATCCGGCTCACTTTGTTGTCCCACCTACAGTGTAAATATAACCTGTCGTGCTCCTCCTGATGTCTACATCTCCAGCCATATCTGAATCTACATAACCACTCAAAGTGGTGTCTGATCCACTGTAGCAAAAACTATCCCCATGGTCCCTCTCAAATACCGAAGGATCCACTTTCTATGCCTCGCCAATGATCTCTACGGATCACTCATAAATCTACTCACTGCTCCCACCTTTGCATGGGTAATTTCAGGCCTTGTGCACACCGTGACATACATCAAACTACCAACTGCTGATGAGTAAGGTACCTTGGACATTTGGTTTCTCTCTTGATCTGTCTTGGGACACTTGCTCCTTTGATAACTTGAAATGGCCTGCCAAAGGAGTCCCAACCGGTTTAACATCATGCATATTAAACCTCTCCAAGACCTTCTTAATGTACTCTTCTTGAGATAAAGTTAGCTTCCATTCCTTCTTATCCCGAGATATCCTCATACCAAGGATTTGTTTGGCTGCCCCAAAATCCTTCATAGAAAAGGATTCACTTAGTTGCTTCTTGAGTACTTTTATTTCCTACATGTTTTTACCTGCAACCAACATGTCATCCACATACAAGCACAGGATAATATAACTGCCATCCTCAAATTTCTTTGTATACACACAATGGTCATAATGGCATCTAATATAACCTTGCTCCATCATGAAGCTATCAAATTTATTATACCATTGACATGGATCTTGTTTCAAGACATACAAGCTCTTCTTCAGTTTGCACACCATCTCCTCTTTACCTTTGACCTCAAACCCTTTGGCTTATATATATATATAGATCCTCCTCCAAATCACCATGGATAAATGTAGTATTTACATCAAGCTGCTCTAAGTGCAAGTCTTCTACTACAACTATTCCAAGAATAGTTCTAATCGAAGTCATTTTTACTACAGGAGAAAAAATATCATCAAAATCTATACCTTTTTTGTGCAAACCCCTTGACCACCAACAGGGCCTCAGTATCTTTTCTTGCCTCCTTCTTCTTCTTTGACTCTATATACTCACTTGTTCTATAATGCTCTTTTTCCTTGGGTAGCTTCACCAAATCCCATGTCTAGTTCTCCATGAGAGCCTCGATGCTCATCATCCATGGCTTGCTCCCACTTCTTCCTAACATCTCCCCTGCATTACTTCATCAAAGCTCTCTGTCTCTCCACTTGTCGGTGAGTAATAAATAATAAAGAGAAGGAGAAAGCTGTTTAGGTTCTCTTCTTACCCTAGAATACCTCCTCAATATAGGAGTTTGGGGTTCTTGTTCAGGAGGTTCTTGAACCGATTCTTGTGTTACTTTCCCATCCGAGAAGATCCCCTACTACCGCATATTCTTTCTTGGATTCTTCCCTATTTTCCTACAATGCTGCTTATACATGACTTTCTCATTAAAGACCACATCCCTAGATCGAATGATTTTATTGTCCTTGATACTCCAACATTTATATCCAAATTCATCACCACTATAACCAATGAAAGTACATTTTTTCCGATTTAGCCTCTAGCTTGGTCATATCATCCTTGTCTATATGGAAAAACACCTCACATACAAAGTCTCTAAGAAATGAATAATCAACTTTCTTACCATACCATGCCTCCTCAGGTATGCCTCCATCCAAAGCACTTGAGGGTCCTCTGTTTATTAAGTACACAACTGTGCTCACCGCTTCTACCCAAAAAGAAAGAGGCAGTCCTGCATGTAACATCATGCTCCTAACACGTTCCATTATTGTTTTGTTAATCCTTTCTGACACCCCATTCTGTTATGGAGCTCCTGGAACTATCTTTTACCTGTGAATTCCATTCTTAGAACAGTAATCATCAAATTCATTGCTGCAATACTCCCCTCCATTATCTAACCTGAGACATTTTAGCTTAAGACTTGTTTCATTCTCTACCAAGGCTTTCCATTTAACAAAAGTGTCAAATACATTAGATTTGTTTCTAATACAATAAACCCAAAATCTCCTTGTTGCATCATCAATAAAAGTAACATAATAACTTAAACCCCCAAGAGATGATATGTGAGTGACCCCGGACATCGAATACATCGGCTCTAACTTACTCTCTTTCTTTGTAGGTCCAACCTTGAGAAACCTTACTCACTTATGTTTCCCATATATGCAGTCCTCACAAAACTCCAAACCTATTTCTATATATCTGGGAAAATCCTTCTTTATGATCTCCATGCCCTTATGGATCATATGATTGAGCCTATAGTGCCACAATGTGTATCTCGTTTCTCAAGCCACAAGATTACAAACATTAGTGCTATAAGTGGTTAAATATAAGGTTATAAGATTCTTACCTCTTGCTACCACAAGAACACCCTTGGTAACCTTCCAAGAGTCCATTGTAAATATCATAGTACAACCATCACTTCCCAACTACCCTGCCGATATCAAATTTTGTCTTAATGTAGGAAAATGTCTAACATCCTTTAATAGCCAAGTATTCACATTCTACATCTTAACATGAACAAAACCTTGTCCAATTATGCTGCAAGGCTCATTATCACCAAGAAAAACATGCCCAAAATCTCCTTCACCATAATCAACAAAATAATGCCTATGTGGAGTAAAGCATGGAAAAAATCCCCTGAATCTAAAACCCAAGATTCAGTAATATTGTGCAAAGAAAGAATCAAAGCATCCTGACATACATTACCCGTTGCCACATTTGCCTCCTTGTTTTCTTCCTATTGTTTCTTCTTGTCTCGAAGCTCTCAATAGTCCTTCTTTGCATGCCTAGACTTTCCACAGTGCCAACATGCTATTTTGCTTTTGGAATTTGAACTTGCGGGATCCTTTGATTTTCACGACTTCCTCTATTCTTTTGTCTCCCTCTAGTTTCCACTTTGTCAAAGAATTCTCTCAAGTAGAAGATTCCCTAACGATTTTTATTTGCATTTCCTCACTTAGAATCACCCCTACAATATCCTCAAACTTCAACTTTGAGTTAGCTAGAACTAAGTTACTTACAACCATTACCGTGCTATTCCAACTCTCGGGTAAAGAGCGCAGAATTAATAAAGCCCTAACTTCTTCATTATATTATATTATAACCAAAGCTAGCACATTTACAACAATATTAAAATCATTTAAATGATCGATCTTGAACCATTCTTAGACATCTTCATATTAAACAACTTTTTCATTAAAAATATCTTATTAGAGGCAACGGGTTTTTCATACAACTTCCCTAATGCATCCATCAGTTCTTTTGTAGTCTTTTCCTTTGAAACATTAAATAATACCGAAGATGCAAGATAAATCCGGATTGTCCCAAGTGCCTTCCTATCCAAAATTCCATTCCGCATCCGTCATGCTCGAGGGTTTGTTCACCTTCTCAGACAATGGAATATAAAGATCCTTCTGATAAAGGTAATCTTCCATCTGCATCTTCCAAAGACTAAAATTATGCCCATTGAATTTATCAACCCTTGATCTTCCATCATCTGCCATAGCTCCCACTCAAGCTAAAAATTTCCCTACGATTCAACACTTCAGCAAACCAAACCAGGCTCTGATACCAATTGTTAGGAAATAAGGGATAAAATATGTGGAATAGTCCCTCACAAAATCGCAATAGTAGAAACTAATATGCAGAAAATATTACAGATCTGAAATAAAAGTGCAGAATAAAAATAACACAACACAAAGAGACAATATTTAACGTGGTTCACCCAATTTGGGATACGTCCACCAAGAATCACTTGCTCAGATTTTATTACAAGCCACCTCTCTCTTAATACAATACCCATATATGTTTAGAGCTATGCTCAAAAACTCTGAAATTCACACCCAAATTCGTACACATCTCGTAATGTTACATACATGCTACCATATGCACAAAACCACATAAGTTGACAACCGCTTAAGGATTTTTACAAAACCCAAGGTATAAAAACCATGGGTGAAAACTGTCGCATAAACCTATGGGTCAAAAATACCACCCATATGGGAAAAGCACGTTTCCCTATATATCGAGTACGTTTCAAGGCAATTTTTTTTTCTCGGGGTTACACCTCGAACCCCAACAAGACAAATGTGGAAAGTGTATAGTAATCTTAGTGTACAATCTTCAAAACTTTCTCACATGAAAACAAGCTCCACAACCTAACAATAAATTTAGAATATTGTAGAACATACACATTTTTGTGGGCATCGACTTAGGTTAAAAACAAATGGAATAGTTTAAAGTATGTTTTTACTAAATTTTGATACAAAATGTAGGGGATATGATTACTTCATTCCCTTTCATCCTTGCGCATCTTGAGAATTGTTATAATGCATGGGATGGGGGAATGAACCTCCTCCTAAATTTATATTTGCATATTTGATACATTGGGGCAATGTAAGGTGAGGGCATGATCATACTTCATTTCCTTTGAATTTGCACTATTTTACAATTTTGTAGCCTAGATCCATTTGAGGTGGTATGGTTCCATGGGTAGATTATTTAATGAGTGACTAGAAATCCATATGAAATTCTTCTTCTCAATAGTGTTGGTGGCTAGATATCCTATGACACCCTTTATGTTTTTTGAAGGATTTAGGGGTAACTAGAAAACCCTGTGATAACCTTATTTGGTGTTGGGTAAAGTGACACCCATTTCCCCTTTGGATTTTTTGTCATGTTAAATGTATAGCATGTAAAATTTTAAATTTTTGCCATGACAACCAAACCCCCACTTGAAATCTCTTCTCTTGGTCATTGTGAACCCTTCTTCTAGTCAACCTATCAGTTGTCCCATCATCATTTTGGCTGAGAGGAACATGATAACATGGTTTTCAAGTGTGTTTCATGTGCGAGATAAGTATATCTAAATGGATTCATGAAGATACTAAGTTCTAAGGTGGAATAATGCTCCTTGAAGTACTAAACTAGCTATTTTGAGCCATATTACAACATGAGAAGAATTTATGGAAGATAAGCTGCAAGGGATAAACACACTTGGAGGTTGTGTAGAATATAAATGAATAGATTCAGGGTAGTTTCAAGGAATATTGTGGAGGCATGTGGTGTCGAGATCCATCTAAGCAAAACCAGATCATTTTGGTTACGGGAATGCAAGCTTTAACGAAGAAAGTGACCTTGTCTGAAGATTTTGAGAGTTTCGGGAGGATTTGGAAGCTAAAAAAATAGTAAATGGAAATATCTTGGAGTTGAATACATGGTGGATACATCATTTTTATCCTTGGTGCCATAATTTTCCATGATAGTCGAGGTCATTGCCATTACCCTTGTGTTACAAGAGTGACTAGGCTTGAAAATTAAATTGAAATAATAATAATATATTTAAAATGGTTGTAATTAACTAATAAGGTGTTTTGGAGTCAAAATCATATAATGTTTGGCATTTGAACTCCAAGATTTGCTCCATGGGTGGAAAAACAAATTTCATGTTCTATTCTTGCATTGTCATGGTGGCATCAACATGTTTTATAAGCTTGAGTGAATATTTCCACCTCTTATATCCCTTTTCCCTTGTAATTTGGTGTAAGGGGACAGTAGGGACACCAAATTTCACCCCCACTCCCCTATTGACAAGTTAGTTTGCATCACTTAAAACATTGCAACTTGGCTCCTAAGCTTGTTTCATAACTCAAAAACATGACCCCTTGGTACAATCTTTCACCTTGGTTATCACTTGTCCCTTATCAATTGGTAAAAGGTGACAATTGGGACAAAAAATTATTCCCCTTGTGGTTGAATAAGTTTTGTCACTTAAAATGACAACTTAGGTTGCTAGGAAGGCTATAATTTGTGTTCTCACTCACCCAATCCCCTCCTCACGTGAATCTTGACCCATGGAACTTTTTTGAGGTTTTCTATCCATTTTACCTTGTCCCAACATCAATGGGGATAGTGGGGACACAAAAGTGCACCCAAGCTCATGAAGTTATCCCTTGGTCATGTACGAAACCTCATCTCATCCCCTGAAAGCTGATTTTCGACCTCTCCATCTCCCTCACATGCCCTCACATGGTGACACTTGTCACAATCTAGTGCAAAGTGCAACTTACTGTCACCAGTGTCCCCTCACTTAGACTATCCCATATTTTCATGGGCATAAATCAAACTCTAACCCCCGATTGACCCAAGTTAATCCATGTTGGGTTAATGGTGAGTTAAAGTGCTTAAAATAAAGAAAGGGTTAAAACTCCATCACTAAATCATTTTTGAAACTAGTTCCCCCCCAAAAAGTGCACCTCAAAATGAAAATATATGAAGTGTAATAGGGAACTCCATTGAAACTTTATATTTTCCCATCATAAGCCATTAAAACTAGCTCTGTGTCATATGTTTCAAAAATGATCTTTTCTTATTTCTGGCGATCTCGTGGTTAAAAAACCTTGAAACTTTTCCAAAATGATCCATTTGAAAATGAATTTCAGATGATATCTCACTTATAGGACATCATGGTATGATTTATTTTCTATTTGATAAATAATTTTCCAACCAAGAACTCCATTTTTTCCAGAACAACTAAAAATGTCTTTGCATTTTCTCGGTGATCCAACTAGCCAAATTGTCCGAAATTTGGAGTGTATGATCCTCATGAAATTAGATTTAGTTTGAGCCATGTATTGCATGATGAAGTGAATTATTTTTTGAGATATGGAGGACTGAAGTTTCTCATATTATTCTACTCTCTTCGAATATATTTGCACTTTCCCGGTGATCCGACGAGCCAAATTGCCTGAAATTTGGAGTAAATGATCCTTGTAAAATCATATTTCATTTGAGCCATTTATTACATGATGAAGTGGAGTATTTTTTGAGATATGGAGTATTAAGTTTTCTCTCAGTATTTTTCCCTCTTCAATGAAGTTTACACTTCCTTATTGATCTAGATGAGAGAATTGTCTAAAATTTGGAGCAAAACATCGTCGAATGACAACAAAACTTTGAGACCACTCTCATCTCATTCTGAAATTCTAGAAGACCACTTTCTAAAAATAGACATATGGGGTAGGACCTATTAAAAATATTAAGTGTTGGTATTTTGTTCAAATTATTCATATCCATCCATCTCCCATCCATTTCACTAGCTTTTGTCATCATGAAGATCAAATACTCAATTTTGAGCCAATGATGGATGGATGGGTGGAGAAGATCATTAAAAAAGGAAAGTACTATCACCTAAGATCCTCTCTCTATTAAATTTTTCTCTCACCACTATTTCCAAGGTGAATATGGAAAAGGTTGAGATCGAGAAAGAAATAACCCATTGGGATAGTGTTTCCCTCATTGATATCCGAGATGAGTTGTCTTGATTCTCACTCCTTGGTGAGAAAGAGTATCTGTAAGAGAAGAATGCTGCACTTTCATTTTCTTGGTTCAATAAAGAGGTGAAAGGAAAGGATTTCATCCCCAAAGCATTTCCATAGAATTCATTAAGAGAAAGTTCATCATCATCAAATGCTTCTTCATCTTTGGATTGATCACTCTCTTCTTCTCTATCTTCTTCCCTCTCTCTTCAAATTCTAATTCTTCGTTGGGAATGTCCTTTTGGATTTTTCATCTTATTTACTTAAGCAACCTTTTAATTTTGCATTGTAAGAGTTATTTTTCATTAATAAGAAAATGACTCATCTTTATTCCTATAAGAATATGAAAGGTCACAAGTGGTAGGAATGTGAAAATTCACTCGTGGGGGAGATGAAGAGACATTTTTTAAGGCTATATATTGGGATGGATTCTCCATTCCAAGGGTTGAGAGCTTTTGTTCCCCTAATACTACAAGTAAGAAACTACTTTATTCTATTTCATTTTATATGTTCTTCTACTTCCTACTTTCCACCTGTGCAAGATTTGTAATCTTAAACAATCAAGAAAGAAATTTGTGTCTTTACGAATAAATAAATAAAACTTTGTGTATTTGATTTGTTAATCTTACTATTGATTACATATTTCTTTTTCTTCCTGTTGAATCTAGAAATACCTTTGGTTAATTTCCATGAAAATATGCAAGTGCCTCTTCACAACCTTAACCCCCTCCTTATTCTCCTATCCCCTCTTTACCTCTCTCCAAACAAATTCTTCCCTTATATCCCATACAAACAATTTACCATAGTTTTAGTGGAGTATTCATGTGTGATCCTCAGCCAAATGGGCACCCAAAAATTTAATTATTTCATGCATTCATTAAGTAGGATCCTCCCCATTCCCAAGAGTAGCGACCTAGTCCCATGGTTGGCAAATACCATTAATTTTCCTCTTGCGATAAACTAATTTTCCAACAGGATCCAACTTCACTTTAACAAATTAGAGACTCGATCACTTCCAATCATTCATTAGATCAATTCAAACCCATTTCTCAAAGAATTCCATCATCGATCTTCTCCTATGGTAAGACAAATGGGTGTTTTCCTTCTATGATTTGTTAATTTTTCAAATTTGCAAGTTTCAAATTCAAATTTCAAGTTTTGAATACATTTTAAATTAAACCTACAAAATCCTATATAAGAAAGTTAAATGCACTCATTTACTCACCTATAACTTTTAAGATCACCACCTGTAAATATCATTCCAAAATCAGTCAAAGCTTTCTTAAATCTCCCTAAAGTAAAAATACACATTACAAGAAACCCTACATGGGTATGAAATACTCCAAAATAGGTTCTCGTAGTCAAGATTCCCAAGCAAAAAACCCCAAATCCAATTTAAGCATGAGAAAACAAGCCACTATAAAGCCTTATCAAGTAAACTCATTGCCAAATATAGTTGAATGTATGTAGATATCACATCTTCGGGTGGAGAACTACATGCAACTTGAGGACTCTTAGGCATAGTCCCAACGTAGGTAGTGTGTGGATTACACTCCGGTCCAAACACTAACCTTATTACATTGGAGTTAACCCACAATTAGGGTTTGAAGTTATTTATGGTCATACATAGGGTTTCACACATTTTCAAGACTTAGGGTTTCATAGGAAGGCACATTATATTAGTTTGTACACACACACACACACACAAATTTATGGAATTCCAAAGTAGCTCATCATATGGATCTTCTAAGAAGATACACATGTTGGATGGGTTTTGAGGCCCCAACTTGATCTATTTTCTATAATTATGAAATATCCAAATGTATATACATAGTATGGATAATATTTTTGGAAGATATGTATAGATCCTCCTTTAGCTCGAATAGGGAAAGTGAAGGGACTTAAAGGACACGGTCACCTTAAATTGTATAAAATGATGTAAGAGAATTACGCATAAAGGTGATCAATAATTTCTGATTTATTTTGGGTTGGATTTGGTTTCAAATAATAATATAATTCTAACATCATCCATTATCATCTCTCTATCTTATTTGTTTCTTGTTATTTGTTTTCCCTTGCATTTCACCGCATAACTTTTTAAATGTAATGTGTTTTGATTGTTA
Source organism: Taxus wallichiana var. yunnanensis (assembly GCA_018340775.1). Lineage (NCBI taxonomy): Eukaryota > Viridiplantae > Streptophyta > Pinopsida > Cupressales > Taxaceae > Taxus > Taxus wallichiana. The sequence goes on from JADAXU010000136.1 coordinate 649,140, forward strand.
ATCTTACTACGCACTATCTAAAGATTTGTAAATGGAACAATTCTATAAATCTCCTAGGGTATAACCTCAACATGTCGTAATGAGTTATTCTAAGGACCATTGCTAACATTAATTCCATTACCATGATCTTAAAATGTTAATATGACTACCGAGGCAAAGAGATGTAAAGAGATGACTAGAGGAGAAGAACCTTTTTATGAAAAATGAAGTGGCTATGATGGGAATCCCGTAAAAGGACCAAATTAGAGCACATATGTGGCAATATTCATGAGATATTTTGGTGTGATCTCCCATAACAATTAGTTACATGTCTATGTAGATGAAACATTATGTTTAGATTTTGAACCAAAGAAGAGTATGTGTGGAACAAAAAGATAATTTATAAAATTTATGCAATTTGGATAATGAATAAACAAAAGTTATATATTATTGGATATAAAACATGATTGATAGGTACATAATTGAAATTTCCATGTAAATTCTTTGGTCTTTTGATTTTACCAAAGAGTGGTTTTTATGGATTGCAATTTTTTTTTCAAGCAATTACCCTTGTTGATAAATATGTTGGTGGCAAAAATGCCATGGTGCTAATCCCTCATGACAGGGAGTAGTAGGGTAGGTTATAAGGGGATGTAGTATTATAAGATATGATGCGAAGGGGAAAGGGCCATGTACGGGTTTGAGAAGGATCAAACAAAAGGAAAGAGAAGAGTATAAATCTTGCAAAGAGAGACAAGACAATGCAATAGATGAGGTGGTATTAGTACTATGGTGGGAAAGTCCAAGACAACTATAAGTAGGAGTAGGGTAGGGTAGGGTGAGGGATTGAATAATGAGGAAAGGAGTCTCTAGAAATGATAGAATAAGAAAAGGAGGAGGAAAAAAAGGACTAGGAGGGCACACAAGGATACGTTGACCCTTATAGAAGGATAAAGAAAGGGATATACGTAATTGAGGAAATAGAAGAGGAAAAAGGATAAGGAATTGGAAGTAGTTAGGAGTAGATTTAGAAAAAATTGGAAATGAACCTGAAAAAATCCCATTGTAGATCTTATTATTGCAAAAAAGTGGAATGAATAGTATACAATAAGAAATTAGTGTATGATCTATACATGATTAGAGAATAAAAGGATACCCTCTTCTAGGATATATGTCCATAGAACTAGATAGAGAATTGATTACTTGACATATCTTAAGTGAGATAAAGAAGATTGGGATTTTATAATAAATTGGAATATAATGAGGAAGGATGAGAGAGATATGGGATGAGTTGAGTAGAGCATACCTTGCATAACCCGAATTGAATTTAGCGAAGAGTGGACATAGAAATATAGGAGATTCAAAAGGAATCGAGATTTACCCTTAGTACACATTCATTACACATTTGTTTTCCTAGCACTAGTAAAATAATAAATGAAGAGTTTAGTGATAACAACTTAGCAAGTCCAAAGTATAAAATAAGTTTCCATGGGTTTGCATAATTTAGTACCACTTAAAGTGGACATCTAGTTTCAAGTGTAAGTACTTAAGTAATTAGTAATTATCATCATATACAAACAGTTATAATAAAGGTAATAACCCTACTCAACAAAGGAGTCAACCAATGGGAGGAGGTATATTGACATATGTAACTAGCCCTTACGTGACATTACAACCATATGATGGGTTTGTTAATCCTTAAGATATTTTTTTATCATGTGATATAAATTAGGGAGTGAAGGGGATTCTTGTGAGGCTACAAAAAGTATGAACTCATAGGAGATTTACAAGGTAGATCTATGGATTTTTTGCTTACTATGTGATAATTCATTTATTTTAATTTCTAAAAGCACCTCATTTTCTATATTCTCATTTGAGCCATTTGTAGCCCTGATATTGTATTTCCCTATGATACTGCTAGACAATTTCATCATAACTTGAACTCATGACATGGATATTAGTTAATATAATTATTACTAGTTTACTTTATTATGTGGTATTATGAGTATGCATTTATTATTTTGATTGCAATATGATGTTAAATGGTTCTTTGTATAATTCTAGCCTTGTTTGTAAGAAACTTGTTATATTCATCAACCGATATGCAACCAAAGGAATCATTCACAGTAAAGGATCCATATGTAGCAACTGACATGCAACCAAAGGAACTCGTCTAAAGTAAAGTGTCCACAGCCAAAGGAGGTCACACACATAAAATAAATCTGTGATTATGAGGATTTTGTGTAATGTGGACATCACACCTAAGCTTGCACGTGTCGATGAAAGAAGCAATTATGAGAACTAGGAAAGGACTCAACGCCATCATTTGATTATGCATTGCAACTCAACAAAGAACTAGTTGATTTAATTCATAATTTAATAACTGGTTGATCAACTGATCGGTTAGTTAAGTTATGTGATCATTATGTAAACATATACTGAGTAGTTCTGTTGTATGCATGTAGTTTTTGGATTGTTTACTTAAGATATTTTACTTAATCTAACTAGAACTCCTAGTAGAACTCTATTTCTTCACGCCTCTACTATAATGAAAGATATAAAAAGGAAGATTAATTTTGTAGAAGGAGATACATAGGAATTGATCCATAGAGAGGGAATTTGTTGTATTTTCCAATTGTAATCTTCATGCCGATGAAATAAAAGTCTGAGTTCTTTTAATTTTTTGTAGTCACAGACCTTAGGAGGGATTATCACCCAAGGCAGGGCCCACTTGTGGTTTGCTAACCCTCTCCTTTATTTGTTAATTTAGTTCATTGCATGATTATATTAGCAGTAGTTCATTCCTTTATCTATGTTCTATTTTTACATGCTTTGTCATTAGCCATAGTATTTACTTTTAGTCAGAATCTAGTTCATTTCCAAGCATTGTTATTTCTTAATTGTAGTGACAACAATTTACCTTTACACCTCTAAATATCTATAACTGTGCATACATCACTGGAAATATTGAAATTTTACGTCCCTTGGTATGATAATTAAATGACTGTAGATTGATAAACAACATACTAATTGCTGCAAGTTAATTTGCACCATCATTTTTGACACTGTTGTTGGGGATATTGCAAGTGATCTAAGTTTTTGAAGAGGTTTTTCATTTCTTAGAAGCAATTTAGGTTTTAGGAAATTCACCTCCATACCCCCCACTAATATATGTTGAGTGAGTTGAGTAGTTGATGCATGCACCATTTGAGAGATGCCCATGGTAGATTTTTACCCAATCCATGAGTAGCACAAGTTTCCATATCAGATTTTGAAGAAAGTATATCTTCCTTTGTATAAGGTTTGATAGTAGAAGAACATCCTCCAAGTGAAAGTTCTAAAGCTACTCTTGAGCAACCAAATATGGTGGAAGAAGTAGACCAAAATGCTCAAAATGGGGCAACTACTTTTGAGTTTCCCATTACCAACAATGATGAAGCTACTGCTATGAAGAATATTTCTCCCTCAGCCTTGCCTAACTTTCATGGATCCATAACTAAATACCCAGACACCTTTTTTTTGAGTTTGATGTTTTATGCAAGAGCTATGATTATACCACAGATGGACATAAATTGAAGCTATTTCTTGCTACAATCAAGGATGCAACCTTGATATGGTTCATGGGTTTGGGAAGAAATGCAGTGACCACTTAGGCACAAATGAAGGAGAAGTTCCTCAATAAGTATTAGGACTATTATAGGTGAGTAAGAGGAGGTGATAAAATCTACAAAATGGCTCAGAAGGAGGATGAACCATTGGAAGACTATCTAGAAAGATTCCTATTCTCGTGTTCGAAGATAAGGCAAACAAAACTACCTCCTGAATCTCTCAAACTAATATTTTTGAAGGGACTCAGTGAGGAGGACATGGATGCCTTGGATCTGATTGGAGTAGGAGAAATTTCAAAAGCTTCCTTTGAAGAAATCTATGAAGCCTAGAAATTACTCAAGAGTTACTATGAAGAGGATAAGAAATGTAAGATCAAGAGGTGGATCAACTACTAAAATAATTGGGGACATATCTAAGTCAAATATTATTATTATGTTCAATAACATGAAGAATGAGATTGTCAATGATATGGCCACTTAATTAGATAGTTTACATGCCAAGAAGAAAAGGGAAGATGTAGAGGCCACACTCACAAAGTTCTACCATGCATGTAAAAGAAAGAAATCTGACTATAGATGTAGAGGATTAGCTAGTATTGTGGAAGAAAAGGAGACTTCACCTGAATTCAAGATGATAGAAATAGAGGATGGACAAGTGTTCTATGTTGCTTAAAGAAAAATGTGGCCACCAAGACAAGGAGGTATGTCACAAGACCCTATGCAAGCATTTCAAAATTGGTCTAATAATCGTATATGCCACCCCCACCTTGGGCTAATCAGCAAAGAAGGTTGGGCTCCATATCCTAACCAATATCAACAACAGTGAAAACCTCAATTTTAAGGCCAACAACAATGGCAACAACCCCCTCAATCATGACAACATCCTTGGAGAGGAGGGAAATAGTGGAATAACCCACCTCCTAATTACCAACAATCCTACAATCAACCTCCTTACCCTCAGCAACAAGCTCTAATGCCAAACCCCCAAGCAAACTCTTAGCCAAAGGAAACTCAAACTACTAGTTCAACCAACACCTAACCCCAACAATAAAGTCTCAGCCATCCTACACCACTGAACCAACTCAATACCCTACCTATTTAGTTGATGTCAACAATATCCATATTCGCTCAGGAAGAGCACTTCCTCCACCTATTGGACCCACCATTACCGAGACTATTAATGAATCACGAAGTTGCAAGCACATTTGAAACAAAGAAAAAACATGTTGCAGAAAGATCCACAACAAGAGTAGAAGATGCTGCTGATCCGTAGCAACCTGAGAAAAATTCTAGTAGGATAAAACATAGGCTAATGAGCCACCATTTCTGAAATATTACAAGAAAAGAAGATTGACCTCAAATCAGAATTTGATTCTAATTTTTTCAACCAACTAAAGGATATTTGTGTCAAAATTCCATTGATTCAAGCCATTAAGGATGTGCCAATTTATAACAAATTGGTAAAGGATTTATGCATAAGGAAACCAGGTAGAAAGAGAAAGGATCCATCTATTGTATAAGTTATTAGACAACTAGTTGATATTATGCTTGGAAATTCAATCTTTCCTAAGTACATAGATCCAGGTAGTCCTTTAGTAAACATTTCAATTAATGACACAATAATAAAGAACACTTTGATTGACTTGGGGGTAGGCATAAACGTCATGACTAAGTAGATCATGGTTGATTTTAAGTTGGAAGGATTAAGGCCAACAACTACGATCTTACAACTTACAAATATATCAACATAGTGAAACCTAAAGGAGTCCTTGAAGATGTAGTGGTAGTGGTAGACACTTAGGAATACCCTGCTGATTTTATTGTTCTTCAACCAAAAGCAAGCTTAGGAGGATATCCTATCATCCTAGGAAGACCATGGTTGGCCACTATTGATGCATTCATAGGATGCAAGTCTGGTAATATGATTATTTCTAATGGAAATGACACTACAAAGATCATGCTTTATCCTCCTACACAACCGTAGAGTGATGAAAATTAAACAATTTAGGTTGAAGAACTAGAAGCTAGATCAAAATTTTGTATAACAAATCATGATGCTAGAGAATTCATGCACAATTGAAGGACAAGAAGATGTTGTTCTTTCCAACGTCTTGCAAAATAACTATGGAAGGAGTGAAGAAGTAGATGGCAGATTATGGTTCCTAAGTTATCATGTGAACCAAATTCTACCACAACAAAGCACTATGAACATTTCAGGTAAGAATTGCATCCTTCACTAACTTCTCCCACATGATTTCATATTGAATTATGTAAGCAACAATGTATGTTCCATGATTGATCTCTAAGAAAGTGGAAATCACTCTGGGAAAGCCACTTAATGTTAACAAAATGCTTTGAGCATGTAATAAGAGAAGTTATTGATTAATCTTATGCAAAAACACAAAACAAAATTTGTATGGACTATGGTGACATGCATGGGATCCATCCTAAGATTTGTACACACAAGATATATATTAAAGACAATTGTAAGCCAATAAGGTAGTCACAAAGAAGAATGAACCCAATAGTGAGAGACATCGTGAAAGAAGAATTAAAATTTTTATTGGATGTTAGATTCATATTTCCGATTTGAAGAAGGATCAATGGGTGTCACCCCTTGTCATTGTACCCAATAAAAATGGAAAATGGAGGATCTACGTAGACTATAGAGAGCTGAATGCAACAATAAAGAATGATCATTTTCCATTCCCTTTCATTGATCAGTACTTGACACTGGGCCGGTAAGAAATATTTTTCTTTTCTTGATGGCTATAGTGGCTACAATCTAATTCAAATTGCACCAGAAGACAAAGAAAAACCACACTCACGTGCTCATGGGGAACATTTGTATATTTTGTTCTTTCCTTTGGTTTATACAATGCATACTGCTACATTCCAAAGTTTTAATCATTTTCTCAAATATAACCAATGACTGCATGGATGTATACATGGATGATTGTACAATACATGGTAGTACTTTTGATGAAGCAATGAAGAATCTGGACAAAGTTTTAAAGAGATGCAAGGAGCATAATCTATCCTTAAGTAACAAAAAATGATACATGATTGTAGTCACAAAATCATGCACTTTAGACAATATTTATCCCAATCTCATACCACTATTTAGAAGGTTCTTTAGTGAAGAAAGTACTAATTAACCCCATATTTTGACCATTCTTATTTTACTTTTATTTCATCATTTCCACACATTTGAATCTATATTCCTAGTCTGTTTTGGCACTTTCCTATCATTTTAGCCTCGGCTGGGGCACCCAGGGTAGTTCGGTCCCACCTGGGGCGCCCTGATCCTTTTTCTACTTTCTCGCCACCTTTTGGGTTCTTTCTAGCTATTTTTCATGCTTATCTTTTTCCTAGTTGGCCATGTCAAGGTTAATTACAAAATTAGATCAAGAGAACCCTATAAATATAAAGTTATGAGACCATAATGAGGTACCTAACATCATCTACTATTATCATTCATCTAGAGTTGCATTTATCTATTGCATTTACATGCACATAGCTCCATCATCAAGGCACAAGCTAGGAAGTATGCATCACACTTCATAGGGGAGGATTCTATTCTATTCCATGCACACATGCTATTACATTTTCTACATTTAGTTATTACTTGCTATTTAACATAATGTGACTGGCACAAGAGGACCTAGGGCATGACATGCACATACACACCAAAACTACATTTGGGTTCGAAATGTAGTCCAAAACTTATATTAGTACGCCCACTATTGTGGCTAAATAAGGTCGATCGACCCATTCATTTTGCATCTTTATTTTTAGGTTTTGATACTCATTATCTTCTTTGTGGTATCTACATCAATTTGGGATTATTAGCGACATACATCATAGGACAAAAACTTGATGTGACACACAACGAGGGTTTCAGACCACCTTCCGACCTTGTGAGAACCGGTTTGAGCTTTTTCATAGACCAGGCGCCCAAATTACATACAGAGCACCCCCTGGGTGGCCGGTCCTATTCTAGGCACTCCGGTCCCCTCAAATCCTCCGGATATAGTCTTTTTACAAGACATCGACATAGTCGCTCCTACTTCTATTTTCTCCAATCATCTCTGCGACACTTTCATGCAGGACATCTCGCTATCAGCTAAGTTCTTTCCTCACCTCCTTATTGCAGATTAGGGTTTTAATTTATTAGTTGTATCATTTAGTAATTTCTATATTACTTTATCACATTTATTTACATCGTTTATGTCCTGCTAGATTAGATTAACTACCCACACATAAATTAAATTTTAGTTAATCAATGATGATGTATGAAGGAATGGTGTTGGGGCACTATATTTCATCTGATGGAATTCAAGTTGATCTAACAAAGGTATCTGTAATTATAAATTTGCCAACACCAAAGAAACAGAAGGATGTGAGGAGCTTCTAGGCCATGCTGGTTATTATAGAATATTTATACAGAATTTTAGTAAGATTGCATCACCATTATTTGTACTACTGGGAAAATATGTTTCCTTTGAGTGGACTGAAAAATGTGAGACCACATTCCAAAATTTGAAGCAAATGTTGAACACTACACCTGTGTTAAGAGGACCTGATTAGAATTTGTCATTTCACATCCATACTGATGCATCAAACCATGTCATTGGAGTTATTTTAGGACAGAAGGATGGATTTCTAAACTACACAATTTATCATGTAAGAAAGAACTTGCAACATATTGAACTTAACTATAGATTCACAGAGAAATATTTCTTGGTAGTTGTGTATGCTATCAATAAGTTTAGAAACTACATGACATATTATCCAATATTCATTCATAATGATCATGCAACAATTAAATACTTGATTAACTAACCAATTGTAAGCAGCAGAATAATTAGATGGTTCTACTCTTGTAAGAGTTTGATGTCGCCATTATGGATAAGCCTGGTGAGGACAACGTTGTAGCAGATTTATTTCAACAATGGAGAATAATAATGAAGAACATGTAGTGGATGACTCTTTCCCAGATGAGCACCTATTTTCCATTTACACAAGAACACCTTATTATGTTTATATAGCCAATTATTACGTCTCAGGTAAGACACCTCCACACTACCTATATTCTAAAAAGAAATACATAGTTGATAAAAGTGTGAATTTTTCTTGGATAGATGGATTTATATTTCATAAAGGGAAGGATAATGTCATGAGAAGATGCATTGATGATGAGGAGATATATGATGTCCTCAAAGCTTGCCACAATGAACCATGTGGAGGAAAATTTCTTTGTAAAATTAACAACACAAAAGGTGTTGACAATAATTTATTATTGGTCAACACTGCATAAGGATGCAACATTATATACTAGGAGGTGTGATAGATTCCAAAGAATGGGTAAGCCTACTAAGTCAGATGAGATGCCATTACAACCTCAATTAGTATTGTAACCATTTGACAAATGGGGTTTAGACTTCATTGGTCCTATAGATCCTAAATCTTAGCAGAAGGAATACATCTTGGTGTGCACAAATTACCTCACTAAATGGACATAAGTGAAAGCATTACCAAATCAGAAGAGTGAGAAAGTTGCCAAATTCTTATATGACCACATCTTCACAAGGTATGGAGTACCAAGAGAAATTATTACTGATCAAGGTACACACTTTATTCTTTGAAGTTATTTCTGATCTAGTTAAGGAGTATGAAATCAAACATAGGAAGTCTACACCTTATCACCCCTAATCTAATGGCCAAGTTGAGGTAACAAATAGGGAAATAAAAGCCATCTTGACAAAAATATTGCACTCCACAAGAGAGATTGGGCAAGATAGACTTCCAGAAGTAGTTTGGGCATTCAACACAACATGGAAGACAACAACAAACTTCACACCATTCAAGATTTTTATGGTAAGACTATTGTTCTCCCTATTGAATTTGAACACAAGACACTAAGGACTGCACTTAAACTAGACATAGATTTGTCTGTAGCTCAAAAGTAGAGGATTCTTCAAATCAATGAGTTGGATGAAATGAGGAGACAAGTTGTGCATAATACATAGGTATTATAGAAACAAATGATCAAATGACATGATAGGTTCATAAAAACAAGGAAATTTGAAGAAGGTGACTGGGATCTCTTATTTGAATCAAAGTACAAAGACCACATGGGAAAACTTAGGACAAGGTGGCTAGGTCCATATGAGATTGAGAAAATATTTCCCAATGGAGCTATAAAAATCACCACCATAGATCCTGTGAGGTTCAAACTACTAGTGAATGGTCATAGATTGAGATTATACAAGAAGCCAACCAACAAAAGCACCTTCATGCAGCAGTTCAGGGGAAGTCAAAACAGGATGAAGACGAGGACATCAGAGTTAAGATCAGAAGTTGAGCCTATTGGTTCATCTTCTAAGATTTCGATGGTCATGGCATATTAGAAACTTGCTTTGAATATCCCAAGGAAGAATAAAAGTGTTGTGATAAGCCCTTTTGGTGATCAACAACACTCTGCTAACATTTTATTTTCTTAGAATTTTTGTTTTATAGGATTTGGTGTATATGTTGTAAGAAGTGCATAGTCTCTGACACGAGGAGATGATACAAAGACTACACGTTCCACTTGCAGCAGCATGCAACAAAGATATGCTTTGTTTTCATGTTTGGCGAGAACTTATGATTGCATGAAGAAAAATAAGGAACAATCTGCACGTGTGAGTGGTGATAAAGATGATTGGCACCAGAAAAGTCAAGTATTCCCACTTCAGAATGATCTGATTTCACTAAGGAGCCTTCAACATGACGCTGCATACGCTTGCAAAATTATAAAAACATCCGCAACATCATGACAACCCAACATGTAGCAAAGGCGCAATCACAACAATGCACATGTAATCATCATCCTACGCATACCTTGAGATAAGTGCACTCATTCCACTTTAATAAAGTATCTTTGGTATCATAAATGTCTCTAAATAACAACTATATGCTGCCACCTTTAAACCTATGAGTTATTAATCCACATCACCCCAATCTGTCACACCACTTCACCTCACACACTTGCCACAATCAACTCAAATTAATTCATTTCTATTCTGCACTACGTGTGAGTCGGTCACAAAATTAAAAAAATAAAGTACTCAAAACATTCCTCCTTACTCGAATTATTACATCATTGTTGCAAAATGTGTGATTTTCCCTATCAAAGCTGAAGTAATATTCAGAATTTCAAATGGGTGGAGATCTAATTTTCCATGAGACAACTGATCATTATCAAATCCATAACCAGCCACAGATATTTTAGTATTTTTAGAATAACAAATGGATGGACTACATTAGTAAGTTACATGGTTTTAAAGAATCTATTGTAAAGGAATATTTTGCCACATTTAAGGATGAAGAGGCTACTATCAAAGGTTTAATAGTGAGAGTGGATGATGAAATTTTGGCTACGATTCATGAGGATTCTTGCGAGAAGGTGAACTTTTCCTTGAGAAGGAAAATCCAGAGTCAGCTCGATGAGAATTTTGTGATGTAGATGATACATTTATAGCTAATAGACAAGGTACATTTCACACTTTCCTAAAACCTCTCTAGGTTGATATTTCCAATCATATCATCAAATATTTTACTTGCGAGGGTAAATATTCCTAACTAAATACTTTCCATTTCAAGTTGCTCAATCACTTGAAAAATGATAGGCATGTTAATGTACCCAATTTCTTAAATGAAATCTTGAAAAGGATGAGTAGAGAATCATAGAGAGGGAGGTTAGCTCTGTCCCACCATTGTCTTATCACTCTCATTATCAAACATACATTGGAGAGAGAACATCCTAAACTAATGGGGATATTTTTAAGGGTTAAGAATATTGATGAATTATTGGGGTGTGGAAGGAAAATAAGAAGAAGTACAGGTAGTTCTTCCACTCATAAAGTTGAACCCAACTTCCACTTCTCAACCTGAACCCACAGTTTCCACTTCTCAGGCCACGAAACCCCTATTTCTGAAAATACACCACCTATTGAAGAAAACCCTATTCATGTATCCCTTGAGAGGATTCTCATCGCTGAAACCCTACTTGGATTTTCAACTCCTAAATCATCCACCTCAAGAAGTAAGAGAAAATATTCCAGTCCCACTTCTAAATCTTCCAAGTCTACCCCTACATCTTCCAAATCCACTCCTACACCACCTAGGTGCTCGAATAGACTAAAAACTAAAAAGCCAAAAACATCAAAGCCCACAAAGCCTCAAACCATATTACTTGATAGTGATAAAGAATCTACAAAAGAGAATATTGAGGCCACATCAATGGACATAGAGCAGGGAGGTGTTGATGTTGAAATTCATGAGTAACAAGGTCCTAGGGAGCCTATGGAGGGTATGAAAGAGAAGAAAGGAGAAAAAATTAGTGAGAAAATGGTTCAAAAAGTCCCTACTTAGCATATGGACATTTAGGCAAAGGCAACTTATGCCGGGAAACCCATGAGAAGCATGAAGGAGAAGGATTTTCAAAGGAAGTTGAAGACATAGCTCATGTAGCCACAAATGATGAAGATACAATAGAGGAAACATATGACCACATAGTGCTTGAGACACAAACTGATGAAATGGAAATTGGGGATGATATGCCCCATGATGTTGAAGAGATTATAGAAAAAATTATTCATGAAGTACAAACAGAACAACCACCTAAGAAAATTAAGAAGGTACAGGGGAAGGTTCCCATAGTTACTAAGGAGACAATTGAGACCATATTGGAGACTGCTCCACCATTATTTCCACAAGCTAACATACAACCACATGTTATCATTAGAGAATTTTTCAAGGATCCTACAAAAACAACTTGCAGGAACATGGCCACATAAAAATCTTGCTAAACTAATGGGTCCAACAGTTTGAAAATTGTGTTGATAAATTACAAGGAAATGGGAAAGGGAAAAGGAAGAACTGGTCTTCCAACACCGATATGATATTACGTAAAAGGAAAACAACTTAAGGACAATGATAAGGATATTTAAAGACTCAAGAAGAATAAGGAAGATACAATTCAGGTGACCAATGAGATATTTAAATGCAGGCCACCTTCTAACATTTATGCCATTTTCTTAAAGGAACAGATGTTATAGTTAAAGCTCACTTGTATCAACTCAAATATTCCATTTGATATTAGTGGAGCTAGAAATTTCTTTAGAATATACCTAAAAATGCCTCATGAGATTCAGCTGTTGTTATGTGAATTGTATATGTACAACTATGCCCTCAATGTGATAGGGATTGGATCCCAATACTTTATATTGGAGATGTTCCAATTAGGGCATTGTGTTCTTATTTTAACAATGAATTGTATAGAGAAAAATAGATGGAAGAATACAAGCACTTTTCAAAAGTGCAACCATTGATGATCAAAGGTGAAGCTACAAATACAAAGGAAATTATTGAAGAGTATGGATAAAAAATTGAAAAATAGGAAATTAGACAACGAGTACACCAGATGAGAAACAAATCTCATGAAGAAGCCAGGGACCACATTAAATTCAATGCACAAGAGATAACATATGTCTAGGATGCACTAACAAGAGATGTCCCCTGAGATGCAAAGAAAAGAAATGCACTCTTATCATAATATCATTCCAACTTTCAGGAGGGTAAATGCATACATTGAAGTTTCTAAAGGATGTGGAAAAACTTGGTTTCCCATTGGTTATTATCCCCCAATATTCCACTATCCTATACCACATTGGTCTAGTGAAAAGCAACTAGATGATGACATACATGATAGAGTCATGGAAAATACAGAAGGAATGGAGGTTACTTCTTCATGGAGCCTGAAGGAACATCTACACCAAAGTGGATTTTAGATGGTTATGCAACATCATTCAAGCAGACCCTAAACTAGTCGAGGAACCTAAAGAATCTTGAATGAGGACATTCAAGAAGTTAAGTCTGGGGGTGTGATGAGTCATTTATTTTCCTTTCTAAAAGCACCTCATCTTCTGTATTCTATTGAGCCATTTTTAGCACTAAACTTGTATTTCCCGTGATCTTGCTTAGACTTTTCTCATAACTTGAACTCATGTCATGTATATAAGTTAATATAATTATTATTATTTTACTTTATTCTATGGTATTATGAGTATGCATTTATTCTTTTGATTACAATACGATGTTAAATGGTGCTTTGTATAATGCCAACCTTGTTTGCAAGAAACTTGTTATATGCAACAACTAACATGCAACCAAAGGAATCATCCACAATTAAGGATCCATATGCAAAAACGGCGACATGCATCCAAAGGAACTCATCCGCAACAAAGTATCCACAGCCAAAGGAGGTCACACACATAAAATAAAGCCATGATTATGAGGAGTTTGTGTAATGTGGACATCACACCTAAGCTTACATGTGTTAATGGAAGAAACAATTATGAGAACTAGGAAAGGAATCAATGCCATCATCTGATTATGCATTACAACTCAACAAATAACTAACTAATTTAATTCATAATTTAATAATTGGTTGATCAACTGATCGGTTAGTTAAGTTATGTGATCGTTATGTAAACATCTACTAAGTAGTTATGTTGCATGCATGTAGTTTCAGATTGTTTGGTTAAGATATTTTACTTAATCTAACTAGAACTCCTAGTAGAACTCTATTTCTTCACGCCTTTACTATAATGAAAGATATAAAAAGGAAATATTAATGTTGTAGAAGGAGATACATAGGAATCGATCCATAGAGAGGGAATTGGTTGTATTTTCCAACTGTAATCTTCATGCCAATGAAATGAAAGTTTGAGTTCTATTAATTTTTGTAGTCACATACCTTAGGAGGGATTAACACCCAAGACAACGCCCAATTTTGGTTCGTTAACCCTCTTTCCTTTATTTGTTAATTTAGTTCATTGTATGATTAGATTAGCAAGTAGTTCATTCCTTTATCTATGTTCTATTTTTACATGCTTTGTCATTAGCCATATTACTTACTTTTAGTCAGAATCTAGTTCATTTCAACATTGTTATTTCTTAATTGTAGTGACATCAATTTACCTTTATACCTCCCAAATATTTGTAATTGTGCATACAACACTGACAATATTGAAAGTTTACATCCCTTGGTCTGATAATTAAATGATTGTAGATTGATAAACAACATACTAATTGCTGCAAGTTAATTTGCATGACGACTATGAACTTGAGTTCATCTTCCATAAAATATGTCCACAATGCACTAATTATAGAATTTAAAAGGGGCAAGTGTGTGGGTCAAACCATACAAGATTTGAAAGAGATCAAATAGAATTCAAGGGAATCAATTTTGGAGTATGACCTTCAGTTCTTTCATGTAATTAATGAGACTAATCTCAAATTTGATGATGCTAGTATGGTTGTTTGGTTTTTGGAAGGACCACACAAGAAGATTTTGTTTTCCATTGTACAAATGAAGTTCTGTACTAAAGCACAAGTAATTGAGGTTGCAATAAGAGTGGAAAATATTGAATATTACGGGGAAAACACTGGGGTGAACTTCAAGAACAAAGTTAATGTTGATGTAAAAATGTAAAGGTTAAAATAACTATAGGAGGAAAGAAGCTTTGTTTGAGAATTTGGTGCACATAATGTAGAAAAGAAGGGCACCACATAAATGAATGCCCAAAATCTCATAGGAATAAACCACCTATTTGTATGGATATGAGATTAGAGTATAATGAAATTTGTATAGTTTGGGGTCATCCCATGGGAAGTGTTATTTGATTCAAGATTATGCGCACCTACCCTAGAATGTGGTTTCTAGCTTATGTAGATGAACAATGTATAAATTTAAGGATTATATAACATTAATGGATCTAAAAGAGGAAGTGACTAGAAATATATTCACAATACAAGTGTAATTTTACTTAAAGTTGCAATCACCTACGGTATACATGGAAATGGATCCTATGAAGGATGCGATCCTACATCTGCTCAACATAATGTGTAGTGGGATCCATCATCTCCATAATAAAGCATCTCCATAATAAAGCAAAAGATATGTTATTCCATATTCATAAAAATGTTGGGTTGGGCTCCTCCTTTTCCATATAATTATCCACAATGGAATGCACATACACCTCAAGGGTCCTATGGATGGTATCAAAATTAAGATCAAGGGTAGGGTGTTCTAAAGAGGTCATATATTGTGCAATAAGGAGGCTACCAAGGTAGGTATAAACAAAGGAGGACAAGACCTTGACCCGAAGGAAAGCAATGGTTTGTTTTCTTTGAAGAGAATCAAATCACATTATGAGGAATTTTCCATCCAATATAATGTGGGAGATGTACTACACATATTGTCAGATGGTTACACAAAGACAATATAGAGGATTTTCTTGCTTTTGAGAAGCAAAAAAAGGGGAAAAAATATGTATTGTTACAAAGGTCAATGAGATGCCTAGAGAAAACACAAGTTTCAAGTGTCACTAGTTTGGAGATGGAAGAGAAATGCTTGCGATTCATGGAGATGCTTGTTGAGCCCCAAATGAGGTGGGTGCAAGATGATATATACATGAACTGAAAAAGATAAAAGGAGTTTCTTGAAGATGTGAAAGAATTTTTGAATTCTATTCACACTTGGGATACAAAAAGTCCAAATGTCACAAAGTCTAAAGTGTAGGTGTATGGGAAAGTAGCACAAATTATGAAGCAATATGATGGAGTAAAAACCCTTAATAATCTTATCAAGATAATTAATTATCATGCAATGAAAAAATTCCTAGTCCATATATCCAATTTATTAAAAATCTCTCCTAAAAAGCGTAATAATCGTAACAACTCATGATAACAAGCCCATTTGGTATGTGAAAATAAACAAGCCTTGGAATGTGGATACTCAATTAAATATTATTTTGGAAGGATAAGAAATAAGGGATGTTTTGTTTTATTTTGGAAGTATTGCAAATATGATGTCCAAATTAACATGGGAAGCCATGAGTGCACCTACTTTGGCATATAGTCTAGTAATATTGAGCTTAGCTAATTATGGGAGAGTGGATATAATTGGTAGGTTAGAGTATGTAGAAATTAAAGATGTATATCTCATATTGTAAGGATATTTTGAAGTCATTGATATGAAAAGAAATGAGACCCACTATCCAAGACTATCCGGTAAGAAATGAGCTTATGATGGAAATATGATGATCAACATAATTACCAATCAAATGGAAGCTCATATAAGTGATTATATAATAACTTACCCATGAATAGAAACTATGTGATGGTTATGCATCAAGAGATTACTTTATCTATTTTCCTACCATAATTCTCAAGAACCTACACTCCCATATGAATTTTCTTATTTTGAAGTGGCTTACCTTTTGTAGCAAAAAGAAAAAAATTGAAAAAGTGGACCTCATATTTCAAAATATGTTTAATAAGTATTTAATATCAAATTTATAATGACAATATAGAGATAAACATCACTATAATTCTTTTAATCATGCTCATGCCTTTATAAAATTTTGTACTTAAACACTTGCACATGTTCTTCCTTATGTTCCAAACTATTTCCATGACGTCTCTTGTGTGAGACTCGAGAGCATGTGTAATTAATATTTGTAGGCATGTAAATGCTATTTTATAAGGTGTACAAGCTCTTACTAGATTGCCTCTAGCTTTCATTTTCACGTGTTTTTAGCACACAATCCATTTATTATTTGCCAGGGGAGGAATTTGTAATAGGTTTCATATATGTTTATTTTTCCAATGAGCAATTTTTCATTTATTTTATTTTTAGTTATTTTTAGATATACTTCCTTTAGTGTAGTTAACTAAATTCAAGTATGAATACAATGTATGCGGTGTTCTTAAAGTGAGTGGATGTCATTGAAATCATGGTATACACATGGTATTTATAGGAAAAAATGTAAAGTAATTGCTATTGCATATTCACTCCAAGAGATTTTTTTAATTTCTTTGACATGGTTTTGTCCGAACATAGTTTGGGATTCACAAGCTTTCTTGTTATTTATAGACTATTTAAGTTATTTGTTTGACCTCACTTTCCATTTCTATTTTTTTTTTTTAAAATTGTTTGGGGAAGGGAAAGTGGGGTATTGTTGTTTTTATACAAAGAAAATGTAATTGTGAAATTTTCACAAATACTTGAATGGAAAATCACTAAAAGGGGAAAAGGAAGTTAAAACCCCTCTCATACTTTCTTAAAAGAAGTTATGAGCATGGGGGACCAACCAACCGAATAAAGAAGTGTTATAGCAGTCGTAAATCATAAAATTGTTTATGAATAATAGAATTTGTAAAAAAATAACCAACCAAATGGTTATACATGTCATAACAATAAACATTTCAATTTCTTTGTGGACATGCAATGAGGTATCATGCGTTTGTAGTTTTTGACAACTAATGTTATTGATCAAATTATTGTGAAGGTGACACCTTGATTATCCTTAAGGGGACATGAATACAATATATTTAGAAAAATATTGTATAACATATATTTTGATAAACCTTTCGGACTATAACATTGGTCAAAGGAGCATACTATTAACCCTAAAAATACTAAGGTCGTATGGAAAAATATATCACTATAACAAGAATAACTTAATTTAGTTTTTGGTATTATCATTTCCAATCAAAATGTTAAATACAATGATATTATGTTTACGAACATAAAACACATCAATTTATAAAAAATATCACTTTGAGATTATATCTATCAATAACATTTTACAAATACTACCCATTTGACAATAGATATTGTGTAGCTGATATCTAATGTTTGTTTTTCATTATTTTCAAATTTCATTTGATATATAAAATAATATTATACCCTAATAACAAAAAAACAATCCCACATCAATTTAAAAATATATATCACTATGTTGATATCTGTTGGCATAAACTATTTGTTAGCCTAAAGGTAGAATATGAAACTTGTCATTGGAACAATTTATGTCATCAATACCTTGTGATATAGACGCAAAATTTCTTTAACACTAGTTCTCACTACAAAAACATTTAAAATAATTTTGTTTGAAGAAAATAAATAATTGTGTATATGGGTGTAAAGGATAATAGGGTCTTCATTATTATGAATATTTGGAAAACAAAACATTTGAATCAGTCTATTATTGAATTTGTCGATGCATTCCCTCTCAATTCTACATAAGTACTACAATCCAATCTAAATCTTTCGAGATCTAAGATTTGATTTTTTTCCTATATTTACCACATTTTATAAAATAGAAAAAAGTAGAAGTTATTGATTCAAAACTATGAGTTTTCCTTGCTTGATTCATAAGATAGAGTGTTTATAAAAATCATTGTGGTTCATTCCTTTGAATGTGGATCTATACCAATGCCAACATCAATACTATTTTCAATATTATTTTCTATAGCATGTTCTCTCTATAAAGTGAAGAATGTAATGGGGGTACATCCCTCAATCTATAAAGAGAACCAGAGGGGGATATAATTTTTTAGAACCATTCTAGCATTTGTGTGGATCCACATCCAAATGAACTACCCAACACTAAGTTTTTCTAGCCATTCCATCCTTATATGAAACAAGAAAAAAAAAAATCATATAATTCATTTGATACATTCCACCTTTGTCTCTTGTATAAAATGTGGTAAGATTAGAAAAAGCTAAATATTGGATCTTGAAAGGTTTAGATTTTATGGCAAGTACCTTCTTGAGAACTAAGAGGAAGTACATTCAATTTTCTATTAAATTACCTCATTCAAATGTTTGAACAAATTTATGTCAAATGTCACTATAGTGACAACTATTGTTAGAGAAATTTTGTATCTATGTCACGGGAAATGGTGATATAATGTTTTAATAAAAAAACAT
Organism: Taxus wallichiana var. yunnanensis; assembly: GCA_018340775.1. NCBI lineage: Eukaryota > Viridiplantae > Streptophyta > Pinopsida > Cupressales > Taxaceae > Taxus > Taxus wallichiana. Next base: position 668,556 of record JADAXU010000136.1, read on the forward strand.
AAAAATATTTTTGAATTATGCAACAAATATATTTATAACCTTTCTTTAGTTAAAAAATTAAAGTGCCACTTAAGATAACATCACAAACCTAAAAATATTTACAGAACGATCCCTAGACATTTAAGACTCGTGACAATAACTTTATATGATTTTTACTTCATAAATTTCCTTCAAATAATAATGGTATATAAACGTAACAAATAGTCATAAAAATAATATTGATTAAAATAGACATAAAACATTGGTCAAAGGCACCTTTCAATCATTTGAAAACTAGTTCTCCTTCGTCAACATTCTTAGAAATAATAACATGAGAAGATGCAACATTAGTAAAACATATCAAATTTCCACAGGAAAAAAATTCTATCATACATGCAAACAAAAAGATCCAACTTCCAAATAGTTGACATGTGCCTTAGACAATTGAGTAGAAATTATTGTGGACCTTTGTCAAATTTCTATAACACTACTATGATAAGATATCTTACCATTCAAAAAATAATTTAGTGTCTAAAACATCAAAATTATAATTAATCAACATTGTAATTTACAAACCCCCATCCACAACAATTTTTCCATATTTTGAGAAATACAAATATTGTACTGAAATTTATAATAATGCACAGCTTTTTTCCATTCATTGCATGTTTGTAATTTTTCATTTTTGGCATGTTTATGGAATTCATGGGGATCATGGTAGAAATATTACCAATGCATCAACCCAATGAGACAATGATTTAGATCTATATTTCTCATTATATCTAATATTTCATTCTTGAGTGAAAGATGGGGGTTCCTTATCAATTATAACATTTATTTCGTGTAACATTTTTTTTTCCATTTTTTGTTTGTAATTTATTATCTTTATATTTTAGAGTAATTTGATAGGATGGTTTTCTAATCACGATGCATTTCAACCATTAGCTAACCATACATACAAATAACAAATTTTCATCTAGAATCGGTTCAACATAGGAAAAATAGATATAAACTTCATGTGGGTCATAAAAGAAATTTTTATTTGCAAATAGTTTTGGCCAAAGTTATGAACCGGGTTTATTGATTCACAAAAATAAACATTAGGGTAAGTGCACGAAGTTGGTGGACAATTCCGTGGACATAAAAACCCGAAATAAAGGAACCGCGATCGCGGTTCCTTTATTCTAGGTTCGGTAATTACCGAACCTAAAACCGTGATCGCGGTTTAGAACCGCGAGCGTGGTTATAAACCGCGATCGCGGAACTCTGAGACAAAATTTAACAGTCCCGCGACTCGTTATTTTCCTCATTTTTCATTTCGAACCGCGACTTTTCCTAAACGTTTTTCACTCGCGCTTTCAATACCATCTCAAAATTGCTCATCGGACTTCTGGATAGCGATATATTCAACCATGCCGCCAAGACGAGGAGGTAAGTCCCCGATTGTAATCATTTTTTTGCATTTTAGGTTTTTTTTTGCATTTTCATGGGTTTTTTGAAATGTTTGTTTATGTATACAATTTTCTTGTTTTATCAGTTGGTCGGCAAGCTCGAAATCGTGCAAACCGTCAAAACATTCCTCAAAACCCACCGAACATTCCTCAAAACCCTCCGAACATTCCTCAAAACCCTCCTCCAAACATAGATCCGCCTCCTGTGGCTCCTTCTGTCCCCATTGAGCCAGCAGGAACGCAAGATAATATCATTGGAAGAATCCAAGAAAATAAAATTGCCATTGAGAACCTAATTCAAAATGTAAGACAAAATCATGCTACAAATCCATCCCACATGACTTTAGCAATACATTGCAAACATTGATTGGCGAAGTCAAGTCCTGACAAACCAACCAAATACATAGATGGAACACCTTTAGAAGTGACTATAGGCGGTGGTATGCGGATAAACTATCCCATGCGGCCGTCAAAGACAAAAAAATTGGAAAAGACCTCATTTGTGCATTATTTACCGACCCTAGAACCAATGCCCCCTAGCATTACTTGCAAACGGTTCCCAATCCATTGGTGCCATGATGATAGAATCAAAAACAATTTTTGGGACCGATGGTGGATGGTTTTTGACTATCCACCATGCAACAACAATGAGGTTCCTCTTTATTTTTTGAAGAAATTATATTGTGAGTTCGTGCTCAATGAGGTCCCGAATTATTTTGACTTTTCTGACTTTTTTGGTCGAGGAGGTGGCTCTACACAGAGCAGACCTGGTGCACGCGTAGGTCAGCCTAGGATCCCCCATGCCCCAAAACCCCCACTACCTTCAGTTATCCCTCCTACAGTGAAGGAGGTTGTGGAGATTGATACATTGCATGCATTGAGGGAGCTCACTGACACTCTCACCCAGCATAGCACCCAGATTACATCCGGTGATGTTGGTGGAGGCGCCAGTTCTAGTGCACCACACCACTGTGGATCATGTGGTGCCGTATGCACTGCAGGCGAGACATCATTTGCTGGTTCACAGGATTTCTTTTCTATAGATGAGATGTCGGGAGTATTTTTGGGCTGGAGCCACCGATATTGGTCTTTCACGGGTAAATTTTAAATAAATTTAAATAATATATATATACTGATAGTTTAATTCACATGTTTGATATATTATATATATATATATATATATATATTAATATATATATATATATATATATATATATATTTGATTGTATGTCATGTACATACATGTAAAAACTAATTTTTAATTTTATTTTAAATAGCAAGAGACGGTGAAGGAAACATCCAAAGGTGTCGACATGCTATTTCTATGCGGTGTCGAAGGCGTGTTTCAAATGTAAGTTTCAAGTTGTACAAACTTACATTTTTAATAAATCATTTAATTGCACTAGATTATTATTATAATTTGTTTCACGTGTATGTTGTACATGTATTAATATTTTTCTCTTTTATACACAGGAGCCTGGCGGGTCATCATCTACTCAGGAACTGAGGCTGCTGACATGCCTCACATGAGTTTTACGCAGGTTAGTAAATCTCTTTACACTTTGTTTCTAATTACTGGAAGTTCACGCACGGATTGCATGCTTTGGACCTCTGTGTACATGAGTTTCACTTTCTTATACTCAACCTATATATTATTTAGTAGGAAATGCCAATTCATTTGATATAACTAGCCATAGAATGTAATCATATATTGGTTTTACATGTCTTGAAAGTACCACCTGGGGTAAGATTGTATAGTAGGGACGGGAATGAATGTATAATTTCCCTCCTTTGTATAGTTTTTTTACCTTCTTAAAATCTCAACATGTGGAATGAGTGCTTGTAAATGTTTCATGTACCTATATATAGATCTGGTGTTTCCTTGATGAACGTGAAAAGATATGTTTAGAGTGTAGGGACCTTTGAGTTCCTTTACTATTATTTTTTTCAATAGGTTTTGATAGGAGTGCTAAGCTCTTAAGTAGATTTTAATATTGATTTGCACATGTTTTTGTATAGCTTTATGACTCTGCAGAGAGACTCCTCCATATATGCAAAGCTGTGGAAATTTGTTGCCAGAGATCTTTGCCAAGATCTGCAGATCCACTAACCGAGGTACACAATTTTTAAATTTGTTAAATTTTGGAGACCTTCATTAGTACATGTATTAATATTTTCTCTTTTATACACAGGAGCCTCATGCGGGTCATCATCTCGCTCAGGAACTAAGGCTACTTGACACGCCTCACATGAGTTTTACGCAGTTAGTAAATCTCTTTACTTTTTGTTTCTAATTATCGGAAGTTCACGCACAGATGCATGCTTTGGACCTCTGTACATGAGTTTCACTTTCTTATACTCAACCTATATATTATTTAGTAGGAAATTCCAATTCATTTGATATAACTAGCCATGTATGTAATCATATATTGGTTTTACATGTCTTGAAAGTACCACCTAGGGTAAGATTGTATAGTAGGGACGGGAATGAATGTATAATTTCCCTCCTTTGTATAGTTTTTTTACCTTCTTAAAATCTCAACATGTGGAATGAGTGCTTGTAAATGTTTCATGTACCTATATATAGATCTGGTGTTTCCTTGATGAACGTGAAAAGATATGTTTAGAGTGTAGGGACCTTTGAGTTCCTTTACTATTATTTTTTTCAATAGGTTTCGATAGGAGTGCTAAGCTCTTAAGTAGATTTTAATATTGATTTGTACATGTTTTTTGTATAGCTTATGACTGCTAGAGAGACTCCTCCATATATGCAGACTGTGGAGGCTGCTGTAGATACTGCCATAGCATCTGCAGATCCACTAACTGAGGTACACAATTTTTTAAATTTGTTAAATTTTGGAGACCTTCATTATTTCTTATTAAACTTAAATCTACAATATCAAATTTTGTAGGTATATATGTGAAATATTTAATTTAAAAATTAATTATTTGTATGTAGCTTACCCCTCGTGAGTCTATTGTTGTCCCTGCGACGCGTCAACAACAAATTGATAGGGATCATGACATTGCGGTAAGATTTCACATGCATTTTAACTAAATTGTACAAGTTTCTAAATTTTGAATGTATTTTAAAATTTTGGGTGTTAAAAACTTGTTGTTTATGAATGTGCAGGTTAGGTTGCAGGCATGCTTAGAGACACCTAGGACCACACGGATGAAATCCGTAGTGGCATCTCCCTCCACTACATCCCCAGGTCGTGGACGTGCTACTTCTAGTAGGGCGAAGAGAGGGAAGATGTTTCATGAGTAGATTTATAGTCCACCTGGATGTACATATGTGGTCATGAGTAGATTCACAGTCCATTGTACTATATATAGCCTTTTGCGACCGCATGTGGTCCCATATGTACATTATGACACGTGCTTAGTTCGAGATGTATACATACATTATGAACTTATGTACATATATATTTTCAGAGACGTGCGCATCTGGAGCACACTTTGTTTGATTCTTATATATATATATATCCATGTGTGTTGGTTAAATCATATTTATTTTGGTTATTTTGGTATTATTGCTAACTCTGAGAAAGTGGGTTTTGATCTCTGTTCGTTGGAACTTGTAGATGCCCCGAGTATTCTCTATCTGTGAATTTATCTGTACCCAAACTAGGTTAATAATATTTGTATTGTTTATTAAATAAAATTTAGTGTTCAAAAGTATACATAGATCATAGTTTTTGTTTGTTGATAAAAGCGATTCCTCCATATATGGAACTCCTATGGATATCTCTGCTACGGTTTTGTTTCCGAGGCTATAAATTTGAACTATTTCAGGTCTTTTAAATCTTGAGGTGGATTTAGTGTATTACTTCTAGTTATATATTTTCTAGTATCTTTCTGATTATTATTTGTGGTATATTTCACCATGGGCATTTTGAATTTTTATTTTTCAAACTAAAACAATATTGTTAGCTCTATTGCCAACTTAAGTATTAGTAACTAAAGCTTATATATTTAATGGAATTCATCAATTTATCATCCTGTTGTATTTGGAAAAGTGTGCTTGAAACTCGGTGTATTTGATGTACATCCGGATAATATTACGGGTATACCCAAAATTGGGTCTGCATTCTTTGTAACTTTTGTGTACATATGAGTTAATCCTTGAAGTAAACTGTATTGATTTTCCAACTCAGTAGCCGCATCTTGTTCTTTTGTAACTCATAATAATCCTGAAATATTGTTAAATCTGAATGATATGTGGCTGTATCTTTATATTATTTTTATTTGCATCATAAGCTTGTACTGTTAGATGTGCATTACTGAAACATGCCATTATAGTTGCAATCTTCTTAGACTTCTGGATATGAAACTAATACCATGAAACTACATTCTTTCAATTGCTCTACAACCTAGAAGTTATTTTCAAATGTATTTGTACATTTGTTTTAGCTGATTGCTTCATGTATTTTGAGTTCCAAAACTGTGAAGACTGTAAGTACCTTCCAACATGGGCATTGTTGTATTTGCCTATGCATCATGGATATTGAACTTGGCAGTTGAAGATGGTAGTTGATCATTTTGATTACGCTCATAGTATCTACATTAGAGTTAGATAAATAATATCAGTAAGAAACCATATAGAGGATAAGGGATAATATTAAATTTGGAGTATGTTAACTAGTGAAAAGGAGCTGTTTGAACTTGATCAAAAGACAGAGTTGAGTTTTTAGGGAAACATAGAAACCATTGAATACATATGTTATAAATTTTTTGAACTGCAACATGTGGTATCATAGCTTGAAGATCAAGGAAGATTAGCTAAAAGGATTTGAGATAAGGTTGATACAGTGGTCCAAGAAGAGAGACAAAGAGATAGATGAAAATGATGGGTGAAGTAAAGAGTGAGGTCATGGTTACAAAATGCCACATTGGATGGAGAAGTTAGTATCAGAGAGATAAGATGCTAGACTAAAGCAATTACATGAAAGGATAAGAGAGTTCAAGAACATATGTGAAAAATAGAAAAGATGAAGAAACGTAGAGAAAGGTAATTGAAGGTTATTAGGCCTCATGAATCAGACTTGATATATGGTGAAGAAGAAGAAGAACTAGCAGGAAATGTGATTCAAAGGTTGATAGAGCTAATGAGGTACAAGAAGAGAGAGAGAGAGAGAGAGAGAGAGAGAGAGAGAGAGAGAGAGAGAGAGAGAAGAAAGGAGGAAGAGAAGATAATTATGGTTTCACAGGAGGTCAGAGAGTTGAATCAAGAGGTAGCACAACTGATGGTCTTCATAGAAAGAGAGAAAGGAAAAGAAAACCGTAGAACAATATTACCCATAATATTATAACAAAACCAAGTGTTAAGGATAAGGCAGAAAATAAGATTCATGAGCCCCATATATCATCCTACCAAGGACAAGATGACAACAAGAGATAACATAACAACCAAGTCATTGTAATTTAATTTAAATAAATAAGGAAACACTATATTTTGCAAACGGTGGGTCGTGGCACCGAACGGACTGCGCTGCAGTCCAGTGGCAAGGTGAACGCTAGAGGAGATGGTGTTTCGGTGGGTGAAACGGTCGTTGCTTTTGGGCTACTTCGTTCGGGCGTAGTCCCTTAAGAGCCCTGAGACTAAAATATCGTTCAACTTCGACGGGTGACTACTCGGACTCGTGGCACCTAGAGAGGCCTCATCTGATCCGACACCTTGGCGTAGGGACCCTCTACAATAGCCTCTCTCGGTTTTTTCCTTCTCATTTTGGTGCTCTCGTTGTCTACTTGTTTGCAAACGCGTGAAATAGTGCAGTTGGAGCCAGTGTAAGGTTGTCAAACGTTATATTTTGTAAACGGTGGGTCGTGGCACCGAATGGACTGCGCCGGCACATCCGGGTGGCAAGGTGAATGCTAGAGGAGGCAAGTGTTTTAGTGCACGAAACGGCTTTCGGGCTACTTCGTTCGGCACGCCCTTAAGAGCCCTGAGACCAAAATATCGTTCAACTTCGATGGGTGACTACTCGGACTCCGTGGCACCTAGAGAGGCCTCGTTTGATCTGACACCTTAGCGTAGGGACCCTCTACAATAGCCTCTCTCGGTTTTTTCCTTCTCATTTCGGTGCTCTCGCTGCCCCACATTTTGTTTGTAACGCGTGCGAAATAGTGCGATTCGAGCCAGTGTAAGGTTGTCAAACGCTATATTTTGCAAACAGTGGGTCGTGGCACCGAAATTGATCTTGGCCGACACGTTTAGGTGGTAAGGTGAACGCTATAGGAGGTGGTGTTTTGGTGCGCGAAATGGTCGTTGCTTTCGGGCTACTTCGTTCGGGCGTAGTCCCTTAAGAGTCTTCAGACCAAAATATTGTTCAACTTCGACAGTGACTACTCGGACTTTGTGGCACCTAGAGAGGCCTCATCTAATCCGAAACCTTGGCGTAGGGACCCTCTACAATAGCCTCTCTCGGTTTTTTCCTTCTCATTTTGGTGCTCTCATTTGTCCTACTGCATTTGCAAACGTGCGAAATAGTGCGATTTGAGCCAGTGTAAGGTTGTGTCAAACGCTATATTTTACAAACGGTGGGTCTCGCACCGAACGGATCTGTTCGACACGTCCGGTGGCTAGGTGAATGCTAGAGGAGGTGGTGTTTTGGTGTGCAAAATGGTCGTTGCTTCCGGGATACTTCGTTTAGGCGTAGTCCCTTAAGAGCCCTGAGACCAAAATATCGTTCAACTTCGACGGGTGACTACTCAGACTCCGTGGCACCTAGAAAGGCCTCGTCTGATCCGAAACCTCAGCGTAGGGACCCTATACAATAGCCTCTCTCGGTTTTTTCCTTCTCATTTCGGTGCTCTCGCTGTCCTACTGTTTGCAAACGCGTGAAATAGTGCGGTTCGAGCGAAACGGTGTAAGGTTGTCACAAACGCTATATTTTGCAAACGGTGGCTTATGGCACCAAACGGATCGCGCGAAACGTCCTGGGTGGCAAGGTGAATGCTAGAGGAGGTGGTGTTTCGGTGCTGCGAAATGGTCGTTTTTTTCGGGCTACTTGCTCGCGCGCAGTCCCTTAAGAGCCCTGAGACCAAAATATCGTTCAACTTCAACGGGTGACTACTCAGACTCTGTGGCACCTAGAGAGGCCTCGTCTAATCTGACACCTCGGCGTAGGGACCCTCTACAATAGCCTCTCTTAGTTTTTTCCTTCTCATTTCGGTGCTCTCACCTGTCCCTCTTGTTTGTAAATGCGCGAAATAGTGCAATGGAGCAGTGTAAGGTCACAAACGCTATATTTTGCAAACGGTGGGTTGTGGCACCAAGCAGACCACTACGTCGGCACATCCGGTGGCAAGGTGTACACTAGAGGAGGTGGTGTTTTGGTGCGCGAAACGGTCGTTGCTTTCGGGCTACTTCATTCGGGCGCAGTCCCTTAAGAGCCCTGAGACCAAAATATCGTTCAACTTCGACGGGTGACTACTCGGACTCGTGGCACCTAGAGAGGCCTCGTATGATCCGAAACCTCGGCGTAGGGACCCTCTACAATATCCTCTCTCGGTTTTTTCCTTCTCATTTCAGGTGCTCTCGCTGTCCTACTATTTGCAAACGCGTGAAATAGTGCAGTTGGAGCCAGTGTAAGGTTGTCAAACGCTATATTTTGCAAACGGTGGGTCGTGGCACCAAACAGACTGTGCCGACACGTCTGGGTGGCCAGGTGAATGCTAGAGGAGGTGGTGTTTTGGTGCGCGAAACGGTCGTTGCTTTCGGGCTACTTCGTTCGGGCGCAGTCCCTTAAGAGCCCTAAGACTAAAATATTGTTCAACTTCGACGGGTGACTACTCAAACTCCGTGGCACCTAGAGAGGCCTCGTCTGATCTGAAACCTCAATCTAGGGACTCTCTACAATAGCATTTCTTAGTTTTTTCCTTCTCATTTCGGTGCACTCGTTGTCTTACTATTTGCAAACGCGTAAAATAGTGCAGTTTGAGCCAGTGTAAGGTTGTCAAACGCTATATTTTGCAAACGGTGGGTCGTGGCACCAAACGGACTATGTCAACACGTCCGGGTGGCCAGGTGAATGCTAGAGGAGGTGGTGTTTTGGTGCGTGAAATGGTCATTGCTTCCGGGCTACTTCATTCGGGCGTAGTCCCTTAAGAGCCCTGAGACCAAAATATCGTTCAACTTCGACGGGTGACTACTCGGACTGTGGCACCTAGAGAGGCCTCGTCTAATCTGAAACCTCGGTGTAGGGACCCTCTACAATAGCCTCTCTCAGTTTTTTCCTTCTCATATCGGTGCACATGCGTAAGTATGGTCTTGTAAACACTTGGGGAGGAGTCGTTTTCAAAATTTACAACATTTTCAAAATTTACAACTTTTTCAAAATTTACAACTTTTTCAAAATTTACAACTTTTTCAAACAATGAAAGCTTCTCTTAGCTTCGAGAATTTAAAATTCTCTACTAACAGTGCCAACCACGTGAAGGTGGAAGCTTTTATGGCACCACTAACCTAAATAAAAGTGTTAGTCAAAGAAATTTAAGTTTCAAATCAAAACCATATATACTATATAGATAGATATAATGTACGTGCAAAATACACAAATTTAAAATAAAATATATATTCAAACTTAAATCTAGATCTTTAAGTTCTAAAATTTATATATATATATATATAAATTGAAAAGAAATTATATATATACCAGACATGCTCGCATTGTAAATTCATTCCAATGAACCATCAGGATCGGATCTACTCTGAATAGCAGACAAGATTGCTTCATGATCTGACTCTCGAACCTTCCAAAGAATCTTGTTATTAGGCCTTCCTCGATATCTATACAACTAAATATTTGTCGCTAGAACTAGATGTGAATATAAGAGTATTTTCTGTGTGTCTCAAAGTCTTCAAACACCCAAACAGAGGAGTTTTTAATGGATACCGTCGAAGCCAAGTTCCAATAACTACCACTGACCCTGTAGGATACTCAATATCTTCGCCATCTATAATAGGAGAAGTCAACTTCTTTCTTTCCTTGATGCAACGACATAAGAAATAGTCTGTTCCTTCTTCATTGTCTTTTGTCGCAATTACTGCAAACACATGTCCTACAAAAAAATAACCAAGGAAAGTTGAACAAATCAAATTTAAATTACATATTAAAATTTCAATGGACATATAACTCAATTTACAAAAATTAAATAAATATAACCATATTTATACCTTGTCGCACCAAAATTGAAATTTCGTCAAAGTCCTGGATGTCAGTAACTTCATCGCGAAACAAGTCGTAATGCTTGTGGAGGTTGATAACTAGGAAGTGGAGTTAGAGGCCTACAAATCCATCCTTCCACCCATTCTTGTGAATCACACTCAGCAGTGACAAATTCGATACAAGATGCACAAAAGCATGTCAACTTTCTTGTCCATACGGCCCATGAAGTAGCGTCTGAGCTACAAAATGAGTGCATATCACTGGACCCAGTGAGTGTCATACAATCCTCGTAGTTAGCAATATGTTTTTCCTCTATCAACCAAAAATATCTACGAACTGTGGAATTTTCTTGAGAACCTCGGGCCATGTTGTCAATACACCATTCCACTATGCTCTTTGCATCTTTTAATTTAGCACCATCTTTGTACTTCAACTCTTCTCTTGCAAGAGCTCTTTTCACACATGCCCCTGCACCATCATGCTCTCCTTTTCCATGTCCAGCCTCAGTGAAACTCTAAATATGTTGCACACCCATCTTGACGTGCATTCTACTCATCCAATAAAATATTCATGCATTCTTAAACTAAGACGTGTAATTATCTGACCATATATAATGTTGTTTGAAGTGGATGTCCCTATCAGACAAGTTTCCATAAAATAACTAGAAACACCCTTGCACAAATTCAATAGAATGAGTACGATCATCACTGATATAAAAGTGGTACTCTCTTAAGATTTTTCAATCATTCTCTGTACTGTCAGGAGAATGTAGAAATGCTATATGCACAAAAATGGTAACTTGTACTGAGTTGTAATATTGCGATTGAACCTCCATTTGTGGTTGCAATGTGTAATTCTCTACAAAATTGACCATTGAAACAATAGTACCAATAGTAAATGTGTCTTTGCATAGCTTGAATTGTTCATCCAACCATCAAGCTCTATGTGTATGCCTCGCATACTCATAAACAATTTCATTCTTAAATTTTCTCATAAATTGAAAAATGAGCATTTGTTCTATAACTAGCTCACACCGTTTCGACTCTTTTCCATCTTTCAACTGGTATGCAACTGATTTATATTTATCAAATTCAACTAAATTATGTCCTATTGTACCTTCAATTTTCTCATGGATGTAACTTTCCAATTTAAGTAATCCGCCGCATGTACTACAACTTCCATCTAAACAATCTTGACTATAAAAAAATTGTCCAACTTCTTTTTCACAAAATATAGTAGGAATGAAATCCCTGGATGATATTGGTGGAACTTGAACACCACATTCAGATAACATAGTTTCAGAATGAAAATTAGAACGAATACGTAAAAATTTAGCATAATGCATCACAAATTCAACATGTTGCCTACAACAACAAGTGGTGCGAGCATGGTTAATTTTCACATAGAATGGTTTCAACATTTCAAAAAAACGTTGACTAATTTTAATTTCCAGATTCTCTTGTTCAAATTTACGAAAAAATTGAGTTTGAGTCATATCTAAGAAATGCTTTGGATGTGGTTCACGATTAGTAGAACCAACTCTCTGTTTTATAACATCTCTTGTATTAGGTGAAACTCTAGTGTTATCATGCCAAAATTTAATAACAACTTCTCTTATAGCATCGTAATTATTTTTCTCCTTACGCAAAGTGCTCTCAGCAGAAAATGCCCAAAAATCAGCATTATTGAGTGATTGAAGGATATTACATCTTTCAATTGCTTTCATTAGAGTTTTTCGATTAACTTGCAACATTCGACTTGTTTGCGTAATCAAACGTTGTTTTTATTGATTCACTTACAACACTAGTAACAAGTACACGACACACAATATTACTATCCCTAGTGCATCTCTTAACACCAATAGTGTGATATGCATCATGAAGGTTTTCAACAATTGTAGAGGTTTGACCACGTATATTAGATGTTATCAATCCTAAGGTGTTTAATGTAGGTCTCATTTTAATCAATTTCATCAAACTAACCAACAACTGACATCTTTGGGAATCATTTAAAATTTAAAAATGATTATCCCAAATTTCAGTGGCTTTTCTTCTGATTTGTCGTTCAGAAAGTTTGTCAGACATTGGTTTCAAAATGTTTTCATCAATTTCAATAAAAAAATTAGGTTTCTTACGTAAAATCCTAGGAGGTGTTTTTGTCAAATTTTGCTTGTCTACAGTTTCAACATGAATTTCCTTATTCACATTTTCATCGTCTCCTTCAATTTCAACATTTGCTACATCATGAGTATTTAATTCTTCTTCAACATTGACAGTAAAAACTTCTTCATCACGAGTATTTAATTCAACTTCAACATTAACAGAAGAGACATTACCTAGTTCTTCATTGCTTACAATAGTTGGGATTGAAGATGAACCTCTTCTAGATTCACGAAGTTTCCGCATTCGCTCAGCATTTTGAATTTTGTTGGCCTCTAATTCGTTTGGTGTTTTTTTACTTAATGACTTCCTTTTTTGACTTTGTTTTTGTCTCCCATGATGTTTTGCTTCCGGTGATAAGAAAAACGTGCAGAAAAAGACAGAATTTCGTAGTAATTCATACGGTAAGGTCAGAGAGTAAAAATCACATGGTAATTCGAACATTGGGATGTGTGTAAATATGATTTATAAACCGCGATCACGCTTTATAAACTACGATCGCGGTTTATAAAGCGCGCTCATGTTTATAAAGTGCGATCATGGTTTATGTTTAAAAAACCATGATCGCGGATCTATCTGCCGAACCTAAGGCTCGGAAAATCTTTGTTTTTCCCCAACCAAAGCTATGGAAGGTCATTATGAAGTGTAAAAGGTCAAAAAACCTCAAATCTCGCTCTTCCAAAGATTTGAATCTTAAAAATTGAAAAATTTCACAAAAATGGTGCCATCACGTAGGGGAGACTCTTAGCTTTGTAGAAATATTGTTTTTAAAGTGAATAGAATAAGATAAATATCATTTTATAATTTTTACCAACAATAGGTCTTTAAGACATTTTTCCCGTGAATGTTCATGTCTACGTTTAAGATCAGTAACTTTTGTTTCACTTATAAAAATATGATAAAAATTATACCATCCCAAGCGTGGACAAGTTCTATACACGTTAAAAAATAAATAAAAATTGATTTCGATATTTTTGATATAGTTATGGCGGGCAAACGGAAAGCGCTCCGTTTTCTAAATATTTTCAGACCACTTTCACGGAAAAAATCATAAAAAAAAAAAATTGCTAAAAAAAATACAAAATAAAATCCATCCCAAGATAGACAACTACATCTAACGTTTCAACAAAGGAAAAAAAAAAAAAAAAAAGATTTGGTCATCCAAAATGCGGGCAAACGGACTACAATCTTATAAGTTTTCTCAAAAAGTCATATAATTTTAAGTGTTTAATATAGCTAAACTTGTCCGTTTTTTACAAAAATTAGTATTTTAGAAACTAGATTCGAATGCTACGATTTATATTTATATAAATTTTTATAATTTAGAGTGCGTGTATAGCTAATAATCCCTACAAGTTGAGATTTTGCTGTTTTTGCAATATGATGTCCACTGATGACCCTATATTTGTCCATCAACTTCCCGCACTTACCCATTAAATGATTATTATTACCATAAGGGTAAAATTTAAAATGAAATCCAAAGCATATATAAGATTACAAAATAAAATTCCCCATGGTTACAAAAATATCCCACCCAAAAACAATGCAGATTTCTACAACCCAAAAAAAACTTCCACAACATTGAATTTTGTAGCTAAGATTATAGTCTTCTACATCTAAACCAATCTTTCTTAGAAAAAACTAAAAAGTTTCAAAAGTATGAAATCCTTTAAAATATACAAGTACACTCAAGATAATTCATATTCTTCAAACACCTCACCCTCTTACTATGTGATCTCAACAACATTTTGCATAAGGCCTTACCTTTTAAAATAGATTTATTTTTCTTGACTAGAGTCCATTCATTTGAATCCTCAAAGGTAAACTTCAATTAAGAATTTTGAATATTATTTAAAATGATAGAAAGAGGAGGAACCCCATCTTTAAGCGAGGAAAATTTGAGAGATTCAACAAACTTTCTAGGAGGTGAACTAAGATCCCTAGAAGATAAATCCTTGGAAGAAACATGAACCACCACATTTGGAAAACTATATTTCGATATCTTTAAACCATCTTCGTGGACATACTTATCAAACAAGATATTACAAGAATTTATTTATAGATACACATATCAATGGGAGGTGTATAAAAAATATCCTAATTGATATGAGGGCCAAAGTAAATATATTGAAAAAGGATGCATTGAGATAATTGGGAAGTCTAATATCGAATTCAAATTCCAGATCCGGTTATGGCAAACAAAATAAAGGAAAGGCCCAATTGGATTTTGTGTAGATATTAATTAGATATCATGGGAGTGAAGTTGGATGTAGATTGTAAGTAATTGAAATTGTAGATATAGATAATTACCCTACGTTTCTTGGTCGACATTGGTGTTATGATAATCATGTGGACATGAGGTTTGAGAAAAAGTACATTGAACTTTGAAAAAGATAGAAAAGGGTGGTGAATATGTTAGACGACTTAATGGAACCACCTTATATAAAAAGTATCGACATGGAAAAAGAGATCAATAATATTTATAAAGTAATAACACAAAACAAAGAGTATTTGGACCTATAAAAAGATCGTAGGTTGGACTCGAAAAATGACCAAATCTGTATTAGACACTACTAATGTCAACTATAAAAGATGTGTTTTGGATGCACATATTGGAAGTGATTTCCATAAAACTAAAAGGTTGACCTGTCAATTTTTGATACAAGTGCTAGAGTTAATGAATCCACGGGAGGTGGTTATTCCATGTCATGAATCCCACGAAGAGCACTAATATTTTTTGCCAACAAACTCCCCTCGGCATTACTCTGGGGATTTAAACCCATGACGTTTTCTTTGATACCAATTTTTGGAAGAAATTTCCATTAAATCAAAATGTCGACCTGCCAATTTATGATACAAGCACTAGAGTTAATGAATCCATGAGAGGCGATTAGTCCATGTCATGAATCCTAGGGAGAGTGTTGAAATTTTTTGCCAACAACATACATTGTTATGGGAAGAATATGTGCTATAATTAAGAGATGGGAGAAGAATATAATATAAGTGAAGAGTGGGATAGTACCAGGTAATGAATGGATGAGAATTTATGATGAGGTGGGTCCCCAAGAAAACAACATAGTTAAAGTGGGTATAAAGATCAATAAGGGCCATTTGGAGAAATTATTGAGATATGATGGATCTTCTTATGTGAATTCATATGTTGTGTAATTGGATGCATGTATACCAAAGGAGGAGAATACATTTTTGTGTTGAATAATATAGAAAAATATATTACCACTCATTGGTGGGCTATGCATAATCCATTTTTTACCTAAGTGGGTATTGGTTAATAATGCCTTGTGCAAGAAATTTGAGAGGAGAAACATGAAAAGGAAACTTCTTATTTATGAAATAGGCATGAGTACACATGAACATCCTCATGAGTGTGAAAGGATGTGGAATTTGAGAAAGATTTTCCTACCTCTTTGGCTTTGGGTTCGTGGAGTGTATGACATATTAAAGACACAGGTGAAGGCCTACTATATGAAGAGTGAAAAAAAGTGGAGGAGTATGGATTGTGTAATTCTAAAGGAGGAATTTATGGAGACATTTACTTTTGAGATGGAGTATTGGTTTTTTCTATCTCATTAATGATGATAAAGGATGTATTATTTTACGAGAGATGTTGTATGGGAAGATAGGTTTTACAATATTTGTGGAGATGAAGACTAATATTCCATGGATTGAAATTTTGCATAAGGTCAATTATAAAATTTAGTTCAAGGATACCCATCGTGACAGTGCAAATGTGTCCATGGAGTGGAAGAAATAGAATAAGATACCAAGGACATAGTGTAGTTGGAGGTGATTTAGGGGAACGAGAGGCGAGAGGTTGTGCATAAATACCCCACAATATACTATAATTAACCTCTATACATTAAATAATTTAATATTAGAATGGATGAGGAACAATGAATGGTAAGGTCAGGTAATTACTAGGGGGATGACGAATTAACTAGACTTATCGATATTGTTAAGGAATACCATGACTTATTTCTCAAGAGTTACTAGGAGACGAAGGGGTTATATCTAAGCATCATAAAGATGCACACTAAGTTTTATGATGGCGAAAAACCTATCAAGAATAAGTCACATTGGATAAACCCAAATTTTTGGGAAAGTTCAAGGAAGATATTGATAATATGTTGAAAACAAGAGTCATATTTCTAGTGGAAGATTCAAAATAGATTAGTATATATGTAATTGGTATCGAGAAGGATGAAAATACGGGTTTATGTCGACTACTAGATGTTGAATGATGCTTACCTCTAAGATTCATTCTTGAATCCATTTATGGAGGAGGTACTGGAAGGTGTAACATGACGTGAAGTATACACTTTTACATGTGTGTTCACCAACTAGCATAAAGTGCAGATTGCATATGAAGATAAGGCCAAGACAAGTTTATGATAATAGAGGGTTATTTACAAGTAATGTAATGTCGTTTATCTTGAAAAATACACTAGAGGTATTTTGTGAATTATTTTCAAAGCCTTAAAATAATTTATACAAAATTTTATATGGATTATAGGATGGTGTGTGGACTACTATGAGATCACCATATAAATTTACACTTGATGTTTAATCGATGTTGTACAAGACAATTACAATTATTTTTGAATATAAAAATGTGTAACTTTTTGGTATCATACGAGACATTTATTAGACATGTAATCTATAAGGAAGGCATTTTTGGTGGACCTAATAAAGGTATATATGATATAGAAGCTATAGGACCCACATATGTAAAAGGATGTTTCTCTTAAAGTTATGGTTCCTCTTTTTTATGATACTTCTTTAAATGCAAATATTGTGAATGGCTCTAAAACTACTATTTAAATTGATGGTATGAAGGGATATTTTCATTATTTTACATCAAAATATGGATATAATTTAGGTTATATAACTAGGGTATTCAATTACAATAATCTAAATTGCTAAATAATGTAGATGATGTGGTTACTTGATCTAGAAATGAAAAACTAAAAGATGAGTCACTTTGTTGAATCGGTTGTTTTTCACGCAAACAAAACATCTCACTAGCTAAAAATAATTTCACATATAACTAATCAATTATCATAGACATGTGTACTAATTAACTCATAATAACGTTACACATAACATAAATGAATATATGCAGAGGTTAAATAGCTTACTATTGACAAATTGAATCGTGAATAAAATTAATTACAATCCTTCGAGTCATGAACAAAAACCACATTGACTATACCACTTACCCCTCCAATTACTATCCAATCATCCTCTATACAAATTCAACCCCTTCGCCCCAAAAATCAATAGCCAATACAAAAAGAGAGATGGTATTTATACTCATGGGGTATTTACCTTCACCGGTTCATATCATTAATTACCCACCCTACCTTATAATGAATTACATTTCTCTTTCTTTATTTTTCATGCTTATATTCAAGATTACATTTTTTACACCCTAATTAATTTATATGTAATGGAAATACACAATAATAATAAGGATGTAAGGTTCATTACAGGGGGTTATTTTGATTAGTTAACTTCCAACATTAGCTAAGCAAAATCATAATACACATTAATACTTGTAACTAGGGATAATGATATGTTATAATCTCAAAAACATAAGAGGGGATATGCACTTAGTTGTAAATGGTGAAACAAGAGAGATATGGGCACATAGATTGGGTAACCGGGAGTAATAAGCTTGAATATGCTTTGTTATTGAGGCGTAGTTAGAAAATACCCTAGTATGGAAACATACAACTCTATTAGGATTGATTGTATGATCTTGGACCTTTGTATAATTTTGGACTTGCTTAGATTGTGTCTTTTTAACTTCATGTTCCCTTTTCTTTCCTTGAAATGTATGTCGTTGTCAAACCCTAAGTGTCACATAGTTGTGAAACCCTTTGAATAATTTGAATTGAACTCAAACCCTAGCCATGGATGGAAGACCCTAAAAAAGGTTAGTGTTTGGGTTAAAGTGGAATCTATGTACCACCTACATCAACACTAATCCAAAGAGACCTCAAACCACACATAGTTCTCTACTTAACATGTGATATCTATGTAGATGCAGCTAGTTTGGTTGCTTGAACCACTTTGAAAATGTTTGGGATGTTTTTCATCTTGCAAAACATTGAATTAAGATATTTTGGATGTTTGGTAGAGAGGGAAGAAGAACTCCTTGACACAGTCGAGTGTTTTAGAATTGTAGTAGTGAATTTCCTAATGAATGTGCATAAGATTTGAGAACATTTAGGGAGTCTTAAGTGCCTTTTGTATTATTATTTGTAATGATAGATCATGAGAGTTCCAGGTGAGTAAATAAAGTGATATTTCATTTTTATATAGGGTTCAAGGTAATTTGTTATGATAAGGCCAACCTGGGAGGATAACATGATTTAAAAAGATAATAAAATTTAAAGCAAAGGTTAGAAATTGTATCATTCCAAGGCCTTACAAGTCATCCATGATTAGATATTACATCCTAAAAATATTATACGATTTTGGACATGGTGACAATGTATACAATATGAAAGATGTATCATTATAAAGAGAGGTTAACTACTACTTTCATGCATTTATATTCGAGGATGTGATGACACATCAATGTATAGGGATAAAAAAGTTGGTAGAGAGATAATGAGATGTAATGAGTAGGGATAAAATGTGGATATTTATATTAACAAAGGATCATTGTCACAACTAGTAGGGTTAAAGGGTAAATTTCCAAATCCGAGTGTCTACAGTTTCCTCCCTTTAAAAATGAAATTAAAATTAGATGATTAAAGGAAAAAAATACCTAACTATGTAGACACACTTTGTCTTTGCTCTTTTTTTTTTTTTACACATTTGGCTACAACAAAAGTGTATTCAATTTTTGTAGTAAAATTGAATTATAACTCAAATGTAAATGTAGAATTTGAACTTGTACAAAGTGAAATAAATAAATTCAAAACATGGAAGGAATACACCTATTGGTTGTGTAGAGGGAATATATCTCATTATTTTCTCACACTTGGAGATTTAGATTGTATTATTGAACTATCTAAAGGGTTGAGAGTGTAGTCCCTAAATATTTCAAAGGAGAAACTAGAGTTATGGGTGCATACAACCCAACACTAAATGGAGGTAAAAAGATAAGAAAATATAAGTATTGAAGCACCACGTGAAGGAATAAGACCATGTATATTTTTTTAGTAAGCTGTAATATCTTCCCATTCAAGAGGATAGGGAGGACTACCAATGAATAACTTAGCCACTTTGATACCTTCCATAACCCCACAGACCACACCAATATAGACAAATCTAGGCCCAATTTTGTATATATAGATACAAATTATAAAAAGAATGGGCGAGCCATGTTAGCAAGTTTTTGTTGTCATTGATGTCAATAAATTTCATTTATTTCAAAAGGTGTATGGAACATGAATTTTGTTTGGTAGTGTCATTTATTTCATGTGTTGTGATGGAGTCTATTTGAGTTGTTTAGTCTCATTGATGGAGTGATATGGTGTCTTGAGTAGGTATAATGGCTTGGAGAGGTTTTGCGGTGGTATGTAGATGTTGTAGTGATGTCATGAAGCTTGTTGAAGGATCTTGTAGGTGGGAAAGAGTGACAAAGTCATGAGGTGGTTAACATGGAAGGAGAAGATATTTTAAAGATGCCTAGTTAGGAGGCCTAGTCGGTAGGTTGGTATGCCATTGTGGTTCACATGTATGTAAAAGATGGTTATGCATTGTTAGAGCATGGAGAGTATGAGGATGAAGTGTAGAGACACTCAAAAGTGTCTAAGAGTGTGTTTACATGGTTTGGATATGTTTTCTAGGTATGTACCTAGACCTATTCTTGATCATAGGTGGCCTAATGAGGTGAGAAAGTTTGTTTTCAACATGAAGATGCAAATGTGAGCATTGGGAAAGGTGTAGTAGGTTGTTTTAGTGGTGTGGGAAAAGTTTCAGGTGTTGGTTTACAAGATGTTAGGAATTCATATGTTAGTGCTCCACATGTGTATGTGTGTAAATAATAATTACGTTGGTAATTATTATTATGTAAGAATGTATGTTAGTAGATAAGTTAGTATTTTGTTATTAGTTGTTATATAAAACAACAATAACAAAATTATATTTGGGGATGTGAGTTTCAACAAACTCACGTAGGAGGTTTGAATTGTTATAGCCACCTCCTATATTTTAGGATGGCTATTTTCCTATTTATATGGTTGTTTTGTAATGTGAATTAGATTGGAAAATATTGAAGATTATTCTTACAAGTATCATCTCGATATATGTCTATAAAAATCTATTATATATTCATCATTTGGTATCAAAGCAAGCAGGTCCAATAAAGGAATTTCTTCACCCGGTTCCTTGCTTCTATTTTCATCTGCTTCTGGTTGAGTTCCCTAACCTTGAGAAGAAAGGAGGTAGTGTGATCTATAAAATCAAGAAAGTAACTATAACATTGTTTTGTATTCAAGATACGACTCAAAATAGTCACGTATACATCTATATTGTCTCTCAAATATGCATCCAAATCTTGTTTTGGCAACAATTGACTTAATCAGTGGTACTATATTTTTACTGATGAATCACCAAGTAATCCTCTCGATAGACAACAATCTCTATGGTAAAAAGACAATGAGTCTATTTTCTACTTTCTCAAGTAATGTCTATGTTTTGTTTCTTTATGGATACACCAACTACATTAGTAGATAAATTTAATGGAGTCAACTTTCATACATGGAAAGTAAAGATTCAAATGCAACTAATGAATAAGAATATTTGGGGAATAGTTAGTGGCAAAGAAAAAGAGTAGAAGGTAGAAAATTTTTAAAGTGTAAAAATAATGTTGATGAGGCCAAATCCATAATAGGGCTTGTAATGTCAGATTTTGAGCTTCATCATGTAGATCTTGAAAAGCCATCTAGGGAAATTTGGGAGCTTTTAAATAAAAATTTTGGTGGAAAAGCTATAAATGCTAAGTTCTCTTTAAAGTTACAATTGTTCAAATTTAAGATGAATGATGGTGTAAGCATGTCAAGTCACATAAATGAATTGAGGTCTCTTATGAGAAAACTGGTAGAGGTGGAAGCAGAAGTTGACAAGGAAGATGCAAAATCTATCCTTTTGAATAGATTTCCTCCGAAGTATAGTAATGTTGTATTCACCCTTGGAAAAATGCCTACTCATACTTTAGATGATATGATATTTTCTCTTTATCTGAAGAGAAGAGAACCAAATAATATATAGAAGAAGAAACGACAATGTATGTGAAAAAGAAATATAAAAATTCCTCTAAAAATGAAGGGAAGTTGAGTGTTTCTACTACAAGAAAAAGAGACATACTTCCAAATGTTGCAGACATAGATCCACAAATGTAATCAATGGAAAACTTAAATAAAATGAAGCCAATATAATCATAGAAGAGGAATAATTAGAGACAGAGGAAGAACCCATGAATGAAGAATGCGACTATATTTCTGACAATTTTCTATTCTAAGAAAGACATCAGAGGACGATGGAATCAAAGGTTGGAGGTCAATCAACGACCTCTTGTTAGTCACCAATGAGGTTTCCATATCAAGGTTTGGTGACATTTTTAGAGTGTGTTTTCTTTCATTATTTTTAGTGTGCTTGATTTCAGTTGTACCTATTTGGTTTGTGGAATAAGTGGAAATTTCACATTGAGTGGGGAACATGATCCAATGTTCAAGTTCTAGTTTTCAGTTTGTAATGTGTGAACAATTTTTCCTATGTTATCCCCTGGAGTGAGATATTGACGAGGTATGATAACATTACTTGGCACATCATGATGTGATTGAAGGTAAACCACTTGAAAACCTTTATTTTTCAGTTTGTGGTAAACCATTTTGTAAAACCAACAGTTTTTTTTGTTGGTAAACCATATCAAAACCATCACCATTTTGGTTTGTGGTACTCCACTTTGTAAAACCACCATTCCCGGTTCATAGTCAACCGTATGTAAAACCATCCATCGGGTTTGTGATCATCATGTGAAAATCACCTATTCATGAAAGCAGGTGCAAGTACAAAGATAGGTTTTTCCCATGTTCGCACAAAGGGGGAATGTTAGGAATTCATATGTTAGTGCTCCACATGTGTATATGTGTAAATAATAATTACATTAGTAATTATTATTATGTAAGAATGCATGTTAATAGATAAGTTAGTATTTTGTTATTAGTTGTTATATAAAAAAACAATAACAAAATTATATTTGGGGATGTGAGTTTCAAAAACTCACGTAGGAGGTTTGAATTGTTATAACCACCTCCTATATTTTAGGATGGATATTTTCGTATTTATATAGCTACTTTGTAATGAGAATTGTATTGGAAATATTGAAGATTATTCTTACAAGTCTCACTATCTAATCTCTATCTCTACAAATCTATTGTATATTCATCACAAGATTTAGCATGAAAAGTGATTTTTACCTCTACCGAGTTCTTAGAAGATGAGAAACCCAACTTGAGAAGAACTTTATTATACTCACCGGCATATGAGAGCTCTACATGGTGGTCCAATATCTTCATGGTAGTTGTGGAATGGAACTAACATGAAATTCTAGGCATTAGTTAAGAGATTAAGGGGAAAAGATTTATGAACAATCGTTAAGAAGGTAAGGTGGTCTTAAACCCTCCTTAAACCCTAGTTAGGTAGCGATGGAGAAGAACTTGCTCAAATTGACCCAGAATGGATTGGTTAACCTTGGTTAGTGATTGGAGGTTGTAGAGGACTCCTCTAGCTTTCTCCAAGTGGTATTTAGGTGTCTTGATATTGAGTGGACCCCATATTAATATGCATGTTTGTATTCTTATATTTTCACTAAAGCGTTATGCACACCGACACCTCATTCAATGAAATATGAATGCTCACCGAAAGCGCACACAACTACTAGGTCCATCCTTTGTATTTTCTTGTCAATATGTTAGCATGCATATTCATAATAACCATTAACCATTACATACATCTTATCATGGAAACACATATAATAGGGAAATATGTAACAAATAAGATAATAACCAATATCAATTGCACCATGATTTCTCCATAATCAGACATGTCAATGATCATAATTCATCCTCCATAATCCATTATAACAAAGTATTACATTATAGAAGTTGAATACATCATCATAAAAAGGTGTTGAACCATACACGCAAGTATCAAACCCTAGATCATAACTCTACTGTATAAAATAGACTCTCAGAACTCATACGTGGTACCCAAAACAATGGTATACATCACATATATATAGGGGTGGGGACTTTCCCTTCACTTCCCATGCACTTTCCTAATAATAGGCATGCCCAAAAATAGCCAACATGCATTACATCTAAAAATAGCCATAAAACGTGCATGCTAATCCTAATAATAGATTATCCTAAATATAACTCTTGTGTTAATCCTATTATTAGATTGCCTCATGCATGATCATCATATAATATTTGCATGTGATTTTTCCAATTTTAGCTCCTTTGCATGCATCCCAAGCTAATATGATGTTGTCTAAATATAGCCATTTCTTGGACACCACTCTTTCACCATTCTTCCATTTTTAGCCCATGGTTAACAAAATCAGCTAAGTCTTAAATTAACCTTCTTGGGCACGAACCCTCACACGCTATCCCATACTAATTTCTCATGCCCCTTTGCACTTGATTCATGCGTGCCTTATATCTTCATGCAGGATTTATACTTAGACAATTTAGTTGCGCAACATTACCCCACACTAATTGGATTTACGTCCTCGACAATGATAGTTGCCTAACTTGTTTCTCCAAAGAATGTATTAATAAAAGAATGAAGAAATGAGTGCCCAAATTGTTCCCTCAATTATACGAAGTCACATCACGATGCGGGTTTACGGAGAAGCTCTAGGAACTTTGAATTCAACTCTCCTCTCAAGCTTTTCCCATTCCACAACCTCCCTACGACCTTCGTAGAAATTGTATCCACAATGTCCGGTATTTTCTCAAAGTGTCAACTCTTCTACTTTCCCCTTAAGCTCCTTAACAACCATACCTAGCTCAACGCTCACTCCCTCTAGCATATCCATTCATTCCAAAACCAATTCACAACCATGCTGGATCCTAAATTCCAAAGTCTCCTCATGGCCTTAATGAATTCTTTCTGCGATAAAATTTGCACCATGACCTTAGTGCACTCAATCTTATTTGTCGGCCACTTACCCTTAATCTACTTAAGTTATACCTCCTCTTTAGTGACTCACACATCAATAATTGGGTCACTTTTTGGTGTCTATCAAAGGATAATTCTTCTTTTTTGATTGCCTCCAGGAAACTTTTAAGGAACCCCGGAAAAAACTTATAGAAATCGTGGCGAATATACCTGTAACTAGTTTCATAGTTTTGGTGAATAACCATGTAACCAGTTTTGTTCTTATGATGAAAATGGTAAAAATATAAAAAATAGTTGGAAATCGAATGATGAATCTCCTAAAACTAGTTTGGAGAATACCCTTTGTCAAATTTTCTCTCCAGTGGCATTCACTAAGGTTTGAATCACTGACTCATGTCAGAATTAATGGTGGTTGGTAATCTTGAGCTTCTCTGCAATATTTCAAACTTGTTTCCCTCTCTTTAACCACTTCACTAATGAGCATTAATATATCGTGCCGTTAGCTTTTAAACCCCCTCAAAAATATCTATCCATGTGGCAATAATCCATTACACTCCCTATAAAATCCCTCAATTGGATGTAAACCACGCAAAATATGTTGCATTATATTGTGTTTTGGGTCTTGTCCCTTGATCAAGGATCAACATCATCACGACCGTCCATGCAAGATATGTTGCACAATTCTACGCCACATTCTATAGCGATGGGATTGAGTGAACTTCACACCCTAGATTAAATGGAAATAGGTAAAGATTTTGGGTTTGGTTTTTATCATAGTAGGTCAAAAGATGATATATACTAAGACTATTGAAAAAGGGAATATTAAAAGTAGGAGCTCAATGGAGAAATATGTATGCGGGATTATAAAATATATAGAAAAGGAGAATAGAGAAGATATGTGCAGTAACACAGAGCAGAAAAAGAAGGGAGAACAAAATATACAATAAGGATTTTTAGAACAACTCAAGAGAGAGAGAGAGAGAGAGAGAGAGAGAGAGAGAGAGAGAGAGAGAAATAAGAAAAGATTAAAAAACCTTTGAAATATTCTCAATGCTTAGTGATTCTAGAATCTACATCTACATCTATGTATGTGTATGTATGTATATATATATATATATATGGTGAATTTAATCAAATTCCTAAAAAAACTCCCATACATGTTAGCGAATGAGTCAAAGGACCAATAAGGTCACATAGATTTCTTGGTGATCCAAGAATGTTTTAAAATCTCAGCCTGTCAATCACGCATTGATTAAACATAAAAATATACATTAGGATTGGAGATTCATTGGCTATTCATATGGGACAAATTATCATTTGTAGAATTTTTTGGTGAAACTTGGGTATTGTCGTGACCATAAAAATCACCAAAATCAAATTCTTGAAATCCTACTATTCACTAAATTACGAATATTCACCGCTAAATTTTTCCATGATTACCTCTCTAACATTTGTAAACATTTCTTTGATCTTAGCAATCTTAGCCTCAACAACTCGCTTTAGTTGCTTCCTTTTCTTTATCAAGTCCTCGACTTGTCGGACCCCTGCCACTCTTGATGTTTACCAATAACATCCCAACCAGGTCCTCGATATACTCCATCTCATCATTATAATCACTCCACACTTGGCTCACTAAGGTCAGACATTGGCTTAAAATTTACTTCACCAACACAACTACCCTGTGATATACTTCCTTGGTGCGCTCGCTCTCCTTTGATATCTTTCTTGGGTTCTCAATTTCGCACTCTTTATTCTTCTTATTTGCTACCATCACCCTTAAGGTAACTCCTGCATCCAAATTTCTATGCATAAAATACATGGACATTTTATTCAAGGCATTACATGCCTGTTCATCGATAGGTACATGGGGTCTACCTATTTGTACTTCTTCCCAAGATATTTATTCAACACAATCACACTGAGGGACTTATTACTTACGTCAAAATTTGGTTCCTCCACATGTGTATGCAAATTCTAGGATAATATCTTCTTGGTGGGTGAGACTCCTCCATGTTTTTCCATTAGATCCTAGCCATATAATTTCTCTATAGTGATGTGCTCTAGAACCTTTCCCTCAACACTTTTTAAGATCATCCACAAAGTACATATGCGGTGATCGAGGAGTCCAATTCTTCCTAACTACATTTTCTTTTGTCTAGGGCTTCTTTGGAGTGAAGGGGCATGTGCTAGTTCCACCTTCCATGTCCTTATCCTCTTTTATAACATAGGCTTCATTCACCCCTTGCTCCTCCTCTCGCAACTCCTCACACACATGTGACTTATCCATTCGTGGACTTCTATGCAGTTCTTAATTTTTAGGTCAAACCCTTCCTATGTTTGCACCACTTTCCTTGCCTATTTCTCAGCCCACTCACACTCCAATTATTCTAGAAAATTTTCTTCATTATTCTCATCCCCAAAACCTTCATCACTAAAGACTAACTTGGTGCCTCCGCACTTGGTCGTTATTTTCTCCATAATGTTCTTTCTTGGATGAGAGGGTCCGGTGTCATCACTATGTCTTCTCCTTTGTAGTAAATTTCCTTCATGTGCATGTGGTATAGCCCTCCTTCCTCTTCTTCCTCTTCTTCCTCCTCTTCTACAGGAGACTCCTCACGCATCCTTTTTGGTGGTGGAACCGTAGTCTATTTAGGTTGTGGGAGATAAGTATATGTAGCCTCCATCTCTACCCCATCTTGCACCTTCGAGATAGAGAAATATGAAGACCATGCATACAATGCCCTTGATAGTGACATTCAACTAGGGGTTCAAGTCCAGTGAATATGGATATGAATTTTCTAAGTACGCTGGCCTAGAATCATACCTATAGGTTACGTGAAAAGTGTGCCAATCTAAATCCACCTTATCCATGTCAAGAACCAATTTTGTGTGTCTTTGATCCAGTTCACTGTGCACTTAAAATATCTAGCGGTGAATACAAAGGTCAACTTACACCAAGGCCCCATCTCTCCATTTTCCATCTTAAACTATGCAAGACTATAATTTTGCATCACTACAAACTTTACATGTTCTCCCAAATCTTCTAGAGCTCTCGAGGAATACACCATTCATTTTCAAAGGCCACACACATCCTTGCATACCACTTGTCAAATCTGGCCTTATATGCATTATTGATAACACCATCACATATATATCATGCAAATTGCCTTTGTAAGAGATTTGTTGGTTGGTGGGTTAACACACATATCCTCATCCGACCCTTTTAGAATGTCAATTTCCTAGAAAAGACAATGAGCAAGAGGATGGAACCCCATGTAATATTTGATCCCTCTTTATTATGTTCCTTGGCCTCCTTAATTATCCCGTTAGTGATTTACCGTGCTTTATGTTGTATTGAGTTTTGTGAGCCATTTGCGTGCGTAATGTATAAAAACTTATTATTCACATCGGTCCATCTCTCTGAGGCACCCAATTTACAACTTATGAGCCTAGCCGCAACCCTAGTCACGGGATCTCTAAGTTTCTCAATACTCATTCCCTTCCTCCCTTATCATATTGTAACTTAATGGCTTACTCATCAATCTTCTGTCAACACACAAGTCTAGTTCCATATCTTCACATGTCTCACACAACCCCGTGACCATCCCAATGAGCCTGGTTGTTATCCTCATCCTCTAGCCCATAAAGTAAAAATAATCCTCTTTCACTCTAGACACGAGCCATTGGAAAATATGGGCGGGTTTTGTGAAGAAAGGTAGCTCAAACAACTGGAAGACCCCTACTTTCTTTAGAAGTCTCCTCACCGAGTCATCAACCAAGACTGCCCTTCTTCATTTTTATTCGATAACTCTCATAACATGTCCGCCTTTAGGGTCACCTCATTACTTGGAGCTTTACTTATTTTACACTTTGGGATCTTGGATTTCCATGTTCTGCACCTTAATCACCCTGTGGGGTACTGCATCTTCGAGTATATGTCCTCCAGTGGGTCCTCGACATCAACCCTTCTCATTTAAGGCTTGTTCCTTCCCCTTGGTGATGAAGTAGTCACTCTCTTTGGTGGCATTCTTCTTGTAAATTTGTGCCTTAGATATGTTCCTCCAAAAGCCTTAATTACCACTTAATTTCTAAGTGCTATGAGCCCTAGTTTTTAACTTCCAACTTTATAAACCGTATCCGCTCATGCCTTAGTCTTGTACTCAACCCTTGCCTCAAAATTTGTCTATACACGAAGGAACCCCTCACAACCACTCAGTGCACACTACTCGGTGTTTCTTCTACTTAGATCATTGTGTCACCTTAAGTCACTTGGTTTTTCAAGTTCTCAATTCTTCTCAGATGTAAGGTAGAAAATGACTCAATTTTCCCCCTTTTATAACTCTTATGTTCTTTAAAACTCCATCACCTTACTTTTTATGATTTTAAAACACTTTTTCTTGATTTAAAGTTTTAAAAGTGTTTTTCCAATTTAAAGCATCTTTTTCACTTTTTGCTTCATCACTCAACTTCCTTTTGCACGTTGTAGTTATAAGCTTTTGGTGCGTTCACTTCTTCCTAGGCCACAAACCTCCTCATGTGTGCCTCCATATGCTGAAGTAAATAATACTCTATGCCATATACCAAGTAGTTCATCATGCCACTTTGCTTACCCTCACGTTACACTATGACCCTTCTTCTTATGTAGTATTCAATATGGGAAAGTTCCTTATTATCAACATCCTTATACCATCACATGCACATCTTCATCCACTTCAAAGCATAAACAAGTCTTCTTTATCGCACATTTGTACCTAGTTAACCCCACACTAAAAGTATGCATAGTCCTCTGTGCATGAACTCAAATGTAGTAATCAAATTCTTGCGTGCAAGCGTGTTTATTACAATAAAATAAGGAAAACACAAATAACAAAACAATAACAACTTGGAAGAAAAAAATGAAAGGGAAACCTAATCTAAATGGAAATACTACCTTATTACAAACACCAAGAAGCTTTATTTATAGTAGGGCTTCAACCTACTCCCATTGAAGTAACCGGGAAACATGGTGCTATCCAACACTTATAATTGACATGTGCCTAATTCAAGTATCTTGGTTACTAAAAAGGTTCCAACCAATGCATCTTCAATTTCCCAGGGTGGCACCCAAACTTGGAGTCATAGAGAAAACCATATTTCTAACCTCAAACTTCTTGTGCTTGATGTGCCTATCATGTTAGACCTTCTACCTTTCCTTCTCGGTCTTCTAGCTCCAATGTGTAATGGCACACCATTTATTCAATTGAATTAGTTTGTCAATGCACTCCTATAAAACTTGTTCATCATATAATCCACACGTGTGCAATACGTAAAGATGGTAACATGAATTCAATGGGTAGCACAACCTCATGCCAAACACCAACTGAAAGGATATGACCTTGTTCAAACTTTTATATGTAGTCTTGTCGACCAAAGTACAATTGAAAATTTATCATCCCAATCCTTTCTTTCAACATCACAAATATTTGTAAGAGTTTGTCCCAAATCTTGTTAAAAGCTTCACGTAGTACCATTAGTCTCAGTAGGTGATAAGTGATAGTTTTATGGTGTGACACCATAAACTATGCCAATATAATTCTAATTGTCTCATCCAATAAATGGGTTTCTCTATTTTTGGTCAATCTTAATGGACAACCATACATGTTAATAATATTTTCTCATAAGAATCTTGCTGTTGTACAATCATTTGTAAGTGCTTCTTCTGTCCATCTTGTCAAATAGTCTGTGCAAGTAATAATGTAGCATGCTCCAGTCCTACGTGTAGGTGGTGCAATAGGTCCTACAAAGTCAAATTTCCAATTTTCAAAAGGCTCCACACTCACAATATGACTCAAAGGCATCTCATCTATATGTCCAAGCTTCCCAAGGCACTGACAATGACCACATGCCTTAACATATTCCTTGGTATCTTTATACAAGGTCTCCCACTAAAGACCAACCATAAGGATCTTGCATGTAGTTGCATATCTTGTGTAGTGTCCTCTGCTATGCCACCATGAACCTCCTTCATAATGGTTTCATGCTCATGCTCCAAAATAGATCGACACAAGACTTCATCTCTACCTATTTTATATAAATCTCCCCTAACGAGTTCATAGGGTGCAAATCAAATGGTCAAATACTTATTCTCAAGTGCCTTCATCCCCTCTAGTTCCAATCCAGTGCACAAGAAAATTGCTATATCTTCCAAATATGTGGGCACGCATTTAATCTAAATAAATGTGCATCAAGAATTATATCCTCATTACATTGCACATCCTCTTGAGAATTTCTCCTTGAAAAATGATCGGGCCACTGAATTGCTCTTACCTAGTTTAACAACTAATTTGAAATTAAAATATTGGAATAGAAGTATCCACCTGCATATGTGCCCTTGCAAAACAAGCTTGTTGACCAAATATTTCAATGTCATATGATCTATATAGAAACTAAATGGAGTTGCCAATAAGTACTTCCAAAACTTGTGAAGTGCATAGATCATAGACAATGCTTCACACTCTGTTGTGGTATAATTTTCCACGGGTGTCAACTTCCTACTTGCGAAGCAAATGGGATAATCCACAATTTATTCTCTTGGTTGCTCCAAGACTACGCCAATCACCATGTCAGTGGCATCAATGTGTACATGAAATGGTTTGTCCCATGAAGGAAAACACAAAATTGGTGCTATGGTAAGCCTCTGCTTCAATATCTCAAATGCTTGTTGTTGCGCATCACCCTAATAAAATTTACCTTTAACTTTGAGAAACTCTTGCAGGGGCACGGTAATATTTGCATATCCTTTGATAAACTTCATGTAGTAACCAGTATGCCCCAAAACTCCATGCACTTCACTTTGATTGGTAGGATCTTCCAATCCCAAAATCACAACTATCTTAGCGGGTCTACCAATAATCCTTCTTTGCAAATAATGTGCCCAAGAAAAGTTCCAAAGGGTGTAGAAAATATGCACTTTTTTATATTGAGAGATATAATTAACTATCTACACCTCTAAAAAATGAGCCTAAGATTATCAAAATGATCCTTTATTAATCTATACACCATCCAATCATCCAAATAGACTTGCAAGAACTTATGAATAAAATCATGGAAAGCCTACACAACTATGCGCAAAAATACTTGTAGGCATATTATTTAACCCAAATGGTATAATTGTATAGGAAAACCTACCCCACTCATTAGTGAAAGTGGTCATTTCTTGGTCCTTTAGTGCAATGCACACTGATGATAGTCACGAAAATCCATCTCGTGAAGGAATAAATCTCACGCCCTATGACTCCTTATGAATCTCCTCTGTAAAGGGTGTGGGAAAGGGATCAATGACACATGATGCATTTAACTCTCTATAGTCCACACAGATCTTGATCTTCCCATCCTTCTTAATGCTTATAACCACGAGGCTAACCCACTCATATTCATTAATAGGCTCAATAATTCTAGACTTGAGCATCTTATCATTTTCTTCTTTCACCTTGGACGCATGATTTGGGATTC
The DNA here is from genome assembly GCA_018340775.1 of Taxus wallichiana var. yunnanensis. Taxonomy (NCBI): domain Eukaryota; kingdom Viridiplantae; phylum Streptophyta; class Pinopsida; order Cupressales; family Taxaceae; genus Taxus; species Taxus wallichiana. The sequence continues at coordinate 700,971 of JADAXU010000136.1, forward strand.
ATCCTATAAGGTCTCTTTCTAATAGTTTGTGTGCCTTCTTTCAACTTTATATTCATCTCACCTAAAGAAGGGTGTACTCCCTTTAACTCATGATAGCCCCACGAAAACAAGTCCCGAGAAGTTCTTGCAAGAGTTAAATAATCTTCGTTACTTTTTGCTCGACTAGCAATCATCAATAATGGCATCCTTAGGCTCATATTTAGTTCTAATTTTAACCTTCTTCATTTTCATGGGAGCGTGGTACACACGTACCTCCTCATCTACATAATCCATGACCTCATGCACATCCTTTGTGTGCCTAAAATCCAAGTTATCAACTTCTTCATCATCAATCATGTACACTAGTTTTACTCTTTGTTTTTCCTTCCAGTGTAGGCCAATTGTATCTCATCTATCTCCTTAACTTCTAGGCACACCTCGAAATTAGGTTCACCAAGCTTGATTCAAGCAAGAGCTCTTATGCCTTCACGTTATCCCCCAAAGTGATGCACGTCATAACACTGTAAAGCCTCATGTATAAGTGGCTTAGTAGAAAATTAATCAAAGGTTTGGACAATACCTGTAGTCATCTCCTACCAACTTGTAGTCTCTATTTTCAGCTCTATGTGGATATACCATGCACGCTCACATCTATACGGGGTAGAGTAGACCTCATGTACCCATAGAGATGGTGGTAAGGCCTCCTAGCCTTGTGCCCACATTCTCTCACAATTATGGAGGTGTCTTTGAAACATGAGTCTTTCCATGATATTCATATGTACGTAGGTACATTTCTCGAGTAAACCTGGTGGAAAAGGTGATTCTCACTTCTCACCATTCCAAAAGGTTATCTCTATGTGTTTCCCACCAATGTGATGTTGTCTCGCGTAAGGTATAAACCAACATGTTTCTTCTATCTCCTTCATTCTACCACCGAGTCTCCATGGAGTGCAAGAATGTATCAGACTTCCCTTCACCAATGTACCTTGGTACTTGAACCGATCCCATGTTCCTCACCATGCACAACCTAATCATCCTTGTGACTCATCTCTTGACTTCGTGTCTGACCATCTCATATATGCCACGAGCCCAGTTATCACAAGAAACACTAGTATTCTCACCTACAAAATGTATGTCATCCCACTGAAGAACACCTTCCTTGGATGGTTCTACATTATATGAATCAAGCATGGTATGTGAATAGATTCTATTAAGATCTTCTTCACTCGGGGCTTAACATAGGGCTCTACTTTCTGTCATATGAGGTATGTTGATGCATTCACATTTATTATCAAAACTTATATATCTCTATTTAAAGCACATATAAACATTGTTCGCATAACATGATGGCCATCTAAGTAATGATGGAAAGTTATCTGCTTCAACAAGCTCAATACCTCAAAATATCCTTGAATAGTCATGGATGCATCCTTCAATACCCCAATCGACATAGCCCTTGTTTTTTTGCCATATCTAACACAATTGAAGATGGATGTAATGTTGGTCTCGCATCTAATTCCATGCATCTAGAGTAAAAATTTTACCTCAAAGTGCCTATATCTATCAAGATGTTGCTTACCAACTACCCATTAATTAATGCATTAAGTGTAATTTTTTTTTGTCATATTTATGGTTTTGTGGTGGAAAGTTTACATGTATTATATGCATTTTGTGCTCAATACCAGTGTATGGTACCTTCTCATGTAGCCATTCCCCCAATAATGGGATGATATTGTCTTGACACAACATCATACAAACCTCTTTCAGGTCATCCACATCCTTTTGTGGGAGCTCAATGTTCTTCACTTGTTCTCTCTCATGTGCCTAATCCTTCAAGAGTTGTATTTCTTCTTGCAGATCTCTAACGACCTCCATAGTCTCTTGGTAGACTTCCTTTTGGTGCGTAACATCTAGATACTTATAATGTATTACTTCCTCCCTCATGATGAGTGGCTTGGCCTTCAATGACTTGCACATGCATGCTACCTTGGTGCATATTGTGACCAACATGGGTTGTAATTATAGATCGGGAATTATTTTTAGGTATCCACTAATTAGCATTTGAGTGATGTACCTTGATCATCCCCACACCCTTATCCTTCTTGTTATTTTTGCTCATGTGTTCATATAGGTCTGCAGGCAATCCTCTAGCTTATGTTGGTTCCCACACCATGAGAAAATTATGTTATGAGGACAATCATATTGATAATGATCAGGGCATCCACAAGTATAACAAGTTCCTTGAGTGAACTTACCGCTACCACCACCGTGACCTCAGACTTGATATCCTCCTTGGAAGCCTCCATTACTATTATCCCCATTTTGTGCCCTTAATTCCTTGTTCCTTCATACTCCTTTGATCTACTCACTGCACTCATTTTGCGCACTCTCGTCTCAATGGATTCATGGATATGATCAATTAGTCTACAATCAATGGTGTCATGGGTATTGTTATCCAATTTTGCACACTTTGAAAAATTGGACAATGAGGACCTATTGGGCAAAGTGGGATTGAATTGTTTTTCTTTATTTTCACTTTGGGTGATTGAATAAGACTCAATCAATTCTAGGGTTTTACTATGTTCCCATGAACCTCTGGTTCAAGAGTAAGCCCAGATAATCTAAATCAGGGAAATATTAGTTTTAAGTGGATCGAGTGGCATTAAGCTATGAAACAACTCACCGAGCTACTCATTGAGCCAACTCGGTAAGCTCATAATGCATGAAATAGCTCGGTCAAGCTAAATGGAATCTACATGAAAGGATCTCGTCAAGAAAATGTAAGATCTTAGGCTATGCTAAGGTTTAAGTGTTATGAATGAATTGAAGGACTTGACAGGTGTTAGCTCGGGTGAACTCATCGATGGCTGATGGACTACATGACTTGGTATGTAAGACCAGAGTGTTCGCGAAGGTAGAAATGACTGAGGAGATCTCCGGTCTTCACATAGCAAAACATAAAGCTCACCCTAATGCACAAAGTCATGGAGCTAGCTCAAACAAGTGGAGTAGCTCGGGGAATTGATTGTTGAGTTACATATTGTCTCGGCGATAAAGATTACATTGAAATAGAAGTTCGGCCATGGCCGAATCCGTAGTTGCATCAAGGTGGTGAGCTGCGAAGAAGTGGCCAAGTTTGGTGTTCACGTAGGAGGAGAGGGATCTCAAATCGATTCATGCAAATGACAAGGGCAGGCCCGGTCCATGGGAGATCACATCCTTAGCGCAAGGCCAAATATGAAAGATAGCTTGGCAAGAGTTGACTCACTCAATCGAGCCAAGCCCATGCCGAGTCGTTATTGAGATGACGAGCTAAAAGTGATTCATAAATGGATGACTCAGTCGACTCACAAGATGTAGCTTGGGTGAGTTATTGAAGGACTCATGTTTGTGTAAGGACTCATAGTTCCAGTCGTGGAGATTGTGGAGTTTCGGGTTCTTTGTGCCAATGGGCCATGTTATGCCCAATGTGGGGGAAATGTATTCCAGGATCCCAAGCACAAGGAGCCAATGGTGGAAAAATATTAGGGAAAGACTAGGGCTCATCCTTGAGCTAGGCAAGATGACATGCCAGGTCCACTGAGAAGTTACCACCTGAGTCGGAGTGGCCAAAAACTCAAGAGAAAACCAAGTTCGTCGGGAGAATTTCAAGTTTATGCCAAGAGGGGATAATACCATGGCAAGAGCCCAAGTCTTTTAGCTAGAAAATAGGAGACCCAGACAAGGCGCTGAGCTTTCGATACAATACACACGGGATAGTTAGAAGAGATGGAATGAGTCATAAGGATCTCCAAGGTAGTTGCCAAGAAGCGGTTGATGTAATGCCAATTGTAGGGATTGGGCACATTTAGTAGAGCAACCTAAGAGAGACCGTTATGAGAGTTTGAGCTAAATCTGACATCAATCTTGGAAGGATAATCAGTTTTATGAAAGATAGGTTGTTAAAATTTGGATTGTAGACTTGTGAGACCAAGCTATGCATAGAGTTGTAATGTAGAAGGCTCTGCGAAGCATGGAAGATGAGAAAATGGTGAAACAAAAGGTAATCTTGGGTTTGGAAAATATATTACAGGTCATTCATGAAGGATTCATAAGTGAAGAACTTGCAAGGAAGAAGGAAAAGCTGATCAATGAGTCAACAACAAGAGGTTTTGAACTTGGTAGATGGACGTGAAAAGGAACTCGGTCGAGCTTACAAGGATAACTTGGAAAAGGAGAGCTACTCAAGTAGCTCATTCAACTTGACGAGTCGATAAAGAGGCATGAAAAGTGAGTTGTCACGGTGATGGAAGGATCTCGCACTTGGTTTCCTATTGGGTTTACATCGGAGAGAGATCGGGGATGGCCCAAACCAAGCTAGTGATTCATAAAATGGATAGGCTTATCCAGGTCCTAACATGCGTGGGGTTAGGTCTTCCATGTAAGGGGAGCTAAGTTGATGTGAGCCCAAGCCCGATTCATTAGACAAAGCTCGATACAAAGGAAAAGAAACTCCATGGTAGAATGCAAGAGGATCATGGAAGAGCTCCACATGAAAAGAGATGATTCAACATTTTGAGATGAGCTTGTGTCAAGAAAGAAGGATGACACGGTGATGATTGGAAAGGGCCACAAGTAGATGTCGTGGAGTCGACACTGAGTGGAAAGATATCACAAAGGACTCATTTTCAATAATGCACTTTGAGTTTGAGGATAATCAACCAATGCACGGTGAACTCACAGAACTCGGAAGGAGTGGAGGGAGCTTGGAAATTGGTTGCAACGAGCTCATGTCAAGCTCGAGTGATGTGGAGGTTGAGCTCGATTGGAAGAGTGAGATCACTAAGGAGTCATTGGCCAAGTTAAGACCGAGTGAGTTCAGTCAAAGCACGATGGGTTTGGAAATGGAAAGACGCGAGCTATTAGGTGATGGTGAGTACACAAAGTGAGGAACTTGATGGGCCCATGAAGCCAAGAAAAGCCAGAGGATGAAATAGGCTCGTGGTAAGAGCTAAGGCAACGAGCTCATGAGTCGTCATTTGAAAATCTAGTTGAGCTTATTATGGAGAGCTCACTCCAAGTCAGGAGTACCTAAGTTAATAGAGAGGTTCATCGTATAAGGTATGAGCTTGAATGAAGTCGAGTGAGTTGTGATAGTTAATGTACGGTTCTTGCAAAAGTTCAAAAAGATGAGTGAGAGCTCGGTGTAGAAATCAAGTGATGCATTAAGTGGTCAATAAACTCACCATGTCAATGGTCGAGTTCATAAGGAGAGGAGGAGCTCGTTGATTGATGTAGCGTAAAGAGATTGAGTTGGTGAAAGATTGCTGAAGAGAGTGCTTGAGCCAAACAAATGTGGGAGGAACTTGACATGGTGAGGTGAGCTCATGAAATTATAGCTTGACTTGGGATGATATGAGTCGAAGATGAATCACTTGGCCAACAATCTAAGGAAAAATCTCAACTTGAGCGATTTGAGGCTAATGCAAAGTGAGCTCATGCAAGGAGTTGGAGCTGAGTGGATCAATTATTGGAAGATTCGAGCCAAGTGAGTTACTCGGTGAGGAGTCTTTATCGGGAACGTAGAGGAGCTCAATGCAGTGATTGAAGGAGCTCGTTATATGGTGGAATATGAAGATAAGACCACTGCATTTAAGCCATGAGGATCTCGATGACGAACTCGGTGAGTTGGCTCGGTGAGCCAACCACCGAGTAGGGATTTTTTTGATCTATTCTCATTGAGACCCCCCCTCTTCAATACAAACTAGTCTTCGGGGGTCCCACTATTAATTTTATTAAATTAATATTTTTATTAAAATAGTTTAATAATGATAGTTATTATTATTATTAAAATATTTTATTTAAATATTCCTTTAATTAAATAAGAGGATTAAGTCAATTGGTCATTAATGGCACATGATGGAGGGTTAAGTGGTTCAACTAACTTTGTAATAAATGTTGACCATCATGTACCTTCATTTTAGGAAGGAATTTATGACTTCTCCTCTTCTCTCTCATAGAATTATTCTATAAATGTAAATTGGAGGCTCATTCCAAGGGGTTACACATTGGTTGTAGAACTTAGACATGTGACACAAGTTGGACAAGTTAGACATCTTAGACAAGTGTATATTTTTCAAGAATCCTCTCTCTTCTACAAGTTAGATTTGTGGATTGGGGAACTTTCAAGCCTCCTTTCCAAGACTATAATGGAAACCATTTCCTCTTTTAAATGTAATGATGCATTGTGCACATTGTTGAAGTAATAAAAGTGTATGTTTTGTGACTACCATTAGTCTTTTCATCATTCCACATACTTCTTTGTGCCTTTCTCATGCTTATAGATACACTGTGCAAGTTTAAGTTTCTATTACGGAGTTCTTAGAGTTATGTGCTTATCAAGTGGTGGAGTTTTGCATGCAGTTGAGTTGTGGTGTTTATTCCCCTCCTTAATTTCATATTTCTTCACTGGAAGAATGATATATTTTTTTTCAGATTGAGTTTTAACAAATGGAATGAATGATCTTTAGTTTTTGGTATTATGTTTACCCTTTCAAAGTTATAGTAGGTGAAGTTGTCTTGTGGTGCACAACACCCTCTTCAAATTAACCCTTCTTGAGTCTAGCAACATGCTCTATTTGGTGCATCACCATCCCTAGTATAGTTTCATTTCTTGTGAATCTCTTTCCTTGAATCCCATAAAAATATTAGATAGGTCTAGATAACCATTTTATCGCACTAGGATTAGTACAACACTTAGTTTAGGAAGAGGAAGATGAACTTCTTTAGAGGTTCACCTCGAGACCAAGTCCCATAGATAAAGAGGTGATCCCATGTTACCCAATCACACCGAATGTCCTATTTATATTCTAGCCATTTAGAGGGTGCAATAATTTAGCGATAATAGTTTTTGGCATGCCTGATGGGACAAAGAGTTGGTACTTCTCTTATCATTTGCAAAAATAAAAGTACCTGATGACTCTATATCTCTGAATTTTAAATCTCAGTGTGTTAAATTATGTGAAGAATTTAGAAAAGAGCTTCTTCAAAGCAAGGAAATTATCAGCACATCATACTATCCTTGTCTCCTCCAAGGAGAAGGTGAAGAGGCATCTCAACATCACTCGTTGCGGCATCACCTTATAGGGGTCATTCAAATCCTCCTTACGGAAGGTTTCCTTCACCCTGGAAGAATCAACCTCTCGTTGTTATAGCAAGGAACCAATTTTTTCTCCCTTTCAATGCAAGAAATCCTCCTTTATTGGCACAACATGGCCCTATACCCGCTACGACACTCAAAAGTCTACCCTTATACACGGGGGAACTCACCTTACTCTAGTGGAACATATTATTAATGTAGTCAATATTTGTGTAGTACATAATATCATAGAGGACAACATTATATTTAGACTTCTTGCTACTTATTTAAAGGGAAAATCACTTTAATGGTTTCGAGGGTTAAGTGTTGGTACTATAACCACTTGGGATGAGCTTTATAAACAGTTTGAATATAAGAGTGATCAATTATCACTCTTGGAATAAATCACTACCACTTATCACTCTTGAGTGAGGAGAAAAGCTTTGTAAATAGTTTGAAGATAAGAGTGATCACTTGTCACTCTTAGAATAACTCACTACCATAAAGAGAGATCCCCAAGAATACATGAGTGATTTAAACTTCTGATTCCAAAGGACTTGGAATAGGATTCCAACACTCATAAATCCTTCTCCAAATAATGCATTCCTATACTATTTGCAAGCCTTGAATAGTGATGTAGCTGTCATGATCCAATCAATGGGAGGGACTACACTACTTGATGCCTACAAAGTTGTATAAGAGTAGATAATTCCTTAATCCACACTAGAAAGATAGCTCCATGATCGCCAATGTCATTATCTCTGGATCTTACGAACAATCAACCTACCATTTCTCCTATTCTAGTAGCCTCCAAGCATCTGGATCAGTTTACCCCCACCTCTTCAAATGACCTATTTGAAGTCAAGTCGCTACTTAAAAATTTTGGTATTGAGATTGTTGCACTCAAGAGGAAACAATTTCAATACAACCGTCCATATCAACAAAAAAATCAGCAGTACCAAGCTAACCATCCTCCTTTTCAAGGGAATAATTAACCACAAAATCAAGCTATAAATCAAGTTGTGAATGTCAAGCCTTTGAAATTTGAAACCCTCTTGCTACTAGCTCATCTAGAGCCATAGTACATATCTAGAATAATCTAGTTCAATACTATGAATAATGTTATCCTTGTGCTCAACCTCATAACCAAAACATTTTCCCTAATGGAGTTCTTAGTCGAGGCCTTTATGATTAAAAGAGTATCCGCCCCTCCAGAGCCAAAAAAATTCATCTATGCAAGAAATAACAGATCAACCACGAAACCACGAAGAAACCACCGCTAAATTGGCAAGAAGAATATTTTTGTGGGTTAAATACGATTCCTCATCAGTGTCAGAGAATACTCGTTCTAAAAAAAGAGTGATGGAATCTCAACCTTCCAAAGCCAATCAAGCATCCAATTCGTAACCTAGGCCATAAGTGACGTTCAAAAGATGCGGGAAAGAAACCGCTAGAAATGTAGCCTACTCAAGCCATAAGAAAAGAAGGTGTTTCGGGCATCACGGTGCCTAACAAACATCTTCCAAAAGAGGATCCCAATGCCCAAATAAATGTCAAAGCAAAGTAGGAGCAATTCCCTTTAGTATTGTAGAAAAAATGAAGAAGACCAACCTGAGTGTTACTATGTGGGACACACTCTCAATTCCTTCTCAAAGAAACTTGTTATGAGAGGCTCTGAACAATTTTGGTACAACCGATAGATCATCGGGTCATGAAGTAACAACTATTACGAGTTTGTGTCAAATAGAAGGGAAAATTATTCCTAAGGAAAAAAACCACCACCATTATATATTTCCCTGATCATTGGTGATCATTTGGTACATAATTACATGATTGATTTTGGTGCTAGTAGCTCGGTTATGCCCAAACAAATTACAAACGTGTTAGGAATATAATATACACCAATCTCAGAGGAGTTGTTCAGTTGGATGGTACAACAGTTTAAACCATTAGAGTCATCAAAGGACTCTAGCTTATTATCCATGCATGTCCCAGTTTTTCATTCACACAAGACATATCAGTCATCGATCTTCCTCCTCTCTTCGCCATTTTCCTATCACGATATTTCACTGCCAAGATGGGCGGTTACCTTTTAGTTGATTGGTTGCATACGATCCTTAGGAATTGATATGGAACTAAAGTGACTATAAGGGCAGAACCAATTTTCCATAATCATGTGGATCCCTACATTTCCAGTCCCATAAATGGGAATTATACCATTTGTGACCCAGAAGAAGAAGATTGATCATGAACCAACCACTCTTATGGAAGAAGTTTCTGATACTTTCTTTGGATGAAGTGAGTGGAGATCATCAGTACGATCCCTACACTGATTTATTAGCAGAGGAATAAGTTGGTTTGCTACTTTTGGAGGAGACAAGATTGGGTACATACTACATTCATGAAGAAGGTACAATCATACCACAACTTGTCAAAACACAAAACAATTATGAAGGATTGTGGAAATTTTTTTTTGATGGCTCAAGGAGTAAGAATGGATCTGGTGTTGGTGTTATGTTAATTTCTCCAAAAGGAGATAAGTACTTCTCATCTTTTTAGTTGCAATTCAATTGCACTAACAATGTTGTGGAATACAAGGCCCTTGTGCAAGGAATTCAACTAGCCCAAAAGAAGGGAATCAATTCCCTGACTTTGTTTTAGAGATAGTGAGTTAATTGTTCATCAAGTGACAACACATAGTGCATCCAAAAATGATATTTTAAGATCATACAAGAACCAAGTCTAGGATTTTATTGAAGATTTCGAAGCTTTTGGGATCCACGTGGTTCCTAGAAATCAAAATCAAGATGCTGATAGGCTTGCTATACAATTGGCTCGCAATATGACATACCTATTAATATCATGAAAGAAGGGCAGTAATATGTGAAAATGGTGGTTTGACCTGTAATTCCTGATAATATGAGTAACTGGCAAGTGTTTGATAGTGACAAACAAATTTTCCTTTTCCTATAAGAAGAGGCGGAGTTTGCTGCAAAAAATCAAGATAAGTTGCAAGAATCATATGGTGATCAAATCATACAATTGAAAAGCAACAAGCTACCAAAAGGTTTAGTTACTCTGGAATCCATTTTCAATTTAAATGATCAAGCCAAAAGACAAAGCTCTAACATGGTGGTCAAAGAAGAATATTTTGAGGAAGTTGAGGTAGCAAATGAAAAGTTTTGAAGATTGGAAAAGTATGCACTCTCGAAAAAAGAAGCTTTCATCAAAAGTTTTCAAGATTGTCATGACATTTTTGTGTGAAGCTACAAAGACCTGGGTGGTTTTGATCTAGGTCTAGCACAACATACCATCAAACTAGATCCTAATGCTAAGCCGTTACGTCGAAACAAAGGCCGATTAATCCCGAAATTGAGCCACTAATGAGAAATGAGCTAACAAAACTCATCAAGGCCTTTATAGTTTATCCTATTAAGCATTCCTCTTGGGTAGCCAATATGATCCATGTAAGGAAGAAGAATAGAGAAATTCAGCTATGCATGGATTCCGGGGATTTTAATTGTGTGTCGTATAAAGATCATTATCCTCTTCTATCAATGGAGCAAATCCTTAAAATGGTGGCGTAGCTCAAAGATTTTATTTTCTCGATGGATATTCGGGTTACAATCAAATTCTAGTCCAAGAATCTAATCAATTCAAAACGGATTTCACTACCAAGTGGGGCACGTATGCTTACAAAAAATGCCATTCAGATTGTCCAATGTCGGGGCAACTTTCCAAAGAGCCATGGACATGAAATTTAAGGGATTAATCAATGATATAATCTTGGTTTACCTTGATGATATAACTGTATACTCTAAGCATGCAAAAGACCACATCACGCATCTAAGGAAGGTTTTTCAAGGTGTAGGGAATTTGGGATTTCACTCAATCATAAGGGGAAGTTTTTGGGCATGTTGTTTTAGTGGAAGTAATTTCTATTGATCCAGCCAGGATCCGTTCGATTATGTCCTTATCTCTCCTAAGTCACAAGAAGGGTCTCTAGAGTTTTCTAGGAACCATAAACTTTGTGCAGAGATTCATCCCTCATTTTGTGGCCTTGGCTAAGCCATTAACAACCATGCTGAAGAAGAATATGCCATTCTCATGGAAAAATGAAGGAAGGGAGAGCTTTGAAGCCATCAAAATGACCATTTCTTAAGATACCACGCTAGTAAATCCCAAGTTTGAAAAATATTTTATTCTTTATGATTTTATAGGTTAAGAGAACATTTCAGGTATCCTCACCCTAGAAAATGATGATATGATGGAGCAACCAATTGCTTTCTTCAGTAAATCCCTCAAAGACTATGAGCTCAAATATTCATTAATTCAAAAACAAGTCTTTATGGTTATTCAAGATTTGAAGAAATTCAAGCACATGTTTTCCAACAACAAAATTCATTTGATGGTGTCTCATCTAGGTGTTAAGGAATTTTTTCTGAACAAAGAGATGAATGAAAATCATGGATAGATCACAAAGGTGATGGAGTATGATGTACATATCAAAGTTACCAGGTATGATGCACTTGTGATGGAGTATGGAGTATGATGTACATATCAAAGTTACCAGGTGTATTATACATTGCTGAATATTTGGTAACCATAGAGAGAGTAAGGAGACATAGCTATTAGGTAAAAGTACATGTCGTGTCATTGTACTTGTAGAACCAACAAGGTAAAATACTTTTTTAGACTACATATTTGGTGATCGTGGAGAAAGCCTTGCTGATATGAGAAAGAATTTTAGATTGATCAATGTGAAAATCCCTAAGGCCATTAGGGATAAGGAAATAATCATTTCTATCAAATATATGAGTATTTTCTTCGTGTAAAGGCTTACTTGGTGTATCAATTTTTTCATTATCATTTGCATCACTATCGATTCATTTCCCATAATGGGATTAAAATCTAATGTGTGTAAATTTCCTTCTTACATATCATCTCGGTTCATACTAATTATGATAATTCATATGTGCCTTGTAATTTACATTCCAATTAATATCATCATGTGAATCATAATTTGTCTCAATTTTTTATGGAGGAGTAGAGATATATTTAGAATCCATAGTTGTGTTTCCCCATGATTGGGCTTGTGTATGCTCTAAGTTCTCCGAGGTAGTTTAGAATTGTTCATGCTTGATTGGTATTGCTGCCATTGTTTTTTGCACTAATGCTATTCTCTCACTAAGAGTGGCTTTTTCAAAGGATGTATTACATTCTTATCCTCTTTGTGAGTAAATGACTTATATTGTATATCATAATTTGTATCATGTAGTATCACATTATGCTAATATGATATAGTTGTTATAAATTTTAGTACCCATTGAGATTTTAGGACTTAAAAAGATTACATAGTAAAATGTCTTGTATCAAAGGAAATAAATCCCTTATGATCAAGTTGTTGGATTCTTGATTGTAAAGCATATCAATACTTTTCATGATGTTTGTTAATATCGGGATAATTACAAAATGGTTTACATTTCAGTTTTTCAAGATAATAGTAGAGGTAGTAGTGAGTAAGTAACAAAGTGATTAATCAATTATCTAGTACCTTATATAGGATATCATTTTCTAGAATTTTTTTCAAACTAAAGAAGTGTTTTCAATTGTGGTTGCCTTAGTATTCAATTTTGACAATGTGGAACATACACATTATTACCTCTATGTAGGACTCTCACTTCACTTGTAGGAACACATGTATCATGTATAACATTTGTATGACATTGATTTTATGTAGTGTTAGAACTATGTTGATAATGATGAATAGAGATATTATGGACATGGGAATTAGAATAATCCTTTATGTGTAGAAAATGTAGTAGAATGTGTGCATGGAATAGAATAGAATCCCTCCCCTATGAAGTGTGATGCTAGATGTCCTAGCCTTGTGCCTTAATGATGGAGTTATGTGGATGCAAGTGATCTCCAATGCAATAGATGGATGCAACTCTAGATGGATTGATAGTAGTAAGTGATGTTAGGTACCTCATTATGGTCTCATAACTTTATATTTATAGGGTTCTCTTGATCTAATTTCATAATTAACCCCAAAAGGCTGACCACAAGAAATATAAAGATGTAAAATGGCTAGAAAGAGCCCAAAAAGTGGCGGGAAAGTGAAAAAAGGACTGGGTACCCTTGGTGGGACTAGGGCTCCTTAGTCGAAGCTAAAATAATTGTAAATGACCAAAACAGATTGGGCATGTGGATAAAAAGGGTTGGTAATGATGAAATAAAATAAAACAAGATGGCCAAAAGATGAGGGTTAATTAGTACTTTCTTCACTCAAGAACCTTCTAAATAGTAGTATGAGACTGGGATAAATAATATCTAAAGTGCATGATTTTTTGCTACATTATTCTTAAGTAGGAAAACTAGTGGTTGATAACTTATTTTGGGCCTTTTTGTTTTATATCTTGCACTTTTATTGGCATTACATATCTTACAACTTCATTGGAACTTTACTTGATTTATATTTTATGGCCTCGAACACTAGCTCCCATTTAGGATAGAAGCGCTCAGCACTCTTGTCCGTCTTGGGAACTCCTTCCTTTTTATCTTCTTATTAGTCCTTTGGATCATTTTTACTTCTTGGTCACCTTTTGAAACTTTAGGTCGGCCTTTCGGTTTTCAATTACGAAATTCAAACAAGGAAATCATATATATACTTAGTTGTTGCTTCTAAATAAGGGGCCAAGAATTATAAGCATTATCTATCATCACCTAAATTTGCATCAAAGGAAAAAGTGCATTACAAGGCATGCATCTAACACATCCATACAAGGGACAATGGTTGCATAAATCTGCATACACAACATAGGAGAGGAGTTTATTTTATTCCATCACACACATTCTACATACTTGGTACATTCTAGATCTATCCCACTATCATCATGTAACTTTCACAAGGGAAACCTAGGGCATAATTACACACACAAGCATGGAGAACTACATGGAGTCTAAGATGTAGTGCAACACTTGGTCATAATTTCACTCTTTAGGTGACTGAAGGAGTCAGTCTGAATCCCCATTCTACATCTTATTTATTATATTTGATGTGGTTTGTGGGCATGTGTACAACACCCCATATTATTTCATACATCAAGCATGATAATTTTGACCTTCTTACCCATGTATACCAATATACCATTGATCAACCATCCACCCAAAATTATATCATCCAATACTTTCCCATCATATTAAACAATCTATGTAGACTTTAAATCTTGAATTCATGGATAAACAAGGTGTTTATTACTTTCATTCTTGGAATTGATCGGATAATAATTTCCCAAGTAGAGGAATGGTCCCTTTAGTGTGTAGGAGTCTACACACCTCATAGAATTCATCCTTATTTGTATTTTCAAGATCTTGATTCCCTCACAAATGGTTGCATACTCATGCATCTTCCTTTAGGAACTCAATATCACCTTAGAGATCTCGAAAAATCCTTATAGTATCATGGAGAATAGAACTTTGCTATCATTTATTGGATTAGATTTTTTAGGGAAGTGTCCCTACACCTTGTTGCCACCAAAGGTTTCAAGGACATGAGCATGGGTAAAAACACCTCATGTAGTAATGTTAACCTTATTCATAAAATAGTCGTTGCTTAGACTGGGCTTCACGTTACACTTAGCCATAAATGATCATGTAACATAGATTATGTTCACACCCTTCTTACTCTTTTCTTTTGGCATTTATGCACACAAATCTAGGTAGTCTTCAACCTTTTACTTTTCATGACAATATGCCCAAGTAGGAAATGTAGGAAAATCACATTGATAATTATTTGGGGATCCAAACGCGTATCAAGTATGAGGAAAAAAACTTCCACTACCACATTATTAACATCCCCAACCCACTCATGAATTTCCATTGTGATTTTCCTAATCATTTCCCATAGTATCCTTCCATACCCAAAGAGCTTTTGTTTCATGAATTTGATGAATGATATGGAAATCATCAGTAGTATGTGTTTTTGTGTCACACATTTTATAATAGAGAGATACTTTCATCTAGATGGCATGCTAGAGAAAAGGGTGGTTTCAAACATCATCATCCTCATAAAAATTCACATGCCTTAAACAAGGTGAATACACTTCATTGGGGGTAGTTTATCTTGGTGCTCCCTCTGGTTTAACAATTAGTACACCAAATTCCATTGTGCATATCGTGAACACTATTAGCAATCGTCCTTTCTAGTTGAGTAACCATCAACATAGTGTGTGCTTCCATGAAAAGAATTACTTGAGTATCAATTATTCAAACTACCTCTTTTTGGAGCACAACATTTAGATCCTCTCTATCGTTTATAAAGGTATTATGTGAAAGTGTACGGTAAAAATCCTCCATTAAACCACTAGGCATGCCACATAGGATGAATCTCATAAGATAACTTAAATATCAATGTCTTAAATCTCACATCATATTAAAACACACTCTTAGTCTTGAATATCATATCATATGAAAACACACTCCTCATATATCACATTCTCATATTTCCCAAGATAACTTCTATCTTCTACATGTTTATCAATAATTTTAATAATATTTTTGTTGGTTACTCCATTGAGCTTAAATTGTTTAAGTAGTGAAATTCCAAAGGAATTGGGGAATTTCACTAATTTGATATCTCTATAAGAAATTTTATCCCATTATTTTTGGTATTATTAAATGAATTTGGTGCACATAAATGTTGATGCAAATAGTTTGACTAGAAAACTACTTCTGAGCTCAGAATTTGCCAAATCTAGAGTAAGTTTAAGTACTACTTATATCACTTTTCCTTGAATCGCACTTTTGTTTTGGAAAAATTTTGGCTTGGTTTTCACCTATCTAATTATTTTTTTCACAATACATATGATGTTCTTGTTTACATGATCCATTACCATCTTCCAATTTTATTTTCCCATGTGATTATTATCACCCATATGGAAAATTGATTCACATATAGATGTGCGATAAAAAAAATCTATATTTTTTCCATGTATAATGTCTTGTGATTCATTGATTAGATCTTACTTTCTCACATCAGTAACGTTCGAATGGGAAAGTTTGAGGCAGATAAAATGATATGTGAACTTTTAAGTGCAAACACTTGTTTGTAATTCATGAGATTACAAAATGTTGTACTACCAAATGACGTTTTTAAGTGCTTTAAGTGTTGGATTCTAACCAAAATTAGATCATCCCAACTAAAAGTGTGTATAAAAATATTGATGCAATATAAAAAGAATAATTACCTTAAGGAATATTAAGGTTGGAATTATGAATGTTAAGGGAACAAGAGAGAATGAGCCCACAAGAGTTATAAAGTCCCCCAGAAAGGGAAACATGGTAGTAAAAAGCGTGGTCGTTGCGAATAAGAATGCATAAAATTATATGAATCTAATTAGAAGGTTATATGCAGAATTTTGATGTTCATCCAACTTGGTGTCAATATTCTTGTGCACTAGAACACAAAATATTTGCAACCATAATAACACAATAATTAATCACCTCATATGAAAGAATATTAAGGCCATTTTATTTTCATCCAAACATTTTGTTCTTAAATACTCTAAACTTTAATTTAATTCTTTGTAGTGCAACAACGCAACTTATCAAATGCAAAAGTTAAATATTAGCGACGATTCATCGTGATAAGAAAAATAAATGGATTGAGCCTTGATTTTACATGTTGTGATATAATAGTCTGTAAGAAAATATTAGTATTTTCCAAAATTTAAACCCATTTAGGGCCACTTAAGTCACCTAACATATACTCTAAGATGGAGGATCTGTATGCTTGGTACCCAATAATGGTCATTGTGTAGTATATAGCAATTCCAAAGGTAAATTGTAAGTAGCGAGCTTTGTGCATATTTTTATTGTTGGATGTTGTAATGTAGCCTACATGATAGCACATGTGTCAACATTCCATTTTATATGCCATCCTTATTAATGTATAATTATTATAAACAAGGAAACAAGAGATATTTACAACATTTAACAATGAAATCCCAATAGCTACTTGCCACACAATCCACAAGTAAATCAAACACTTGTTTTAGACCATGAAACATATTTCCGAAACTATGATTAATTATACAATGGAAAATAAAAGGAAAATCATTGAAATAATTCTCATCTAGATTTCAAGTAGCATGTCAAGCATTGTTTACAAACACAATGGCTATTATGGATCCTAATGCATTAAAAACATTTTCTTGTTCCTATCTTGGCATGTTGTAATCTTTAGACCAAGTTTTACCCTGCAAATGGAAATGCACATATATAATTTATCTATTGTTTTTATAAGGTGGAACATATTTTATTTAACTAGCAGAAGAAGACCTTTGGTGTTGTTAACATGTTGATAGGTCTGTTAAAATTTAAAAAAATATTTAAGTATTTTTGTTATTTTGACAATGAATAGTAAATAATGATAATAATAGTAATAATTAATTAATTAATTCTAATTTTTTAATTAATAATTTATTTAAAATTAGAATTTTTAAATAAAATATGAAATTTATTATAAAATTTAAAATTTAATATTTTTCATTTCAAATTTAATTATTGTAATGTAAATATTATTATTATAATTATTAAAATAATTGATGTTGTTAGAATTAGAATTAATATTATTGTTGTTGTTGTTGTTGTTGTTATTATTATTTTATAGTAGTAACAAGAATACTAACAACAACAACAACAACAACAATTATTATTATTATTATTATAAATGAAATTTTTATAATTATAATAATTATAATAATATTTAAAATAAGTGTAAATATAATAATAATAATAATATTGTTAATTATAATACTTTACTTCGTAGATTTTGGAGGATCATCTTCCCCATACCATTTGGAGAATATGGAAGGATCGCAACTCTCTCATCTTTAGAGGTACCAACAAAACTATTAAAAGCATCCTAAATGAAATCATTTTGGCACTCAAGAAAAATTCAAAAATTTAAGCCCCCAAAAAGGCTCAAGACCCCAAGATGAGGAGAGACACTTGAAGGCATGGATTATTAATGCTCAACATGATACAATTTCCCCTCCTAGCATTGTGTGTCTCTTATTCAGTGGATTCCCCTATAGATGGTTGGCATAAGCTAAAATTTGATGGTGCCTCTAAAGGCAACCTCGAGAAAGCGGTGGTGGTGGAGGTCTTATCAGAAATCATAAGGGCCAACTAATCGTTGCATATGTTGGACCCATGGGTAAGCAATCCAATCACTATTAAGAGGCCCTAGTAGCTCTCTGGGGAATCATAATTACTAGGACTCTCAAAGTGGATAACCTCATTATGGAAGGAGATTCTATGAACATCATCAACAACCTTTCTAAAATCCAAGCTCCGAGCAGGACCATTAGAGACTTTATTAATGAAGTTTCTACCCTATGCAATGGCCTTAACATTATGTTCCAACATGTGTGTGAAGGGGGTTCGCACGAACCTTTTTGGATGAAATAATTTTGGCGGCACCAAGTTTTATATATATATATATATATATATATATATATATATAGTTGTGGGTGGTAGATTTAGGGTTTAGGGGGTTCGGACGAAGGGGGTTCACGCAAGGTTCACACGAACCCCCCCTATATGACACTAAGTGGCACATTTTGGCGCCAAATCTATTTGGAGGATGATTGTTTGCCAAAATGTGCCACTTAGGTGCCACGTAATTAGGGTTAACTAATTAGTAAAATTACAAAATTTTAACACAAAATATATTTTTATTAGCTTTCTAAAAATATAATTTTCATTTTTAAAAAATTGTTTTACTATTTTTTTAAATTTTTTTCTAACATATGGTATTTTACAAGAATCAATAATACACAAATAACCCAATTTTAAAAATAGCAACATATACCAAAAAATATTGAAAAAAATACACGTACTATTTATTGAAGTCTTCTTCGTAGCTTTGGAAAAAGAAAATCAATTTCGATAAAAATCTTAAAATTTATTGGTATAGACATATGCACGCCATTTATTTGAAAATATCCTCAGTAAATAATTAATTAAAATATATACATAAGTCAAAAAAATACAAAAAATTAACATGACCTTGATAGTCAAATCTAGAATATATATCTAAAATTTCATGGTGAAAAAATAAGTTTTCATTTAAAAACACCATCGGGGGTCAGTCGTTCCTCTTTTATAAAATAATAAACAATGTATGAATAAAATTAAGAAAAAGACCAGATTTTTTACTAAAAAAATTTAAAATGTACATATATTCTACACTCTAAGCACAACATTTCGTTAGTTCATGGAATTTCATGAATGTGTACAGTTTTATGGCTATTACCTTTGGAAAATCAATGAAACTAAAAATTCATGTTTATAAAGGTACAAACATTACAAAAAAGTGGGACATGTTATTGTGCTTTGACCATTAGGGAAGGAAATAAATCATCGGATGCAGTACTCAATGTTGGTGTTCACATTAATAATTATAGCGAGTGGTATGATATCAAGGATACCCCGTGAAGTTCATCCCATCATTATTAATGAATCCAATGCGCATCTCAGCAATACTCATTAAGCAACAACTTCCACACGTGTGGAATCCTTCACTGCATTTTTGAAAAAAATCAAATTTTTCGGTTTCATTCTCACCACACCTTAAACTTTGAGTGTTTTTTCCATTTCAAGTTGGTCTAGAGAGAGGCGTCGGAGCCCATCATAGAAACTACCAAGCTTTTAGGCTACTAGATTTCCGCATGAAGGCCTACTTACTACTGTCTCCAACTCAAATCTACTCTATCACTAGCTTCATTCACAATGGGGGATCTCCTGTAGAGTCGAGCCCATATTTGACCCACAATGGAAAGAAAATGTGGAACTCTAGGAAACCCTTAACATTGGGGGTTTCACATAATTTATTCAAAGGATTAAGGGGCATGATCAACACATCTCCCTCCAATTTGTGGAAAATTGAAAGGAGTGGAATATAAAGTTCAAAGGGGGATTTCACTATCTTTGAACAATTTATATCCTTCATCACAGGGTTAAGCATGGAAGGCAATAAGTTTTTAGAAACAAATTTGACAAAGAGGCAGAAGAAAGGTTGTTCTTGGATGATGGAGAAAGCATTGAAATTAAAAAGAAGGCATCATTTGTGCCTCTATCCTGCAGCCCTTCGACGAAGTTTCTCACATGATGGTCCACTACATTACTCTTGAGGGAAGGTTTTCAAATCTTCCTCTGCATCATTTGGTTCTCCTCAACCATTTCAAGCGCAAAGTTAAGGTAAGTTTTCCATACTATATTTTGCACTCCTTAGAGAAGTCTATTTTGGAGGTCCAAGGACATAAGAGGGTAGCACCACTACATCAAGGGGTTATTTTTCTTATTCACCAGTTCATTCTAGACATAGTGGCCAATGACCCTAGCCCTCCTTTAGCTCCTCGACATCCTCAACAGTCCGTATCCGCTCCAAGAATCCCCTTTTCTGTGACCCTGTTATTGAACCCCCTCCAAAATGGATTCTAAGAAGCAAAAAAAAGGATAAAGAGTTACTTGTTGAAGAAATCCCCCTTGTTGTTAGCATGTAAGCCCTCGTGACCAGGTCACCCCTCGCTTTGGAAAATTTCAAACCTGCAAGCCGAAACTCAAGACCATCAAGACAATGTTGATTTTCTCCTCAAGTCTGGCATCAAGAATTCAGATTTTGACTCCATTTCTAGCCTCGAGAGGAAGTAAACACTCTTACTATTAAAATCAGAGCTCTTGAAGAAAATCACAACAACCATTTGGCCATTCATAGAGCAGTCTTGGATCTTCTTCAAGTCCACATTCAACAGATCTGCAGTGATCAATGGCATTCTAGCCTCAACTTGGAAGAATGGAAGGATCACTAAGAAGTTCAAAGCTTCCAACTGGGATCCTAATATTGGAACAACAATGAATCTCTATCAGGCACTCAGGATTGCTCTTAAGGTTTATAATAAGTTAATTAGTTAGTGCCTTTGTCTTTGTGTTCGATGTGCAGCTATTGTGGTATTGTTGCATAGCTGCAGTTTTGTTGGTGTCTGTATGTAGTGGGCTTTTTGTAGGCAGTTGGCCCCTACCTTAGTACTTTTTTAGTTTTTGTCTTTTGGTTGGGGTGTGGCCCCACATATCAAAAAACCACCCTATTTTTTCTTGTTTATCTTGGTTGTTGAGCCTTTTTGATGTACTTCGAGTAAGGTCCCTCCAAAACCTTTTACCTTTAATAAAAAAATATTGTTAATTATAATAATAGCAAAAATATTTATATTAAATTACTATAAACGTAAATAACAATAATTATTATAAATATAATAATAATTATTATAATTATCATTATTATTGTAATAATAATAATAATAATAAACATGTTAATTATAGTAAAATGTATTATTATAATAATTACTATTATTAAACAATAATATAATTCTAAAGATAATTGATTATTCTAATTATTATTATTGTTGTTATTGTAACTTAATTATTATAAGATCTATTATTAACATTATTACAAAAATAATTATAATAGCTATTTTATTAGAATTTTATTTATTAGTATTATTAATTATCTATATAAATAATAATAATAATTGTAATAGTTAAAATTATATTCATAATAATAACAATACACATATATTATGTATGTGTATCATAATCATATATGTAAAAATTATATTTATAAATGTAATAAATATAATTATAAATATTTATATTAATAAATTATTGTTGTTGTTGTTATTATTAGAATAATTATGATAATAATAATTATTTTAAAAATTATAATAATAAAAATTCAAGATGTTATAATATATATGTTAAATAGATTATAAATTTATCGAGTATATTATAATATAATATTGAAAAGAAATTAAAGATATTTTTGTAAAACATGTTATAGTACATAATATATAAAATTCATTAATATTAATCTAATATATTTTTAATTATTATCAATTATTTAATTCCAATTTTTGCAATTACTATTTTATATAAAATTTGAAT
Source organism: Taxus wallichiana var. yunnanensis (assembly GCA_018340775.1). Classification (NCBI taxonomy): domain Eukaryota; kingdom Viridiplantae; phylum Streptophyta; class Pinopsida; order Cupressales; family Taxaceae; genus Taxus; species Taxus wallichiana. The sequence continues at coordinate 723,073 of JADAXU010000136.1, forward strand.
TTTGTATAAATATGAAAATTTATAACAAATATAAAAAAATATTATAAAATTTAACATTTTGTATTTCAAATTTAATTATTATAAATATAAATATTATTATTACAATTATTAAATTTATCATATATTTCAAAACATTTTTTTAATTTTATAATTTATGAATTTTTTATAACATTCAAATTTTTAATAAAGTTCAATTTTATAACAAATTTGAAACGTTGTGATTTATTTTAAATTGCAAAATTGACATTTTAAATTAAAATCGAATAATAATGTCTATTATTATATGTTTCTATTATTAATATTTATTATTTGTTTCTATAATTTTGTTAACTATAATTTTATTATTATTATTAATATAAATACAAAAATTATGATAAATTTGTATTTTTAACATTTTGAACTTTGACTTTGATCGTCATGAATTTAAATTCACAATAAGAAGTTTAAAAATAAATTCATTTTGTAAATTTATGTAGTTTAGACATTTTCATGTAGTGTTTATTATATAGCACATACAGTTCATGGTTTAGTCTTTATGTTTTAGTGTTTGCACTTCAAGATATAGTTTGTTAGATTTAGAATTAAGATTAGGAAAAATTGTTTGAGATTTATAGTTTAGTTTTGAGTTTGGTGTTTAGTGTTAAGGGTTTTGTGCATAATGTTTAGGCTCTCTGTGAAATGTGAACCATAAATTGTAAGACGTAAACGAAAACATTGATGTTGGGTTTGTATTTCGTCATGATCGTCGTTGTTCTCCTAGTCATCGATATGGTCGTCGTTGTCATCGTCACCTTCGTCATTGTGTTATTCTTGTTGTGAGGTGTGTTATAAATTTTTAGTGTCAAGGGTTTATGTTGAGTCCTTAGGATTTACGATATAGTATATACGGTTGTGTTTTTACGATTAACAATTTGTAGATTGACGATGTCATATAAATGTTTACATTTTTATTCAATGTGAGAAATTAGTTTTTGGTGAGTTTAAAACCTAAATGTTGTGTTTACAACTTTTATATTTTGAATTGTTATTTAATGTGAGAAATTCGTCTTTTAAATGTTTAAAACCCTAATACATTGTGTTTACATTTAGGGTTCATTGTAAGGATTTAATGTATAGTGCTTAGCTTTTCTATTTAGGACTTATGGTTTATTATAAATATGATTTAGTGCATTTATGATTTAATAATACATATAAGTGTTGTTATCGTTGACAATAAAAATTTGACTACTGATTTTAAAAAAAAAAGCAAATATGCATCTTTTAAGACCCATGTAAACAAAATTTAACTTAATCATTGAAATAATTCACCTATGGATTTCACGTAGCATACCAGATTTATTTGCAAACACAATGCCTTCTATGGCGCCTAATGCATTGAAAATCTATTCTTGTTCGCATCTTTGTCATCTTTGGACCGAGTTTTATGTGTAAATGCAAATGCACATATATAATTTACCTTTTTTCATAAGGTTGGAACATATTTTATATAATAAATAGGAATTACTACAAATCTAGAAAAATAACAAATCATTTAGAGAACAAAGATCAATAGGTTAGAATTTACATCCATACCATCTTTGATTGATATTATCATTGAGTTTCTGTAATATACAAAATGGTAAAGAATGCTGAAATTCCATACCACACGCCCATTGCTGAAAAATGTGGTACCCAAAAAGAAAAAAATGAAGTATGTAAATGTTGAGATTATAATAAACTCTAGAAGTTTAAGAGGCACCCAATTGTTGTTTTGTTCGAGAAAGATATCATGTATCATCAACAGTTAATATGATAAGGGGTCGATATTGACAAGGTTCGTATCTTCACATTTTAGTGCTTAAAAATTCATATTCATTTTTTTGTTTGTACAAAATGACTTTTGTTACTTTCCCAAACTACAAAGCCAAACCATATAATCTATTGTCCTCTGCCATTAATGTATTAGACATTTGGGGTGTACATATCATTTCTTAGTGAAAATTATAGTTTATTGGTTGATTTGTTTTGGATAGAAAATATAAGAGATGGAGTACCTTGAAAGATCTTCCAGAAAGTAGTAGGAATCCAATATTAAAGAGTATGAAATGTGAAAACTATAGATCCCAAGTTAGATAGTACATTTTCTTCCCTACATCATACAAACTTTTGAATAAATAATATTTCAAATCCACTAGCTACCACTTTTGCGAAAATGATATATATGCATAAGTAGATCACAATAATTGAACCGATTGGCTAAATATGGAGTTCATATTAAGAAAAAAATTCAAATAGTTTTATGTAACCTTAAATTTTTGAATGCTCGACAAATACATGGCCAACTAAATCTTTGTATCTAATGAAGCGTTGGACATCTATTATATACAAATTTGCAAGTAGCAAATTGGAATAAATTGAGAAAGTACCTAAAATAACCATGTCAATAACTCCCCAAACCACTCCCAGAGGCAATAGAATGAGATTTTCATATCCCAAAATGTACACAAAGTTGAAACTTGTAAGTAACATTAATCCCACTTTTTGCCATGAATATGAAACCCATGACAACAAAAAAACAAAAAAATTTACACAACATAAATCACACATGATCTAACAACCCCACATAGATATTATGACAATTTTATAAAAGGCCATAGAAATCTTAGTGACTAGAAGAAAATGTTAGCAAAAATGAAATGCAAAAATTCATATACCGTTTTCAATTTTGTGTGCATACTTATGGATGGAAAATCTTTTTTCCTCTTGCTCTATGGCCATAATGCATATAACTGATTTCTCATCAACCGATGTTGTTATTAATTCTTTGCCATGGTATTAGTGTAACACCTTAATGGATTCTTTTCCACCACTAGATAGTTGTCACATTAGAGTAATGTTAGCTAATTAACCACTATATACAATGGTCGATTATCATATGAAAATTCAAGAAACAAGTTCCAGCTGAGTATTTGCGATATATAGATATATAGCAGAGGATATGACTTTCAAAATGGTTTTCATGCAACATCAAATCTCATTTACGAATCTCATATACTTTATAGGAAAATCAACTTGCGCTAGTCCATAATTGGTGGGAGAAACACCATCAGAGCACTAATGCTCCAATGATCCTACTGATGGATTTGTGGAGGTCTGATCACAATGATCCCTCCACATAGTGCCACAATCAAGATTGATACAAGCTTGTTGATGAGATGGTAAGGTATTTAGTATCTCCATTTCTTCCTAACTTATTTGCAAGACTTCCATTGGTGATAGTATCTTTGTGCTTCAAACACAACTCATAAATTCCCTATAGACAATGACATCATTTTTACTAGAAAATATAGAACTTCTTAATGTAAAGGAAATTTTCCTTATTTGAGATCAAATGCACCATAAACATTTAGAAAGATCAAAAACATTTACAATCCTTAACTAGAAGTATTTATGCATTAGGATTAAAAAAACTTGAACCATTGGATTTCAATAAGGAAGACAAGACTTACTCCCATGTATCATCTCTAACAAAAAGCACATCACTCTCATTGTCAACAAAAACAAGTTCCCAACCCGACTAAGGATATTTAAGTTGACCCTTAAACTTAAACATACAACAAAATTCTTTCCAAAGATCATCATAGTTTTTGCACCCCATAAAATCTATAGACCTTCCAATAGAACCTAACTTGTATATGTACACAAAGAAATACTACATAATGAAAGAAACAAAGAAAATAAAAGTAAACCAGCTTCTTCCTTCGTATCTCCTTACAACCTCAGATGAGAACATTGAAGCTTAGAATGAAGCACCGATCTTGTTAAATCTCTTGATCAAATTTATTTGTGGATGTTCTAAAAGTCTTCCAAATGGAAGTAGATTAACTATGAGCTATAGACACAAAATTATGCACTTTGGGTAATTAACTAGTCCTGGTCACATACTATTATTTATATGATTCCTAAGTAAGAAAATTACTAATCAACCCATGTCTTTGGTCATCTTTGCTTGCGTCTTGTTGCTACTTTTGGTCTTACACTCTTTCTAGCTCATCTATCATTTAACACCTCACCATTTCTCGGCTGAACACGGCGCTCGGCCACCAGACACCGGCGTCAAGGCGCCCCCATCCCCTCTGGGTGCCCCTGACCTATATGTAATTTGTTCACATATTTTTGGTCCTTTCTAGTTGTTTGATCATCTTATATTTTTGGTATTTGGCGTTTTCAAGGTTGATTACAAAATTCAAGCAAGGGAATCATATAAATATAAATTTATGTGATCATAATAAAGGACCAAGCACTAAGCATTAGCTATCACCACCTAAGGTTGCATCTAAAGGCTATTCAAGAGTATTCAAGCATCCATTCCAATATCCATTCAAGGGCAAGGGACTGCATTCTTCTGCATACACTTCATAGGAGGGGAAGTTCATTCTATTCCATGCACACATCTACTTACATCTTCTACATCTAGTTTTTGTTCGCTATCAAGTGCAACATACACAAGATCCACCTAGGGAAAAATTCCACACACACACACTAAGAATTACATTGGGTCTAAAATGTAGTGTGTAGCGTTCGATTGTAAGTTCACTCGTTTGACAACTGAGGACATTCGACTCCTCATTTGCATTCTTTTCTTTTTGGGATTTGATGCACTCTTGAGGGTTTTGTGTCAATCTTTCATTGCAAGTTATCGGTGACCTTGGAAATCATTATGCGGCCTACTAACAAAGAAATAAAAAGTACAAAAACACCTTATGACGATTGAAGATGGCTTCTCGATCTTTTTGATACCACAATGGGTCTCAGCAGCATCGTAGGTTCCCCTAACCCATTCCAGGCACCCCAATCCAAGCATATTTTCAGCTCGGACATTTATCTCGAGGCTTTGTGCGACACCTCTCCCTCCTTGTTCATCAAATCACCACTTCGACAACCCAGATTTGGTTATAAACCAAGTCTTATCTTCCCTCTTTGCAACTAGAGTTTCATATTCTCTAGCTTAATTTGTTTAGATCTATTCTATACTTATTTGTATATTCATTTTTTGCTACATTGCAATCAGATTAGGCATCTATAAATTCTATATTTGCTTAATCATTTTGGTGAACCCGAACTCGATCTGAACACTCTTAGGGTCCTCATACTTCTATTGCTTTTATCTTCATAGGATATTCTCATCATGAGTATCTCTATTAATGATTTCTACTCATTAATCTTGAATTAAGAGATAAAATCAGAACTCTCCTAGCTACTACTTACATTCCTACTGATATTCATTCGGATATAGTATATAACACATTCACATATGCTTTTTCTCAGCACATTGCTTTTCCATCGAATCCTAATGTTGATCTTGTTATTTTTGACAATGACCCACCTTTATACATCATGCTCTACATTTATAATGTGGGTGTCAAATGCACCATCGTTGATAATGGATCTGAGCTTAATATTTGCACTATGTCATTCCTTGAAAATCTTGGTCTTTCTGTTGTTAATGTTAGTCCATCATCTCTTTCTCTTTGCGCTTATGATGGCTCTATTCGTCCATGCATAGGTCACATTACTTTTCCTATCACTATTGGGCCAAAAATATTAATACGGTTTTCTTTTTCATTGAATTCCCGGTTTCATATAATTGTTTACTTGGTAGGCCATGGCTTCATGCCATGTAAGTAGTTCCTTCTATGGTACATCAATGTGTAAAATTATTACATGAGGGCATAGAATATATAGTTCCTAGTGATCGTCAACCATTCAAATATTACAACCATGATCCCAACACTACACTTCCTACTCCAACATCTGTTACCACCGATGAACCACAACCTATGGATACTCCAACTCATTTTTCACCACTTGAAGGTTTTATTTGCATGTTAGATATTGTCTCATCTACACCATCACCTCCTCCTACTTCTACTACTGCTATGATTATTTATAGGGGATTTTAAGAAATTAGACGTTGTTCCATCTCCTCTACCTTCTCATGAGCAACCTCCATTAGCACATCCTCCATTTACATACACATTTTTTATGAATGACTCTTATTGGGAACACATTCCATTTGATCTTACTTTCCCAGATGCTATATGCACACATGTTTGGTTGGCTCGGTTAGGCTTTACAGTTGACGAAATCTTTCCTCCACCTCATGATCATCATTTGTACCATGGATTTGTTCACATTATCGTTGTTTATGGTCTTCGATTCTTTTATCTCATAGTATTTCTTACATGTTCTCTTCGGAAATCTCCATTGACACTTTGACATTTTGGCGGGGCCCATTAGACCTTGATCATACTGACATATCATTCCCCATGCCATTTGGCCACGTTTTTATTTGTAATGACTCATTTCTTGGTTATTCACAAAATCTTACTTGATGGTATGCACATGGTTGTCCACTAACCCCCTTCACTGATGAAGAATATGTTATGGGCATGTATAATTTATGCCTCAATGGCTCCTTACTTGACCAACCTGACACTATCGCTTATCAAGTCTCAGATGCTTCACCTTTCGGTTTTGATCATGACAATGATGACCTCCTAGATGACATTACTTGATCTCTCTTATCATCACACACATGGGGGCATCGTACATATTTCTCCCCCTTTTAACATCAACAGCATCTTATATTCTCATCATTTCACATCTAGTCTCTCACTTACAACATACACATCTTGATACACTATAGTATCGTCATTACCCGATGATGCACTCTCATGCTATGGTTCACACTTGACTATTGAGGGCATCCTATACACATGAACCTCACACACTACACTACATGTCATATTACACATGACATACTCGACACACTTACAATACATACGTCTCATGCCCATTCATCAATAAAAACACAACACAATAACAAAGCATACTCTTCATGTGTATTCAACATAACATACAATGCACTCAATACATTTACAACATGTTTCACATCAATTTCTTTCACAACATACCTTTATCAAATTACATGGCACATCTCTCTTACATAAAATCAACATACACATTTTACATAATCCCCATAATAACAACACACTACCTACTCGACATTTTCACAACATCCATTTCTTATATACATACGACACAACCTACTACAAGTTTGGCACATTCACAACACATCTCTCTCAACACATAGCATTACACACTCAACATGCCCACAATCAATCTCTTTCGACAACATTCAACACAATTTCATAACATTTTACACAAAGTGACACATTCACGACACCTTTCTCTCATGCATAAACAACAAAACACATTGCACATCCAACATATCTATCACACAATCAACACAACACACTACCCTATGATGCACTTTAGTTCCACTGTCCATACTCGACTGTTGAGGGTCTACATCTCAAATGGACCTCACCACACTTTCACTCACTCACGCACGCACTTACACAATACGCTTTGTGCTTTGATGATCACATATTTTTAGTACACACAATTCAAACCATTTCCCAATGACACACTCTTGTTATACAATTCATTCTTGAATACTGGGGGCATGTATAAATGAACCTCATCTCATACATACACATCCACTTGGGGGAAAACGGCTCCTATCATTCACTCTGCATTTCACTTCATCCCATCCATAGCATACTACATATCTTGGTCACATTTGGTCTTGCTTACACTTATTTATTACATGTACACTTTATTACACATGTAAGATAGACATCTCATATGTCATTATCTTTCCATACACACATGCATGTTCACTCACTTTCTAGTTGTGATCACAAATTTATACATGCAACATGGATGTTTGGCACAAGACTATTACTAGTCCCACCGTGGATCTTGGGGTATCCACTTTCATTTTTCATAGCACATTATTTTATTAGACTATACATGACTTGACATTATTTTTATCTTTCTAACATGCTAATGGGTGCTTCATGTGTGTTGGACCCTAAATATTGACTAAGTACCAAGAAGATCGCACGCGTAGGACCAATGAGAAGAAGGGCACTCAAGGGAAAGCGCACGGGACAGATTTAAGTGAAACCAAGGCACATGGGGGAGGCGAACATGGGTTTAAAGGACTTAGCCATATTTGGCATTCTAAAGGCACTTGAGGAAAAGTGTGAGGACCCAACTAGGCATGATGAGTGGATAAGGTGCCACCTGGAACCTTGGAGGTTAAGAAAAGGATATTCCATGCAGGAATATTCCTAGAAGACATCATTACATAGAGTGGAGGGTTTGCAAAGGGATAAACATTTCACATATGAGAGACCACATCGACACTTGGCATGATATATGCTTAGAGAGAAGGCATGGCGGTGGGTACGATCTCTATATAAAGAAATGCTCAGGATGAGAGACACGAGATATGGGGAGATATATAGATGAAGAGGACATACAAGAGATAGATAGGACACTCAAGCATAAATACATAGAGTAACGAAGTGTTGCAGTAATGCTAGGGTTTAGAGAACTTAGTGCTAGAAGGTTTTAAGGGATTCCATAAGCATATGTATGTATTAAGATCTCAGTAACAAGGGATAAAATGGGAAAAGATATAGTTAGGATCTCATATCAGGAAGGTTTGCAGGAGACAAGTCTCTGTCATTTAATATATATGGTCTGAGATGACCCTTTTGACTATAATGTGGCTACTAGTAACTCTTTTAAATCAATATATATGTGGGTTTATTTTGTATAACTTGTTTATGGGTGTAAACCCTCATGTTATATGACTTATCATGGCTAGATCTAGTTTATTATCCTTATTACAATGTTATTTAGCTTTTTTGATGCATTAATGTGTAGATGTTAATGTACTTCTACCTTTTAAGTAAGTGAATGTAATTCTGTAAATAATCCTCCATTAATGACGGAAACTTCTCACAAATCTCACATAAAAGAGGGGCTCAGTGCTCGTGTGTGCCTTGGGTGAGCACCCGGACCTACCTGGGGTGATAGGCAATGCATGCGTTTGGGGTTAGAAAGAAGTATTAAGGGTAAATAAATGACTACATCTTGGTTCCATTGTCGGGACCTCTTTTCAAATTTGTTGTGAGAATGGTGCATGATGACAAAGTGCTTGACCTTGGATAATGTTGAAGCATGGCTTAAAAGCATGGAGGATGAGTTTTCTCAGAGATTTAGTATTAGACTGAGTTTGATGCACGTAAATGGGTAGAAGAACATTTGTATCATGAGTCTGTATGAGACCTTCTTTTGTTGTTTTCCAGTGGAGTTATATGAATGGCTCTCGCATATGCATCTAGATCAAGCTGGTACTATAGACCTCACGTATGGACCCAAGATGAGTATCAGAGACTGCATGATGCTGATCTAACTTGGACATGTGTTGTTGATCATTGGTGGAGTAGAGTTTTGATGAGTTACACCTTGGAGTACATGATTTCTACGTATTCCTGTCCAGAGATTATTGAGTTTGAGTTCTTGAGGGAGCCAAGAGGATCATTCTTACGTGTTATCCCTTTAGCTATAAAGATCATGATCATTACGTTGAGTTTGGAAGCATTTCCTATGGCGGCTAAGCTTCTTCTGAGCACTGGGAGAGGAAGCTAGAGTGGAGGAGGATGGTGGACCTTGTGGTTGAAAAGGAGAGGGAAGAGAGATGACTCAAGTATAATGAAGCTCATGAAAGGGAGTTAGATAGACAATGTGAAGTTGTCAGGAGTGATGGATTTATGGAGGACAGATGTTGGGAAGGAATCGAGGTTCACGTGGAGGATGTGGAGCCTAAGTAGTCTGTGCTACCCCATCTTGGAAAGTGCGGGAGAGAGACCCCTTCAACTTCGATTGAGAGCTCTCATCACTTGGAGAAAGGAGAGTCATCGACACGCATGCATCGAATCCACCGGTGACCAACCCCGGCTCTTAGTTTTCCAAATCCTAGAGATAAGTATTACTAACCCAAGTTGGTATTGGTGGAAGTAACCGATCAACACCTAGGAGGTATAATTTTCATTTGGCACATCTATGGCTACACAATCATTTCCTATGTTTGGAGGTATATTTTCTGGAGTGACATTTGGGAAAATTATGGGTACACAAATCTTGGGTATCACATATGGAAGTGGGCATGGGACACACATCTGGTAGTGGGTGTAATATCACATAGACGTTGGTGCATAGTTCAATGCAACATTGGGGACACAAGGCACAACCACTTCATGACCTTTACTAACTATGAGAGGTGGATTTAGTGGGTCAGGTGGAATAGGAACTAGTGGACCTAGTGGACCTGGGAGATCGGAGGATCTGGTGGGTCAAGAGGGACATGCACTGGTGGATCTAGTGGATCTGGTGGTGGAGGAAACATCAAAGAGGGAATCCAGGTTCTGGATCAGGTGGACAAGGGCCTCAACCACCTCAACAAGTATTTTTGAAATGTCTTTGCATCTACCAGATTACAAAGGTGTTGAGGATGTTCAGAGCAGCATGTACACAAATGTGAGCTGACTATGGTGCATGTGAAGGGGATCACTACCCCAGAATGGAAGGCAAGTTAGTTTTGCAACAATGTTGTAAGGGCACACACATAGTTGGTACCAGTATGACCCCCACCAAATAGTAGTATATTATACCATGCGTTGTGTAATGCCTTCTTAGTTGAATTCCATATTCCTAAGTTTCAAAAAAAGAGCATTAAGTATCAAGGAGATTCAACAAGGTATGGCAGAGAGTGTGTGGAGTATGACACGTGTTTTAAGACTCTCTTATCAAAATGTCTTATGATATTCATCCTTCTCAGCATGCTCAATGGTTTGTTGGAGGACTAATAATGCCTTTCAGAGAGCGCTTTCGCATAAGACTTTCATAGACCCGCGTGAGGCCTTGGAGGGCCCGCGCACCGAGGTCATGTAGGAAGTGTGGATACCAATGTTATTCCTTTTCTTGAAGCTCAGATTGTTGCAATGGAAAAGCAACTGGAGAAGCTATCTGCGAACTCAGCCCATGAGACTCACAAAGTGGCCTATGGTGCATGAATTGTGAGGTAGAGGGGCATACGAAGGACAATTTTCCTCGAGATCGGTATGCACCATGATGATAGACTGTGAGATTTTCCATGGAGATCATGATGCAAGTAGGTGTCCGCTATACAGCAGCATGATCCGTAAGAATGTGTCTTGCTATTGCAATATTTTCACCTCTACTACTCATGACACCAAGATTGATAGATTAATTGACCAGATACATGATGTCATTGATATTGTGTGTGCATCAGACCAACATTGCAAACAATTCCAAGGATGATGGTCATCACTATGAAGGATGCATAGATGGAGGATCTCGTGGAAGAATATTTCATGGAGGATTTAGAGGTCATGGAAATCGCGGAGGTGGAAGAGGTGAATTCCTCATGGAACTTGTTATAACTGTGGGTCCACAGAGCATTACAAGTGTGAATGTCCTGACCTACTATAGTGCTCATGGTGTGGAAAGAAGCACAAGTATGAGGAGTTCCTAGAGAGCTATTTGAACACATGAGCCAACAACAATGGAAAAATACAAGGGCACGGGATGGTAAGCGTTAAGAAAGAAGACTCAGAATGGATGCCAAGGGTGGTGCAGTGAGTTAGAATTAGAACTTGTACTGGTGATGATGCGAGATGAGGCATGTGTGCCAGGAGATACCAAAGAAGAGACCATTGATTATAAGAGAAGAGGTGATGTATGGGAAGTATCCGGACCCTACCCATCAAAAGGAAGTCTATCAAGAGACCATGGACATAATTAGAGAGTCTTCAAGGGGAAATTCAATGTCTAAAGGAGAAATCCAAGAAGTTGGAGTAGAAGAAAAGCGTTGAGGTCCCTCAGTTAGATATAGATGATGTCAGAGAGGTATGTAAGATGTTGCACCAAGAAAATATCATTCCTCTATTAGGAGAATGGTTGAGGGATAAGATACCAAGTGCTAGAGAGAGAGCACGAGAGGTAAGTTTTACATGCTAACCTTCCTCCCCATAGCCTCGACTATGATAAGGAGATTACCTTGAATGTAGTTGTTGATGGATGGCTCCTAAGAAATATTTTGATTGACATGGGTGCAAAAGTCAATGTTCTCACCTGGATGCCTGGAATCAAATGGGAAGGCCCCATTATAACCATCTTCAAATGTGTTGTATATGGTCCAATAAGATAAAGGCAATGCCCATTGGTGTTTTAAAGATGTTGTTATCACTATCCAAGGGGAAAAATTCACTAGAGACTTTGAAGTCTTAGCACTTTCTTAAGGTGGACAACTTTCTAGTGCTACTTGGGTGCCCTAGTGCTATAAGAACAATGTTGACTTATGTTTCAATAAGGGGTATATAAGTTTTGAGAAAAAGAGGAATGTGTTATCATTCCTTTAATGGATGGGAAGTTCAACGCCCTATATTGAGCCTTTAGGAGAAGAAGACCTAGACATAATTTATGTGTGCACTATCCGGGACCCTGAAGTTTGTGCAACCAACAAAAGAGGGCATTATTTAGTGGGAAGATGCTCAATCTATAAGTGATACAACTAGTGTGGCATGTGAAAATTGGGCACACAGGACATATGAGTTGGTCGGAAGGTAGTTAAGAGGCTCTGTGATGAGAGTAAAAAAGGCATGCTAGTCAAGCACCTAGGAAGAAAGAAGTTTCCAAGTTATTCTGGGGAGCCAACCCTGATGTTTTCCTACAAGAAATGGAGACCCAATGGAGATGTGAGATCAAAAGGAGAAGGATGCTTAGCTATACCTTCTCAGACCACAACACGTTGGTGGGAGACCCATCATGATAACCTTCTAGAGTGGCATGAAGTGAGAATCATGTTCTCTGTTAGGTTTTTCTAGAGCAATGCACCTACTATCATACAAAATTATCATGGGAAGGAACCCACCTTGTTTCACATCCAAGCATGTGAGAAGGCTCTGGATGGAAGGTGTAAAAGCCTTACTACCTTCTTTATGGGCATAAGTTGTACTCCACCTTATAAGGTTATGCACACGTGCATGGTACATTCACTCAGAGATGTGCCATCAGACAAGAAATTGGCAGGAGTGATGACTCTGACCTCCTTCAAGATTTTGAATATCGGAGTACTAAGCCATCGATGGATGAGGCGTTGTAGGTTGTTAAGCACCTAACTATGGGAGATAGTGCCATGGTGGAGGATAGAATACTGGAATTATTGGGTGAACTGGCTTAGAAGTATGCACTTTGATGAGGAAGAATAAGAGGAGATACAACTTGAGCACGCATGCATGGAAAAAGAGAAAGGAAAATTGGTCTATGTGATCGATGGTGAAGAAGTGGAAAATTTGGATGTTAACCATACTATGGGTACGCATGTAAAGTTATGGATAGTGTTGATGAGCAAGCATGCACCTACCATGAACCCCGAAAACCAAGAAGGTTAACATTGGTTGGAGGCCGAACCTAAGGAGGCTACTATTGGAGATTACTGGATAGAAAAGGAGGTTTCAAAGATCATCGATCTATTATATGAGTTTTAGGACTTATTTTCACACATGGGTACCATGAGCTTAAAGGAGTTCACCACTCCTTGGGAGAAATGAAAATCAAGTTAAAGGAAGGTGTGCACCCAATTCGAAGAAGAGACCTTATCGAATGAATTTGAATCTTCACGTCAAATTCAAGGAGGAGATTGACAAGATGATCACATCAGGCATCATTGAGGCCATTGAGGAATCAGAATGGATAAGTCCAATGGTCATCAACATTAAGAAGGATGGGAGGATAAGGATTTGTGTTGATTACAGGGATTTGAATGTGGTATGTGTTATTGACCCTTTTCCAACCCCTTTCACTGAGGAGATCCTGGAAGGAGTAAATGGGGCACGAGATCTATTCTTTCACATAGATGGATTCTCAGGATATCATCAAGTTAGAATTGCAAAGGAGGACCAAGAAAAGACAACTTTCACCACTGAATGGGGAATATTTTTCCTACACATAGTCATGCCTTTTGGATGAAGAACATGCCTGTTGTATTTTCACGCATTGTGGTGTAGAATTTCAAGACTTCATCCATAAGTTTCTTCAAGTCTACCTTGATGATTGGATGATATATGGATTAGTGAGGGACCATTATGATAATCTGAGGCTGATGTTTGAAAGATGTCAGTAGTTGAGGATATCCTCAACATTAAGAAATGTGTTTTCGCTACTCCATTTGGAACCCTTTTGGGGCATATCATATGTAAGGAAGGCTTATCGTGTGGATCCCCGCCAAAGTTTCATTATTGTGGGATTCGGGGGAACCTACCACCAGAGCAGCACAAAGTGCATGGATTCCTTGGGCATATGGGGTATTACCATGGAAATTTATTAGGGGTATGCCAAGATTGCGCACCATTGGAAAAGTTACTAAAACACAAAAGTGCATTTCACTGGGGAGAGGTGCAACAAATGGCATTTGATACACTAAAGAATAAGCTTATCACTATGCCCATATTATGCTTTCCTTCTTGGGATAAGCCATTCCATGTACATGTTGATGCTTTAGGGATGGATCGATTGGGGAAATCTTAGCACAACTCGAGAGAGGGAGTTATTGACCACCCCTTGTGTTTTGCTAGTAGAAAGCTAACCCCAACAAATAATAGAACTATACTACTACTGAGCATGAAGCATTGTCAATGATCTACGTGTTGCACAAATTTAGGAAGTATCTATTGGTAACACCCTTTATATTCTACATGGACCACATGGCATTGAAGTACTTGGTAAAAAGCTCATTTTACAAGGGTGCATATGTCGATGGGTCCTGTTGTTTCAAGAATTTGAGTTTACGGTTGTTGTGAAACTAGGTAAGAGTAATTTGGGACCTAACCATTTATCAAGGATTGACTTAGGGGAGGATGTGTAGAGCATTGAGGATACAATGCCAAATGCACAACTATTTAGATTGTGGTGTGTGCCCTCTGACTTGGAAGATATTGTTTGTTTCTCAAGATGGGTGTGGCACCGAGGGAATGAAGACTTTGGAAAGGAAGTAGTTAGCCATACATGCGTCACACCCTACATGTTAATTAGTGGAGACTTATACAAGCTAGGCATGATGAGGTTTTTTGTGCTAGTGCGTGTGTTAGAACATGAACACATTACAATCATGGAGGAAGCACATGGTGGAATTGTAAGAGGACACTATGTAGGGAATGCAACCACATGTAAGATCCTTCTAGTAGGTTTTTGGTGGGAAATGGTTTACAAGGATTGTATTGAGTATTGCAAGGCCTGTGACCACTACCAACGCCTTGGTAAACTAGGGAAAAGAGATGAAATTCCATTAAGACCAATTGCCAGTGCAAAACCATTCGAGAAGTGGGAAATTGACTTCGTAGGCCCTATTTCCCTAGCCACGTGAAGGACAAGTTCACACTATATCATTACATGCACAGATTATCTTACAAGGTGGGAAGAAAAGTGTGCCTATAAGGGATTTCACAAGTGATAACAATAGCTAGGTTCTTGTGGGAAAACATAATCAACAAATATGGATGTTCGTTGAGTTTAACAAGTGATAGGGGTACTCATTTCTTGAATGAGAAATAGTTAGGATTTTGTTGGTGGAATTCATGGTAGCCCACCACAAGACTACCCTTATCACCCACAAGCTAATGGGACTACTGAGGCATTTAACAAAATTTTGAATCACATGTTAACCAAGATTTGTGATGTGGGAAGAAAGGATTGGGATGATAAAGTTTCTGTTGTGTTATGGTCATACTAGACTACTTATAAAAGATTGAACAAGGCCACACCTTTTCAATTGGTGTTTGGCATGGAAGTAGTGTTACCTATTGAATTCATGTTACCATCATCTATGTATATAACGCACAAGAGGATTAGATGATGAAAAGTGCTTGAGGAGAGGATTGATAAGTTAATGCAAGTTAGATGAGAGGAGAGGTGGGCTATTTCTCACTGGAGTCAAAAATAGAAAAAGTCAGCAGAAGGCATGACATGATAGACACATCAAGAACAAATAGTTTGAGGTTGGGTAGATGGTTCTATTGTATGATTCCAAGTTTTTGTGCCATCCTGGGAAATTCAAAGTCCATTGGATGGGCCCATACATTGTATCCTATATACTTGATTCAAGCGCTTTCCAATTACAAGCACTGGATGGAACATGGTTACCAAGCCATTTCAATGGGAGTAGGTTAAAGCCCTACTATAAATAAGTCTTCTTTGTGTTTGTAAATAAGGTAGTATTTCCAATTAGCCTAGGTTTTTCCTTAATGCATTTTCCTTTTTTTTGTTTCTTTTTTTTTTCCCTTTTTTTTGTTGTGCACATTTGTATGCTGGTAGCCACTTACAATTTCAAAAAATTTCTATGCGCAGAGGACCACATCTATTTTTGTGTGGGGTGAAGTGATGCAACAAGTATGAAAGAAGTTGGTATGGAAGATGTGTTTTTGATGGCCCAGGTCAAAGGATCAAAAATGTGTAGTTTGGAAGAGCATGCATGTAGAAAAGGTGAACATGAGGATTTTGGTGTCAGAAAAGGCTTTACAAAACCATGTACAAGGGTGAGAAGCGCAAGAACAACATGAGGTAGGTGATGTCAAAATTAGGATAAGGATAGAAGAAGTGCTTTTGGCGCTAAAAGCACATGCATAAGGATCTTTGGTTAGTAAGGGTTTTTACATGCTAGAAGGTTGTAGAAGTTTTCACATGAGGATTGGGTGTGGGGGTAAAAGTGTTAAAGGTTAGCATTAGGAAAAATCCACCTTTATTGCAAAAGTATGTTGGTAGGTGGCATGGCATTTATTAGAAAAAAAAAAAGCTATAAGTAGAAGGTCGAGGTGCATTATTGTTTACCTTGTATTTGTGTTATCGAAGAGCTCTCACGAACTAGGGCATCCTTGAAGAAAAGTTTGTGTGAAAAAGGGTTGTGAAGATTTTATGCATAGCTAGTTTGATCAATGAACCGAGTGGAAAAAGAGTACATGGGCATGAGTGGAGAAGGTCATGTAAGAGGATCCCATGGGTGATTATGTGCCATCTTGTGGAAAAAGGGTTTTCCAAGTTAGGTTTCCGCAAGCTAGGGCACATGATTGAGGGGATTTTCACAAAGGAGTGGAGCCGCAAAGTTGAGAAGAGCCAAGATCAAGAGAAAGGAAGAAATTTTAGTGACCTAATGGAGAAATGACACCAAGGAAAGTAGCAAATGTTTCACCAAAGAAGGGAAAGGGAAAGGGGAAACAAGTCATTTCCACCAGTTTCAATGAAGAATGGTACGCAGAGATGTAATATCCAGATGATGTATTGCTTGGAAAATAATGGGTGTCTCATGTTAGAAAGATGGTCATGAGTGACTACAACCATCGAACGAGCACCACAGAGAATGAGATGGCATTGGAACTGGTTCACCCTATAGACAAGAGGACACTAGATGGAATGCCTATCTATGATGATGAGGTAAAGGTGAAAATGGAGAAGGTGGGTTATTGCAACTCTATGAGTTTCCCTATTTCGGAAAACCTGAGTGACTATACCAGTGGTTAATGTCACACATACATGAAGACCACTTCTACTTCATAGGATGAAGGATGTGAATAACTCCCCAACTGATTTCTAAGTTTATTGGTCTTATCTCATGAAGGAGAATCATTCGATGATGACTTGGATGATAAGGAGGCCATTAAGAAGACTATTGAAGCTTATGACTACAAGAAGGGGTCATGCTACTTTGACATTTCTGTGATTTCGACCCTGTAATGAGGATGGCCATGCATGCTTGGTCACAAAGTTGAATGGGCAGGAGAGATGGACACAGATCAACAAGGCTTGGTTGAATTTTTTCGTAAGATCTCTAGAGGGGACCATCTATAACCTCTTGGATTTTCATAGTAGAAGAAATCATCAATGTCCATGCATGATGGAGAAAAGATCATGTTTGGTAATGTCCTCCTTACCATTATCTTTTTAGAGATTAGAGTGCCCGATGGGCTAGATAAATTTTTTGGGAATACCCAGATGAGAACCCTTCCCCCACCAAAATATTTGAGAAATACACTTGTGACACCATGATGCCCCCACAAGGCGTGCCTAGAAAAATGTATAAATGGATGCGTGACACATTCGATTAAATGGAGAATACCCAAGTAGTTACCTATTTTACTACAAGGTGAGGCTGAATTCATCATATACCAACATTTTTGTATTGGCAGGTTTACTCTGGCAGATGGCGCCAAGGGTCCCTAGTGTAAATTTTGTCATTCTCCTTCACAACACAATACTTCAAGATGGGGTCAATCGATTCAAAGAGGAAAAGAAGCTAAGGTTTGACCTCAGCATGGTAGACCAAGATTACCATGAGCTACACAAAACATTGATATATCCAAAGAAGTGCACCTATGTGGAGAAGTATGTCTCCCATGACGTACATATGTTGAAGCCAAGTGACATTTCCTATTGTTGGGAGGACCGCAACAAGGGTATACCTGTGTATAAGGCCTAAGTATGAGAAATTCACTTACATTGAAAATGATGTCTCTATCCTAGAAGACCCCACCATAAGGAAGAAGGCCACACCAAGGAAAAGGAGAGAGAGGAGGCCCTTGAGAAAAAAAGGCACCAAGTACACATACAAAGTGCAATTTTGTAGGCACACAGAGTCAAGAGTGCAAAAACCAAGCACCTATGCATGGAGGAAGAAGTCCCCACATAAGAGAAAGAGAAGACACCTGAGGAAGAGGTGCTAGAGCAAGAGAAGTCCCCCTGTGAAAGAAGAATCACCATGAAAGAAAGGAGTCACCTAGGGAAGAAGAAAAAGAAAAGTCTCCTATATTGGAATCACAATTAGGAAGAAGAAGCAAAGAGTAACAGAAAAGGTGGACTCAAAAGAAACAGAGAGCATGGAGGCCAAAAGGTGATGAGGATGATGAAGAGCATGGTGAGGCTCAGAACCATCCTGTGTATGATGTACATGAGTTAGAGGAAGAGGGAAATGAAGAGAAGGATGAGGATGAAGGAGGTGCTCATAAAAGGGGGAAGTGAAGAAGTAAACATGAAGGATCAAAAGACTCCAAGCCTAACTAAGGAGCAGATAGAGGATGTCATGAGAGGGAGGTAGCAGGCATTATAAAGGACTTGGTGGATCAAGAGGTGGAGCACAATGTCGAAGAAGTACTAAAGGAGATGGAGGAAAGAGAAAGTGTGGGAAAGGAGTATGGAAGCAAGCATGGGTGGAGACCCCAACTTAGCAGTAAGCTTCCCAAAAAGTAGCATGCATAGGTGGAAAGGGGGCAAGTAGTGGCACAAGAACAAGAAATGACTTACATTAATGATCCAAATAAGGTATTACGTGTGCATGTTTCAAAGTACCATGCCTTCAAACCAACTCCTTACATGGTCTTCTTTCGATGAAGAGGGTGTGTACCCACGCACAAGGAAAATGATATCTTGGGATTTTGAGTCCCATGTTGATGAACCCAAATTTGAGGTCAATCGAGAGATGCATTGATGAAGATACTAGATGCCAAGGGAGTAAACCCTCTGGTGAATCCCAACAACTATCTAATGAGCAAGTTTGCAATGCACTCAACAAAGTATTGGTAGAAGTTGAGGTGAGGCTCTTTAGAGAAATGACAGAATAAGGGTCTTGGAGGAAGAGCTTGAGAAGAAAAATGAAGAGATCAATGAAAGAGACAAGGAGATAAAATAAAAGAATGAATTGATCAATGCATAATTAAGGCGTGAAGTTAAGGGATGAAAAGGAAAAGTGTGTGAGATCCATAAGAAGATAGAGATTATTTCAGATGCCATAATCTTGAAGCACCCAAGACCTAGCCCTCCTGAGAAAAAATATGAGTCAACCATGCAATGCTTGGAAGACTTGACCCGCATCCTCACCATGGAAAGGTGCCACTCACATTGAGATTCGATGGAAGAGGTGATGGCATGCTGAAGGAGGAAGAAAAACTGAAGATTGGGGAGACATGGTTACTTAGTATTCAAGCTCCTTTCCATTGTAAAGACCATCATGCAAATGGTCAAGGTTGTATATGATAATTGCACTGACAGAGATAGGGTAACAAGCATATTGGTTGCTACGCATGAGGTGGATCTGAAGGAATTTCAAGAAAAGAACAAAGGAAATAGGGCAGAGCATGATAAGATCCTAGCCGAGGTTGAGAAAAAGTTGGAAGCAATCAAAACCTTGTGGGTTTGATTAAGAATCATCTCAAGGAGCTATATCCCCAGGTCACTCACAAAATGGACATGCTGGATGATCTTAGCAAGCAACTAGAAGGCATTGTAGATACACTGAATGCTAAGAGAAATGAATTAAGTTTTGATGAAGTGAGTGCTCTAGTAGGTGACCTACTTCAACAGGCATAGGGTGAGGTAGATGCCTGGGAAAAGATTGAGGCAACCGTGAAGAAGGAATTCCCACTCCTCCTACAACAGTAGCAGATTCTTCTATTCTTTCATTCTTTATTCAGATTGTCCTAGTTCCACTATTCTTTATTCTTTTGAAGAAGCAGGATGTTTCCGAGGATGGAGAACATGTGTAGTGTGGGGTGATGTTGGACCCTAAATATTGGCTAAGTACCAAGAGGAGGTGCACGTAGGACCAATGAGAAGAAGGGCACTCAGGGGAAAGCACATAAGACAAAGGGGTTTAAGAAGGGTTTAAGTGAAACCAAGGGCACGCATGTGGGAGGAAGAACATGGGTTTAAAGGACTTAGCCATATTTGGCATTCTAGAGGCACTTGAGGAAAAGTGTGAGGACCCGACTAGGCATGATGAGTGGATAAGGTGCCAGCCTGGAACCTTGGAGGTCAAGAAAAGGATATTCCCACGTAGGGAATATTCCCTAAGACATCATTACAGAGAGTGGAGGGTTTGCAAAGGGATAAGCATTCACCTATGGAGGACCACATCGACACTTGGCATGTGATCTACACTTAGAGAAGGCATGGTGGTGGGTGTTGATCTTATATAAAGAAATGCTGAAGTAAGGCAAAGACATGGATATGGGGAGATAGATAGAGAGAGAGAGAGAGAGAAAGAGATAAATATGACACTGTAGAAGAAATACATAGAGTAACGAAGTGTTACAGTAATGCTAGGGTTTAGAGCACTTAGTGCTAGAGGGTTGTAAGGGATGCCATAAGCATATGTATGGGTACTGGGATCTGTAACAAGGGATAAAATGGGAAAAGTATAGTTAGGATCTCATATCAAGAAGGTTTACAGGAGACAAGTCTCTGTCATTTAATATATATGGTCTGAGATGACCCTTTTGATTGTAATGTGGCTACCAGAACTCTTTTAAATCAATATATATGTGGGTTCATTCTATATAACTTGTTTATGGGTGTAAAACCTCATGTTATATGACTTATCATGGCTCAGATCTAGTTTATTATACTTCTTACAATGTTATTTAGCTTTATGATGCATTAATGTGTAGATCTATTAGTTGCATCTTCTACCTTTTTAAGTAAGTGAATGTACTTCTATCTTCTACAAATAATCCTCCATTAATGGTAGAACCTTCTCACAAAGCTCACATAAAGCTCTCAACACCCGTTGGGTGATAGGCTAATGCGTTTGGGGTTAGAAAAAGTATTAAGGGTAAATAAATGATACAATGGGTAAATATTTACTTCCATGACATTTCTTGCATTGGTTTTCATTGTTTTCCATTGTTTGCGGGATTTTCCCTTTATCTTGTATACACGTCTCGTATGTTTTTTTCCTATTCGGCCTTAATTATCTTGAGACATCGTGAGTGATGTCCCATGTTTCAAAACCCACTTTTCACGTGCTACATTGTCTTCTTGTGTATTATCTTCCTACGCCTTAGCTTACACATGGTCTTCTTGTATGTTAGCTTACATTTTACGTGTGTATTTGTATTTCTTGAACTAATACTTTTTCCTTGCCACTTTGTTTTCATGTGCCTTGGTTTTTACTAAGCGCACTCCCTCCCCCCTATAGGGCATAATTTCAGCATGACGGTCGGTTCTCCTTTGGGCCACATTCTCCTTAGTGATGTCATATGCACCCCAAATGAGGGGGAATCATTTGGGTGAATCAGTCACCCCATACAGTAGTCTATAGTTACGTCAAGATCGTACAACACAGCCATCGTTTCGAGATGGGGCTTAGAATCTGACTTGGGTCCTCAGCACAACATAAACACTAGCGCCCTGACACTGGATAGTAGCGCCTGGATGCCCATGACCCTTCCTTGATGCCTGTGACTAGGGGAAGTTACACAACATCTTTCAGTGTAGAAAATTCTATAGAACTTCACACTGCAGATTTTATAGGGCATACAATCCTTAACACTTAGCATACATACACCATACAACATTATATACTTTTTCATTGATCGAAATTGGCTGAGCTGGATCAGATTTTTACATGCCATCAATAGTGGTGTTCTACATTTCAGGAATAATTTAAAGGTTGGAGGATGACACCAAACTTTTCTCCCTACACTTCTAGTTCTTGGCATGAGATCACCCAAAAACTTGCATTCCACGCAACTGGCATGAGATCACCCAAAAAATCATTCTTCTACATCATCTTCAGGATCCTTTCTACACTCTTTTCTCATCATGGATCAGGTGCACATGTTCCTTTTTCACATTTTTACATAATTTTTACTCATATACATGTGTATTTGACTACTTGATCATTCTTCTCTTTTGCATGTTTGTCCTTATGGAAATCAGTAGTCAACATCATCATACATCAATAACAAATCAATCACAATAACACATTGACAATAATCGACATCAAAAATAGGTACAATGAAAACATCTACACATGTGTTTCTGCCCTAAGGTCGTCATCATCATCACTTTTTGCACTTTCTCCTCTCTAGTTTCCACACTCCACATTTTTATCACTCCACACTTTTCCTTGTCTCTCGGCATGCTTTCGCCATCAATCTACATGGTTATCAGTACGCATATCTTATCTACTTTATGTTATCGAGCATTCACTCAACAACATAAAGTGGGGGAAAATGTAAACACAAAATCATGCACTTTGGGTAATTATCTAGTCCTGATCACATACTATTGTTCATGTGATTCCTAAGTAAGTAAAGTGCTAACTAAGCCATGTCTTTGGCCATATTTTCTTTCTTTATGTTTCGCTTTTAGTCTTACACTCTTTCTAGCTTAGTATTTCTTCTCACACCTTGACATTTATCATCTTGGACACCAAAGACCTAGCCAGACACCAAAGCACTGTGTGCCCTCATCCCCTCTGGGTGCCCCTGATCTCTTTGTACTTTGTTCACATCTTTTGGGTCCTTTATAACCATTGGAGCATCTTATCTTTTTAGTAGTTAGCCTTTTCGAGGTTAATTATGAAATTCAAGAAAGGGAATCATATAAATATATATATATATATATATATATATATATATATATTTATGTGATCACAATAAAGGACCAAAGACTAAGCATTAGCTATCACCACCTAAGGTTACATCCAAAGGCTATTCAAGAGCATTCAAGCATCCATTCTAGCATCCATTCAAGGGAAAGGGACTACATTATTCTACATACAATTCATAGGAGGGGAAGTTCATTCTATTTCATGCACACATCTACTTACATATTCTACATCTAGATATTGTTTGTTATCAAGTGTGATATGCAAAAGAGCCACCTAGGGAACAATTCCACACACACACACCTAGAACTACATTGGGTCTGAAATGTAGTGAATCGCTCATTGTAAGTTTACTCATTTGACACCTATTGGGACAGTTCAACCCCTCATTTTCATTCTTTTCTTTTTAGGATTTGATGCACTCTTGAGGGTTTTGTAAGTCAATCTTTTATCAGTAGGTTATCAACGATCATTTTCGCAACCTAATAGCGATAAAAGGCGAAGGACGATGAACACCTTGTAACTAGTTGAATATGGTTTTGAGATTTTTGACATGTACCACAAGTGCCCAATACAGTTTATAGCACCCGCAGTACCCCTGACCCATTCAAAGTGCCTCATTCTAGGTAGATTGTCAACTTGCACATTTATTTGAGGCTTTGTGTGACACTTCTCCCTCTTTGTTCATCATATCAGCACTTCAGACAATCTAGATTTTTTTTTTGCAAACCAACTAATTCTTCCCATCCCTTATTTTCAATTAGGGTTTCATATTCTCTAGCTTAATTTTCTTGGGTTTATTCTATATTTATTTGTATATTCATTTGCCGCTACATTGCAATCATATTAGGCATCTATAAATTCTATATTTTCTTAATCATGAACAAAGTGAGTGAATGATTGATTTGATAGTAGATTGGTGATCAATTGGAAATTGTAACAGTATGTGAGATTGAATGATAATCCAACACAAGAATGATGTAATTCTCAAAGCTTCCAAAATATCATAATTGAATAAGAATGAGTGATGATTCATAGATGAAGGAATGGAATTCTAATATAGGATTTGTATAATTAGCTTATCTAATCTAAAAAAATAGATAAGGTAATAAAAGTTGGTTTTGAAGGGACCCAAAACCCATTACACAAAACGAAGCAGAGGGAAAAAATCCAACAAAGAGAAACCAAAATCACGAAGTCAAAAAGGCTTGACCAATAGTGCTTCACACAAAAAGCAGTATGCAGACCCTAACCGGTCTAAGTATTTACTACAATTTTTTAATTAAAAAAACAAATACTTAGAACTCCAAGGTCACAACCAACAAACACAAAGAAAAGGACCAAAAATAATAGTGCTTCAAAAGGTCAACAATCAGTCCATATTACTGGGATATTTTCTTCTAGTTCTCGTGTTAGGGCCCGCTTCCCTATTCCTTTGCACTTGATGATGACTCTAGTAGGGATTTTATCAAGTGTTATTTTCCTCCATCTCCCTGATGTCTTCATCATCTAAACTACTCATCTCAAGCCTCATCTTACCCTCATCCTGCTCAACACCAAATTTAGCAATCTGATCTTGAAGAATTGAAATCCTTTGTTCCTGCATAATTAAATCAGCATTCAACCCCCAATTCTCCTGTTTTGAATTTCAATTTTCCTGTGACAGTCTTTAACTTCTTGCACAAGATTTTTATTAACCACCAAAATGGTATCTCGCATTAGCTTCCACTCTAAGGATATGGGATTTCTAGACAACAATATCTCTAGTTCTCTCCCTACTTCCAAGACTCTCATCCATGCCATTATCTCCCTTTTTCATGTTACATGAATGTCGGAAATGCCAACAAAGCCATCTTGTTGCCCCCTTTTTCTCCTTTTCATGTGAGCCACCAGGGTTTCATTATCAGAGCCATCACTTTTTCCTAAGGATAGGGAGGGATAAGGATTTTTCCTTTCTTAAACAACAACAAAATTAATCCATGATGGAGAGGAGTGTCCATCTTATCATTTTGGTATTCATCTATAGAGGTGGTTAGTGACCTAAGGGAAAAAACGGGAAGCTCATCTCCTGATTTCTTCACAGAAAATTCAAAATGAGCAGGTGGTAAGAGAAAATCTTCTTGAATTTACCTTCGAGTGTGAGTTACTTCATAACCACAAGACACACATCCACCCACCATTCCAGAAAAAAAGTTCTAGCTATTCCATCATCATACATAAGGATATTTTCCCCATGACTAAAAAAAAAAAGTTGAAATTTCATGCTTTCTTCTAGATTTTTCCTTAAAAATTTAAGGCCATCGATGGACATACCAGTAGCTTTGAAAATGGTCACCTCGTTGACAATGATTTCCATTCCCATCATATTGATGTGTCCATCCTCCCGGGATTTCCCAAATTCATTAGCTAGCTATGGATCATGGCCCTGTAATTTTTTTTTATGAAGATAGACAGGCCACCCTTACGAAGGAGCCTCCACAAGGTGGCATCCCTTTTCAAATGCAAATATGTAGTGGGTTCGGATGAACTCTCTCAACCCCTATATCATGCATTCCAAAAAAACTAGGCTTGAAATCGAGCCAAATGAGGAAGAGGGCCCAAAAACGAGAATTAATTTGTCTAATCTAAAGTTAACTAAAGCAAGATTAGATTGTTTAATTGTATTTCCAATCTATTTGAGGAAATAAACTCTTATTTGAGTTTGTATGATTGATTTATTTTTGAGCTTGACAAAGGTGGAAAAGCTTTTGTTTATTTAGCATTAAATATTAATTGCATGTCTTTTTTTTATTCACCCAAAAAAGTGATGTGAGTTTTAGCTTTTGCATTTATTTTCTTTATTTTTAGAATGTCGGGCTTTTGAGGGGATATGTTTAGTTAAGTCAAATGCACAATTTGATTTAATCCAATTTTTTCCTCTTACATGTATATTTAATTGATTTAGCTTTTAATCAATTCATTTTTCTCTAGTTAACTAGAGATGTTGACTAGTAAATTAATATCAATTAATTCAATAAGGGGATGAGGTGTAAATGGATAATGTAGGATTATTTAATGATTTTGATATTAAATTAGCTAATAAAATTAACTAATGGGATAGGGAATGATTAATAAAAGTGAAATTATTAATTAATTAATTAATCACATGAACAGGATATGAATGTAATAGGGTCCATAGTGTGAACAAGAATGATACCATGTGTGAGAGACATGAATGATTAGGAGAGTTACGGGAATGATACGAATTAATTTGGGACAATGTCCTAGAATGTTGTTAAAGATTGTAAAATAGAAGAATATATCGAAAGTGGTCGAAAATTATTGATAATGGTTGTAATGCACTATGAGTAATTACAAGATGATTTCGGAGGTTTAAAATGTATAGTGCGATATTTTAGGGTGTCTACATTTTCCCCTCTTTAAAGTGTTATTGTGAAGTAATAATGCTTTAAAGATAGTAGATACATATGGATCGGTGAAAAATAATGAGGAATTACGGTGGATTGCCTAATTTGTCCCGATGAAGCATTTAGATTCCCTAACGAGTTAGATTGGTACCAAGGAGTGCCCCCTCAAGCGGATGGGTGACTTAACAAAGCGGTGGACAACTACATAAGAGAGAAGGAGAATACTTATGATTCAAGAGTGATTAGAAAGGATATGTTGTTGAGTGAATGATCGAGACAAAAAGGGCTTGGAAAAGGAGAGACAAAGGGTAAAAGGTCAAAAATAGGATTTAAAACCTGAATAGAGGGTTGGTTTAGGAGCAAAAATCATTGGTCATTTTTTCTACTATATTTTTGATGATGGTAGATGATACGTGATAGACATATGATGATATTTGTGATTAATGAATTTTTTTATATAATTTTTATTTATTTATATCACTCATATGTAATTATCCTCGATGAATGTTTATTGATTTCCATTTTCTTATGTTGAATCAATGATATGATAGATTGATTGTGTTTATAGTTGAGCTTCCATTCAGATTTTATATTTTGAGAGCAACCTATTTTGTTGTTACAATAGAGTTAGCACTATGATTATTGAAAAACCATGATGAGAAACCCATATGTACATAAAAACACAGATAAAAAAGTAAAATAAACCCAATATATGCCATGGCTATGAATAAACCATTATGCTTCCAAAATACTTGTAATTGGTCAAAAACATAAGACTAAATGTAAAACAAACCCAATATACACAATAAGAGTATACACCATGGCTATGAATAAACCAAGATGATAACAAAATACTTGTAATTGGTCAATAATAACCATACAAAAAAATTAAATAAAGACATTTAACTATGCCCCTAATGTGTTCCACAGTGAAGATTAAGCAAATTTGAATGCCCCCAAAAAAAAAAGATACATGCAAGGGACCTGGATCAGATCGAATAGTGGTGTCAAGTGACACTCTTGTTGGATCCAATTAAAGATTAATATGATATTTAATGGGTCAGTTTTCCAAGAAAGAATACATGTGAGGAATACCATGAAAGATGAGATTACCCCAAGTGATAATAAACAAGAGGCTAAGATGATCATTTGATTTGTAGGATAGTTGGAACGATCACTAGGATAGGAGTTGAAAGTTTGATATTATCAAGTTGTATTGATAGCTATTGAGATTTTTATAGTTTTTAAATGTTTTTGGATTTTGAATTTTTGATTGTTTAAATTTTTGATTGTTTTGATTTTGAAAATTTTTAGATGTTTTTTTAATTTTGAATGTTTTGATTTTTTTTTTTAATTTTAACTTGGTAAATGGTGCATTGTCTTAACCTATGTTAAAAATTGTAAATATTTCATTCCATTGGTATAATGTAGATGATATAGTGATAGGATGTCTAACTCCGCCTTGACTCCACACAACTAGTAAGATGTGAGGGCTCAACATCGAGATCCAAGAAGGACGCAAGACAAATGAGATAGTGATGTGAAAATGAATATGATGGATGTAAAGACATGAGGTTAACAATGGTCCATTTGGGAAAATGTGACTCATATCCAATCAAGATTATCTGATTGATTCCAAGATGATTTCACTTTATAGGTTTTGACTAGATTTAGACCCACAGTGGCCTATTGTTTCAATATACGATGTAAGGATCGTTCTCTCTTAATATGAAAAAATAAATTAATTCTTTATATTTTGTATGATTAATCACTTTTGATTTAGTTTTCTAAAGGCTTTATGTTGTTTGGTTTATTTTTTTGAAATGACCCCCTACATTTTCCCCATACCACCAAGTAAGAGGTAAGGGTTCAACACCGAAGACAAGATGTAGGCGAGTAAGGGTACCTTTCTCTTTTCCCAGTCTCACACTACCAATAAGAAGCGTGGGCTTAGCACCAAAGATTGTGAAGAATGAAATTTGTAATGATTTTTATTTTTGGTTTATATTTTTAATTGATATTTTTCTTGTTCATGTGTTCTTATTTTGAAAAGATAGTTTTCCCCAAATCTCAGCCCCATGCGAATAGTAGGATGTAAGGGCTCATCACCTTAGACTGAGATGGGTGGAAAAAATATCTAGGTAAATGGAAGAATCCATAAGAGGGATGAAATACACAATATCCAATAGGAACAAGATTAACCTTATTCTATAGGTGAAGGGTGTGAAGATAGAATAATGAAATGATAGATATATCTACCAATGGATGAAACAATTAAAATTATTTGTACAATCGGCATCCCCGAGTGTGGAGGGTACTTATGAACAAGAATCTTTCTATCTTTTTTCTCTTTTTTTGCTTTTTGATTTTTTTGATTTTTCACGGGTTAGGGTTTTCAATGGACTTGTCATTATGGAAGAGGTCCATGTTTATGAAATTTGAATGGTCCTAATTTACGGGACTTGGACGGACGAGGTCCAACTCCATGGAGTAAATAGAAGGATTTTCAATGAAACTATGATTTTATTGGTCTTGATTTATAAGACTTGGGTGGACGAGGTCCAATTCAATGGCGTAGATAGAAGGATTTTCAATGAGTAAGTTTGTATCCACTAGTTCATCAAAAAGGGCATGTTTGGATAAAGGTAATGTATAGTTTACATTTTTTATTTCATATTCTCCAATAAATTTTTCAATCACATCCAACATAGGTGGATTAGAAGATACTAATAGAGTAAAGGATATAACAGTTGAGATTTGAAAATAATATCAACATCAATGCGGTCCTCATCCTTGAATGGAATAATGCGGGAGTGACAAATTGATCTATAGATTATCCTTCAAGGCATCTTAATGATTTAAATGAGAAAATATCCAATGCTTTGTCATCTATAGCCACTCTTTTTATTTTATGATTTGGGATGAATGTTTCAATGCATAAGGATTTGATGTTTATAATCTTAGTTTTTAAATATCGCGATGATTAAATAATAAGATTGGATTATTTGATGGTAAAATATTCACGATTAAATCTCGAAATGGTTGTGTAAGGATAACTCCTAGGAGTATGCACATCATGGAGTGCACATGTAAGGATGTTTTGAAATGTAGGTATCATTTTAGTCATATCCAAGAGATATAGTTGCATAGATGTCTTCTTTTAATGTTTTTAATGTCATGAGAAATAGACGAAGAATTTTCATTGGATGGTTATTGTGAAATAGCCATAGACATAGGATTGGACATTTGAGGTATCATGGATGGTGTCTAAACCTATTTTTGTAGTGTTGTTATAGCAAGGCTAGGGGTATTGGTTTTGATATTAGTTATGGAGTTAAATGTATGATCTATCAACAACAAGATAAAATCAAGCTTAACATGGTTTGGTTGTTGACCTTTATCTTTAGATTTGTCATTGGTACCATGATTTGATAAGGAGTCTTGAATCACTTCCAATTATTCATTTGGTGTGGTTGGATTAGATTTCAATGTCTCCATTGTCAAGTAAATATTGGATATAACAACGAAGATTTGAATAATGATACGTATAATGGCCTTTGGTGTGGTGTGTAGACATAAAATCATGCACTTTAGACATTATTTAGTCTTGGTCTCATACTACTATTTAGAAGGTTTTTCAATGAAGAAAGTACTAACTAACCTCTATCTTTTGCCATCTTACTTTATTTTATTTCGTCATTCCCAACCTCTTGCACCTACATGCCCAGTCAATTTTTGTCATTTCACATTATTTTAGCTTTGACTGGGTGCCCATGGGCACCTTGGTCCCACCAAGGGCACCCCGATCCTTTTTAACTTTCCCGCCACCTTTTGGGCACTTTCTAGCTGTTTTAACTTCTTATCTTTTTGGTGGTTGGCCATTTTAGGGTTAATTACGAAATTAGATCAAGAGAACCCTATAAATATAAAGTTATGAGACCATAATGAGGGACCAAGAACTAGTCACTACTATCATCCACCTAGGGTTGCATTCATCTAAGGCATTTGGAGATCATTTGCATACACTTATCTCCATCACAAAGGACAAGGTTGGTTCATCTATATCACACAAGCATATGAGGGGATTTTATTCTATTCCATCTACCATTCTACTACATTTTTACATCTAGTTATTATTTGTTACTTCAAAAAGTGTGATGGCATAAGAGAACATAGGGCACATGATGCACACACACACTAGAACTACATTTGGGTCTAAAATGTAGTGCAACGCTTAGTTTGTAAGCCCACTGTTTTAATAATTGAGGCCAATCTGGCACATTCATTTGCATTCTTCTTTTTTAAGGGTTTCGATACTTCTTATGGTCATTTCATAGGTCTTCTATTCATCTTGTATTTTTAGTGACACCTCAAGACAAAGGCAAACCTGAACCTAATGCAACAAACAACGAAGGTTCCAGATCACTTATAGGACATGTGAAACTCAGATTACGGACCTTTACACAAACCAAGGTGCCCATTCTATAGACTAGAGCACCCGTAGGCACCCCAGTCCCTCTCTAGGTGCTCCAGTCTAGCTAGATAGCTTGGATCCATCCTTTTCGGGGCCTCTGCACAATTGTTCCTTCTTATTATTTCTCCAATCACTTCTGCGACATAGTCCCGCAAGTTCATCAAATTATTTGAGTCACTTCCTCACTCTTCTTGCATATTAGGGTTTTTATTTACATTAGCTTAGTTGTTTGGGTCATTTTCCATAGTCATTTACTATATTTACATGTTCTAGATTAGATTAACTATTATTATTCCACATTTTAGTTAATTTTAGTTAATCATTTTGGTGAACCCAACTCAATCATTCACGCTTATAGGTTCTTCATTCATACCTTATCATTCTAGGGTTTATTCTCCTTTCGCCATGGCTCACTCTCATACTGATTTCTTGAAGAACATATTAAGGCCATTAATGATCATATTGTTGAGCACCCTCAAGATCTAGACTTACTTTTACATGTGGCTCATGAGGAAGCTACTAATTTGGCGGAACTTAATGCTTTTGTGGCTATACCAACCTCTATTTCCGCTCAACCACTCGCTTCCACTCTTCCACCTATCTCTATTATTCTCATTTCTATTAATACTCCTACCAATAATTTTATGCCACCCTTAGTTTCTCATATATGGCAGGTTTCATCTATTGGAAATCAAGACTTAACTTCTCTTTATCATGACCTTCAAGC
The DNA here is from genome assembly GCA_018340775.1 of Taxus wallichiana var. yunnanensis. Taxonomy (NCBI): domain Eukaryota; kingdom Viridiplantae; phylum Streptophyta; class Pinopsida; order Cupressales; family Taxaceae; genus Taxus; species Taxus wallichiana. The sequence goes on from JADAXU010000136.1 coordinate 755,037, forward strand.
TCAAATCCGTAAGTTGCAATAGGACACTTCACATGCATCACCATATTTAGATTCTACCTTATTGTTGCATACTCCATTCACACCTGCCATCTCTACTTATCTACTTCCTCCTAGCTTTTTCACCCCTAAGCTTCCCATTTTCAATGGGCATGGTGACCCACAAGAGCATCTTAGAGCATTTCATGTTATTGTCTATATTTTTTTGATGATCATATTCTCTTAGCTGAAATGTTTCCTTGGAGTCTCCATGGCTATACGATGTGTTGGTTTTACAACCTACATGTTCACTCTGTAACTTCCTTCATAAATTTATCGGATTTCTTTCTTACACATTTATCCATCAATATCGGCTCTAAGATCTCTTACGCTCAATTAGCGCAACATAAACAGGATCCAATGAACAATTCTCTAACTACGTTTAAGGTATAAGAACAATTTAGCTAAGATGAAAAATGTGCTTGCATAATTTGAGCTTCAAGACTTTTCATTCAGAGTCTCTTACCGCCTCTCCAAGAGAGTGTTCTATTTGAGACCTCTCCTTCATTTGATTAGCTTTTTGTCATACTCTTAAGCTTCGTGAGACCAAACTCCTATCCATAGGCAAGCTTAAGTATTAGGAACAAGCTTCGCCCTCCACTCATTTTCAAAACAAGACGTCATTCAAACCCTCTACAACTAAACCAACCGACACTAAAATTATTGTCAATGTAGTCACTCCTACTAAGGAGGTTCATCACAGCAACCTCGGCGCACGTTTAGCAACTTTCCAATGGCTCCACATCTTATATTGAAACAACTTCTCGAGAGCAATCTTATTACCCTCCCTCCACCACTCAAGTTAGACCCATCATGACCAAAAGGTAGGAACTACAATGAGAAATTCCGTTGTGATTATCATCGATGTGTGGGACATTCTAAAAATATATGTTTCAAACTCCATATAATCATCCAAGATCTAATTGATGACAAAAAACTAGAGTTTCCATAATCTACTAACCCTGCACTAACCAATGACAAGGGTAAACTCAAGCTTTTTAACAATGAATCTCAACAACGTGACAAGAATACATTTGACTCTTCTTCCAATCATACATATCACACAAGTACCTCCTCCTACATTAGGATCTCTTTATTTAATAGTTGCAAACATTGACGCTTCTCCACCAATCATTTCTTTCTCCGACGTCGATCATCATGAAAATTTTACATCTAATCATTTACATATCAATGCATCTATTGGCTTGACCTCCATTAACAACACTAAGGTTGACCCATCATGGCTCGTTAGTGCATGTTCTATTTCACTTCTTAAGGATATCGGTTATCCGCCATCACAAATTGAATACCCTTTCAAAAACCTTTTAGTGTTGTCAAACTACATGTTACGGTTGGTCCTCTTACTTTGCTTGTGCCTTTCCTCATTAGAAACACAATTAGGATGTGACATGATTCTCAGCCTCAATTGGATTCATCTCTCTCAATCTATTATTTCTATGAATCATTTTGCAACTCAAATTTATTTACAACCAACACATCATCTCTATTGACAAAGATCCTCCTGTTTATTTCATGGTCGTCATATCCTCGCACAGTAGCTAACACATCATCTACTTCTTCTCGCACATCACATTCTTTATTGCTCAAAGCATAGTCTACTCCTAGCTCACCTACTTGTGCATTGTCTACATGACCACATCATTCCACTAGTCCTACACATAGGTATAGGCCCATTCCTAGGATAGTTACTACATCTCGACATAGGTCACCACCTCGGTTTATTCCATGTGAATCTTCATCATCTTCACATTCAACATCACGTAGATCTCCATCACCGACACATTTTGTGATGCCACGACCTTCATCATACATTCATCCATCACATGCACATAGGCTTCATTCACTAGCATAGCATTTATCTACCATACCACCATTATTAGAGCATGGTCATACGCTTTTTGTCGTCACATGCATCGAATGAAGGACCTTCATCCTTCACTATCATTAGATAGTTAATTCATAAGTACACACTTTGGGGGACTTAATATAACACACTCCCCCACACACTCATATTAGCATTTATCATCTTTGTGTTCCCATACATCAATCTTCTCACATAGGCATACGCATCACGCATTATAGCATCGTCATTACCCAATGACACACTCTTGTGCTTCAGTTCACACTTGACTATTGAGGGATTACTACACATGAACCCCACACACTGCACTATAGGCATTACACATTATGTTTCATCACACATCTCACATCCTACATCATACATTCTACAACATTTTGATCATTGCATAGTTATACATCATACATCATACTAGTCTTTATTATACACTTCTATTATCTACAACACTCACATTACATCCTATGCATCTTACATAAAGCACACATTTAGGCTAACTACACATATTGCATTACATTCTACACATTACATCATTACGCACCATACACATCATGTGGTCATCTATTATCATCACACATGCTACATCATCTTTTACGTGTTGCACTCATTACCCTATAACGCAATTTAGTTCCTTGGTCTATAATCGACTGTCGAGGGTTTACAAATCAAATGGACCTTATCATATTTACACATTCATCATTCACCCTTTTATCATGTGACATTACTAGGTTAGTGACATATGTTATAGGCTAAATGGTCACCTACTCTATCATCTTGTTGTGGTATACTCTTTAGGCTACATCACCACTCCCTCTACTCATCTTGTAGTGATATACACTTTAGGCTACATCATCACTCTTTCGATCATCTTTTTATGATATGTGCTTCGGCTATAAGGTTAACACACACAAATTACTAGATCGTATTTCACCAATACATACATAATCATCACAGCGTGTTAGTCATAACACACTTTGACCATTTCCCGATGACGCGCTCTTGTTTATGGTTCATTCTTGACTGCTAAGGGGGAAAACCAAATGAACCTCATTCCATGCCCATTCAATCAAGGGCATGCGGCTCCTATCATTCCATTCCATCCATCCATAAATACTTTGTATTATGGTTATTTTTACTCTTGCTTTACTGTTTGTTCGTGGTCGCTTTATTACACATGGTATTTAGATTAATTGTATGGCATTTATCTATATCATCCACACATGTGCATTCACATCTTTTTCTAGATGTGATTGTAGATATAGGTCTCTTACATGCATCATGGATGCTCACCTTCTACCCTTCCTACACTAGTTGTTAAGGGCATCCACATTTGTCGCTCATAGGTGTTATTGTTTCATTTTATACTTAGCACTTTACATTCCTTGCTTATACATGCTTTTGACATACTAGTTATCTTTCTAACATGTTAATGGGTGCTTCATATGCAACATTTGTTATGCAGGGATATTTGCTTCCATACTTGTTTATTATATTGTCTTCTATTGTTTTTTTTTGTATGCGGGTATTGCTCGTGTTTGGTTTGCATACATGTTTTTTGTATGCGGCCATGATGACCTTGTGTGTCTTGCAACATCATGAGTGATGCCCCATGTTTACAAAACTCACTTTTGTAGCTTACTAGTCTACTTGTGTGTTTACATTATTGCTTTTATTGGTAGAATTTACACTATTTGCATAGATTACACCTTGTTTTATATATGTATGATTATATTAACACTTGTCTTTGGCTAGCCTTCTTGTTTTTGCATGCCTTGGTTCCTACCAAGTGCATTCCCTTCCCCTTGCAGGGTAGTGTTATAGAGTTTATGTGGTTGGTCCTCTTTTGGGGTCGTATTCTCCTATTAGCGACGTTGCATGTACCCCCAAAGAGGGGGCATCATTTGGGGTTTTACATACTACACATCACTTCTACACTCATTGAGTTCAGTGCACTTTCTACCCTTGGTATTGTGGGTTACATACAGTGAGTGGGTTCAGACTAGTCTACGAACCCCGTACATAGCAGATTTTACAAGACATGGTTGTCCTTAGCATTCTGGGAAGAAGTTAAAGGTTGGAGGATACAATGGAATTCCTCCCTATAATTCTTCGGCTAGTGGCGTTGGATTTCCCAAAAACCAGGATGTACAGATATCTCTTCACACATGTTCAGGGAAGTAGTTAAAGGTTAGAGGATACAAAGCAAAATTCCTCCCTATTTCTTCATCTTATGGCGTCGGATCACCAAAAAAACCCGGAAGTACAAGGATATCCTTCTACACTCTCTTTCTCGACATGGATTAGGTGCACATGTTCCATTTACACTTTTTCATTTTCATATTTTACATTCACATGATTTTTACATTTATATACATGTGTCTTTTACATTACATTTTTACACATACATACATATATATTTGACTACTTGATCATTTTCTCCTTAAAAGTCCGATTGTATGAGAAACTAGCAGTCAAATGGGGCAACGACAACAATAATAATGGCATCAACAACAACTTTTTGTGGCAGCACACACCATACTAACCATGCAGGTACGTTATACACATCAGTAGCTACACACACGTTTCTACCCTAGGTTCACTCTCATCACTTTTTTTTGCGCATTTTCATCTATAGTTTCCATGCTCCTTTGTCTTTTTGTCATTCCACACATTTTTATAGTCCTTCAGCATGTTTCTACATCACTCTACATGGATTATCAGTGTACGCATCTCTATCTACTTTATGTTACCAAGAGCTTTCCACTCACCAACATAAAGTGGGGAAAATGTAGACACAAAATCATGCACTTTAGACATTATTTATTCACAGTCTCATACTACTATTTAGAAGGTTTTGAGTGAAGAATGTACTACTTAATCCTCATCTTCTCGCCATCTTACTTTATTTTCTTTCTTCATTCTCGACTCTCGCACCCACATGCCCAGAATTTTTGTCATTTTACATTATTTTAGCTTTGACTGGGGCACCTAGGCTAGTACTGGGGCACCCATGGGTGTCTTGGTCCCACTAGGGGTGCCCTAATACTTTTAAACTTTTTGCCACCTTTTGGGCACTTTCTAGCCATGTTAGCTTCTTATATTGTTAGTGGTCATCCATTTCAAGGTTAATTACAAAATTAGATCAAGAGAACCCTATAAACATATAGTTATGAGACGATAATGAGGGACCAAGTCACTATTATCATCCACCTAGGTTACATTCATCTAAGGCATTTGGGGATCATTTCCATACATTTAGATCCATCACAAAGGACAAGGTTGGTTCATTTGCATCACACAAGCATATGAGGGGATTTTATTCTATTCCATCTAACATTATACTACATTTTTACATCTATTTATTGCTCATTACTTCACAAAGTGTGACTGGCATAAGAGCACCTATGGCACATGATGTACACACACACTGAACTACATTTGGGTCCGAAATGTCATGCAATGCTCGGTTGGTAAGCCTACTTTGTGACAACCGAGGTCATTCTCGAACCCATTCATTTTCATTCATATTTTTTTAGGGTTTTGATACTTCTTGTCATATTTTCATAGGTCTTCTATTCATCTTGGATTATTAATGACATTTGGTGCAGTCTGCAATGAACCTAGTGCCACAGACAAAGCGAAGGTTCCATATCACTTATAGGACTTGTGAAACTCATTTACAGAGCTTTTACACATACCAGAGTCCCATTCTACATACCAAAGTGCACATAGGTTCTCCAGTCCCTCTCCGATGCTCCAGTCCATCTAGATAGCTCAGGTCTATCCTTTTTGGTGCCTCTCGCATACTCGTTCATGCTTCTTGTTTCTCCAGTACTTATGTGACATAGTCTCGCAAGTTCATCAAATCAACCGAGACACTTCCTCCTCTTACATATTAGGGTTTTTATTTACATTAGATTAGTTTTTTGAGTCACTTTACATAGTTATTTATTGTATTTACATGTTGTTCTAGATTAAATTAACTATTATTATTCCACATTTTAGCTAATTTTAGTTAATCAAAGTTACATTCATAGTATTCATTTTCTTTATACCACGTGGGTTTTGGTTTCCTTTTTCTAAGAGTCTTGTAATTAGATAGGTGACCATGTTAGCTTCTACTAATTGATGGAATACACTAGAAATACTTTCTCCAAGAGGTGTGAATTATCTTTTTTAACTTCATGTGGAGTAATTTCCTTACCAAAGATTATGATTGGTTGTTTTTTTATTGACTTGGGAAGCCATATGAGAGATTTGTTTTGAAATCCTATGAAGTTTTTCTAATAAATCCTCATTTGATGTGTTGTGTGGGCTCACCATTGTACTAAAGGTAAGAACCAAAAGTAAAAAGGTGGTTTGTGATATTGATGAATCTAATTTGGAAAGATTTCTCTTATATGAATTCAAATTTAATTGATTTGTTTAAACTTAGATAAAGTGAATATCCAAAAGTATAAAACTTTGATTTGGTAGGATTGATTGATTTTATAGTCTGTTAGGACTTATTGGGATTTTTTTAACTTAGAATACAGTGAATATCCAAAATATAAGACTTTGATTGATAGGATTGATATGCTTAAATTTGGATAAAGTGAATATCTAAAAGATAATACTTTTGATTGATAGGAATTTATAGGCTTAAATTTGGAAAAAGTGAATTTCCAAAAGATAAGGATTTTGATTGATAGGATTTTATAGGCTTAAATTTTGACAAATTGAATGTTCAAAAGATAAATTTTTTGATTGGGATTTGATAGACTTAAATTTGGACAAACCGAATGTCTAAGAGATAAGACATTGATTGATAAGATAGACAGCTTGAATTTTCAAACAAATTGAATGTCCGAAAGATAAGGCTTTTGATTGATAGAGAGGATAGGATTAAATTTGAAAGATAATACTTTTTATCGATAGAATAGATAGGATATGTTTATGTTTGGACAAAGTGAATGTCCAAAAGATAAGGCTTTTGATTGATAGAATGGATAGACTTAAATTTGAACAAAGTGAATGCCTAAAAGATAAGGATTTTGATTGGTAGAGTGGATAGGATTGAATTTTAAAAAATTGAATGTATGAAAGATAAGAATTTTTTAATAGTATAATGAATAGAATATGCTTAACTAGACATCTCCCAAAAACATGACATTATAAAAATAAATCAAATCAATGCAAAAGTTAAAATTCATGTTCACTTCTTTGGGTGAATAAAAAAAAGTCAAAGAATAATTATTTAATTCTAAATATACAAAAATCTTTAGCACTCTCATCCAAGGTTGCAAGGAGATACGAAGGAAGGAACCAATTTGCTTTGTTTCTTTAGTTATGTAGTTTTTCTTTGTATACAATATACCTTCACATCTAAGATATAATCCAGTAACTTTTATACCCTCTGATGGCATCCATTGACTGTGATTATCAATCAGTGAAACAAATAAAAAGGCCCATTAATATGCATTCCTATTAGAGAGAGACAATAAACTTAAAGAGATATTCTTCCTAACTTATATTACGTATCAAACATTAAAATCTTAGACCACAACAATCATAAGAATCATAAACCTTAGTGTAGGTTTGCATAGGTGTAAGTGTTTGTTTTCATGTGCCCCTCTATAAGATGTTGATGTCGTTGATTCCCATCTCACTTGAAATTTCGAACCAAAAGGAAGTCCCGTGACATCGAATGATTGAGAACTTAGTGCAATTGAAAGTCGTGGTTGAATATCTTTGTCTATATTGAATGTAGGGGCCACATTTTTCGCATAAAATGGTTATGAACGTCATTTCCTATAATAAACCTTTTGATTCTTTAACAACTTGTTAAAATGAAAATTAGAGAAATTGTCGATAGTTTAAATTTTTAGAAATTCAACTCTTATTTAATATCATTAAGTTAGGGGATTGTGAACTTCATTGTGGCTTAAAAGGTTTCTTTTATACACATAAAATAGGCTAATTTCAATAAGATACTACAAGTGAATGCAATTTTAATGCCACCATTGTTATATTTTTTATAACATTGAACTCAAATTTTACAAACACAAATAATATGCTTCTTTTTATGCAGTCTTTTAAAAGAACAAAGGTTATCAATACATTTTATGATGTAATAGTAATCGCATTACCATTTCGAGCTCCCAAAACTTCTAACCGATACTAGCTCTATGTCAATACATTTTATGATGTAATAGTAATCTGCATTACCATTTCGGGCTTCCAAAACTTCTAATTAATACTAGCTCTATGTTAGTGTCTTTTCAATATTCCATGTGAACTATTTGTACTCTCATTCTCTAATGTTATGATTCTCCATGTGTTTTGACACTTGTCTTTTCAAATATTAACTATGAATACATTCACTATGGTTCCTTTTCTTGGGTTTTATAGTATTTTATTTCATAGGTGAGATAATTGATTGTCTATTCTTTGTAAGTGGCTTGTTATTGATCCCAAATAGAAACATGGCAGCTCTATATAAAATTAAATTGGACATGACCAATCATAACAATTCTTAAATAAAATTGTAGTGCCTAAAGCATAGGTTGTTAAATGTAATGTTATTAATTGATATCATTAAATCTTATAGGAATAGGTTGAATCCCATCTGCAAAAAAAAACATACAATAGACCATTGGGATTGAAGGGTTTAATTTAAAAGATAAAAACCTACACTAAAAATATGAAAAAGTTGTGTTTTTTTTTTATGTAGCCTGACAAAAAAATGGAGGCTTTAATTTTCCAAATATTTGGTGAAGCATTTCAAGAATTAGATAATAGAGGTTCTGAGGGACCTAATTGACCCAAAGAGCTTTTCAATATCCTTTCCCCAAAGGAAACATCAAAAGTGACATTTCAAGGTAGTTTAATGAAAGACATGTTATTGTATCATTATGTTTTATGTAAAGTATTGTTGCTTTTTGTAAGTGGTATTGGTATTTTAGAGCATCTACATATTTCACATATTAAAATCCAAAACAATTATAGCTACTATATTTATTTATTTCTAAATGCATCAATCCTCACAAAGATTCTGTTTATACCATGTTGTGTAATAAAATGTCGATGATTGAAAATAGCAATGACCTTTTGCAGAGTTTGAAAAGTAAAAAGAAGGAAGTGCACCTAAAACAAATTTTGTACAACATGCTTCGATTCTTTCACCCTTGTAGTTCATGAATGATACTTATCCTTGTATATTAAAATAATAATACTTGATGAATGTACATTGTATTTTCATTCAAAGAGTTGATCTCTGGGTACATTTACATTTAGCTATAGTTAATTACCTTGCCTATACTTTTTCAAGAAAATAAAAAAAAATCCACCTAGAAAAAAGCAAAATTGTGAAGCAAAAAATACTCTCTCATTCATCCCTATTAATGTAGAAGACTACACATATAATAATCATACCTATCCTTGTATTGAGAGTGTGTTGTCACAATTTAATCTTTGCAAGACCATAAATTTAAATATAATGTTGGAGATTGTTTGTTTGATGCCTTTGTTGTTTTGATACATTTTCAATATACTTGTTGAAATAAGAGTTGACATTATAGACTACTTTCTCACTTAGTTACATAGAGGGGTTCATAGTGTATTGACATCTCTAGAACTAGAATGGGATTTTGTGACTCTTTATACTTTGCATGGAATACATGATCCTCAAACATATTTATGCCAAATGAAATTATCTGGTTACTAGTCATCAACAAGGGGAACTTGGCTTATGGGGTGAAATTTTTGCGACAATGGCTATCTAAGTGGCTTGGCATATCAATATGGGTGTAGTCAACAACCAGATCTAATGACTATCTCTTATTTAATGCATTAACCCATGCCCTTCCATATTGTATTTTTTCCATGATTTAAAGCCCCTTTATAGTCATTATGAACCATTGCTTTAGAAAAAATGAAAACTATATTGTTTCCATTCTTCATGGTCAATTATCATTCTCTTCCATATCTAATGAACCTTAGTAGATCGATACACTAAATGAACTTGATAAAGTTGGCTTGTCAATTAAGAAACAACTTTGAAGATTGCATTGATAGCTTGTTTGGTTCTTGTTGTCCAAAATAACACCCATGCTATTCGGATAACTTCATTTAAGGGCGTAGGTGCTTCTTGTTTGAAAATCCACATAACAAAGGTAAATTACTTCGTGACATTATGGGGATAGGTTAGTGTTCCATGGATTTTAAGTGGAAACTTCTTATTCCGTATAAGCGAAAAAATTAGTGTTCCACGATAGTGTGATTTTAAAAATTAAATCTAAGATACTAATATTGTTGATTAGATAGATAAAATAGTAAGTAAGCAAGATCAAGCAAATGAAATACAAGCAAGAGTGATAGGTTTAGATAATGAATCATCTTCAGAATCGTAGGTGTGAATTGATCATGGACAGGAGATTGATCTAGAAGGGTAGATTCTAGGATGTATAAGATCTATATCGAAACTAGGCTACAAAAATCTCAGGGACAAGAGCTCCTAAACAGGACAACATTGCATGGGTACTAGCATCTTATCCGGGCACTATTGTTTGTGGAAATACTTGGGATATGATTCTTTTTCTATCACTTCTTATTGTTTCTTATTCATTATAGGTTCGCATTAGTTTTGTTGTACTCTGCTCTGTCACACTTGTACCTAAAAAGTAAACCCTAAATACCTACACAATCCTCAAGCACACAATAGATGAATAAAAATATGTAAATTCTTGAGTCAAACTGACCTCGACATTCACCCCAATGTGATTGTCACCGAGTGCTACACTACATTTCAGATTCAATGTATTTCTAGTGTGTGTGATTAGAATAGTGTCCCTTGAGCTAGGATGCCCTAGTGTCAATCGTACAAAGAATAGAATGCTATAACTACTTTGTCCCAATGAAAATGTGTGGTATGGAATTAAAAAAAAACCCTCCAATGCAAGTGAAGTGTGCAAAGTGCCAAAATGTAGTCCTTGGTGTAGTAGATAGAAAATATTATCTCCTTGTAATAGTATGTGTCTCTTGAATGTTTTCCCCCTTAATGAGGTTAAATAAGACATGTATATATATGATTCCTTTGCTTAAGTTTCATCATTAAAAATTGAAAGGCTAACCAAGGGTGATAAAAGAAGACAAGAAAGAAGTAACATTCAAAATATCAGAAAAAGAGATAAGCGGGAAAAAGGCACCCAAAGGGGACAGTAATGCTTGGGTGCTCCTGTCCCTAATGAGCACTCCTATCTTTGGGTGTTCAAAAATGTTAGAAATGAAATAAAAAATGAGTAGGATGTCAGTTAGTATGCAAAACTATAGTTTTTCCATTAGAAACAACAAATAATAAAGATGAAAAGGATAAAATCAATGTCAAAGAAAAGTAAAGATGTGTTAATGAGTAATTCTCTTTCTTAGGAATCATGCATATAAATGACATATTTAGAGGCTAGATGTACATAGTAATTGTGTGATCTAGTTACTACATTTTCCCCACTTTATGTTGGTGAATAAGGATTTGGTAGCATAAAGTAGAAAAGAAAAGTGTACCTTGGAGATTCGAATGAAGATTGTACCCAATAGCATGTCGAATGAGTGTTGTAGTGTGTCAAATGGAATAGTGCAAGATGTGTACCATGAAATTATAAGGAGAGGGAAGGATAAGGATCCTAGGGGTGACCTTTGTGTGCATGGAGTGATAATGATGTGTGTGTGTAGTTCCTTAAAATGTTGTCTTTGTTAGAGCATGCTTGAGATTTGCTTCATGGTTGTTTGTGTGCTTTTCCTTCATTGGGATAGGATAAGACTAAAAAATAAAACAAGTTTAGTCAATGCTCTAGGTAAATGCAATTGAAATTTAACTTGTAAAATATGTAAAAATGGAAATGTGTATTGGAAAATCTAAACCAAGGGGTTAGAGTACACCTGGAGTGTTGAAAGAGAAAGGGATAGAAATTTGTTCCTACTTGTAGACTTGATGCTTAGGAGTTTTTGGAAGAGTTGAGAGTGATCAATTCTTGACCTGATTTGATCATACTAAGGATTTGGGTGTCCTGTTTCCAAACTAGGGATTTGAGCGTCCTGACGCTAAACTTCGTATTTAGGCATCTTTTCACTACTAAGGGAAAGTGTATTGGGCGAGCAATTTATTTTTTCCTTCAACCGTTAATAATTCCCCACGAGATAAGTGCCATTATAGATGATCACAAACTCTATTTATAAATGGATTGAGATAATACATTACTCCATGCATATCATTGTCCCGCATATGCCTTAAGTGTCATCTCCTTGCTTGGTTCATGTTTTGGTTCCTCATTTGGTCCCAAGTAAGTAGTTAGTTCTTATTAGTAACTGATTGCAATATGAAACTAGTTGTGTAACTACTGAAACTAGAGAATATTGTAATTATGCAATTGTTGAAACTACTATGTAACTAGTTTTTCCCAAGATAGGAGTACCCATGTGGAACACTACGCGAGTGCATTCCTATCTATTCTAGGTGTTTTTATCTAGGCTATGAATTTTGACCAAATATGTTTCTAGCCCTATTCTATAACTGATTTTTATTATGATCATGATGTCTTTGTTTAGGTAATTTATTTCCATAAGCTGTTTGGAGGGTAACAAGGTTCACCCGATGTTTTCCCCCTCTCATTTAAGGTGCATGAGATGAACAAAATCAAACGGATCCCAAACAAGAAAGGATGAAACTGATGTGCACATATAATCTAGGAATCCTATAGGGTAAGGGGGATTATGCATGGTAGTTACCATGTCACAAGAAAAACAATGGGAAAATACTAGCATACAAGTGTTAGTGAAAAACAAGCAATACACACAGAAATAGAAAATAGGAAAGAACATATAGGAAAATAACAAACAAGGACATAACAAGTAGTTGGTTACATACACATGGGACACCACTCAGGATGTCACAAGCCAATCATAGCCATCAAGGCTTGTGTAAACAAGGTAAAAAAGAAACCATAGGGCATAGCCCACAAACAATGACAAGTAAAGTACGAGAAAACCATACAACCACAATTGGAAGGATTCCTGTAAAGTAAATGCTACACATGAAGAACTTGTTAGCATGTTAGGAAAGATAAATAGTATGCAAAAATGTAACATCTAAATATAGGAATGAAAAATGTGCAATATTGTAATGACATAACCTAATAATAGGTGAGAAAAGTATATGCCTTAGAAGCCTTAGTGGGACTGGTAATGGATAGGACCAAGCATCATACATCATGGAACAACCTATAAGTGGTCTACATTCACCTCAAGATACCATGTGAATGTGCATATTTCTATGAAAAATGATAAAGCATGCTACGAAATGTAGTAACATGATAAGAAAAAGTGCAACATAGAGTAGTATAGGTAAGGAATAATGCATCCAATCAAGATCTAAGATAATGTTTTTAGATTTTTATTACAACTATATAAAAGAAAACCAACTAGAAGGAAGGAATAAGGATGCTCATAGGTGTGTGCAAAGTGAGGTCCATATGAAGAAACCCTCAACAGTTGAGTATGAACTAGGAACAAGAGTGCATCATCGGGTGGTGTGGGGGAATTAGAATGCCCTCAAATGTGAATGTCAAAATGATCTATGCAATGAGAGTACTAGGCAAGGATCCAAAATTAGTTGATGTAAGGAAACTATACATATGAACATGATCTATGGTTATTTGGCCAGGAGAGTGCATGAGGCCAAGTAAATGAGATAGTTATAGTTCAAGCATTTTGAGAAATAGAGCACAAAATATGTCTAGATGGAGGTATGAAGCATATGAGCTACCCTTATGAGGTGGGCTATGGGATCTATAGATGTGATAAGGCCTATGAGTAGTAGTCATATGTGAAGTAAACTGAGATGGATGTGCAAAAGGTGTCACAAGAGGAGAAAGGGCTCCAAATACCATAGGAGGTGTCAAGGCTAAGGATTCATCATGAATAGGAGAAGATGCACTAGGAGTAGGAGTAAGTGAATATGGGATACCCAAAGGAGCCAAGAACAAAGGTTTCAGTGGTGGAATGTCTTAAATAGTGATAAGATGTCACTCATGGATAAAATTAAGGCACAAGTGAATAATAGAAGGCACGAATTTGGCATCCCGGAGCCAAGGGAGTCATAAGAGTATGTCACAATGTGTAACAATAGATCAATAGTAAATGGCATATAAATAGTAAGAGTCCCAATAGTAATGGGTAGAATAACATGGCCATGAGAAGTGGGGGACTTGCATGTCATTTGAGATAGAGGGAAGACAATTGAATGTAAGAAATATATTGAGCATGCATTGTGCTTGAACGTAGAATGTATCATAACATTATTGACAACATGGGTCCCAACAAAATAATCTATGTGTAATCGATGGGAGGAGAATGAAGCATGAAAATCAGCATCATTGAAAGTGATGGTAGGTGACGGAGGTCAGAATAACACCAATAAGGAATCTAAGGGGATGATCTAAAGAATCGGAGGAGGTATTGCGTGATAACTATGATTAGAAAATGAATCGAGGGATAACTTGTCAAGCTTAGGTAATGGGTCATTGAAGTTTTTTAACTTTCCATTGTTAATGGTAAATTTTGAAGTGGAATAATTGGATTTAGACAACTGGATATCATTATTGTAAATGCGATCTTGAATTAAATGGCAAAGCTTAAAACACTTTTGGTAGAATTACAATTGCATCTATGGTAATCCCATCATGCATGCTCATAAAACTTCCTACCATGGGGCCTATCATAATCATACTAAAGAGGATGTGGAAGAGAAATTAGATTTCTTTCAATGATTTGGGGAAATTTCATATGTGGAGGATAAGGAAATTGAGTAAATATATGTCAAGAATCATGGAGCTAAATATTAAGAGGTTGAGAAACAAAATTGATAGTAGGCTTAGCATGATTAGACTTGGGTCTAAAGGGAACCATTCTTGGAAATTTAGAAGAGGAATTGTTATCCAATTTTTCGTCTTGGGGAAAAATTAGACAACATGGTTCTATTGGATCACGGGACCGAAAATAGTCATCCATGATCATTCTAGGTCATTTCAAGTAAATTTTTCATTTAAGGAGAATTGCGGTGTTAAGCGTTGCAGGATCATCTTGTTTTATTTTCCCCTTTCCGGGTCTTGGAGGCTTGAAGTTTGCTAAGAGTGTGGAAACTGACCATAATGGGCCCACTTCTAGTCAACATGGGCAAAAAATGATCAAAATAAATAAGTTATGTCAAAGGGGTCTTATTGTGCTTACATTTCCCTCAGGTTCAAGAAAGATCATAGGAAAGTCATTTTTCAAAGAAAAATTAGGTTTGAAAAGGTATAATTTAGAACTGACTCATTGAGAAGCTCACCGAGTTGAGTTGGGTTTTGCATGTGAAGACTCCATACAACTTGCTTTTACGAGTGGCTTGTGTATGAGTTCTGAGCACATATGGAAGATCAAGTTTTGAATGAAACCAAGTCACGAGTTGTAATAGGTGAGCCAAAACGTGGCAAGCTCAAATGCATTAGCTCTCGCACTCAATGGGAAAACTCTGTGAAGTAAATGAGAATGCTCAATAAGATGAGAAATTCATGACTAAACTCTAAACAGCTCAGTCGTGGGAATTGGAATTTAACTTGTGGAGAAAAAATGGGGCGAGCTCGCGGTGATGCTCAACCTAGAAGTGAGTTGATCACCACACATAGAAGCTAGACTACTGTCGGGTGATCATGTAGGTCAAATCGAAGATGCCGGGTGAAGTGAAATCAAGCCGAGTCAAGAATGATGATTCATGGGAGGAAGTATAACGTTGAACCATGCATATATGAAGAGCTTGAGTATGGGTGGTTAGACAGACTAGCTCATGGATTGAGAAAAGAAAATATCTCCATGTTTTTCAAGGAAGAAAGAGCTTAAAGCAAACCATGTAAATATATATGCACCCACTCTAGGATTCAACTCACCCCATCGAGTTAGGGTAATCGAGATTGACTTGGTTAAACCAAACAGGGGCTCGATGTGTAAATGCGGTAGGATTGGCCAAATTTACATGGCCAAGTTGATAGTAGAGCTTGTTTGGAAACAACCCGTGAGCTCGGAGATGAACGAGATCTCAACACAAAATTTAAGTGAGGCATGACGAGGATGAGAAACTCACCGAGTTGTGCGGTGGGGTCCGCAGTGCACTAGGTTCATGTTGGAAGCTCAAAAAGGAGCTCGAGGCCGAGTATGGCCATGGCGTAGTGACATTCAAAGTCAATGCTTGAGAGAGATCGGGTGAGTTGGGCTGAACTTGGGATGTGGAAGCGGTGTGGAGTGAGTGGAGGATGTGTTTAGGAGCTCAACATTAGTGCAAGCACATCCAAGTTGCTATCAAGTGGCTTGCAAGGTAGTTTCGTAGTTGAAATGGATTGAGCCACTCATTGCAATGTTTGGAGTTCGTAACTCGGTGTGCCAAGGCAAGTGAGTTAATGTGAGGCATAGATATGTTTGGAGCTCGAGAGATTAAGGTGTGTCGGCATGGTAAGGCCAAGTTGAGAGCTAGTGAGCTCGATTTTGAATGTATCCTTACCGAGTTCGAGAGGTAATGAGCTCATGATATAATTGGGCGAGTATCGTTTCTATGTCGAGTTTAAATGTTCACCATTTTGGAATATGATGCAAAGTCGAGCTCAAAGCTATAGAGCTGGTGAGAGCTCGCCAGGGGGAGTAGATGAGTTCATAGTGATGTTTTTCAAGGCATGAATTTGGGATCCTAACTCGATAGGAAGCAAGCTAGCCTGGTAGGATAATTCTAAGATGAAGTTGAGTTAGGTGAGGTGGAAATAATGAGCTGGTGGAAAAGTGGGGATCGGGAGCCAACGTGCAAGTTGGTTCACGTGCAAAATGTAATCATGTGTCTGGATTTCACCATTTCATAGCATTGAGGTTTTATGTCAAGGAATTCATGGTGTGTTCGATGTGGGATGGAAAGTGGTCAGACTCCCAAGCCGTAAGAGCCAATGTGGAAATATTGTCACATGACATTTATGAGGAGTTGATATCCGAGCTAGGTGAGCCAATGTGTTAGGTCCACCGAGGAGTTATGGATAGGAGCCATTGGCGGAGTAGGTGCCCGAGTCATCCAAATAATTGATGACCTGGTTAGTGCAGTACATGGTGATCATTGGATCAACCGCCAAGCTCATATCACGTTGATAGTGTGGAGGTTGGTAGAACTTGCGGGATACGCATCAAGATGCTCGATCAAGTGAGCGTGGTGGAGACCCGGTCAACAAAGTAAGTGGAGTTGAAGGTAAGCGGTTGGGAGAGACCGGCCAATATGGCCGACAAAACCAAATTCAAAATCCCTAGATGATATAAGTGGTTAGCTCACTTTACAAGGTAGAGGCAGGGGAATAAGGGGTAGGTCGCCACTCATTTCGGCGAGAGTGGTGGCAAGATGGTATGCTATAATAGTCTTAAAGACCCCTTCAAATCACAAATTGAATCTTAGGTGGGCCTCACCAAAAGTCAAATTTTATTTTTATTAAAGTACTTTATTTGAGATATTATTTTTATTAAAATATTATTTTTGATTAAATGGTGGATAAATTCAAATTTTTGAGTTTATGAGAGCATAATGGATGGATGTCTTAAATGTGCAATTAATGATGTAATCAATCATGGAGACCAAGTGCCTAGAATTTAGGCTTTCTTCTGTCTTCTCTCACAGGTGGATTTTTTATAAATTTAAATGAGGAGTTCATTTCAAAGAGTTGGACATTTTTCAAAGCATTCTCTCTCTCTCTTTCGCAAGCTAGTCTATTATGGATTATGGGGACTTTCAAGCCTCTTTTCCAACATTGTAATGGAAAAAATTCCTCTTCCTCATGTAATGATGCATTGTGCATGTGATTGAAGTAATAAAATTGTGTTTTGTGACTAATTATTGGTCCTTTCATCATTCTAGCTACTTATTTGTGCCTTTCTCGTGTATGCAGTATATTGTGCAACTTCAAGTTTCCATTGTAGGTTTTGGGAGTTTTGTGCTTATCTGAGAGTGAAGCTTTGTATGTGGTTGAGTTGTGGTGTTTGTTCATCCTTCTCATTTTCATCTTCCTTCACTGGAAAACCAAAAACTTGTCTAGAAACACCCTTTTCTTGGTGCATCACCACTTCTAGTATAGGTTTTATTTCTTGCAAATATCTCTCCCTAAATCCCATGAAAATGTTAGTATAGGTCTAGTTAGTTGTTTTATTACATTAGAAGTAGTGTTGTGTTTAGTTTAGGAAGAGGAATTTGGCCTTCTCTAGAGGTTCACCTCAAGCCTAAGTCCCACACTTGAGAGGTGATCCCATGTTACCCAATCACATTGAATGCCCTATTCATCACTTGGCCATTCGAGAGGGTGCAGTGATTTGGTGATAATAGTTTTTGGCACGCCCGGTGGGACAGTAGGTGAAAGCTCTACATTTCACAAGTATCCCATTGTAATATCTTAGCCATTGTGCTACCAACACTAATAGTTTTTGGCATGCCTAGTGGGACCACAAGAGTCATATCTTTCACAGGTGTGTGTATTGTGTTCACTTCATTTCATTAATTTTTTGTGATCTTAGTGAAATTTCAACCTTAGGAGGTATACCCAAGCACAACTGGTGACTCCATTGGTCAAAGTAACCCACTCTCTGTGTTGCAGACTTTCAATTTTACCCATTTCCATCTATTTTTCTTCCACATCTTTCCATTTTTCTCCCATTCATGAAGTTGTGCAATCATGGTTTCATTCCCACGATGGAATTCCCACTTGCAGCAGCAATGATTCTTTCCATATTCAGGCTATTATAATCCGCCTCCAAACCAATTTCATGATGAATATCAGTTTGAGCATGCATGTACAAATTAACAAGATGCAAATCAATTCGATCACCCACTAAACTTTGGGGCTTCTAAAGAACAATGACATGTAGATTCTGGAGGCCATCCTACACCGAAAAAGACCACTTGTAAGAAGAAGGTTCGAGATTTGGAGTATAACATGGTGTAAATAAGGATCAATTAAATGACAAAGGCAGCCTAGATTGCTTTGGGAACTCCATACCCCTTGACTGGCCCTATACCAAGTGAATTTGATCCTTAGAAAAAGCTTCAATTCATAATCAAAATGATGACTCAAGTTGGAGAATGGATCAAGAAGAGAGAATCTTACGAATGTAATGTTAGTCAATCATGTCAATGGGAGGTCCCTGCATTACTACCTATCAACCCTCTTCCCATGTTTCCATCCATGTAGTTTCAACTTGAGCCTCATAATCCTAACCTTCTAACTGCTACCCCTATGGTGGAATCCATTGCTTCATCTCCTATTCCTCCACCCCATTATGAATCTTGTGTTCCTTGTTCTTCTAAAGTTCCTTCTTTTCTACAAATGCCATCAAGATAATAAGTTGAATCTCTTCCACTTCCTCAAATAGTGAGGAAATCAGTTGAATCCTAATTCATCCCTCATCTTATAGTCCCAAATCCATTTTGGGAGAATCGTGATCAAGAAATGAGAAAAGGGAAGAGTATATGGTTGAGGAGACTAGTAAGGAAGATCTTGCAAACAATTGGAAGGAGTGGACTGTGAAACTTAACATCGAGCAAGTTCCACTTCTGACCAAACTTTCTTCAAAAGTTGATACTCAAGAACAGGTGGAACAAACTAGTTTTGTAATAGAGACAAATCCAGAGTTGAAGGATGAATACCAACACTCTGTTTTATCGGAATGTAGTATCCATATTGGTGTCATATCATCAGAGGAGTTTGAATCACCACAAGTGGAAAAACCAGTTGTAGAAGAGCAAGAGTTAGTCCCAAATCTTCCAAGAGAAAAGCATGTGCAAGTTGAAGAAGGAATACTCTCAAGTGTACAAGGTAATTCTAATGAGTGCAAGTGATCCCAATTATCCATGCATGTCAAGAGCTTGTAGAATTTTTAGAATGTTACATTATTCCTCTAAAGTCATTACCACATACTACAACTAGTCATGAAGAGCTTTAGGTTGTGAACAAATACCATGCAGGTTTAGAGGTCTCTTATGCAAGTTAGAGGTTTCAAATCCTTTCTCCTCTTCGTATTTACAAAAATATGATTTCTTAGATGGATTTGATCTTTCTAATTTCATGTTTGAGAATGAGGACAATCATGGTGAACAAAATCCCAATCTGGAGATCACCATGGTAAAGGAATTTGAAACCTTACCACAATTGGAGAATGAAGAAGCAAGCTATTTTTCAGATGTGGAGGAATTGAATCTTCCATATGGCTCATTAAATGAAGAGGAAAAGGAGCACATGGAAAAGACTGAGTTAGATTTAGAAATCTTGTGCAAGATGACATCATCAAAAATTTCTTCTCTCAATTAGGGAATCTAACTTAGTTGATGAACCAGTGATGATGAGGAAGGTTTTATTTTGAATGAGGAGATTAATAGTGCATTCAATCAAAGAAGGAGGAATTCTTAGATGAGCAACACATTTTAAACATTTACAGTGATCCAACATTGGAAATTGTAAACAATCCAAAGGAGTTGCAAGTTGTGGAAGAATTTCTTGTTGTCAAAGGAAAGGAAGGGAATCAAAAGGTAACATCACTTCAATACCTTTCACCAGGAGGAAGATCAGTTATTTGCAAATGGGAAACAAGAGGGAAATCAGATCATGGAAAACCATCTTTTCAAGGATGTCTTCAGTAGACTTTCTTGTTAAAGTTGAATCTCAAAGTAGCAGGAATATTCAATGGGTTAGACCATGTCCCATAAGATATTTGGCTTCATTAAATCCAAAAGAGGATTCACAACCAATCACATTCACTTCAAAATGTGAGGATGAGTTTCATATCCCTAAGGATCAGTTGCAGTGCCTCTACAAAACAAATGTAGAGCAACTAAAAGAGGCATTCTTTCTCTTTCCAATTGATGCCTTGGTAAACCAAGTGGAGAATTGGGCTTGTTTAATTTTTCACTCTTAGTTTCAACCATGTCCATTATCAAATCATCTTGCATGGCTTCCCATTATGAGGAAAGGGAGCTATTTTTCACAACTAGTTGTAGGGTTCATTTAGCTCACTTGTGCCTCTAGTTAGCATAGAGTAGAAATAGGTTTTCTTTTTAGAAAATAAGTGTCTGCACACCTGCATGTTTCATTTGAAGCATATATGGTTTTTATGTTTTTGTGTGTGTTGTGATTTTTCATTGCTCTTGCACAATGTGTCAAAGGTGGAGGTTTTAGAAGAAGAAGGGAAAAGGTTCAAGTTTCATAAGAGTTTCATGATATCCCAAACTTAGCAGATGCTTTATTGAAACTTTGCAGTGTGCCATAAATACTAAGCATTCATAAAATTCAATCTACTTCCTACTTAACATTATCGGAAGATCCAAGATCATCAATGCCTAAGGAGACTTTAGGATCCATCGTAAGGAATCAGATCAGTTTCAGGATTCAAACATTAACTCCATGCCCAATGGATTTCTTAAGTTTAATAGAATCATGCTTAGTAAAAATCAACACCGAGAGGTCACAAAAATGTTATCCAATTTTTCCTCTTGGGGAAAAATTGGAAAATGGGGTTCTATTGGATCCTGGGACCGAAAATAGTCATCCATGATCATTTTAGGTCATTTCAAGTAAATTTTGCATTTAAGGAGCATTACGGTATTCATGGAGCTTATGAGATCATCTTGTTTTATTTTCCCCTTTTCCAGGTCTTGGAGGTTGAATTTTCTCAACTTAGTGTGGAAATTGACTCACGACGGGCCCACTTCCAATCAACAAGGAAAAATGATTAAAATAAATAAGTATTGTGTCAAGCGGGTCTTATTGTGCTTACATTACCCTCTAGGTTCGAGAGAGATCATTTAGGAAAGTTAGTTTTAGAGCAAAATTAGGTTTGAAAGGTATAATTAGAATAGCTTGATGAGTGAGTTGGGTTTACATGTAAGGACTCGATCCAACTTACTTTTAAAAGTGGCTCACGTATGAGTTTGGGAACATATGGGGAAGATCAAGTTTTGAATGAAACCGAGTCACGAGTCATGTCATAGGAAGCTAAAACATGGCGAGCTCAAATGCATCAGCGTGCTCAATGGGAAAAATTTGTGAAGTAAATGAGAATACTCAATAAGATGAGAAAGTCATGACTAAACTATAAATAGATCAGTCATGGGCATTAGAATGTAACTCATGGAGAAAAAGGAGCTAGCTCGCGATGATGCTCAACCTAGAAGTGAGTTGATCACCACACATAGAAGTTAGACTAATGCCAGGGTGATCATACGAGTCAAAGTAAAGATTTGGTGAAGTGAACTTCAAAGACCGAAGTCAAGAACAATGATTCGGGGAGGAAGTAAAACATTGAACCATGCATATACAAAGAGCTTGAGTATGGGTGGTTGAGGATGATTAACAGTTGTAGTCGAGCATCGAGCCAAGAAAATAGCTCCATGTTGATGTGAGTTGAGTAAGAAACAGCTTGAGAATGAGCCATGTAAATATATACACACCCACATGCAGATTCAACTCGCCCCATCGACCTAGGGTAATAAAGATTGACTCGATTAAACCGAATAAGGGATCAATGTGTAAACGTAATAGGATTGGCCAAATTCAGAAAGGCTAAGTAATGATAGTAGCTTGTTTGGAAACAACCATCAAGGTCGGGAGATGAATGAGAGCTCAACACATAAGTGAGGCATGAGGAGGAGGCTAAGAAACTCACGAGAGTTGCATGGCATGGTGGTCGAGTTCGCACAATGCACTAGGTTCATGTTGGAAGCTCACAAAGGAACTCGATGTCGAGTATGGTGATGACATGGTGACATTCAAAGTCGGTGCTTTGAGAGAGATTGTGTGAGTTGGGGTGAATTCAAGCCTTGGAAGCGGTGTGGAATGAGTGATGGAGGATGTGTAGGATTCGACACCACAAGGCAAGCACATCTAAGTTTCTATCGAGTGGCTCGCAAGATAGTTTCATAGCAAAAATGGATCGAGCCACACATTGGAAATTTTGGATTTTGCGACTCGATGCCAAGGTGAGTGAGTTCACGAGAGGCATAGATAAGTTTAGAGCTCAAGATATTAAGGTGTGTGGCCATGGCGAGGCCGAGCTGTGAGCGTAACCTCGAGGTTGAATGTAGTCTTGCCAAGTTTGGAGGTAATGAGCTCATGATAAGCTTGGGAAAATATCACTCAAGGATGAGTTTAAATGTTTGCCATTTTGAATATGATGAAAGAGTCGAGTTTCATAGCTGGGAATCGCTTGGAGTTGGTGAGATCTCACCAAGGGGAATAAATGAGCTCACAAGGTGATGTTTTTCAAGGCATGAATTCTTGGAGCCTAACTTGATAGGAAATAAGTGACCCGATAGGAGAAGTCCGAGATGAAGCCGAGTCGGGTGAGGCAAAAATAGTGAGCTAGTGGAAAAGTGGGGATCGAGAGCCAATGTGCCAAGTTGGTTCACGGGAAAAATGTCATCATGTATCCGGATTTATGCCATTTTGGAGCATCGGGTTTTGTGTTAAGGAAGACATGGTGTGTTCGACATGGAAAAAAAAGTGGTCAAACTCCCAAGCCATAAGATCCAATGTGGAAAGATCGTCACATGGAAAATGAGGAGTTGATCTCTAAGTTGGCCAAGCCAACGTGTGTTAGGTCCACCGAGGAGTTGTGGAAAGGAGTGAGTGATTGGGTAGGTGCCCGAGTCATCCAAAAAATTGATGACACAGTCAGAGTGTCAAGATGTGGCTATCATTTAGATCAATCAATCATCTTAAGTCAAGTGTGAGTAGCGTGGAGGTCAATAGAACATGGGGATACACATCGAGATGCTTCAATGCGAGTGTGGTAGAGACCCAATCACAAATAGAGTAGAGTTGAAGGTAAGTGGTTGGGATCCCAACCATGCGGCCGACAAAACCAAATGCAAATTCCTAGACAATACAAGTGGATTTCTTGCTTTACAAGGCAGAGGTGGGGAATAAGGTAGGTCAGCTCACCTGAAATTTTAAGCAAGCTAGCTAACAAGATGGCATGCCAAGATAGTCTTAAAGACCCCTTCAAATCACAAATCGAATCTTAGGTGGCCCTTACCTAAAGTCAAATTTTATTTTTATTAAAATATTTTATTTAAAATATTATTTTTTATTAAATGGTGGATAAATTCAAAATTTTGAGTTTATGAGAGCATAATTGATGGATGTCTTCAATGTGTAATTAATTATGTAATCAATCATGGAGACCAAGTGCCCAAAATTTAGGATTTCTCCTCTCTTCTCTCACAGGTGGATTTTCTATAAATGTAAATGAGGAATTCATTTCAAGGGGGTTGGACATTTTTCAGTATTCTCTCTCTCTTCTACATTGTGGCTAGGGACTTTCCCTCTTTTCCAACATTGTAATGGTAAAATTTTCCTCTTCCTCATGTAATGATGTATTTTCATGTGATTAAAGTAATAAAATTGTGTTCGTGACTAATTATTGGTCCTTTCATCATTCTAGCTACTTCTTTGTTCCTTTCTTGTGTATGTAGGTATATTGTGCAACTTCAAGTTTCCATTGCAGGTTTTGGGAGTTTTGTGCTTATCTGAGAGTGAAGATTTGTATGTGGTTGAGTTGTGGTGCTTTTTCATCCTTCTCATTTTCATCTTCCTTCATTGGAAATCCGAAAACTTGTCTAGCAATAACACTTTCTTAGTGCATCACCACTTCTAGTATAGGTTTACTTCTTACAAATCTCTCTCCCTAAATCCCATGAAAATGTTAGTATAGGTCTAGTTAGTTGTTTTATTGCATTAGAAGTAGTGTTGTGTTTAGTTTAGGAAGAGGAATCCTGTTGTTGCAAATCAACAAAGCACCCCCTGGATGTTGATCAGATTTCTAGTTTGATCATTATAAGCATCCAGTGTGATTACACAACATTGAATCCTCTTCCCAAGTGTGGGACTTACAAAAATGGAAGAGGAATCTCAGATTAGAGGCTGGTTCCTCAACTCCTTTGATCAGCTATTTTACTTGCACAATTGCAGAGGTTTAAACTCCTAAATCTACTCTAAATTCCAAAGGGACAAGGATAGAAAATGCAAAAAAGAAAGAACTAATGCTAATAGGTGATGCACCAAAGGAGTTGTAGACACCTGATGCTACATGAAATACACAATCCACAAGGAAACACAAAGACAAAACATGCACAAATGCTCAAAATGTAATGAAAGATCAAGAAAGCAATGATAGATATATGAAAGGATTGAGGGATTTTAATCACAGAACATATATCAACATCTCAGATCCAATACAGTACATTACAGTGATCCAGAGGCAAGAAAAGGTGCTGCATTACATGGAAAGGTAAATTTTTTTCACAAATTCTGCCAAGGAGGAAGAAAAAGGAAGTTGCAGAGCTGAAAAAGTGTCTCTCCTTTGCAAAATGAACTCATTCTGGCTTTTATAGTGCAAACCACGACCCCAGGAGAGAGAAACACGGGAAAAAGTGCAAGGGGTTCAATCATTGACCAAAATTCCATCAAAACAAAGCATGGGCGCCCTGATTGAGACCCATTCCCGACATTTTTAACCATGCTGGGAGAGAATGCGATCCATTCTTCATTAAAAATGGTGGTTGAAATGTCATTTCTATCCATGACCACGTGCCAGAGGCATTTCTTGATTTTCTCTCTCCAAACTCCACCAAAATGAAAAAATGACCTTGGAATCTTGTATAGAATTTCACCATCTTTCCATTGATATAAAGAACGTGAAAAACCGAGCTCTGGATCGAAAGATATGGCGATTTGAAGTTTTAGGGCAAAACAGGGCCAAATCGGGTCGATGGGAAATTTTTTTGAATTTTTACCTTTTTGGTCGTTTGGAAAATTTTCCCCCACTCCACAAGTCTAGGTGCCATGTGGCAAGTTTTTATTGGGTGTGGGCCCCTCCTGCTCCATTTTTCTTTGTTTTAGCCTTTGGAAAATTTTCCAAAATTTTCCCGGCCGACGAGCTGGGACACGTGTCACGCTCTGATTGGGAGCGGGCCCATTCTTTCAAATTTTCATGCGGGTCGCTTTGATATTTTTGGCCTGGACACGTGTCAAAACCCCATTGGATGTGGGTTTGACCCTCCTAAATTTCCTCGCGGGCTTGCTCTGAATTTTTTGCCCCACCTGGACACGTGGCGAGATTCTATTGGCTCGCAATAAGGGGGGCGGGTTTTCCCTTCTGAATTTTCCTTTATTTTCTCCTTGGGAAACTTTTCCAAATATTCCCCGTGCCCCGCCACTCCTTGACACGTGTCCTCATGTGATTAGTTGGTGGAGACTCCGCAGGCATTTTAACTTTTGTGCCAATGTTTTGGGAAAAATTCCCAATTTCCACTGCGCTCCGTCTGGTCTGAACCTCCTTGGACATGTGGCATGTTTCTATTGGCCGTGGGGCCATCCTTCAAAAATTTTCTTGCACCAACACTTAGTCGATTTTTCCAACTTTCTCCCCTGGGCACGTGGCAGCAAATGATTGGTCGGTGGGCCCGGAAAAATTCTTCCTTTTGAAACCTTTGCCAAAACACTTGGTAAAAAAAAAAACCAAGTTCTCCTCTGACCCCGCCACTTATTTGGACACGTGGCACGTCCTGATTGGCTGCGGGCCTTCTAGGGGAAAATTTCCCACAAAAACTCCGTCGAGCCATAACTTGAAAAATACATGGAGTTAGGAGGAAAACTTTACCTTTCTAGAAAGCTGAGAAAGAGCTCTATCCAATGGTGCCATTTCCAGAAGGTTTTGAGTGCCTGAAAAGAAAAAATTTATGACTGAAGCACAATAGAGGGAAGAACCAGAGGGGTTAGCCACAAAATGAGCAGGGGGCACATTTTGGATAACATGGCCTTCTCTGGAGATTCACCTTAAGCCACAAGTCCCACAATTTGTGAGGTGATCCAATGTTACCCAATCACACCGAATGCACTATCCATCACTTGGCCATTCAAAGGGTGCAATGATTTGGTGATAACAGGAATGATTGGAAGTATTATAACCATATTTAAGTTTTCCCAAAAAAAGTATCTTAGTATCACAAATCTTTAAGGTATGACATAGATGGTCAAAGGAATGATAAGAATCAAAAATCACACATTCTTGCAAAGGAGGCAAAAGACTTTGAATAAATAGGTCTTGCAATTCAGATTCATCTAATACATTATTTATTTTACAAATATTGTTCATGTAACACAATACATAATCACTGAGATGTTCATTAGATCCTTGTCTAAATTTATCCATTTGTGCATAAGATATATTTTTTCTAATATTCATATAAAATGAGCTAGAAATAAATCAGCAAGAGTAGTAAATGATTTAATGAATACAAGGGAAATTCATAGGACCATGCAAAGCATAATCTTGTAAGATCTTAGGAAACAACTTTGTTAAGAGGGTTTCATCACACGTGTAGTCTAGGAAAACAACATGAAAGAATTTAAGGTGTTCTTGAGGATCTCCATGGCCATCAAATAGAGGAAACTTCGGTGAAAAAAAATTGGTAGGGATTGAATAAGAAGACACTTTGGGTGCAAGAGGACTATAAAGAAGAATGGAGGAATCAAGGGATGAAGAGGAAGAATAAGTAGTTTGTTGCAATTGACATATTTGTGCTTGTAAATCATGATAAAGAGACTCTAAAGCATGGGTGTTGGAAGAATAAATAGCCTAAATGTGGGAGATAAGAGGAGAAGAAATATTAGGATTGGGTTTGGAAGTAGGAATATGGCCAGTAGAAGCTCATGCATTGGGAGGAGGGGAGGAAATATGGATAGAAGATGTGGTGGTAGTAGAATATCGGTGCGGGGAGCTAAGGTAGAAATCCTTTGGGCTTCCTCACATGTAGAAAAAACTAATAGGTCCACATTTTCACGATGTTCAACAAGATAAGAATTGATTTCATTGAGATCCTCAATAGAGAAGTCATGAGAGGTACTAGCCATGATGAGAAGGGATATGATAAGATATGCGTGAAAGGATGTTGGGTTCACCAAATGATTTAAATAAACTAAATCTAAGATAAGGACACTTGTGGTAAAATACATAAAACATTAAATAAGTAAGAACAAGAAAAGGAAATACAAACAATAGTGATAGATGGGGTTTAGAGAATAACTCAACTTGTAAATGTAGGTCTAAAGCGATTCTAAACTGGAGACAGATCCGAAAGGGGAGAATATGGGTTGTCAAGCTCTGTATCGAAAATGGGCTACAACAATCTCAGGATAGAAGGTCCTAGATCGGTATAGCATTGCATGGGGCGCTAGTGTCCAACTGGGTGCTAATGTTTACGGAAATACTGGGATCCGATTCTTTATCTATCACTTCTTTTTGCTTCTTATTCAATATAGGTTGTGTTAGGTTTGTTTTACTCTTGCTTTGTCACACATGTACCTGAAAAACAAACCCTAGCTACCTACACAATACTTAAACACACATTAGATGAATAAAAATATGTGTATGCTTGAGTCGACCGGCCTCAACGATCACCCCAATGTGATTTTCACCGAGCATTGCACTACATTTCAGAATCAATGTAGTTCTAGTGTGTGTGTGATTATAATAGTGTCCCTTGAGCTAAGATTCCCTAGTGTCAATCACATAAAGAATAGTGAGCTACAATTACTTTGTCCCAATGCAAAGCTACAAAGTATGGAATTTAGAATAAACCCTCCATGCAGTGAAGTATATAGAGCCAAAATGTAGTCCCTTGTGTAGTAGATAGAAAATATTAGCTCATTATAATAGTATGTGTCTTTTGAATGCTTTCACCCTAATGAGGTTAAATAAGACATGCATACATACATATATATATATATATATATATATATATATATATATATATATATATATATATATATATATATACATATAGATATACATATACATATATATATACATATACATATATATATATATATATACATATACATATATATATATATACATATACATATATATATATATATACATATACATATATACATATATATAGATATATATATACATATATATGTATATATATATACATATATATGTATATATATATACATATAAATGTATATATATATATACATCTAAATATACATATATATATACATATATATATATATATATATATATATATATATATATATATATATATATATATACATATATATACATATACATATACATATATCTATATACATATACATATGTATATATATATACATATATATGTATATATATATACATATATATGTATATACATATATATATGTGTGTGTGTGTGTGTGTGTGTGTGTGTGTGTGTGTGTGTGTATTGTGTGTGTATATATATATATATATATATATATATATATATATATATATATATATATATATATATATGTGTTATTCCTTTGCTTAAATTTCATCATTAAAAGGCTGACCAAGGGTGATAAAATAAGACAAGAAAGAAGTAACATTGAAAGATCGGAAAAAGTGATAAGGAGGAAAAAGGCACCTAGAGGTGACAAGTGGTGCCCACGCACACCTATTATTAATTGGTGGTCCTGTACTAGGTGCTCAAAAAGGTCAAACATTGAAACCAAAGCTTAGTAGGATATCGGATGGTATCCAAAACTATAGTTTGTCAATTAGAAATAGCAAGCAATAAAGATGAAAAGGATAAAAGTAATGTCAAAGAAAATTAAAGAGGTGTTAATGAGTAATTCTCTTACTTAGGAATCATGCATATAAATGACATATTTAGAGGCTATATGTATATAGCAAGTTTATGATTTAGTGACTACATGGTGAAGGAACATAGTCACTGGGAAATATGCCACGGGAAAAAGGAAAAAGGTTGTGTGACATTGTAGAGAGTAAGTAAAGTGCGAGAGGTGATAAAAGTTAAGCGCGAGATACAAGTCTGAGTTGCAAGGTTTAGAAAGTTGCATAAGTTTGAAAATTTGCAGAGCCAAGAAAGTCGGTGCAACAAAGGAACTCGTGGAATAATGGAATGGTCATCCTGGAACAAGGCAATACAAAGCCGCAGTAAAAATAGTCTCGCAACAAAGGAAAAATTCGTGAAACACAAAGGCTCAAAGCAAAATGCAACATAATCTACAAGAGGAAACATTAGGCCGCAGGTGGTAAGAAGAGTTATGAAGTTAGAGAAATCATTCATGGATCAAGGAGGAATTCAAAAATGGATTCATAGATTTTTTGAGATTCACCAAACAAAGAGAGATCCGCAAAAGACATGATCAAGGTGGTGGAATATCAAAATTCCACGAAGCACAACAAAGTCGTTCCTAATCTAAACTAGGCACCCAACCACTCGATAATAAAATTTTAATTTGTAATGATGTCCTCCTCTTACTTCGGTGATCTAATGGTGTGCAATTAAAGAAAATTGGGGCATTTGTACCTAGCTTGTAAAATCAAGGGTGAATGGTCCTTGGTACATGTAGGGTGGTTGAATTCATTGATCATTGGATGTGATCATTTCCATCATCTTCCTCTTTAGAATTTCTATATATGCAAGTGTTAAAGCACATGTGAAGGTGATTTACGAAATTTAAATCTTTATCAAAGGATTGAGATCAAATGAATATAGCAATAACAAACAAGATCTAGCATGTAAAGTGTAAGTATGCAAGATAAGAGATAAGAGTGACTTAGCTTATATTGGGAGATCTAGACTGATCCCTGAGATAGAAATTGACTAGAATAAGCTAGATCTAGACTCGTGTGATCTCTACCTAGAAAACTAAGATATGGGACTTCTTTGGACAAGAACACTGCATGAGTAGGACATGACCACTTTGGGTGGTAGTGTCCGCTTCGAGCGTTAGTGTCTCTCATGAGAGTTCTACTTCTAGTCTTTTCAAGGTTTAATCTTAGCTTCTTCATTTCATTATTTTTCAGATCCACTTCATTGTAGGGTTTCTCTATTACACCTATTCCTACGAAACAAAACCTAGCTATATGCACAAGACTCAAGAAAACATTAGATGAAAAAAATAATGCATATGTTTAAGTTAGACTGACCTCGGTGGTCACCCCAATGTGATTATCACTAAGCATTGCACTACATTTTAAACTCTATGTAGTTCTTGTGTGTGTGTGTGGTTTGAATTGTGTCCCTTTAAGCTAGGTTTCTCCTATGTCATTTATACCAATATAGCAGGATAAAACTAATTTTCCCCAAAATGAATGTGTGAGATGGAATTCAAAAATATCTCTTCCTATATAATGATTGATGCAACCCAAATGCAATCTTTGACTTTTGATCTTTGCCCAAGTAGTAGATAGTAAATATTAGCCCAAAGTTTTCCAACCCCTAATAATGGTAAGCAAGTCATGTATATATATGATTCCCTTGTTTTAATTTCATCATTAACAACTAAAAAGCTGACCCAAAGTGATAAAAGAGACTCTAGAAAAGATATCAAATGATGTGGCAATTCAAAATCAAGAAAATGAGGGAAAGGGACAAAAGCGCCCAAAGGGGATAGTAGCACTTGGGGCACTCTTGTCCCTAATGGGCAGGAGTTTTGGGATGCTCAGAAGATATAATGATCAATAAAGAATTGGGTCACATGTCATCTAATGACCAAAAGTAAAGTGATCATTCCAAAAATAAAATAGTAAGAGTGTGAAAGATAAAAGAAATGAAAGAGTAAAATAAGTGTTGTCAATGTCTCATTTTATTTCTTAGGAATCATGCATAGACCGACATACCTATAGGCGTTGATATAAGTAGTAAGTGTGTGATATCATGACTACATAAGGGTTTTCATTTTTTGCTAAGTTTGAGAGATCTACCCTTTTGAGCTTGAATCATTTTCTTCTGCACTCTATGACATGCTTGTGAATATTTCACACACCTCACCTCTACTAGATTGTAAATTAATGAGTTCTTGATATTGAATGCAAATGTGATTTATTTCCTTTGAATGCTTTGGTGTTTTATGTGAATATTTCTATCATCTTGTTGGTCTTCAATATTATTCCATTTATTTCCAACATATTTTTGTGTGCATTGTTTTGGGTCTTTGTCGATGTTTTCATATTTATGCCCCTAGAGCCATAATCAAACCATATTCCATTTTGGTGCATCACCTTTCTTTATTTTTAGCAGTTCCTCTTTTAACCCCGGTCCTTGTAATTCTTAGGATATGATTATTTAGTAGTAGTGTAGTGTTGGTTAGATAAGTAACAACCAACTAAGAGAGAAGAAAGTCTACATTCTCTAGATATTGACCTCAAAATATGTTATTATTCTGCACTTTTGAGGTCTTTCCATGTTTCCTTGAGGTGTTAAACCTAGTTATAACAAGGGTGCAATCTTAGGTGACAACAATTTTTGGCATGTCTTTGAGGACCGTTTGAGTCACTTATAGCTCACTCTTGATCTTCTTTCCCTAAGATTGGTGTGTATCTTAGTGGACTCCATCCTTTAGAGGTATCTTTCTACACATCTAGTGACTCCCAAGTTCAGATCTACTATTTTCAAGTAGTCCAGTACCCTATTTCATGAGAAGGATACAAATAAGACAGAGCGTAGCAAGAGGTGAATCTTTTGAATACCTATAACTCTCACCCAAAAGAAGAAGAGAAATATCAATTCATATATCCTTTCTCTTCCCAATAGAATTCTTTCCACTCCTCCTCCTAGTAGACCCTTCTCTTTCTCCATCAGAAATTTAAGACACATTCCCTTCATGGTGCATCAAATAAATTTACCCTTTGTAACCTTTAATGGTGGCATTCCCTTGGATTTGAATTCCCAACATGACATACCAGTATCTACCCTAAAGAGCATTCCATTCTTTACTGGTGAAAATTCAACTACCCCTATAAAGCACATATTAGATGTTGTTAATGTTTGTTCAAAGATTTTGTCATCGAAGATGATGTAGAAGTCAAGATCTTAGCCTCATTTTTCAAAGGAAAAACATTACAATGGTATATGAGTCTACAACATGTTTCTATTCATATATGGGATGAACTTGGGGATAATATTTGCAAGTAGTTTGATGAAAATGTGGGAAATATATCTATTTTAGAAAAACTAATAGTTATGAAGAGAGCTCCTAATGAGCTTATGGCAGATTTCAAATTTAAATTCTAGAAAACCTAGGACATAATTTTAGATCTTTTTGACCAACCCCTTAAGGTTCTTTCTTGTACTTTCTAAGAAATATAATTTTTATATTGTTATAATGATAAAATCTATGGTGCTGGAATATTACCTAATGTATATTCAATAACCATTAGGGATAAAAATTGTTTGATTCAAGCTGGGAAAATAGCCCCTAGATTTTTTATGCCTCTATTTCTTGTACTACCTTAAAATATTCATCCTTCTCTTGTTCATATCCCTGAGAAAAATACCTCACCATCTACCTCCACATCATATTCCTCTCATAAGAAAGATTATACTAGTGAATTTAAATCCTTTCTCAGAAATCTAACGAATGAATTCATCTCTTTTAAGAGGCAATAAGCTTAGATACTTAAGGATTACTCAAGTTTCAACCAATGGAAGTCTTCTAATCAAATGTTCAATCAAGGTTATCAATAATAGAGAGCTTAATATCCAAATCAGAGGTATGGCCAAAATAACCAAAAAAATAGATTTCATGGCCATAATCCAAATCTACCTCTTCAAATAGTTTCTCCTACACAATCAAGCTTTTGCACACAAGAACTAGCAAAGCTCTTGTCCCAGTGCAAAACAATGTTATTCAAGAAGTTGAATGGTGTTTTCCATGCATTCAACTACATCATTAGGATACTTTTACAAATGGTATACAAGTCATTCATGTCATCATGGTACAAAGTTATTCCAATCAATAATAACCATTAATGGAAATCATGAATTTCAATGTGGAATCAATGTAGCAAGTTGTCGCATGAGAATCCAATCTCGTGTTCTACACTCCTAAATAATTTTGTACTATTAATTAATCCACAAACAAAACTTCGTGTCATGGATAATATAAGGTCAAATAAGAGGTAGATATATATGGTTGCACCATCCTTTCAAAGTCTGCAAAGTCCACCTCTTACGTAAAATCAATATGTGGACTTAAATGGAAGCATGCCGCTGGCTTCATCTTGTTGCTCTACCTTTAACAAAGAAAATGTGTGATGCATTGAGAACCCAAAAAATAAAGAAAATCTACAATCCAAAGCACTACTTTTGTTGATTAAGCAAACAAGAAGAGAGACCTCAACATCATTGATGTATAGACCCATGGATATTCCTCTAAACATTGATGATCAAATGAAGAAGACAAGTTTGAATGTGGCAATGTGGGATGCCTTATCTATCCCATATCATAGAGATCTCCTATAAGAAGCTTTGAAGCAACTTCCTCTATCTGAATTGGTTATGTGGAAGCCGGACTGCAATTAACCTATGCCAACTAAAGGATGAACAAGTAAGTAAAGTTGTGAAACCTCCACCCTTCTACATGTCTTTGATTATGGGAAAACACCTAGTACATAATTGCATGATAGATTCAAAGGTGCGCAAAGACTTATGTAATGCCCAAGAAAATAACAAACATTTTAGGAATTGAGTACAACCCAGTTTCTAGGGGAGTCTTGTAACTTGATGGATCAGTTTGTCAAAATATTATGAATTGTAAAAGATCTTGAGCTAACCCTTCATGTTTTTCCTATCCTAACCATTACTCAAGGCATATCAATCATTTAATTACCTCTTTTCTTTGACATATGTTTATCAAGATATTTCACACCAAAGTGGGTGGGTATTTTTCTTCTGATTGGTCTCGCATGCTATTAAGAACTGAATATGGCACAATATTTTACATTAAAGCTTAGCCAATCTCTTATTTTCATGTTGAATCATATGACCTTGCTCCACTCAATTCTAATTACATGATCCAAGAATAAGAAGAAAATGAATCAGTGTAAATACAAAAGTCTACTCCTTATTCAATCCTTGATCTTTTATTAGATGAGTGGGCTAAGGAGCATTATGAATTTCATCCCTATGATACATCTGTAGAGATTAGTTTGGGCACTTATTGCATTCATGAAGGATAATTCATAGCCCCCTTTCACATAAAGAATAAGATGATGCTTCTAGTTTATGGAAGATGTTGTTTGATGGCTCTAGAAGTAGAAATGGAGTCGGGGTAGGTGTAGTTCTAGTTTCTTCGGTGGATAAAAATTTCTTCTTTTCCCATATGTTACGGTTTACATGCACCAAAAATGTAGTGGGCTATGAGGCCTTGATTCATGGATTGTTATTGATAAAGAAAAATAATATTAAGGCCTTAAAGTATTTGGAGACACTAAGTTGGTTATTCATCAGTCACGGGAAGGCATGTTGCCAAGAATAAGCTCTTATAAGCTGATAGACATAGATTATGGTATCTTATGGAAAAATTTGATGTCATTAACTTACAAGTAGTGCCAAGAAAGATGCATGCATAAGCAGATCGATGACTATTGTTGGGTTGCAATTCTATCCATCTGAAGACCTCATCTAAGGAATGAGTAACATGTAAAGATGGTAATAAGGTCATCCATTCCAAATAATGAGGTCAGCTTGCAGGTTTTTGATAGTGATGTGTAGATTGTCCAATTCATCCAAAATGAGGTGGATTTTTCATCAAACTTATAATTTGAGTTACAAGAAAGCTATGGTGATTAGATTATTTAGTAGAGGACAAAATTCCTATAGGACTAGTCACACTTGAAGATATCTTCAACCCTAATGATGAATTAAAAAGGAAAAGAACAACATATAAACAAATGAAGAATACTACAAACTACGCTATCAGCACAAGGCAAAGAGTTATTGTTCGGAAAGGTATGTGATGAAATTGAAAAACAATATTTTTATTTCCTTGTGTCAAAAGCATAGTGATGTTTTTTCATGGATCTATGAAGATCTTAGAGGCTTTGATCTAAATATTTCTCAACATGTTATATATCTTAACCCCAATGCGAAGCCAATTAGACAAAACTAGAGGCCTATCAATCCCCAAATATAGCTCCTTATGTGATTATGCTCAAATGTAATATTATAGCCTAATCTAATACAAGTTTTCAATAAATAAATGAATAATGAAATACAAAAATTAACCCAAGCAACTAAGCAATAAAAATATGAAACCCTAAGTGCAAAGAGGGTTAGAAGAGCCTTAGCTAATTCAAAGAGGTTGTTGGACTATGTTCAGCAAAGTGGAGACCGGCTAAATAGAGTGGAAGACCGTTACATGAAGCATCTTAAAATGTAGATCTGGGTGATTTGGTTGGAATAGGGCACCGGGGAGGGATGGGGGTGCCCGAGGTGCTTTGGTCTAGTTTCTAGGTGGCCTCTTCTATGTAGATGCTCGAGAAACCTCCTCTGAGGTGTCACAAGAGGTTTGCACTTGTTTGGTTCACCTTTGATCGCCTCAAGGTCGTTGTAAACCTGCAATGAATAGAGCATATGCAAAACCCTCAAATAGACATCAAATCCTAAAAATAAAGATGTAAAATGAGGGTTCAAACTGTCCTTATCTACCACAATGGTGGACTTACAACTAAGCGTTACACTACATCACACCCAATATATTTTTGTGTGTGTGTGCAGAATTATGCCCTAGGTTTCTCTTGTGCATGTTGCACTTGAAGTAATGAGCAAGTAGCTAGATGTAGAATGTAAATAATGTGTGCATGGAAACAATAGACTCCCCTCCTATGAAGTGTGATGTAGATGAACCAATATTTTGTCCCTTGTAATGGAGCTAGATGGATGCAAATAGAGTTATAGATGCTTTGATGGATGCAACCTTAGGTGATGATAGATAGTTCTTAGTGCTTGGTCCCTTATTATGATCACATAACTTTATATTTATATGATTCCTTCACTTGAATTTTTTAATTAACCCCAAAAAGGCTGACTACCAAAAATATAATATGCTCAAATGAATAGAAAGGACCCAAAAAGTGTGACCAAAGTGCAAAGAGGACAAGGGCGCCCAGAGGGGATGAGGGCACTGGCGCTGGTGTCCTGGCTAGGCACTAGTGTCCAAAATGACAAATACTGAAAGATTAAAAGACAAAATGAGCAAGTAAGAGTGCAAGACTGAAAGTAGAAGCATAAAGCAAAGAAAGGTGGCCAAAGACATGGGTTAATCATTACTTTTTGTACTTAGGAATCATGTAAATAG
This sequence comes from Taxus wallichiana var. yunnanensis, assembly GCA_018340775.1. Classification (NCBI taxonomy): domain Eukaryota; kingdom Viridiplantae; phylum Streptophyta; class Pinopsida; order Cupressales; family Taxaceae; genus Taxus; species Taxus wallichiana. Next base: position 792,156 of record JADAXU010000136.1, read on the forward strand.
TAGTATGTAATCAGGACTAAATAAATACCCAAAGTGCGTGATTTTTTGTCCGCATTATGAGAAAATAATTATACAAACTCATATAAGCCAAAATCATAGTCCTCGTTAATTATTCCTCTTCGATTGTTGATTTAGTCCTTGTTTAAGGAAAAAGAATGGAGAAATCAAGCTATGAGTGGATTTTAAAGATTTGAACAAAGCCTCCTTGAAGGATCATTTTCCTTTGCCCTCCATGGAATTTTTTTACAAAAAGTGGAGGGAGCTAAAAGGTTTTCCCTTTTGGATGGTTATTTTGGCTTCAACTAAATCAGAGTTAAAGAGGAGGATCAACATAAGAAAACTTTCACAACCAAATGGGGAACATATGCCTATGAAAATATGCCATTTGGCCTAACTAATGCATGTGCTACTTTCCAAAGAGCCATGGATATTGTATTTAAGGGTTTTATAAATAATTTGATTCTTATCTAATTGGATGATATCATAGTTTTCTCAAAATCAGGTGAAGATCATATGAAATATCTTGAGAAAGTGTTTAAAATATGTAGAGAGTTTGAAGCATCGTTGAACCCAAAGAAATGCATATTTTTATTCCACAAGGAATACTTATAGGTTATGTTTTCTCTTCTAGATCATGTTGTCTCAAAGGAAGGCATTGATATTGACCCATAAAGGATCTCATCCATTCTTTCTCTTTCATTTCCATCTCAAAAGAAAGCACTACAATATTTCTTGGGTAAGATTAATTTTGTTAGGAAATTCATTCCTAAATTTGTAAGACTGGTCAATCCTATCACTTTAATGCTTAAGAAGCATGTGGATTTTAAATGGACCAAGGAAGGAAAGGAAATATTTACTAGGATCAAACAAGTAATTACTCAAACACCCACCCTCATCAACCCAAATTATTCGAAGGATTTCATTCTCTACACTGGGGTTGAAGTTAGCATTGTCATGGTATTAATGCAACAAAGTGGTAAAGGTTTAGAATAATTAGTAGCTTTCTTTAGTCAAACATTGAAGAATTATGAATTGAGATACAACCATGTAGAGAAACAAGTTTTTCCATCACCTTAGGAGCTCTTAAGAAATTCAAATGTATGCTCGCAACTAACTTCATTAAGGAATTAGTCTCCCATCCTAGTATGAGAGACTTCATTATGGGAGTTGAGATTAGTGAAAGAAAATTTTATGGGTGACAAAAATTATGGAGTATGATGTGACTATCAAGGCTACCAAATTGGTTAGAGGAAGAGCATTGTGTAATTAGTTGGCTATTAATGTTGAAAATGATTAAAAACCCTCTTATATCGTGGAAGAAGAACAATAACATTTTTTTGTGGATCCACCTAGTGACAATAGCTAGAAATAACATGGTCGATTCTTATCTACTTTCAAATACCCTTATGGTTTGAGAAATAATAATAGGCATAATTTGAGGTTAAAATTCATTCCTTATGCATTGATAGGTGGATTTGTTTTCAAAAATAACCTAGATGGAGTGTTACTGAGATGCATTAAAGGATAACAAGTGAACAAGGTCTTGGCATAATTCCATAATCACTTCTTTGGAAGACATTTCTCAGCAAAGGAAACAACAATCAAAATCTTGAGAGCATAATAACTTTGGCCCGTTTTCCATGGATTCTTGTCAATGGATCATAAAATGCAAGGAGTGTTCTTTTTTAGTGGTAAGAAGAAGATGACGACCCTCCCAATTCATCCAATTCAGGTGGATGAACCCTTCTCTCAACAGGGACTTGATTTTATTGGTATGATCAATTCGGTATCAAGTGCAAGTCATAAATGGGTCTTGAAAACAATAGATTACTTCACCATGTGGACATAAGCTATGGCACTCAAGCGAGCAACTAAATCAACTATCCTTTTCTTGGAAGATATCAGAACAAGGTTTGGGGTTCCCCAAACTATCATTTCGACAATGTTAAGGCCTTCCTAGGCTAAAAAAACTTCATTGAGCCCTCAATCATGGCATACACCTGAAGAATTCTTCTAATTATTACCCTCAGGGTAATGGCCTAGTTGAATCTACCAATAAAAAACCCGATCAAAATAATGAAAAGAATAACTGAGATGAATGAGAGGAAATGGCATATAAAGATAAAAAAATCTCTTTGGGCTAATAGAATCATATTTGAAAGAGTAATAGGAAACTTTCATTTCATCTTTGTATATGGGAGAGAAGTCACTCTTCTATTATCTCTTGAATTTCCTTCACAAGAATGGCACTTCAGATTAGAATTGGGGGGCGAAGATGAAAGAAAAATAAAAATGGTGGAATTGGTTGAAATTGAAGAATTGAGGAAATCGGCCATGATCAAATTATAAGAACATCAAAAGTCAAAAAATATAGTGGTTTAATAAGAAATCCAAAGCATAATATTTCAAAATATGAGATTTGGTTTTGAAATGGGGCGTAGATAGAGCTAAAACAGGGTGACACCCTAAGTTTGATGTGCTTTGGAGTGGGCTATGTATCATTAATACATGTAAGTAAGCTAAATATTTTGAGTTATATAAGATTGATGAGGAAGCGCTTGAATCCCAATCAATGGGGTTTATCTTAAACCTTCTCACTAAGTTTATTTGGTTGCATCATGTATATAGTTGTTGTATTTCCTTGTTCTCCTTTTTTCATGTGGTGATCAATGATTGTATGCCTTTTCCTCAATCCTTGTGGTGATCATTTGAATAAGTGCTTTGTTGCACAAGTGTTGGTTCCATTTGCATTCTTTAGGTTGGAGGCCATGAAATAAAGCAAAGTTGAAAAGTCTCGCAAGGAAGTATATTCCATGGAATGATGGAGCAAGTTATTTCAAAGGTTTAGGGATGCTGAAAAGAACAACTTTGTTTCAAATTCAAATCTAAATAAGTATGCTAACTCCATGCCCAATGGATGTCCCAAGCTACTAATTGACTCATCTAGAAGAAGATATTCTCTCGAAAGTCACAAAAATATTTTCCAAAATAATTCCCATGTTATTTAGATAGCCTCATTTAAGGACTTAACCACTTCTTTTTTGAAAAGCCACGAGAAAAAGGATAATTACTTCACAACATTGTGGGGATAGGTTAGTGTCTCGTGGATTTTAAGTGGAAACTCGATGTTTTATGGAAGTAAAAACTCAAAGTGTTCTACACCGGTGAAGGAACATAGTTATAGGGAAATATGTCATAGGACAAAGGGAAAAGGCTATGCAACATTGCAAAGAGTAAGCAAATCATGGAGGTGATTAAAGTTAAGCACGTGATATAAGTTGGGTAAGGTTTAGAAAACCGCACAAGTTTGAAAATCGGCATAACAAAGAAAGTTTGCACGATAAAGGAACCTATGGAACAAAAGAATGATCATCTACAAAAAAATGAAAATACAAAGTCATGGAACAAATATTCCACAAGAAAGGAAAATTCCACAAAACACAAAGGCTACATAGAATGCAACATAATTCGCAGAAGGAGGAAATATGACACATAAGATAGGATCAAGATGGTAGAATATCGAAGTCTATGAAGCACAAAAATCCATGTCTAATCCAAACCAAGCACCCAACCACTCTAACAACTAGATTTTAATTTTTAACGACTATATCCTCATGCAAGTGGAAATATGATGGCATGTGATTAAAGTAAAATGGGGCACCCATACCTAGCCTTTGAAATCAATAGTGAATGGTCCTTAGTACATGTAGGGTGATTGAATTCATTGATCGATGGATGTGATAATTTCCCTATTCTTCCTCTCTCAAATTGCTATATATATATTTGTGAAAGCACATGTGAAGGGTTCACATTTTTCTACTAAGTCCGAGAGCTCGCCTTTTTGAAATCAAAGTATTTTCTCATAGACATCTATTACATGCTTTAGAAAATTTCATGTGCCTCAACTCTACTAGATTATAAATGGATAAGTTCTTGATATTAAATGCAAGTGTGATTTCTTTCCTTTGAATGCTTTGATGTTTATTGTGAATATTTTTATCCTCTCACTATTCTTCAGTCTTATTCTCGTTTATTTCTGCCATAGTTCTATGCACATTATTTTGGGTCTTTGTCGGTGTTTTCATATTTATCTCCCTAGAGCCAGAATCAAACCCTATTCCAATTTAGTGCATCACATTTCTTTATTTTTAATATTTCCCTCTTTCAACCCTAGTCCCTTGGAATTCTTAGGATATGATTAGTTAGTAGTAGTGTAGTGTTGATCAAATAAGAATGACCTAGAAGAGAAGGAAAGCGACCTTCTTGAGAGAGATTGACCTTAAAAGGCACCATTGTCCCACACTTTCAAGGTCTTTCCATGTTTCCCTGAGGTAATGAACCTAGTTTCAACAAGAGTGCAATCTCAGGTGACAATATTTTTAATTGTCTACTTTCTAAAAATGCATTTGACATACAATGTCTTCATCACAATGTTTCACAATTTTTTTGTAGCTCTTATCTTCATGGATGTGAAAAAAATCCTCTTCAATTGGCTTAACCAAAATCATATACAAAACATTCCATGAATTACAAACTAGGAAGGGATTATAATACATGGCCATGGTATACGACACATGCCCAATGGAAGAAGATGTTTTTATTTACAGTGGTTGTCTATTATCCGTGATTTTAAAATACAATTGTGGCAACCAAACATGATGCATGTTTATAATACCTATGTTAATCATCTAACTCCTATAACATACAACATGATCTATTTTGAACAAGTGCAAGGTAGATTTCATTATGAAGCCTTGACTAAAAATATTTCTCATCTTCCTACATTTTTTCATCTTAATACACATGATATATCTTCATCTATATCTTCACATAGAATCCTTCAACCCGTGAAAAAATCATTTTGAGAAACCAAAAAAAAATACAAAAAAATGCATTTTCTCAACCAATAAGCAATTGACTAGATTCTCATCTAATATCCAAGGAAAAAAAATCAAAATGAGTTTCTCATCCTCTCTTCACCATGTAAAGTTCACAATTCATAAATATAGACATCACACAACCCAATCTTCTCAATATGTGGCCCTATTTAACTCTCAAGCAAAAGACACGCCAACTAATGAATGCCAAATCTATAAGCAACTCTATTTTGATTTTAATATGACAAACTTTATCAATCTATGAAAAAAACATATAGTTTATTAACTTCTCATCAAATTTTCCCGTAAAGGATGAAAGTTGCCCTTATTCTCGATTTTTAACCAGTAATACACTACCAAATTTTATGTCCCTTAAACATATTTCCATTCTTGTTGCACTTCTAGATGTAGCAATGCTCACTAACCTGAAGAAAGACTATTTTCTCTTAGACTTGCATTTTCACAAATTAGACATCATTCCTACAAATAACCCCAATTTTCCTTAAAGGGAGAAATCATATATGTACCAATACATGTCAATTTCATGCATACTCCATTGCTCGATCCATTGACAATACAAAAACAATTGCCATAGCACTTAAACATTGTCTTAAATATAAAAATCCTTATAGATCGAAAGCAATGTGTGTATTAACATCACTATGACAAAACTTAAAATGATTATGCAAACCACACTATACCGAATGTAAAATGTGAAACTTAACCATGGCTGGGCCTAGTTCCTTGCATTAGATCTAAAGATTCGTCAAAACACTAATGAAAAATACACAACAAGCCCCTTGATAGTGGCTTTTCTCGATGATGACAAAGGATTGGCGATGATAATGCATGTGACACTTTGGTCCATGCATTTACCAATCCAACAACTATACATGTTCTTCAAGACAAAATAATAGAGTTTCTCCTGTTGAAGGGTTTAAACCACTTGGTATCTTCCAAGATAAATATTCTGAAGAAATGAATTTTCCCACATTATTTTTCAGTGAGCCTCAATCTCCAACAACCTTGCAAAGATTTTCATATCAAAAATAACACAAAGTGGGAGTTACTAAATTCGGACCGTATATTTTCTTATCACATTACTGATATTTTCTTCAAAGCAATGAAAATACTTGTTCAACAAGTTATTCAATCCATGTGGGTGCACATTAGGAAAGGCCAACTAAAAGGATGAACACTTACTATAAAATATGTCAAATATAAGCCCAACTTAGAAAAAATATTGAAATATGATATTGGTTACATTGATTTTAAGAAAATTTGAATCTCCCTAACTATTTGCAACAAACACGAAAAATGTGTTCACTATGATTTGAAAATTGGGACCTCCGAATTTTTTGCCACATTTCCTATGCAAAACATTATTGGAAACCGCTTAGTACTACCCTTGCAAAGCTTTCCAAACATTACGAATAATCTATTTCCTTAGGCAAGCCACACTTACCTGATTTACATTTTGATAACTTTCTTGTGAAAAATGTCACATGCACGCACTACTACAAACATAGATCGAATGCATTGAAAAAACTACTTTTCGTAGACAAAAACTTCTTTACAGAGATAATAAACTACTTTTTGGGTTACTAATTTCCAAAATAGAGGCAACACACATAGTCATTGGTTAATATGAATTAAAAATGCACCTGTCTATGGAGACAATGACAATCTACTGATTGAGAACTTTGTAGAAAAATACATAACATGCAACATTGAACCATTCCCTCCACACATTTCAAAGTTGCACCAACATCATCATATAAAGAGTTGAAAAATATCATAAAAATTATAGATACAATTTCCCTCTTCCACTAATGAAAAAAACAAAAATCCTTGAACCTTGTGAAGATCATGACCCAATTTATATTGCAAATTCTCATAGTATTTTCTCTTCTCTTGAAGAAAAATGTTATGAAAGTTTAGTTTCATTTGAAACGCGTTCCTCCAAGAACTTAGCATGAATGATACATGTTGTCCCAAATGATATCCCCATGTGATTTTGAACAACTCATCAAAAATGGACTTAGCTACAATTTTGCTCAGGAAAAGCCGTGAGACACTATGTTAGTCTTCCGCAGAGTGTAAAAATGTAATGTTTTGTGGATTCTCCTAACCCATGGGAAAAAATAAATGAGCATTTGGGACTTAGGCAGATTTGGTGGAGTTAGTATTTTGCATAGGTTTGTTGGACCCTCATGTCATCAAGGAAGTCAATCTTCCACAACATCAAATCAGTCTCTCGCGAATCGAAGGCAAGTTAGAACACCATGAAGTTCACATGCCCTGAAAGAATGGAAATTTGTCTAAGGACAAGATCCATGAACTCGAGTAAAGGAATGAGAATCTTAGAGCTTCACAAGATGGAGAAACAAAGTGTTATGCAGACTCAAAACACATAACATTTCATAGAGTTTTCAAATTTCGTATAACGAAGGATGAAGTCCACCAAGTTAGAAGAAGTGATGCAAAGAAGAAGTTCCAATAGGCATCATGTGAAAAAGTGAAAATAATTTCAAATGATACTGGGGATGGAAACCATGAGACACTAATTTAGTGTACCATGGGTTCCCAAAATCATAGTGTTCTCTGGGTTCTCAAGATCTGTGAAATGAAGGGATAGTTACGGAGAAATTTCCGCACAATGGAAGAAGGAAAGGCCTCCATGACATAGGAGGAGCATATAACAACAGAGTGTAGAAATGCTTAAACAACACTAAGCGAGGAATGCTCCGCTCATCATTTAGGAAACATGAAAATTTGTGCTAATTGTGAATTGATTAAATATGTGGATTACATCATAAAGCATCAAAATTCTGCAGAAGGTCTAGAAACCATGCTTGTTTCTGAACTAGATGACCAACCACCTCAAAAACTAGAATTTAATGAAGTATGACATCATCCTGCATAGTTAGATGGCATGTGATTGAATCAAATAAGAATGTTGTGGTAGTTGGCTCTCTCCATATGACATCCATGTTTATGTTACATGTCAATACTGTAAGAAATCATGACACCCATGCTTATCTAGCACGATTTCAGGAGATCGATACTCCAGCATGGTGGTCATTTCGTCTTTCTTCTTTTTTCTCTTTCACCCTTCCACAAGTTATATAATTGTAAGTGCTCATGCACATTATAGGGGTTCTTCTCCCATTTTTCTACCTTAGCACTTTTTGGGATTTTCTTTAGAGAACTCAAAATTTCATGCTTTCGACCTCTACAACTCACAAATGGATATTTTCTTGCCTTGAATCTATGTGTAAATTGTAAAGGATTGATTAATACAAGTGTGGTTTCTTTATTTCCTTCAAATACTATGTGTTTGGCGTGAATATCTCTACCCTCTTATGTATTTTGTATTCTTTCACTTAGTCACATTAGAACTTTTTACATATTCATAATATTCATCCTACAAACTTACATATATGTCACTTGGAATAGGAGTTCCACCTTCTTTTCTGGTGCTATCACTAGCCCTTTTAGCTTAGAATTTTCTTTTGCATCTCTTTCCTTCTCTCTCTCTCTCCCTAGTTCCTTGGATGTGTTAGTATAGGTTAGTTGTAGGAGTACTTTTAACATTATATTAGGTTGTGTTCCACAGATTCTCCTAATCCATGAAATAGAGGAGGCCAACCTTCTCCAAAGGTTCATCTCAAGTAGAAAGTCCCACACTTGGAGATAATCCCATGTTGAGAAAAATTATTGATCTTCCATGATCAAATCCAAGGTGTACTTTTGACCACCAACAATACCTAATACATTCACTACATCTAGGCGACACTACCTACATTGTTCTTGAAAAGAAAACCAAATCAAGCATAGAAAATAAGCTTCTCAAAAAAATTTGGTCCTCTGGAAAGTAAACACAAATGCACAATTTGTGCTTAATGCCTATGTCGCTGCAACTTATTGTTCTTCTTACATGACTAAAATTGATCGATCGATGAAAAAAATTCACAAGAATTTGATTAGAACATAAAACATTACCTTTAGATGTTATAGAGATTCCCTAAAATCTCAAAAATGCAATGCTCAAGATGAAACAAATGTATGCACAATATGCATGTCATATAGTATTGTCTATTCCATTCAACAATAGTTCTAGAAAGTGTACTTTCATAAACACTTCTAGTCAAGAAAATTGCACACTCATTCTAAAACCTCCAACATTACTAGACCAATAACTTGATAATTCTATAAACATTATGTGCCAGTCTATTATAGATCATTATATTATGCGACCATGCTCCATAAACATGATCTATCTTGTGGAATTTGTCTCTTCCAATAATAAATATGGAAAAAAGATATACCCACACAACAAAGCACATGTCATTCAATTTGTCAATTACAACAAAAATTTTGACATTAAGATCCATTAATCGGGGAAAAACTAATGATTTATGTTCCTTTTAGAGAAATTGAAGACTCTATTAGAATTTGTTTCTATACACGAAAAATGTATATACATTCCATCAAGAAACCATACATAACAATGAATCCAAATTTTACCATGCCATCGATAAAAACAGGTGACATGTAAATGACACTTTATGACTTAGAAGGCGATATAAAGGCTACTACGTCATGTTCTCCTATCCTAACCAAAAAACACAAATGCATAAAAATATGACATAAAAGTTGAATTTCCCTTGTAAAAATCCAAAATAACCCAATATCCAAGGGTACAATGTTTTGAAATTAGCAAAAATCCTTCTATACAAGACAATGTAACATTTTACCAAAATATGTGAATGCTAAATGCAAAACAACAAGCTATTGTACATGACCTTGCATATAAAAACTTAAAGAACTTACAAATCCTCGTCAGAATTTTCCCGATAGGAGGAGCTAGTATGGGGAAAAAAATCATATCTATAATGATATTTGAAACGATGTAACACATTTATAATAGCTCAATCAATAATGACCCTTTAAAACCAATGGTATAATCTTAGCTTTCACATGTAAGGTTGCTTACAATGCCGGAGGCATCACACTTCATTCAAATTTTATGCTACCTTTTAATCGATCTCGAGATCCTCCCACTAAGTGGTGAATGCCTAGATGCATTTGGGAAAACCTTATGAATGATTACAACTTGCCTTCATAGATGAGGTTTCCTTAGTTGGAGGACAACTACTATACTTTGTGACAACCATGTAAGATAAATAAAACACATGCCAACTTCATTCTTTGGAAACATTAACATGATTTTTGTGGTGATTTCTACCAAGCACAACTTGTTAATGATTGCATCATAGTTGACCCCCCAAAAATAGCCGGAAAAATATTCTCATATGACTTGAAACAAAAATTGAAAGTTTTTATAGGATGAAACTATGTGACAAAAAGATCAACAATTTGTATTTGTACTAGAAAGAATCCGTATTGGTTCACATAACATATCTGATATCACCTATTTGAACCTAACTTGTTATTGTCTTTGTACTGCATAACCTCGTACTTCCATATCTTCTCTACAAAAATTTGGATGCCATCAATCACAATAATAAGATGCTTCTACTTATGCCTAGTGATAAAATTGTCCTCCACTTACTTGATGAAGAAGACATGTCTCATAATGCAACACAAACCTACTTGAAAACAATGGAACTACCCAAACAAATTGAACTCGAGAAAAATATGCTTGCTCAAATCTTAGTTGAAAATTATGACATTCAAGATGGGCTAATGAATGGATCTGATGGAATTTTTAGAGCTTACACAACAACAACCGATCTTGACTTAGCATGGATTCAATTAAATTCTACAAACATTGGCCATCAAAAATGTCAAAGTATGCACATGTGTATACAAATTAAATTGCACCTACATGGGTGCCCATTTCTCGTATATGTCGACCCCTTTGTAAAAAGACATATAAAACTCCAGTTACGATTTGTAAGTAATTTCCTGTTCAACTATGTTGTGCTCGCACAATTCATAGAGCTTAAGGACTAACATTGGATAACCTTGTATTTAGCCCTCAAGGAGTTACAGGACATGGTCTACTATATACATCTCTCTCTCTCATGTCAAAAGTGTGGCCAATATGTATTTATTATATCCTCTTACACAAAAATAGCTCACCCTTAAAAAAGATTGTTGCATAAATGGAACGATTGCATCTTGAATCAAAATGGGAACTACAAAATGAATTTTCCAGCATTGATTCTTCTTCTTTGATTCTCTTCTCTTCACTAAACACACAAATTCTTCATATTCACAAAGAAGACATTATTCATGACCATGATTTAATGTTATCTCAAATAATTTGTTTACAAGAAACTTGACTATATTCTCTCACCACAAATGACTTTCTTCCATGATACCATTGTTTATTAACAAATCATGTACATGGTGTTATGGTATGTGCCAAAGAAACTACACCCTTCCTCCAAACTCTTTTTTTCTATAATACAAATGTCGAAGCAATTTTTCGCAAATGATCTTCTCTGTAGACAACATATAATGATCATAAATGTATATGTATCTCTAAAAGCAAGCTTCAAATACATCCTCATTGTTTTGGACAAAGTTTTAACAAATTCTTGATTTGATACACCTTCATACTTATTCGAAGATTTCAATATTGATATGCACATATACACAAGCAAATCCAAGCTTCTAAGGACATACATGCAACAAAAGAACTTCCATTTCTATATTCCACAAGCAAGTGTGTTTTCACACAACAACATTGATCATATTTGGTCAAATTCTGTACAATATCTTTGTCAATCATATGAGAGACATGTGTATTGGAGTGATCATCCTGCTATTTTTCTTCTCCTCACAAAGGAAAAAAAACAACACCTCTAGTAAGATTATTTGTTTTCATTTTTCACCTACTCAAATAACATTTACTTGACTACGACCTTTTTATTTTTTCTAATTATATTAGTATTGATTTTACATTCTACAATTTTCTAACTTTTTATAAATATGGACTCGCCAAAAGAAAAATTACTCAAAACATAGAACCTGAACAATCTCATGACATACAACCAAAAGCTAGCAACAATAATTCTGATCAACAAATCGAGACAACAACGCTCCAAGATTTGAAATGGTAACTTTTGACTCCTTTGATAAAACTTATTAACTTTCTTACATTTCATGAAGCTATATGGATTGATTCAAATATTAACTTGGTTACATTTTATTAACTTGCAAGACATGAATTGATTCAAGTATTCCCTCCACAATAATTCATCTTTATTCATAGAAAACATGAAATATTTTTAAGGAGATGTGTTTGGCATCTATGGACCTACACATGCTAAAACCACTTCTCCTTCAAAAGTTGAAATTTGGAATGCATAACTTATTGAAAAAATGGAAAATGAAAATTACCATGAATCTTAGAATAACCTTGTTGATGTGTTTGCACCATAGGTTGTCCGAGATTGGGTTTACGCATCACTAATTTCACAATCAAGGATAAAACAAAATACAAAAGAGGTGATGTTGATTGTTGCATTACGGTCACTTCTAAAACCACAATGGAAACCATTCCAACAGTTTGTGAAACACATGGACTAACACCTATAAATATAATACATTCTCTCATGCATTCACTTGTTACATACTCATTTGGTTCCTTTGGTGCAATTATTACAGTACTTATCACTCCAAAGACCAATATGTCCTCTACATGAAGTTCGATGACATCGAACATGGCATAACAATTGTAAATTATTATTTTACTTTCTTTTGTTTTAATTTATTTTCGTCAATCTATATTTTTTTACTTAATCTCAATGTCAATAACATGTCCTCCTACCTTGTTTAGGTTTATTTAGGAAGCCTCTTCCTCCCCTGTACACCGCACGATACAATAAATCCTTGCTACTGGGATACTACCACTTTTCTATTAAAAACTTTTACAAACAAGGACCACAAGGGTCATGTACTTTATGTGCGATAATTTCTTCTTTCATTGATCCTCTCAATGATACATGCACAAAAGAACATTTACAATCTCTTGTAAATTCTAACATAGAGGTATATATGCATGCTCTTTCATTTCTTCAAAGAAACACCGTGGTACATTTTTTTGCTTCGTTGTCCTTTGTTTTCCTTCTATAACAATAACCATACTTATTTTTTCATGCATAGATAACAAGATTGATAAGACAAAAAAACATCTACCTTTCTCCATTCCAAACATTATGTGTCAATTATGGTCATACAACTGAAGTAGACTTGGCAGAAGAAGAAACCATTTCTTATTGCACAATGTGCAATCACAAAACACCTTACAAATATGTGCACATGCTACAATGTTTTGTACAAAAATGAGATGGCTCCATCGATTGCACTTTACACTAGCCCCTTCTTTGTAAAGTCTTTCCCAAATTGTGTGCAATCACATATGAATAACATCAACAAGACATCTCCTCTCGTAGTTTTCCTCCTCTGTCAATTCCAAATCAATAGAACATTCACTATCACAATCGACAACAACATTTCCTCAATCAAGCCACTCTAATTCCTATTCACATCCTGGTAATATTTCTCATTCTTTTTATACCATAAAAAAATTAAATCAGTGCTTAAGAATATTATTTGCAAAATAATCTAACATTTTCCATGTTCACTTTTATCCTTTTCTTTTAACAATTCTCTTCTCTTCTTTGTTTCAAGTTCACATATTTTCCTTCCTCATGTCTATACATTTCAGTTTTTTTCCTTCCCAATTTGGCTGCAAACAATAGTTCTTATTTGTGTTTGTGTTTATATTGCACCTCCATGGTTACTAAATCAACATGTATAAAAAACCAACACTTTCTATAAGTTTTGAATAAATCATGTTTATATAATTCCATTCTTAAATTTAATGTGATTCTCATTCTTTCAAGGTTGCTTACCAATAGTATGTCTCTTACTTTCTTCAAATAATTTTATTTTAAATTTTGAATGACAATGGACATGAAACACATTTTACTGAATTACATAACTAAGCTATTATTGTTTTATAAATTTCAATTCAATTTGTCTATGGGTCAAAATTTTAGCCTATTATTTATTTTACAAGGTCTTTGACAAAACACACCAATTTGTGGTTAAGGAAGCCATGCAACAAGCTTCCATTTGTTAATTTAATTGAATCTATTTGTGATAAATCTTTATGAAATTTCTACTGCTATGTGAGTGAACTGGGCTAGGAATATTTGCTAATCTTATCGCACAATGTTCTTCAACGAGCCTTGATAATCCTTGAACAAGAAATTACTTTAGATATCACATTAATCAAGGCATCTAAAAATGAAGTGCTCCTCTAATTCAATTTCCATATGACAATGATTATAAATAGAAGGATTTTTGAAAAGAAGATGGTTTATCGCTATACGAGCTCGTGAAAGAAATAACTTGATGATTGGGCCAAACTAAATCTCTTACAACTGGATGTCTTAGGTAAATAACAAGCATGTCCTATAGGAACACTAGTAGAGCTTCTTGTGTGAGGGGCTCTTATCAATGAAATTTACTCCAACTTCTCGCTTTATCTATCTCTTTCTAAATATAATCTATTTATTTGTCTCTTATGCGCAAGATCAAAGATATTTCGAACTATAATATACGGTGTTTGCTTCTACTATAAAATATCAAGTCATGCGATTTAGTTTGTTGTTCTGTATTACTCCTACTATTTAAATTAGGGATAATTAGACTTAAAGAAGAAAAATTTGTTAAGTATGATAAAAGAATTGCCTTAAAAATTGTGGTCATAAAGAGAGGATGCCAAAATCAAGGTATACTAGATTCATCATATCAAATTCAATTGTGCTCTTCCAAGACTTTAAGCGGTGATCATATCAATCCTTATTGGATCCAACATATCAACTTCAGTTGTAGTCCCAAATATTTAAGTAGAGATTATATCAAATTGACTATAATTGCAGAGAACGCCAATTTATTTTCAAGCACTAAATTGTTGTTGGAGCCTATGCTCACATAATCCAACAACTTTTTGTGAAACATTGTATGCAATATGTAGAAAATATTTCTTTGGTAAAAAGTAGTAAGTGCAAAAACATAGCCAAATCATGCCCTTAATAGGATGAGTTCCAATTCATGAAACTTGTGAATGGAGAATTTGATGGTTATCTACTATTCAAAGTCTTTATTTGATAGTTCCTGGTGGAATTTTCTATTTGGCCACAAGGAAAAAGAATAAGTTATTAATTATGCTCTTCTGTTTGATTTATGTTTAACTATTGGTACTTAGTTGTATGTCCTCTTTCAATCTTTTGTTTTAGATTCTGGGCACATAATGCCACAATTTTATTTATGTTTTTATTGCTAAAATTTAAAAAAATCTTTTATCAATTTTAAATATCATTTTTTGAAAGGAAAATTGTAATTTAAAGACAATTATAATCGAAAAATATTCTGTTGGTGGGCAAAGAAGAAGAATAAAAATAGAAAAAGAATAGAGATGTGTTATGGCACAATGAAATCAAATTTTATTTCCTTCGACTCAACCAATTACATTCACCTTAGTTTTATTGAGGTATTTAGAAATTTATTGACATTCATTTTTCACATGTTTTCAAACACAAACCATTCTAGATGTAGAAAAATTCTTGGGGAATTGATTAATCGATCGGTGAGAGTTTAATGTTAGTAGTTGGTAGAAATTACCAGATTATTCTAACACTCCCCCTTAATTTCTACTATCAATAACTAATTACATCAATATTTACAATGCCCAAAATTTCTCTCAAATACTCAAATTGTTCTTGTGTTAATGCCTTTGTGAATATGTCTGCAAGTTTCTCCTTTGATATGCAATGTTGTAGGATGAGTTCTCCATTGTTGACCAATTCTCAAATGAAGTGATATCTAGTGTCAATGTGCTTTGTCCTCTTGTGGAAAACATGATTCTTTGATAGTGCAATGGTGGACTTGTTGTCACAATAGATTGTAGTAGACTCCTCTTGCTCATGCATTAGATCCTTCAAAATTATTCGCATCTAAATGCTTTGACATGTTGTTGATGTACTTACTACATACTCTGCTTTTGTTGATGAGATTGTCACTATTGGTTGTTTCTTTGATGCCCATGTTATAATACCTATTCCAAGATGAAATTCATATCCAGATGTGTTCTTTCTATCATCTATACTTCCTGCAAAGTCACTATCTATATATCCAATCAACTGAAAAACATCTAAAGTAGAATACATTATGCCATAATTCATAGTTCCTGTAATATACCTTAACAACCTTTTTTCCTGCTTGCCAATGTGAGTTCTTTGGTGAATCCATGAATCTTGAAATTAAACTAACTCCATACATTATATCCGGCCTAGTTGTTGTAAGATATATCAAACTGCCTACCAATTTTTTGAATATAGTTGAATCAAAATCTATCGTATTATCTTCTCTACTTAGTTTTGTGCCTACTGCCACAGGTGTAGAGACTGGACTGCAATTTATCATTCTAAACCTTCTTAATACATATTTTGCATATTTACTTTGACAAATGAAGATCCCATTATCATTTTGTATGACTTCAATACCAAGAAAATATTTCATCAATCCCAAATTTTTCATCTCAAATTATTTTGTCATTATTGATTTAAACATGTTTATAGAAAGATTTCTGTAAATATCAAATCATCAACATACAAGCAAACAATTAAAATTTGACCTTGCTCATTGACTTTGGTGTATAGAGTAGGCTCACTAGTACTTTTGTTGAATCCATTCTTTATCATGTATGAATCTATCCTGTTGTACCATGCTCTTGGTTCTTGTTTTAATCCATAAAGTGCCTTCTTCAACCTATAAACCTTGTCTTCATATCCTTTTACTTCATATCCTGGTGGTTGTTGCACATAAACTTCTTCTTCTAGATAACCATTCAAGAAAGCTAATTTAACATCCATTTGATAAACCTTCCATTTTTTTTTGAGCTGCAATATCTAGTACCATTCTAACAATATCAAGTCTTGCTATGGGAGAAAATGTTTCATTGTAATCAATTCCATATTCTTGTGCAAATCCCTTAGCTACTAATCTTGCCTTATATTTGTCAACTTCTCCATTTTCCTTATATTTAGTTTTATAAATCCATTTCACACCTATGCATTCTTTATCCTTAGGTAAATCAACTAGATCCCATGTATCATTTTTCTCAATAGATTCCATTTCATCATTCATTGCATTAATCTAATGTTCTTCCTTAATTGCATCTTCAAAATATATAGGATCTTGGGAAAATAAAGCAAAATTAGATTGCAAATCTATCCTATCTCCTTGATCATATATTTCTTGTAAGCTTCTAGTATTTTTTGCCTCTTAGTCTTGGTCTCAATGATGCAAGTGTAGGATTTGAGTCATTACTTACTTGTGGACTTGATGATTCTCCTTGCTCAACTTGGCTTTGTGAGTTTTCTCCTTGTGATGTTCCTCCTTGCTCATTTGATTGTTCTCCTTGTTCCCCTTGGTCTCCTTGACTTTTTTCTTTTTGGTCTTCATATGGCATTGTTGTTGTACCTGTAATTGTCTTGTCTATATTGTCATCCCAAGATTCTTCTTCTTTGAATACAACATCTCTACTTATAATGACTTCTTTGGTTATAAGATTAAACAACTTATATGCCTTATATTTTTCATCATAACCAATAAAAATGCATTTTTCACTTTTATCATCCAATTTACTCCTTGTTTCTTTAGGCACATGTGCATATGCAATACAACCAAATAATTTAAAATGAGAAACACTATGATGCTTACCACTCCATGTTTGTTGTGGAATCATGTTCCTCACAATCTTTGTTGGACTCATGTTCAATATATAAATGGCACAAGCTACTGCTTCAGCCCAATATTCATTTGATAGATTCTTTCCTTTCAACATGCTCCTTGCCATCTCCATTATTGTATGATTCTTCCTTTCTGCAACACCATTATGCTGAGGTGTGTATCTTGTAGTGAAATTATTCTTTATTCCATGATACCTACAATAATCCAAAAACTCATTTGACTTGTATTCTCCTCCTCTATCTGATCTCAATACCTTGATGGATGGCCACTTTGTTTCTCAACCAATGCTTTGAATTCCTTGAACTTTCCAAATGCCTCAGATTTATATTTGAGAAAATAAACCCATGTTTTTCTACTATAATCATCAATGAATGTTAGAAAATAAATGCTCCCCCTAATGATGGTGTTTTCATTGGACCACATATATATGTATGCACAATTTCTAATGGTGCCCAAGCTCTATATGACATTTCCTTTGGAAAATCTCTCTATGTTGCTTGGCCAAAATACAACTTTCACATAAGCTCAATGGTGCTTCAATAGGGGTAAACCTCTTACCATTTCCCTTTTTTACAAAAACATAATCCTTTGAAGTTTAGATGACCATACCTCAAATGTCATACCCATGCTTGATCTTGACTTGATGCCTTGAAACTTGCTCCAATCTCCTCCATCATTTCACTTTTCATGCGAAGTGGGAACATTCTATTATTTTTCATTTCAACTTTTGCAATCACCATGTTACTTGGGAAATATCAAATATAGTGCAAAAATTATCCTCAAAGACAACTCTATAACCCTTTTGAATAAGTTGTCCCACACTTATGAGATTATGCTTTAAACTAGGTACAAAATAAACATCGGGAATAATCTTCTTACCAAGTTTTGTTATCACATTAATTACACCTTTTCCCATGGCTTCAACTATATTATCATTCCCCAATTTGATTTCTAATTTAACTGATGTATCCAAATTCTCAAAAAACTTTTATTTTAGTCATGTGATTACTACAACCACTATCTAGAAACCAAATGTTACTAGAACTTTCCTGAGCTACATCACATGTAATAAATAAAGACCCTGAATTACTTTAAGAAAAGTTTGCATTTTGCTTGCTCATATCAGCTTGTTTCTTTCGACATTCATTAGAAAAGTGACCATACTTCTTGTAGTAATAACATTACACATTTGATTTGTCATACCTTTGTGATGCCTGATTGTTATTGCATCCCCTTGAGCTGAAATTTTTATTTCTCCTTCCTCCTAGATCTGGACTCTTTCTTTCTTCTCTTTGAAAATTATTTCTTCCTCTTCCTCTTCCTCTGAATCCTAGATTTCCTCTTCCTCTACCTCTGCCAAATGTCATTTGTGTTTTGAATGCATGCTCCAATGAAGTATTGCATTCTTGTTTATCTTGTCTTCATAATTCTTCAAAGAACCAACCAACTCATCTATAGAAAATTTAGTCAAATCCTTGGATTCCTCAATTACCACAACAATTACATAAATTTTTTTAGGCAAACATCTTAAAATATTTTCTACAACCTTTTGATCTATTAGCTCATCACCAGTCTACCTTATTTGATTAACCAAATCCATAACACAATATGTGAATTGATCTACTGATTCAGAATCTTTCATCTACATATTTTCAAATTCTTTTCTAAGTGCTTGTAATCTGGAAATTTTTACCTTACTAGTACCTTGATATGTCATCTCTAGGATGTCCCATGCTTGTTTGGCTATAGTAGTTGGCTTGATCCTTCCAACAACTAACTCATCCAATCCTTGTGCAATGATCTGCAAATCCCTCTTATTCTTTTGCCTATTTTCTTTAAGAATATTCTCATCATCTGGACTCAAGGTAAACTCATCTTGTGGTTCAAGTATAACCATTTATAACTATGTCTGATAATTCACATGAATCAAATGCCAATTTCATTCTAAAAGCCCAAGTATCATAATTTTTTCCAGAAAATATTGGTATTATAGGTTGATTTATACTAAATGCCATACTTTATGAATTTTTTTAATACAAAAATTAGATCTTCTTGAAAATAGAACCTTATTATAAGACAGATCACAGTGGAATGTTCAATGCACTACGACTCGATCGACTACTCAGCCGATTATGCGAGTGCCTCAGCCTCCTCCACCTTTATCTATCTTATCCTTTATTGGTAGAGAAGCAAACATCCATATATATTCCAACGTGGCACCAATAATCACTCATTTTTTTCAATATTGTGAACCATCAAATTTCCAACACGATATTTGGATAATACATATTTGTACATCCCTTAGAATGTTTTCAAGAATATTTTCAACACACCTTGTCGATTGTTCATGCCATAGCAGAAATTTTAATGATTTTCAGCCTTAATCAATATAAATAGTGCCTTCGACAAAGGATTTTAAGCGCTCAACCACTTTCCATGCCCTTTAACCGACTTCCTTGATTCCTAGACAAGATCAAATCTGCAATATTGCTAATGCACTCTCCTTTAGCAGTCACATCTCCAATGTTTTCTCCTCAAGCAAGAGCTCTGTATATATAAGAGCGAGTCAATGTAGAAGTCACAAATGAAATATCTTGTGCTTGGTCTTAAAATGAACTCTCGGATGGTGAGATATGCATATCATGTATGGTACAAGAAGTCTCTTGAAGAAGATGTTACTTCACACACACATTGAGACTTCGTAAGCTCGATACCACTCTATTGGTGGGTAGAGACGGAAGAATTAAAAACAGAAAAAAAAAATCATATGTGCAATCGCACAATGAAATAAAATTTATTACCTTCGACTCAACCAATTACATTCACCTCATTTTCATAGAGGTCTTTAGAAATTTTGGACACTCGTTTTCACATGTTTTCAAACACAGACCATTCTAGATGTAGAAAAAGTCTTGGAGAATTGATTGTAATCGGTGAGAGTTTAATGTTAGTAGTTGGTATAAATTACTAGATTATTCTAACAACCTGTGACATTCACCAAGATATAAGGTTTTAATATGTTATCAACTTCTTCTTTTGTCTTGACTAGGTTTAGGTTAAGCTCGCAACAACTTCGTATGTTATTTCAATATCCACGCTTTGAATTTTTTTGCACATGGATTAATGCTTTGAGAAAATTTGCGTACAAAAAAATTAAAAACTTCAAAAGTGGACTAGAAGGAAAGATATTTTAATACTCTTTCAAAGTTTTAGAGGTCTAAAATCTGTGAAAATTGCTTAATTTTTTTGTTTTGTTTTATTGAGTAATATTTATTATAACATTTCATTTTCTTGTGGCTTTTTATTATCTAAGATTGTTAGTGATTTTTGTGTCTCTAAACACATTCCATAAGATAAATACGAGTTATATTTCCAAATTCATGATTTGTGCTCAAAGGTAACACTTTAACTTCCAAGTTAGAGATTATCAATTACCATTTTTATGTTTTTCATTAATTCAACATTATAATTATAATATTCTCTATTTAACACTTTGAGATTCAAGAATCTATTACTTGTATAGTGTATTTTTAAAAACAAGTTTAGATAACAAAAATTCAACAATATTTTACAAGTGTATGCATAACATGATTAATCACATATTAAATTTAAATCATATGGTCTTAAAAATCTTTTCTTCTAGTTTTTAAATTATTTATCTAATCCAAATGTTATTGTGTACATTAAACATACAAAATATCATATAGTCATCTACACATAATCAATTATATCGTTGTTTGCGTTCATTGTGCTATATAAAATTTACTTATGACATATCTTGTTTCTTACATGACATCATCTTTTCCAAATGTTTTGTTGAATGGTGTATGACTTTATATCACACAATGTTTGTAATCTTTTGTCGATGTGTTGAATCCATGTACATTCCATGCTTATTGAATTTATCCAACTAGTTTGGAAAGCCTAAAATTTAATCGAAATTATATTTCTATAATTATGTATATCTTCTTACAACGTGCTCACATTGAAACTAATCAAAATATGGTAGACTTGTTTCATAAACCAAAACTCTAAGAAAGTGGTTTGTTTTTACATTTGTTTTAAACTTTTACATGTAAATTTCTTCTTAATTACCACAAACCATCAACTTTGATAGGATGTTCCATATCATAACCTTGTTTATGTCTTATGGTTACTTAAATACCAACCCTCCACCCCTTCATTGTAACTCTACACACACACACACACTTATATTCACCGAAAGGCATGTTTAAAATGGGAAATCCTAGGAGATCTAACAAAAGATTTTGATCCTCGCGTCGGTTGGTATGTCATATCAACATCCATGTATGAAGGAAATATTCACAGTCCATGTCATTAATCGTGTCAACATCACGGTCTCATCAATAACACGATAATGGCTACAAAGGTGTAAAAGGTCCAAAATATGACTCGAGGAACATCACACGTGGTGGCCATCTCACGGGTGCAGGAGAAGATACTGATCGATAACGATCCATGTTATTGGTTACGTATCATCAACGATACTTTGGAGGATTCAAATCATGGCATGGTAGAGCTTGTGTGTTGTGTAGAAAAACTTGTGGATTATAAGAAGTCATGGATAGTCGGCGGGGAAGCCGTTAGAAGAGAGAGAAATCAAAATTCCATGCCTCACAACAGAACCGACAGGATACTTGTTTGGCATCGTTGGGGTCTAAAATGCGTTGCTCAAACCACTTCATATTGATGAAAATGATGAAAACCCTAGAGGCAACTAACAACTTAGCGCAAAGTGAAAGAGTGGATTGGCATGGCCTTGAGAAAGAAGAGGCACCGATGCTACGTGTAGACGAGGATGTGTTGAGGTCATACTTTTTTTACTTGTATATCAAACTCGAATGTGTTGAAGGATTTTGTAAGTAATCGAGCCAAAAATACTAGTCCTCGAATACGCCTAATCAAAAATGAATCACAATCCATAGCCCACACACATGGAAATAAAATACGCACATTTTTGGTATTATTGTGCCCTCGAGCTTCCCATATGCACTTGCGAAGCAAGCCCTCCCGCTAAGGGTTAACTTTAACGTCAATTTAGACGTTTTTGGTGACTTTAGCCATAAAAAACTTGCAAATATTTGTAATAAACGTCACACGTGACTTGCATATTTAATATTTGACCGTTAATTTTTATATATATATATATATTAAAAATAATTAAATAAATTTGGACCGATAAGTATAAATAACGTTGTTTTGTATTTTCGAAGGAAATGTTGAAAAATTACTGTCACTCAAAAATTGTTTAATAGACATAGGTGGTCGTCAAATTTAACCCATGTGGCTCCCACTACCTAATCCCATCCAGATGCACCCAAAGCTCTAACATTTTCAAACATACATATTATGGGAAACTTACGGTCCCTTGTCGATTCAATAATAAAAGTATAATGACACGTTGTTTTAATAGATATTATATTGTCATGTATTAATTTTTTATTTATATTAATTTATAATATGTGTGAATGCAAATGAGACCTTTTCAAAGCTATAACATCGTGTGCATGAACCATGCAAATTATCCAGCCGACATCTGGGCATCTATTACTAATTACCCATATGATATCATACATCTTTAAATCTAGGTGAAATCATGACAGCACAATCAGAGCTTGCGTTACTTTGGCCAAAGTTTTGAGTCATGTATGTCATGTTCAATTCCATGACGGCAAAATCATCATTTGGAATATGGCTTTCACCATACACTCGAAAGCTATTATCTAGATTAGGCCTAATTTGATTTACATCAATCACTTTCAAGTTGTGTACTAGGTACTAATTCAAGACAACAAGCATGGGCAAGTGCCGAAACAGTTAGCTTAGGATGACTAAGGGGAAGTAAGCATCTTCAAAATGACTTGCATTATCCATGGATATGTTTCCTTTCCCATAGTCATCATAAGATGATGTCGATACTTATCCATATTCTTTATGCTGAATTAGTATCTAACACTTGCTTGAATCAAGGTTTTACAATAGTTACGTTTAGGAGAGATAAACGGAATATTACGTCATAGTAGTTGCTCCGTAGTATCCAATTAATGACATACATCATTAATTGGGTACTATGCAACAATGGCTATGTTGCATGACGATCTGCTACGAGTTCTACTAAATGGAACATCGTATCTTAATAAGTTTACTTAATTCCCTACATGTCAATCCTTAATAACCCGTGTTACTCTTGACGCTAGGTGTTATACCTAAGGATCTAGGAGAGCTCTAATTGTTGTTTAATTAATGGAGAGGTACACCAAGACCTATTTAATCGCATATACTGATTTAAATATGATTAAAGTAATATTTTGTTATTCGTACTTTAATCATTAATTAAGTAAACACATATAGGTATAGTATTCTTCATGTTTAAGTTAAATTCATACCAATGCGCAGAATCCCATACATTTATATTCATATAACCTTAATTGTGTTCACCATATAAATACATAACACTCATATAGTTGTTCTTTATATAGTTACAAGATAGGATTTAGTCGTTGCTTTATTTGTTTTCACAACAATCATTCACATAATTTAAATAAGTAATATTATAATAACTTATCTATTCCACTTATATTATGCTTTAACCTTTAAGTCACCATAATAAAATCTTGTGTCATAATTACAATTCATACATATACTTGGATCAATGACCTCATTCTTGATTTAATAGTAACATAGTACATATTCTATTCACAAAAACCTTTATTCATTTCTTGATCAAATAAAACATATTTACTATAGCCAAGATAAGTCTTGTTTTTCCTCTTTCAAATTTGATATAGATAACTAGGCTATCTAGCATTTTTATATATCGAAATACACAAGTACTTCATTTAATGATAAACACAATCAAGTGTAATAAATTAATTTTTCTTCAGTCAATAGAACAAATGCAACCTCTTAAACTTCTTCCTTCTTTCACCTTTCATGAAGTTCATCTACAAAATTATTAAGAATCGTCGGTTCATACGAACTAGCATGATAAGATCTATATCTTCTATAACAACTTGCACTATCTAGTATTTTCATAAAGGAATTATTGCAACAAGTTAATATTTCATAACGATTCAAATGGGTACATGCCCTAGCTCAACTTCCCGAATTTCTTACATGCATATGTTATATTTCATATAGAATGCAACTATTTTTAAGCATTAACACACATCTAAATGTCATATCCAATCGGGTTATTCATTCGGTCATTATTGTCAAATTGAGTACTAGAACCCGATCAATGTTTTTCAGAACTATATAGCATAAAGTTAATATTATAGTATATGATATCACTTGCATACATACGACTCAACCAACAGATCACATATTCTGAATTATAATACTCAAGACTAACAATCTATATAGATGTTCCAAGTAATTGTTCTTGTTTTCCTACATTTAGTTGTTAATATAAATAATATTAACCAAACATTATGTATAAAAATCTTGTATTACCTTTCACCTATTTGTATTAATACTCCATCATTTATACAGCAATAAAAGTTCTACGAACAACCCCTTTGTCTCTCACTAAATGCGGTCATCCTAAATGGTTCTTAATTAGTAACGATATTAGATAGATATCATAGAAGTATGCCCAAATAATATTCAAACTTACAAAACCACCATGATGAAATCAGTTCAATTGTTTCATCATCATTGAGCTTATTAGCTCGATAAGACCTAGTAATTTGTTCACCTTATAGACCACATACGGTTGGCATAATAAATCACAGTCATGGCGAGCTAGAATAAAGAGCTCAAGGGGGTCATATGACCTTTACCTTTTTCCAAGATAGAAAACCTTGAGATTATACCAAGTAATATGTTTATTATAAAAACCTCGAAGGTGTTAAGTGAAAAAGTATTTGTTACACTTAGCCACATTAGTGAGCACAAATTGACCAACCAAGGATTATACTTAAGTCTACGAGAAGGAGACGTTTTAGAGAACAAAGTCGATAAGACTTTATTTTAGTCTTTAAAGAATGGTTTAGTTCCATATAGATTCAAAACCTAACTACCACGATAGATTGGAGCGATTAATCTCCAAGCCACACTAAAACACATGTCATAAGCATAGGGTTTATATACCTATAATCGTCTAACCCGTATATCACATATGGGTATTGATTTAAACCCAAATTAAAGCGATATTAAACTATGTAACAACAAAGAGAAGTATACGGTTGATGCCAACAATATCGATTCACTAACACTTCCTCGGTGATTTCAAAATATTACGGGGTATAAAAATATTCTATGGTTATACCTAGAACCTTATTATAGGTTACGAATCCACGTGAACGAAGTTTGTTTATACAAACAACCCAGATCTCGCCATTTAATAAAAATAAGCCTTCATTTTTTACTTTGTACATGTGGACACAAGAACAAAACAAGCTCGTGTTATTTGTTCACATAGTCATTTATTACCATCTTGGATCCGTAACATGTAGAAAATATAATATATACCATGATTCAAATCATACAAATAAACCCAAAACTTTTATACTTATATAAAAACTTAGAGCAATATTTCATTTATGTCCATCATAGATAGAACAAGATATCAAGAAGAGATAGAGCCTATCATGCCTAGTAGTGCTTATGTTCCTTTCTCCAAGTTCCCTTTGTGAGCTCGAATGTCGAGTATCTTCATAGAAAATCTGAAATTGATTCCACAAAAACCCCAAACTCTTTTGTTCTTCCATTCCTCTCGTATATTAACCAAAGCTAATAATAGCTCCTAAATATTTCTCCATGTAGCTACGAGAATAACACATGAAAAGATTCAAAAATAGGAAATGAAATAAAAATAGAAGAATCAACATGTAGAGCTCCATGAGCTTGATAGGCAAAACAATAACAATGAACCCAAACCCTTTCCTTTTTCCCAAAACCACCATCTCATTCCCAAGGCGTAATGGGTGGTTCGAGACCAATCAATGCAAGAGAGGGGTCATGAGTCCTTCCCCACTTTCCCACCGACTATTTTTGCCATTTTTAAATTTAGAGAAGATCAAAGATTTAACTAACCATTCACTATCTCATCTATCCAAGACCACAACTTTGTCTTTCCAAATTTGGCGTGAGCTTCCACTAACAACCGGTTGTGCATGTTTATACCGGAGTTAATGAATATGCCTAAGTACGAGTGAGTGAGGAAGCCAACTCAAATCCTATGTAACATTCAATTCTAATTAACCTCCAAACATTACAAACCTTAGGCTAGGTATTTAAATAATCAAATCGAATATAGTCATCCCACATTTGACTCCATTTCAAAATGTGACAAGGCTTAGTTTAAATAAATTATAGCCTTCATGAATGAACAATGTAACCTTAGCTTAGACTTAGGTTAGATTTATTATTGACTTAGGTCCACCAATGTAGTGACCTTAGGGATTAATACCATTACATAACGCCTTAACATTACAATCCACATTATTATGACAATTCGGGATAATAGCTTGGATCACTAAAATTGATCTAGGGTATTATTTTGAAGCATGATATCAGTATATCAGTCTAATAGATCCCACAACATATTATCCCAAACCCTTATATGACTAAGGCCACGCTTAATGAAGTAGTAAAATAATATTAATGGTAAAGCTTACCTTATTAAAAGTTACTCTTTTCGGTTCTATTTTCGGATCACATTATCCAAGTGTCGAGTTACCTTTTTTATCAAAATGATCAAGAACCAAAGGTGAGTAATTATAGAAATATGATCATAGTCCAAAATTATTTCAATTCAGCATGCCATAAAGTACATATTAAAATAGTCAAGATATACAAGTGTATCGGTTCATTAGCAATCATAATAATTTATTGGTAAAGCATTCAAATATAACCCTAGCAAGATCATCAAGTAGAATGCAGTTTCTTTGTAATCGTATGCCAACCATCATAGAAATCAAAGTACAAGTAATAGAACAATAAGGGTATTACATACCTCCCCTCTTAAAAGTTACCCGATGATTAACTTTTAAATTAAAACAAAATTAAGCAACTAGGTAATAGATTACTTATCCAACCATCAATTACTCAAACGGTATAGTATGACCTTGCAATATTCAAGTTTCCAGAATTTTATAACATCATCATAATGGTTGTAATAACACTTATTCAAGTTTTTTCTTGAAAATAAAAAATTTAAAAGTAGTTTTTAAATCACAAAATATCAAAGTATCATAGAAAATTGTAAATAAAAAAATCATGCTAAAAAAGCATTCGGAAAAGCAATTTTTTATGTCTTCTAAATTATCCTAGGTTGCACTTTCTTCATTAATTTGGTCCCACTAGACCTTACATTAATTTATTTCTCTGTTATGCAAGTGGAACTTGCGAGTTTCCAAGACCCTTATGGGTTCAACCACGATTACCCTCAGGGTCTTGGAATTGCAAAGAATTTCATTTTAACACATGTGACAAATCTGAAACATACTTTTTAAGCAAGGAAATATGAAAACATCATGCATCCGGGCCAATGCGAGAGGCAATGCTAATCGATAAGCTACATAGTTGATCACTTCAACTATTTCAAATGGTCCTACATATCAAGGTGACAACTTGGCTAATTTGCCAAAAGAAATAGAGCTCTTTTTAGGCTTGACTCTTAGAAAGACCTTTTCACCAAGTTCAAATTTCCTATCAACTCTTTTCAGATATGCGTAACTTTTCGCCTATCAGCACTTCCTTTAATCATTCCGGATTAATTTTACTTGTTTTTCCATTTCAATAAACATCTCAGGTCCTATTACCTTCATATCTTCTATGTTGTCCCAACTAACATGTGTTTTACACTTTCATCTCGTATAAAGCTTTGAAAGGTGCCATTTTTAGAGAGGAATGATATGTATTATTATACACAAATTCGACCAAAGGAAGGTACTCCTCCCACTTGTATTGCTGATCCATACAATACATCCTAAGCATGTCTTCCATTATTTAATTTACTCTTTCAGTTTTCCCATCAATTTTCAGATGGTATGCAGAACTAAAATTAATTTTTGTTCTAAGGCTGCATTTAGAGTTTGCCAAAAACGTGAAGTCATTCTTGGGTCTCTAGAAATGATTAGCTCAGGTACATCGTGCAATCTAAAAATTTCATGCACAAATCTTTTTGTAAGAACATGTGAATCATCTTTTAGATTCCCTGGAATAAAATGAGCTACTTTCATTAATTTTTCAACTACAACCAAAATAACGTCATGTTTATTTTTAGACATAAGCAACCCTTGAAAAAATCCATGCTTATCACTTGCCATTTATACTACAGAATGTTATGAGGGTATAGTAATCCATTTGGGTGCATATGTTCAGCCTTAACACACTGACATTCTAAGCAATGTGACACATAGTCAAGTATATCCTTCTTCATCCCTTTCCAAAAATATTGTTGTTTTACATCAGCAAGCATTTTTGTCACTCTAGGATGTCCAGAGTAAGGTGCATTGTGAAATTTAGTCATCACTTTCTTCCTTAACTCATTTTCCAAGGGTACATACACCCTATTTTCATACCTTAGGATTCCTTCATCATCGAATTTGAATCCTTTGTATCTCTTATCATTGGAATCTGCAACAAGTGTTGTTTTTACTTGTTGATAATACAGATCTGTTATCATTGCTTTCTTTACCTCATCTTTAAACTAAGTTCTCAAGGTTACAAGGGCGAAATGTGCTTCCTACGACTTAGCACATCTGTCACTTTGTTTTCTTTACCTTTAATATAATTGATATCAAAATCATATTGAGACAAAAATTCTAACCATCTTCATTGCCTAACATTCAAATTTGGCTATGTGAAGATGTATTTCAGCCCAAGGTGGTCTGTTTTCAACTCAAAGGGCTTCCCTAAAAGGTAATGTCTCCAAACTTGTAGTGCATGTACAATGGCAACAAGCTCCAAGTCATGGGGAGCATAGTTTAGCTCGTGTAACTTGAGCTTTCTACTTTCGTATGCTATTACATGATCATTTTGCAGTAATATGCCCCTAATCCATCTCTGGAAGCATCTGTTACAACCATGAAGCTTCCATTTGGATTTAGAATAATAAAATAGGTGTTATTGTTAACTTTTCCTTTAATGTTTTAAATGAAATCTCACATTTATCATTCCAAAAAACTTTTTATCTTTCTTTTATAGCGAAGTAATTGGAGCAAGCAATCTTAGAGAAGTCTTTTACAAACTTTCTATAGTATCAACAAGTCCCATGAAGCTTCTGACTTCATGCACATTTTTCGGTGTTGAGCAATCGCCATGGATTGTCATCTTTTATGGATCAACTGAGATTCCATCTTTGTTTATCACATGGCCTAAGTATTGTACTTTAGCCTCATAAAATGAACATTTTGACAACTTTCCATAATTTTTCTTTTCCTTAAGACCTCAAGTACAATCCTTAGATGTTCATTATGTTCCTCTATGATTTTTGAATAGATAAGAATATCATCCAAGAATACAAGCACAAATTTGTCCAAGTATTCTTGAAAGATATTGTTCATCAAATTCATAAAAGTGATAGGTGCATTAGTTAAACCAAAAGGTAATACAGTGAACTCATAGTGCCCATATCTCGTCCTAAAGGTTGTTTTATGTATGCCTTCTTCTTTTATTTGTAGCTGATGGTATCCAGACCGAGATCAATCTTAGAGTAAACCGATGCACCACGCATATGGTCAAACAGATCATCAATCCTTGGAAGTGGATACCTATTCTTGATTGTTGCTTTATTCAACATTCTATAATCAATACATAATTTGAGTGTTCCATCTTTCTTTTTGACAAATATAATTGGTGCTCCCCAAGGTGAGACACTTGATCTTATCAATCCCTTAGATATAATTTCATGTAATTGTACCTTAAGTTCAACTAGTTCTATTGTAGTCATGTGGTAAGGTGCCTTAGAGATGGGTTTTGTTCTAGGCTTGATATCAATAGTGAAGTCAAATTCTCATTTTAGTGAGAAGACCAGTAGTTATTCCAAAAAACATCATTGTACTCTCATAACAACATGGATAATTTTCCATAAAATCACTACCCTCTTACATTTGATTCTGAAATTTTTACAACAAAGAGCATGTAACCTTTGTTTTTAGCCTTTTTGAGTTGCATGGTTGATATTTTTCTAACTGTAATTTCTCTTTTTACACCTTTTATGTCTTTAGTTTTTGTAGATCGTCCAAACATTTGATGTGTTTTCCATAACAATCTATGTTTTCCTTATGTTCAAGCTAGCCAATTTACACCTATTATGATATCATAAGAACCTAAAGGTGCAACATACAGGTCTACCTCTATAGTAAAAATTGACAATTCTAAGGTTGCGCTAAATAAGCATTGATCAACTGTGTGAACAACATTGTTCCGTATTGGACAGTCCATGAAATTTTCATATAACTAGATTTTATTTTCAATTTAGATGCTAATTTACTAGAAATGAAACATTTAGTAGCACCAGTATCGAATAAAATAGTCACATGTAATCCAAACAACTTACTTGGCACTTTTATAGGTGTAGTTTTCTTTTCAGCTTGCTTATCACTACTGCAACATGTATCTTGTGTTGTTGATTGTTGTCATTTTCCTCTGAGGGTAGTAACTTACATAATGATCTTTATCACACATGTAATAACCCCCAACAGGTCCTTTCCTAGG
Source organism: Taxus wallichiana var. yunnanensis (assembly GCA_018340775.1). Lineage (NCBI taxonomy): Eukaryota > Viridiplantae > Streptophyta > Pinopsida > Cupressales > Taxaceae > Taxus > Taxus wallichiana. Next base: position 823,523 of record JADAXU010000136.1, read on the forward strand.
CTCAAACTTGTTCTTAGTTATGAAATTATTGTTTTTCCCATTATTATTTTTATGTCCATTATTTTTGAAATTTGGCGGGTTTATTTGCTGTAAATTTCTTCCCATTATAGTCCTAGCTCTATTTTTGCTTCCAAACTTTTTCTATGCCACCTTTTTAGGTGCAAGGGGTGAGGGAGAGTTAGAAACTTTCTTTCATTTTTCCTCCTTATGTGCAGATATTGCTTTCAATTTTTGCTCTTGCCTTATGGATTTTTCAAAGACCCCTTCCATAGTTGATGGACTATGTACATCAACTTCTCCACCAATGACCGGGTTTAACCCCATTATGAATTTACGTATGTGGAACTTTTCATCCGCTTGATACTATGGCACATACTTGAGAAGTTTTGTAAACTTCTCCTAACACTCAGTAATAGTTAACTTTCCTTGTGTTAGAGTTTGAAATTTAGACATTTTCTGATCATAGTAGAGTTGTGGCAACCGGCGTTGCCTAAAGTAGGCCTTAAATTGGTCCCAAGTGATGCTAGCTTCATCAATATTCAGCTCAACCTTACGGTTGTCCCACCAGAGGACGCTTTGTGGGAAAGCTGGTAAGCTCCCATACTAATTTTTTTCTTCAAAGAAATTCCTAATGGAAAAGTACTTTTCCATTTCGTTGAGCCAGTTCTTAGCCTCATCCCCTAGAGTGGTACCATCAAATTTTGGTGGACTTATCCTTTTATATCATTAATAAGTTCAATTTCCAACCTTGCCTTCTTATTTTTAGGCTAATTTTGTGCATTTGTAGTGTTTGCATCTGCAATATTTACGTTGGCATTCGCAACATTGTTATTTGTTGCGTTATTATTATTACCAACATTGGGATCTTCACGTTTATGTTACTTTTAGCATTACATGAGTATCCCAAGGACTGTTCACTTTCAGATTCTTCGTTATTTCCCCCAACTTGTTGTTTAAGTACAACAATCCAATTCCTTGTGTCTGAAGAACAAGGATCTCATCCAACTTTTGTGTTATAGTTGCTTCACCAACCAAAGGCTGGTTATTCATAGCATGCCCCTTGTTCTAATAATTTTATGTAAATCAAAAATTAAGATTTTGTCAGTGATGGACTCAATAGTTCCAAGAGCTACAACCTTCAGCTCTGATACCAAAATGTAACATCCTCATTTTAAAACTTCAATATAAGGAATTTTTTTCTAATCATAATGTTTCATTGTTCTAAATTCACATAATTTAGAACCAACATTATCTTAGTCAATCCATCTTATAACAATAAACCTTATGCAATTGTATGAGTCAAATTAAAACCAATCCCTCATATCCAAATTATTAAAATATGTATACTAAGTATACTTATGGTTCCCTTATTTATTCAAGGGCATTCAAGTGTTATTCTTTAAAGTGTATATTTGGGCATCTATTACCAATTACCCATCGATATCCTACATCTTTAAATCTAGGTGAAATCATGACAACGCAATCAATAACTTGTGTTACTTTGGCCAAAGTTTTGAGTCATGTATGCCATGCTCAATTCCATGATGACATAATCGTCATTTGGAATATGTCTTTCACCATACACTCGAAAATTGTTATCTAGATTAGGACTAATTTGATTTACATCAATCACTTTCAAGTTACGTACTAGGTACTAATTTGGGATAACAAGCATGGGCGAGTGTCGAAAAGTTAACTTAGGATGAATAACGGGAAGTAAGCGTCTCTGAAATAACTTACATCATCCACTAATCCATTTCCTTTCCCATAGTCATCATAAGATGACGTCGATAATTATCCATACTGCTATGTTGAATTAGTATCTAACACTTGCTTGAATCAAGGTTTTATGATATTTATGTTTATAGAGCTAGGAAAATATCACGTCATAGTAGTTGATCCATAGTATCCAATTAATGACATACGTCATCAACTGGGTACTATGTAGTGCAATGACTATGTTGCGACAGTCTGCCAAGTTTTGCTAAATGGAACACCATATCTTTTTTTTAGATATTTTAATGTTTTTAACTAGAAGTGAGAACTACAAGATTGAAGGTATCCCACTCAAGTACAACCAAGACACTAAAAACCCCTAACATCCGGACCGAGTCACCAAATACACAAAATCCTACAAACTAAGCGGGGAAACGAAGGAGCCTAAAAAATACTACCACTAACTAAGGACAAGCCCTACATATACATACAAAAATCGAGGAAACAAACAAGCGGACTTACAACGTAGCTACAGGATGGCAGAGCTAATGGAACAACGTATCTTAACAAGTTTAATTAGTTTAATTAATTCTTGACTTGTCAATCCTTAATAATTTGTGTTACTCTCGATGATAGGTGTCATACCTAAGGATCTAAGCGAGAGATCTAATTGTTGTTTACTTAATTGGAGAGGTATACTAAGACCTGTTTAATTGCGAAATACAAATTTAAATCGCTTAAAGTAATATTTTGTTATTCGTACTTTAATCATCAATTAAGTAAACATATATAAGTATAGGATTCTTTGTGTTTAAGTTAAATTCAAAGCAAAGGCAGGAATCCCATACATTTATATTCATACAAGCTTAATTGTGTTCACCATATAAATACATAACACTTATATAGTTGTTGATATATAGTTCTGGATAGGATTTAGTCACTACTTTATTTGTTTTCACAACAATCGTTCACATAATTTAAATCACTAATATTACAATAACTTATCTATTCCACTTATATTATACTTTAAGTTGTCATAATACAAGCGTGTGTCGTAATTATAGTTTATACATATCTTTATGAGATCAATGACCTCCTTCTTGATTTAATAGTAACATAGTACATATTCTATTGACAAAAACCTTTATTCATTTCTTGATCAAATAAAACATATTTACTATAGCCAAGATAAGTCTTATTTTTCCTCTTTCAAATTTGATACGTGATAAATAGGCCATCTAGCATTTTTATATATCATAAATACACAAGTACTTCATTTAATGATAAACACAATCAAGTGTAACAAATTGATCTTTCTTCAGTCAATAGAACAAATGCAACCTCTTAAACTTCTTTTTTCTTTCGCCTTTCATGAAGTCCATCTACAAAATTGTTAGCAATTGTCATTTCATATGAATTGGCATGATAAGATCTATATCTTCAGAATAACTTTCACTATCTAGTATTTTCATAAAGGAAATACTGCAATAAGTTAATATTTCATAACCGATTCAAATGGGTACATGCCCTAGCTACAACTTCCCTAAATTTCTTACATGCATATGCTATATTTCATATAGAATGCAATTATTTTAAAGCACCAACACACATATAAATGTCGGATCCAATTAGGTTATTCATTCAACCATTATTGTTAAATTGAGTCTTTTTGGAACACGATCAATGTTTTGTAATCTGTATAACATAAAGTTAATATTTATTATAAAAACCTCGAAGGCGTTAAATGAAAAAGTCTTTGTTACACTTAGCCACATTAGTGAGCACAAACCGACCAACGAAGGATTATACTTAAGTTCTTGAAGGCGGCGTTTTTAGAGAACAAAGTCGATTAGACTTTGTTTTAGTATTTAAAGAATGGTCTAGTTCCATATAGATTCAAAACCTAACTACCACGACGGCTTGGAACGATTAATCTCTAAGCCACACTAAAACACAAGTCGTAATCCTAGGTTTTATATACCCTATAAGCTGTCTAACATGTATATCACATATGGATATCGATTTAAACCCAAATTAAAGCGATATTAAACTATGTAACAACAAAGACAAGTATACATCGATACCAACAATATCAATTCACTAACACTTCCTCGGTGTTTTCAAAACATTTCAGGTTATAAAACTATTCTATGGTTATACCTAGAACCTTATTATAGGTTACGAATCCACATGAATGAATTTCGTTTATAAAAATAACCCGATCTCACCATTTAATAAAAACAAGCCTTCAGATTTTACTTCATAGATGTGGACACAAGAACAAAACAAGCTCATGTTATTTGTTCACACAATCATTTATTACCATCTCGGATCCATAGCATGCATAAAATACAATATATACCACATATTTGAATTGTACAAATAAACCCAAAACTTGTATACTTATATAAAAACTTGGAGCAAGATTTCATTTATGCCCATCATAGATAAAACAAGATGTCAAGAAGAGATAGAGCCTATCATGCCTGGTAGTGCTTATGTTCCTTTCTCCAAGTTCCTTTCATGAGCTCGAATGTCGGGTATCTTCATAGAAAATATGAAACCGATTCAACAAAAACCCCAAACTCTTATGTTCTTCCATTCCCTCTATTTATTAACCAAAGCTAATAATAGCTCCCAAATATTTCTCCATGCGGTTATAGAATACCACATGCAAAGATTTGAAAATAGGAAATGAAATAAAAATATGAGAATTAACATGCAGATCTCCATGAGCTCGATCGAAAAAACAAAAAAATGAACCCAAACCCTTTCCTTTTTCCCAAAAACCACCATTTCATTCCCAAGCGCAAGTAATGGGTGGTTCGAGACCAATCAATGCAGGAGAAGATTATCGGTCCTTCCCGCCACTTTCCCACCGACTATTTTTGCCATTTTTAAATTTAGAGAAGATCAAATAGTTAACTAACCATTCACTATCTCATCTATCCAAGACCACAACTTGTCTTTCCAAATTTGGTGGAGCTTCCACTAACCAATTTGGCGGTGTATTTTTATGCCAGTCAATAAATATGCCCAAGTATGAGTTGATAAGGATGCTAACTCGAATCCTATGCAACATTCAATTCCAATTAACCTACAAACATTACAAACCTTAGGCTAGGTCTTTAAATAATCAAATATAATATAGTCATCCCACATTAGACCCCATTTCAAAATGTGGCAAGGCTTAGTTTAAATAAATTATAATCTTCATGAATGAATAATGTGACCTTAACTTAGACTTAGGTTAGATTTATTATTGACTTAGGCTCGCTAACGTAGTGACCTTAGGGCTTAGTACCATTACATAACGCCTTAACATTAATCCACATTATCATGACGATTCAGATAATAGCACGGATCACTAAAATTGATCCAGGGTATTATTCAAGCATCATATCTCGTATATCATCGAATAGATCCGCATGACATATTGGACCAGTGCCCTTATCTCGACTAAGGCCACGCTTAATGAAGCGGTAAAATAATATTAACAATAAATCTTACCTTATTAAACGTTACTATTTTTAGCTCTATTTCTAGATCACAATATCCAAGTGTCGAGTTACCTTGTTTATCAAAATGATCAAGAACCAAAGGTGAGTAATTACAAAAATATGATCATAATCCACAAGTATTTCAAGTCAAGCATGCCATAAAGTACATATTAAAATAGTCAAGATATACAAGTGTACCGATTCATTAGGAAATCATAATGCTATCTTGGTAAAACATTTAAATATAACCCTAGCAAAATCATCAAGTAGATTGTACTTTCTCTGTAATCACATGTCAACCATCATGGAAATCAAAGTACAAATAATAGAACAACAAGGGTATTATAAAGATGAAGGGCCCTTACGCATAACCGCAATAAACAACGTGGTATGGATTTTTAATATCGGCGAGGACTTTTGATAGGGATTATGCCGTTGTCACCTTTAAGTTGGGAAATAACAATATTATTGTTAAGGCACCATCTTTCTTCCTTGACGAGGGGGACACTTTCACATGGATATCCTAGGCTCCACTCCTTCTCCGATCAGGGGACCCTGTGTGCACCAAAAAAGAGGGAGTTTGTTTATTGTATGGTGAAAAGTGCATAGTTTGAATTGTGTTATTAAAGTTTTGTTGTGGATGATATATTGCACGTTCTTTATGATTGTTGAGTTATGGAGTTAAATTACTTTATATTAGCGTGTTATATTAAACTTGCAGGAAAGCACAATAATCGACATCAGTTATGGAGGGACCGACATTGGTCACCTATGACCGACATCGGTCAGGCAAGGAGGAACCGACATCGGTTAGGGCTAACCGACGTCGGTTACCTATGTGGGAGTGTTTTATTTAAATCTTGGGAATTATATCTAATTTTAACATTAAAGCATATTTATTGATTGTAATTGCATGGCTAAGTGCCCTAAGTTTGTATATGCCTATATAAGCATAAAAGCTAGGGTTTAGAAGTAGAGGATTGTATGAATTGATGATTATTGTGAGAATAATTGTGAGAGAGAGAATTCTTGGAGAGGAAGGAGAAGCTTGAGAGAAAGAAAGTATTGTACATCTGAGAGGTGTGGAAGATTATAGATCTTTAATTGTATATCTTCTGAAAGCTTTGGATAATAGATTGGCTTGTTTCTTGGTGGATGTAGCCCACACTGGGTGAACCATGTTAAATCTGGTGTTGATTTATATCTCATGTTCTGTATATTTTTCGGTAGAATATCCTCTTTGTTTAAGTGTTTTATGTGTTGTGATTTACTCACAAAGGGTTTTTTGATTGAGTGGGAGCTATAGCAATAGCAGAAGAAAAAAATACAAGGTAGAGAAGTGTGACAATTGAAATTATCAATTATGAAAGATGCAGATTGAGAATTATTTGTATCAAAGATATGTGTCCTTTCCATTGGATGAAAAGTCTAGAGCTACGAAGATGATTGATGAAGAATGGAAGATTCTTGACAAAAAGGTTTTGGGATCTATAAGATTGAGCCTGACTGACTGGCTTCCAATATTACATAAGCAACTTCTACGGTAGAGTTAATGAAATCTCTTGCTAATTTATATGAAAAACCTAGTGCTTCAAATAAAGTTTATTTGATGAAGAAACTATTTAGTTCTAAGATGCATGAAGATGGATCTGCATCTAGTCATTTGAATGATTTCGATCTATTGTAAATCAGTCAAAATCGGTTGATATTTCGTTTGATGATGAAGTGAAAACACTTTTATTCTTATGTTCTTTGCTTGATAGTTGAGATAATTTGGTAATGATTGTTAGTAATACAACATCTGCTAATAATATTTTGAAGTTTGATGATGTGGTTAGTATAATCTTGAATGAAGAAATTCACAGGAAAAGTACAAACGAATCGTCATTTGGGAATGCTTTGAATGTAGAAAGCAAGAGGTAGGTAAAAGGAGAGATCCGAGAGTAAGAATAATGGAAAATCAAAGCCAGGGGATGGTAGATCTAAATCCAGAGGTAAGATAATTACTTATTGGAAATGTGGAAAGAAAGGACATGCAAAGAAAATATTGTTGGTCAAAGGATAAAGAGAACCAACACCAGACAAAGGTAAAGAGTCAAATAAGGAGGAAAATATTGCAGCAGAGGTAATGCAAGATGCTCTTATTCTTTCTTTGGATAATAAAATAGAATCATGGGTTTTAGATTCAGGAGCTTCTTTCCATGCAACCCCTAATAAGGGTTATTTCATAAATTATGTCCAGGGCAATTTTGGACATGTTTATTTGGGTGATGATGAACCTTGCAGTATCAATGGTAAAGGGGAAGTTCATCTAAAATTACAGAATGAAAATACATGGGTATTGAAAGATGTGAGGCATGTGCCAAGCCCCAAGATGAATCTTATTTCTACAAGTCAACTAGGTGAAGTTGGTTACATGGTTACATTCACAATAGACTATTGGAAAGTCACCAAAGGTGTTTTTGTTGTTGCAAGAGGTAAGAAGGTAGGAACATTATATTTATCTACCTGTGTTATTGATTCCTTTTCTATGTTATCTACTTCAGATTCAAATACATGCATGTGGCATAATCGCTTGGGCCATATGAGTCAAAAAGGAATGCAGATCTTAAAGGCTAAGGGTAAGTTATCGATTTGAAAGACTTAGATCTTGATTTCTGTGAGCATTGTATCTTTGGAAAGCAAAAAGAGTGAGATTTCTCAAAGTTGGGGCAATTAAGAAGGAGAAAAAAATGGAGCTTGTACACTCAGATATGTGGGGACCAACCTAAGTAGCTTCTCATGGAGGATTCCAATATTATGTTACTTTCATTGATGATGCTACAAGAAAGGTATGAGTTTATTGTATTAAACGTAAATTTGATGTTTTTGATACTTTTCAAAGATGGAAAACCCTTGTTGAGAATGAATCAAATTCAAAGTTAAAGTGCCTTAAATCGATAATGGTGGTGAATATTGAAAGAATAATTTCAATGATTATTGTTGATGAATGGAATACGTAGAGAAATGATGGTTCCAAGAACACCACAAGAGAATGGTGTTCATAGAAAGAATGAACCAAACAATCAAGAAAGCGTCTTTAGAAGTATGATGATACATGCTTGGATTTCCCTTGCAGTTTTGGGCGAAGCGGTTGATACAATGGTTTATTTAATTAACCGTGGGCCTTCAAGTTCACTAGATGGAGGAATACTAGAGGAAGCTTGGACCAGAAAATTATAGGTAGTTTCTTTTCTTGAAGTTTTTGGTTGAAGCTTTTGTGCATATTGATAAGGAAAATAGGAAAAATTTGGATTCAAAATCTAAGAGATGCACTTTCATTGGTTATGGATCTGGTGATTTGAATTCCGCTTTTGGGATTTAGAGAATTCTAAAATTATTAGGAGTCGTGAAATTGAATGGAATGAAAAGAGAATGTACAGGGATCAAATTTTGGTACCTAAGGACAAACCGGTTGAGAAGTTTGTGAATGAAAATGAACTCTTGAATTTAAAAATCATACCTACAGGGTTACACAGTAAGTAGTGTCGATTGACCCCGATCGACATTGGTCGGTTGAACTAGTATCGGTTCTGAGAAGAACCAAATCGACATCGATTAATCAAATCGGTGTTGGTTACAGTGACCGACGCGTTGGTCACTTTGTCAATTGGAAACAAATGTCCAGGAGGTCCAGAATGAGCCTCTGGTACCCCAAACTTTTGTGAGAAGGTCACAAAGGGTAAGTAAACCTCCAGAAAGATTTACACCTTCTCTATCTTATTTATTATTGACTGATAATGGTGAACCAGAAAGTTTTGAAGAAGTAATGTAGGATAAGACCCACGTGCAATGGGAGCATGACATGGATGAGGAGATGGACTCCTTGGAACAAAACCAAACTTGGGATTTGGTTAATTTGCTAGCAGGTAAGAGGACATTGCAGAACAAGTGTGTTTACTAGATCAAGGAAGAAGAAGGTGGACAAAAAGATACAAGGCAAGGCGTGTAGTAAATGGATTTGCACAGAAAATAGGTATTGATTTTGGTGAAATATTTTCTCCTGTTGTTAAAATGACTTCCTACGATCTTGTATTGAGTATAGTTGCGAGTACATGATTTGTATTTAGAGAAAATAGATGTGAAGACAACTTTCCTTCATGGTGATTTGGATGAAGAGATTTATGTGTAGAAATTTGCTTAGGTATGAAGTCAAGGGTAAGGAGAAATTAGTGTGTATGTTGAAAAAGAGTTTATATGGGCTCAAACAAGCTCCAAGGCAATGGTACATGAGGTTTGATAATTTCATGCATGAGCATGGTTATTTGAGATGTGAATCTGACCATTGTGTTTATTTCAAGAAGCTTGAAAATGAGAGCTATATTATTTTGTTACTATATGTGGATGTTATGCTTATTGCAGGATCGAGTATGCAGGAAATTGGTGAGCTTAAGGGAAAGCTAGCTCACACATTTTCTATGAAGGATTTAGGAGTTGCAAAAAGAATCTTTGCATGCAAATACACAGAGACAGGAAGAACAAGAAATTGTATTTGTCTCAAGAGGCTTATATCAATAAGGTGTTGGAAAGTTTTAACATGCAAGATTCAAAACAAAGTGAGTACACCTATGTCATTGGACACTTCAAATTGAGCAAAGATCGGCGTCCTTCATCAAATGAGGAGGTCAAATACATGACATGAGTACCATATGCTTTAGAAGTTGGGAGTCTCATGTATGCTATGGTTTGTACTAGACCGGACATTGCACGGTGGTGGGAGTTGTGAGTAGAATTATGGCCACTCCAAGTAAATAGCATTGGAAAGTAGTCCAATCGATTCTTAGGTGTTTGAGAGGGACATCTAGTGTGTAATTATGCTATGGAGGTTTGAATATTTCTTTATGTGGCTATGTTGATTCGAGATATGGCTGGAGATCTGGATGGTAGAAAGAGCACTACTGGATATATTTTCATAGTAGGTGGGATGACAGTTAGCTAGATATCAAGATTGCAGAAGGTGGTGGCTTTGTCTATTATAGAGGAAGAGTATGTTGCAACTACAGAGGCTAACAAAGAGATGATATGGATGAGCAGAGTTCATGGAAGAGTTGGGAAAGGAGAAAGATGATTGCAAATTATTCAGTGACAGTCAAAGTGCAATTCATTTGGCAAAGAACTCAATGTTTCATTCTAGAACGAAACACATTTAGTTGAGATATCACTTCATACGACATGTATTAGAGGATGGGCAATGAAACTGGAGAAGATTCATACGAGTGAAAACCCTCATGGATATGCTAACGAAGCCATTAACAAAAGAGAAGTTAGAGCTAAACTGCACTTCTGTTGGTCTTCGAGTTTAAGACTTGAAGAGGAAGAAACAAAGCTAAGGAAATGATCCAAGAATGACGTTGTACATGTATAGTGCAGTAATTTATCTCCAAGTGGGAGATTGTTGAGATGTGGAGCTCAATTACTTCAGATTATCATGCTATATTAAACTTGCAGGAAAGCACAGTAACTGACATCGGTTATAGAGGGACCAACATCAGTCACCTATGACCGACATCGGTCAAGAAAGGAGGAACCAACATCAGTTAGGGCTAACTAGCGTTGGTTACATGTGTGGGAGTGTTTTATTTAACTCTCGGGAATTACATCTAATTTTAACATTAAAGTAGATTTATTGATTGTAATTACATGGCTAAGTTCCCTAAGTTTGTATATGCCTATATAAGCATAAAAGCTAGGGTTTAGAAGTAGAGGATTGTAAGAATTGATGATTATTGTGAGAATAATTGTGAGAGAGAGAATTCTTGGAGAGGAAGGAGAAGCTTGAGAGAGAAAAGTACTCTATGTTGGTATCCAAATTTGTTCTCCATTTCAAGTGAGTAACATCATAGATTTGTGCAAGGGATGACATCTAACAGGCCCTTTGTCACTCTGGGGATTTGTGGAGAGATGGATAACACCTTCAAGAGGATTTGACCTATTCTCACCGCTTTAGGCCGTGCCTTTCGACCGGGGTGAGAGGACCTGTAGTGTAACCTCTGTTTGATGAAGGAGATGAAGATATCCTTCTTTTGCACAAATTTTATGAAGAAAACCTTGGGAAAATACGATCAATACTCCATAATTTAACTCTTAAGAGTTGTCACTTCTAAAAGATGGAGATACTTTCAAAATAAGGCTAAGGTTATTGAAGACATTATGAGATCCTGATTGTTCTGCATATTTTAGTAAATAGATTTTGTTCCTTTGTTGATATACAGGGCAAACATGGGTAGTTCAGGATGGATTCATGGTTTTTGAATGATTTTGGTGGGAGATTAAGCAAGATAAAGTTGATTATACTAGATCTTTGAGAAACTTCACAACAATGGACAACTCAACAATAGAAAGCTTCAGAATAGTTAAGACGTTCCTTCAACCAGAAGGTGTGCTTCAATGGAGGCCAGATCAACACGTTTTCACACAATCTTTGAGAATCTAACACGAAGGCTCGAGTTAAAAGACTCAATTAAACACCAAAATATTTGATCAATCATGCCTAAGGTACACCCAAAGACTTACAGACAATATTTATCAACAAATGACAGTGGAGTGATTTTAAATCGTTTATCTCATCACAAGATGAAGGATCTTCTTGAAATGAAATTGCAAATGCCACTAAACTGTCATAGGGACAAGATCCTGTGTGATTTCACAAAGATTTCAATGTAAGATTGCAATAGAACGAAAGAAACCATTTGCAAACATTCTGAAACAAAGCAGACACTAATTGCTCCAAGATTGACACAAATTAATTTCAAAATTGCTTAAATTCATCAGAGGGGAAAGCTTCCAGAACAATCTCAGTGCTCATCAATGGCTATACATCTATAACCAACTTGACATGATAGAAAATCTAACACAGAAGAAATTAACAAGTTATCTCAGATTGGTCTCTTAGGAAGATGACTTTTCTCAAATTTTCTCTTAAGAATTCAACCTCGACCATTTGTAAGAGTATTCTCATTTCATTTATACATTTCACTCGCTCACTCATCCCAAAATTTTCCCCAAAAAGAAGAATATTTGAGGGACCTTTGCTTGTTACCAATTTGCCTTAGAAAGTGACATTTAACAAATTCACATCCGAAAGTTCTAGGTGGACCAATTGTGAATTGATCACATTTCTTGGGCCCTCGACTAATGACTAGGATGTCATGCCACAAATTTTGGCAATCCTTTTAATCATTTTGATTCTGTCATGCGAGAAATCCCCTTTTTAATCATTTTTGGAGGCTCTGCACAACTGGATATGACAGGTAATCCTTTTCGCTCTCGAGGCAACACCTTTTTCATCTTTTACACCTGCAACTTTCATCATTTCATCCTTTTCCCTCTGCAACTATGTCCCGCATCTAGCTTCTCTGGTAATTCCCATTTTTTGCAAGTGTCTCAGCAATTCCAACTTCAAAATATTGACCTTAACAATCCTTAGACTCACAAATTAAGTTTCGAATCCATTCAATGACACTTTGTAGATAAAGATGACAAGGAATTTCATCAAAAATGATGAAAAAAAAGTGCGTATTTGCATCTCCAGGAGTCTTGGAGCAAAAATGGTGAAAAAACAGAAGTAATACACAACAACCATTGATTTTGCCCCTTCTCCACTTTAATTTATAGTCGTCCACATGTTTCCTTGGCGCAAATGCAAAGGAGAAGTATAGGGGCAAGTTTCCAAACAAGCGCGGGCCTTCCACGTGCCCTGGGCCTAAGAAAACGCCTTTTGGCCTTTGAAAAGTCTCAATAAAAGGAGCCAGCGGAAGCCTCCACGTGTCGCCTTGGCACACCTTTGGTATGGTCCTCAAAAGCGGAGACCCTAAACAAGCGCGGGCTCACCATGTGTCTTAGTCCGATAGAGTTGTTAAAAAGTTGAAGGATCAATGAAAGGCGTCATGTGTCTATGGTCCGAGACAATTTTCCTTGGCCATTGAAAAGTCCAAGCAAAGGTAGAGTGAGCGGAAGTCTCCAAGTGTCCTCCTGACGCTTCTTCAAAATAAAATTTAGGGGTTAGTCCCCAAACAGGAGCGGTCCCTCCACGTGTCCTAGGCCTTTCAAAATTGCTTTGAAAAGTTTAAGTATAGAGTGGGGTGGCGGAAGCCTCCACGTGTCTCCCCGATGCAACTACTAAGGTGGGACCTTGAGGCGGATCCTTAAATGAGCGCCGGCCCTCCACGTGTCCTTGGTTCACCAAAACTGTACCAGCCACATGAAAAAATTGTCTAAGTCTAGGTAAGGCAGTGGAAACCTCCACGTGTCTCCCTGCGCAACTCCAAGGCCAAACCAAAAGGCAAATTTTCAGATGAGCGTCGACCCTCCACGTGGACAAGTTTTGAGTTGAATCAGCCTTAGAGTTTTCAAAGTGCCTCATCTAACCAGAAAGGGCCACATTTCCATAAATGTTGAGATGTAAATTTGACGGGGAAAAACACTCCCGTCAAACCGTAAAATGTAGGAAAATCACCATTTGAGCCCGAAAATGAATCTTTCTTTCAAGACAGAGAATTTGGAAATGATATAAGGCCCAAATATGATCCTCCGAGCCACATCCAATCACATTTTCACTAGATACTTGGGACAAAAAGATAGGGACAACAAAACGTGACTGTGGAAAACGAAAGGAAGGGAAAAAACCCGAGTTTACGCCAAGTTACAGACTCTTTCACACGGATAGAGGAACGAAAAACAAATTTTGGACTTTTAAGTGATCCTTGACCAAGGAAGGGTCTGATCATGGCAACCAAATGGAGGATAGAGTTTTTATGCATCAATACGGGGAGATAGAGAAGACGACAGAGCCCACAAACTGGAGAACTTTAAGGACAAACGGGGCGAGACCAAATTGAGCACCAACACTTTGTACATCCGAGAGGTGTGGAAGATTGTAGATCTTTAATTGTATATCTTCTCAAAGCTTTGGATAATAGGTGGCTTGTTTCTTAGTGGATGTAGTCCACACTCGGTGAACCACGTTAAATGGGGTTGATTTATATCTCTTGTTACGTATATTTCTTCTCGGTAGAATATTCGCTTTTGTTGCATGTATGCTTATATCTCAGTATATTATCTCATACAACCTTGCTCCCCAATAATGATAATTTCTGGCTGCTGAATGCACCTTATTGACACGAGTTCCAATGAAAAGCGTGAGGAAATCAATCACATTGAATATATATAACTCAGAGCTTGTATATCATTTCCTTTCCAATTAGTTATATTTGTAAAATTTTCTTATTCACTTTGTAATTCGGAATTTATATGACACCATTAGAATCCCAATTTTAGTCATCTATTCTTGCTTATACCATCAGACATGCCATCATTGCAAATAATAACACAAAACGAAAGCAATGAGCATAAATTTGTCAAGAAATAGGGCATGAAGCTCATCAAATTAACTTCAATAGGACCCACATCCAACTGATTTAGTTGTTTAGGTATGTATTTAGTTGTTTCGTTTGAATTGATTTTTGAGATTTGTTGAAATTGAATTTTGAGATTTGTTTTAACATTTTTACACATTTGAACTCTAATTTAAATTTGAATATTATTAATAGATTACATATTTTTAGTAACTAATTATTCCATGACTATAATTTGCAAGACATGAACTGCTTAAACATAGACTAAACACATTAGATCTTAAATTAAAAAACAAAGTCAAGAGCTACAATTCAAACAAGTATTCACATGTGCATCAACTTTTTCCATCGTGTACTTGCTTTTCGATATCTCCATCTTCTGTTTCATATGCATCTTCCCTGACACGAGATTTCTCCTTCCTCTCCGATTAACATACATGTTGTGCTCTTCATAAAGACTTTATTTTCACATTAACTCCTATATTCCACTTTCCTTTTCCTTTCCCTTCTCTACCCTCAAACGCCATTTTTACTCCCATCTTCCTTTCCCATTCTTCCTCTTCCTCTCCCTCCAATTTCGCTTCTTCACTACATCCCTTTCGACGTTCACATCATACATTTCGCGAACGATTACTAGTTTATAATTAGTTAATGACGTGTTCCAATAAAATGACTATGCCCCGTGCCAAAACTAAGGGATCAAAAACTTCCGCGAAGTCGCAGATTCGGAGAGCACATTTTTCACGAGTGGGGTTTCATTTCCTCCGTCTCTTTGTCGCCAAGAAAACTTGATGCCGTCCCGTCCCGTGAAACACCCCACCGTTTCCGCCGAGCTTATCCATAGACCAAGACAAACACCTCCGGACTTCTCTTTATCTGCCTCCTCTGTTCATAGGATAGATACCCTTTGCTTATTTATCTTCCTTACATGCTAACGATTTGTTTACGGTCGATTTCTAGGCAGGAAAATCAAATTCTCAACTGTTAAACAATATTAACAATAGGAAAAATATTACTGGCCTCTCTAAGCTCTTTGTTTGAGCAGACAAGGGTTTTGATCAGGTAAGTTTATTTTCTTCTGCCCTTCCCAACAAAAGAAATCGCAAGGCCTTTATTGTCTTCGCTGCTAAATCCTCTCAATTTTGGTTCCGACGTTTCGTTGCGAATTTTCTGTTTTTTTATAAAGGTTTCGGTTTTTAAATTCAAGCCTGTGCATTATTCTGGTAAATAACAGCCTGATTCCGAAAACTTCTCTCGCTTTATGTCCAAATGATCATCGATTGAATAGAATTTGGCAAGTTGATGCATAATTTGGTTCAATAGTTGTCCGACTCGGAAATTGTGGCCGGTTATTCATGATTCAGTTTTTGATTCTGAAAAAGCAGCAACGTCTATGTATACTTTTTTTTGATCCAACGGTAAACATCCAGATTTGGGTGCACAAATAATGACTATTTTTGGCTTTAGTGCCCGAGGGGTATTCATTCCCCAATTTTTTTGGAACTTGAACTGAGCCTCATCCTTTTTATTACAGGGTTTGTATTTTGGTGAATGGTATACCAATTTTGACATCGCATCATCCTGACCCATTGGACAACAACCCCTGTGACAATCTTGCCTTATTTGGGTACTTGGGAAGAGGTGTCATTATTGAGGGTTTAAATTTTACTTTCACAGGCCAGGGCATTTAAGAAATGACTTGTCAAGAGGGGTTCATGTGAGGTTTTTGTGGCTGTTATCTGATTTTTTTTTGTCTATCTAGCATTTAAAACTACACTCAATTTGGTTCGGATCTTGGAATTTTGATCTCGCAGTCGTAAACAAATTGCCTAATTTTGATGAACAAGTTTTTGATTAGAGAAGCTAACTTCCAGAAGAATTGCTATAGTAGATTTAGAGAGTCAACGTTTTGGACCACATTTTGCGGTCCATCTTCATGATATCTGGCAAGGTTTTGATTTTCAGGATTCAGAAATTGCCTTACAAGATTTAGAGAATCGAATGATTGAGAACTTCAGACCTCACTTTTATGGACTAGCATTGAGATGAATATTAATAAATGTGATCCAAAATGTTGATCAAAAATCTACTACACCTTTTTTCCCAAAACATTTTTCTCCCTTTTCTTAATGTTATTGACTGTGAAAACCTTATGTTACAATTTTCTCCAAATGCTTTTCCGTAATGTTATGGACTGTGAAAACCTTCTGTCATTAAATGAACAATAAGGTTTTAGAGGTTTTTTTATTGTTTGTTCAAATACAGGTTTGCTGGTCTTATTTTGCCAAGTCTCTACTGTATTGTAATTAAGGTGAGTACCTCACATGAGATGGAATTGAAAAATTGATTGGGTTTTGCCTAAAACCTTTCTCTGGTATTGGACTGCTGGGTTATCTGTTATCTGTTATCTGTTATTGGTTGAGTGCCTTTTTGTAAGCAATGTAAATAAATCATTCAAAAACTGGGGATTTGCATGGACAGACAAAATGAATGACTAGAAGTTAAGAGTTTAAACAAAGAATAGCTGGACACCTAACAATAATTAGGGCTTTGCAGGTGTATGCTGCACAGATAAATTGCTGACTTGCTGTTTTGATAGAAAACACTTTCGCATCAAGGTAAAAATAGTTGAATCAATGGATCACCAAGAGGTGGGTGAAGGAAAGGAGCATTTCTACGGTTTTATATCTTCTGGATCAGGTTCTTCTGCCAATGGAAACCCTGGCCTTTCTCGGAGTAATTACAAGCCAACTGAAGGTTCTTCCACAGTGTTTGATTTCACTCAAGATGATCTTCTCTCGAATTATGATCACAACAAGAAGCAAAATTTCACTGATGGCCGTTATATTTCGCCGTCTCGATTGGGCAATTCATCAACAGATAGTTACATGAACAGCCGTTCTGACAGAGTAAGACCTTATAATTTTCTATATATTCTTTCTACCAAGATAGTGTTTGAAATTTAAATTTTGCTTATGTCCCATCCAATCCAAACATGTGAAAGACTCATTATCATTTATGCT
Source organism: Taxus wallichiana var. yunnanensis (assembly GCA_018340775.1). Lineage (NCBI taxonomy): Eukaryota > Viridiplantae > Streptophyta > Pinopsida > Cupressales > Taxaceae > Taxus > Taxus wallichiana. The sequence goes on from JADAXU010000136.1 coordinate 841,154, forward strand.
CAGCAGATGTGTTCTGTTTTAGATTTATTCTAGAAGTTAATTGTGATTTGCCATTATGGTTTTTTCATTTAGCTTTGTGGTATTTACTCTTTCTATGTTTTGTGCGGGTTTTTATGGCATATTATTAGTTGGGATTTCTTGATGTCCCTAGAATGGTCTGCTAGGTGTCATATAATTATTTTGGGAGTACTGACTTGTTTTTAGCATCTTTTGGTAGGCCGTTTTAGATTCTATCAAGAGATTTAAATTTATTATAGAAGTTAATTGTGATTGCCGGTACATTGTTTCATTTAACCTTGTGGGATTTACTCTTCCTTTTTTTTTTTTTTGGTGGGTTTTCCTGGGATATTGGGAGTTGATACCTTTGATTTACATAGTTTGGTCTGCTAGGTGCCTCAATTATAGAATTATTTTGGGAATACTGACTTGTTTTGAGCATCTATTTGTAGGACTTTAATGTTTTTTGGGTGATTTTGGTTGATCTTTTAGTAAGCAGGGTGGATAGCCAGTACTAGTGTTTTCAACTTATTTTAGTGATAGTGCTTCAGAGCAGTTTATGTGATGCACAATTTAAAATCGAATGGTTCTGTGCGCGACTTAATATGTCAGTGCACTCGAATCTTTCAGGCAGTAAAATAGGTATAATCTTCTTTGGAAAGAAACACAAGTGCTTTTCAATGAAGGGAAGCTATTGCTATAGAAGAATAAAATGCACTTGTGGATTGAAATTTATTCACATGACACTAGACAAGTTATATATGCTGATAAATTCATTTGGTGATTAAATTCAGTGTTTTGAAAAATGAGCTTAAATGCTGCATTTGCTTCCTGAGTTATTTTCTGAAGGTTTATGAAGCCTGTTCGGTTAGTGGCCCTGTGACTGTTACATCTTTTGGCAGTCATGAGTGCAATTATAACAGAGTTTCCAGGTGACAGTGCTCCCATGGCAATGGTATACCATTGTGATTTTTTTACAGTATTGATTTGAGTCCCTGTGACAAGCAGTATCATCTACAAAAAAAAAAACATTCTTCACACCTTATGTATCTGCAGATGACGTCACTTCTTTTATTTGTTCCACGTCACTATTATGAAATTCACATTTGTAACATATTTTTAATTGTAAACGGTGTCTGCTCCTTAAGAGAGTTTGACAACAATTTATTCTGTATCTGATACTTTTATTTGAGATTCTTGTTTAGCATGATGAAGTTTGTAGTCTCTTTTTTGTATTGTTATTCTGAAGCATTACTTAGAAGTTAGGTATATCAAAATTTGTGAATTATTGCTAAAATATACGAATTTGGTTCTAAAATATTTCTTTTTGTTTTCCCATTTAATATCAGCTTCGGGAGTCTAGAACTGCGAAGCCATATGCAAATGAACAGTTGCAGGAGGATGACAGTCGCTACAATGAAGTTATTGGAACTGTTGAACGATACTATGAAAAAGTATGCAGACAATTTGCTAAAAGTTCTGGATGGTATGAGTAACAGGTTATCACAGCTAGAGTTGATCAATGAAAGGCTTGAACGGTCAGTAGGAGAAATGAGGGCTGATATGGAACATGATCACAATGAAACAGGTGAAAGATTCAGGATATTGGAGAATCACATTCGAGAAGTAAGTCTTATTTGATTTCCCAATTAAATATATATGAGCCGAGTTTTTAAAGTTGAGGTTTATTGCCCCTATTCTTCTGATATTACCATAAGCAATATTTGGTCAAATTGGGTATAATTTGTAATTCACTTTGTTTTAAATCATCATGGCGTAAAATCATTAAGATAGTTTCTTTAAGCTTCTTGGGATTTAGAAGACTGTTGGTACCTCAGCTTTTCATCCCAAAAATGGATTCTAGTTGCCAGAATATGCTTAAAGCTGTTACAAGTATCCCCTTTGCGAAATTAGGTTTGACTGGACTTGATTTGTATCCCAGGGTCAGCATTAAATGTGGTAAATCAAAGTTTTTCTGTGTTCTCTTTCATACTTGGGAAGCAACTCATTCAGCCTTCAGAATGTCCGAGACCTATGGTGCAAGTTCACTCCTACAAGTATAGAGAAATGACAAACCATTGATGTGGTCTGTCGAGAAGGCTGGGCAAAGTGTTCAGCACAGAGTTTAAAAATTGCATTGCATTTGAAGTTTCATCAGTTTTGTTTTAGGATCTTCAAATAACCTGTTAGAGAATTCTTTTATACCGTCACATAGAGCCTCATGTGTTTCCAGAGTGCCAGTCTTCCTTCCGTTATATGGAATTTTAATATTTCAAACTATCCAGCTTTTTTAGCATCAGTTTCTAAAATTCTATGCATAGCTGCAAATGTTTGGTACCTGTTTTCTCTCTGTTGATTTTCAATGCTTATTTTGTGTTTACAAGATTTCCTACTCCATAAATTTCAAATTTTGCTAAGTTCTATGACAAAAGAAAAAGTTTCTCACTTTATGTACCATTTATGTACTTTGATTGAAGTCCTTAATATTTCAATGACATTCTCTAGAAAAAGGTTTTTGTATGTCTATGAAAAGAATTTCAATGGGTGGAAGGTATCACATTCTGAATGGTTGGTTAGCATACGGTATTCCATACTCAACGACAAAGGTGGAAAGGTCCTATTATTTTAGTATGGATTGTGAGCGTTTTTATTTCTTTGTTTAATGTGGATAAAACATCCAACAGAAAATTCAATTTCGAGATCTTGAATTTTAATTATAAGAACATGTCTCAGATTGGATTGGGTTTGTATCAGCATTTACTAGCTGGCCTGGTTCACAGCTGTCTTATCTGTGCCATGTGTGCATCATGGGAAGATTGGATAGATTTCTGGCAATGGATAACTAGATAGAGACTCTTAACCATCATTAAATAGGTGGTTCTCACTGATTCTGGGTCCGATCACCGTCCAATTAGTCTCTAGATTCAGGATAACCATCAGGGCAAAAGAAGTAGATCTGAAAAGATGTGTCTCGAGCATAAGGAGATTGACAAGGTGGTGACCAATTTTTGGGAGGTTCCCTTAAATCTCTATGAGGAAAAAAATAAATGCTCTATTAGAAGCTAAAGATGCTCAAATTAAAGCTTGATGATTGGAACATGAGTACTTTCAAGAACCTGTTTAAAGAAAAGGTGATCCTTGCAAAGAATGAATCCAAATGGACCTCCAAGAGGGACTAAAGAATGCAGAGCCTCTCATAGAGGAGAAGGAAACCAATGCAGAGCTTGAAGAAATCTATAAAACAAGAAGAAATCTATTGGAAGCAAAGATCCAGGATCTAGTGGCTTCAAGAGGGGAACAAGATTACTAAGTTTTATCATCTTTGCGGCAATGATTGTAAGAGGAGCAATTTCATTCATAGGATTGAAATGATAAAAGGAGACAACCTGGGGGACCCAAAGAAAATTTATAAGTGTTTGTTTAACTATTGGAAAGGTATGTTCTCTGATGATTGGACCAATAGGGAAGCTGCTTAAAATCCTTGTCTCTAGCACATCCTCGCCCATATCGTGGTGGAAGACAATCTAATGTTCAACCAAAATATCTCTTTAGAGGAGGTAGGTGAGTCTCTTTTTAGCTTGGATGTCTAAAGTGCCCCGGGATTAGATGGTGTCCCATCCCTCTTCTTCCAACGTTATTGGCAGTTGGGGAAAAATATTCACGACATGGTTCAAGAATCTGAGGACTCTAAGCTTATCCTAAAGGCAATTAACACAACCATCTTCACTCTTATGCCCAAAATAATTGATAGCCTCAGCCCAAAAGGCTTTCGTCCTATTTCGTTGTGTGATACTATCTACAAGATTACATCGAAGGTTCTCGTGAATCGTCTGAAGAACTCTTTTCCTAGACTGATCTCGAAAGAAGAAGGTTTTTTTGTCAAAGGTAAATAAATTCTGAATGAAATTGTTATAGCCCTTAAGGTCATACACTTGGTGGTGGCTAACAAAAGGAAGGGCATGTTGATTAAACTCGATGTTGCAAAGGCCTACGCTAGGGTGAACTGGGAATTTTTGGACAAAATCCTTGGCAACTTCTGTTTTAATAAGCACTGGAGAGATTGGTGCTGAGCATGATATGCATCTCCTATGTTTTCCCTCTTCATTAACAGATCAGCGGAAGGTTTCTGTGGAGCCTCCAGAGGTTTGAGACAAGGAGACCTTTTATCCCCCTATATTTTCATCATTTTTCTTCGAGGCACAAGGCAGAAATATCAAAGCTCTCAATAGTACTAGACAGATATTCGGGCTGAAGGCTAAAGGCCAAGACCTCACACATCTCCAATTTGTTGATGGCATGCTTCTTGTTGCTGCGCTTAAAGTCCAAGAAGCTATGGAAAGCAAAGATCTTTTGCTTAATTATGAGGAAGCTATGGGCCAAGTGATCAACAAAGAAAGTCAAAAATCTTCTTCCTGAACTGTAACTCTCAAGAACAAAATTTCATTCACAGAATCCTTGACTTTCTAAAGCCTGGCCAAAAATCCAATGACAAGCATGCCATGGAAAAATCCTCACCGACGAATATTGGAGGAAAAAAGAAATTGTTGGACCAAGCAATTGTCCGATGTGTAAAAATGAAGCGGAAGAGGTGGATCACCTATTCGGCCATTGGGATTATGCCAACATTATTTGGAAGTGGTTTCTGGACAAGTTCATAGTCTCGTGGGTCCTACACCAGAATTTTAGAGAACACATGAATAGTTGGGAGTCACTAATAAAAGCTGACGGTCCCTATACTCTGTGGAACATGGGACCAAACATGATCATCTGGAAAATAGGGATAAAAAGGAGTAACCGTATTCTAGATTAGAAACAAAGAAAAAGAGGTGGAGAGAATATGGGAGGAAATAAAAAGAAATCTGATTTCTACTATCTGTAACCGATATGCAAGAAAAACAAAGAAGCCAATCCCTTGGAGACTATTATCCTGTGCAATTTTGTGGAGATTCTAAGAGAATTTGATCAACTACCAAAGGCCATGAATAAGATAGACAACAAGAGAGAATGGGAACCTCGCCAATAGGACGGAGGAAGATGAACTTCGATGGTGTGGCAAAGGCTAACCCAAAGGGTCAAGAATAGAAGTAATTATGAGGAATCATGAATGGAACTTGCTGGCTTTCGAGGCTAAATATGGTGGCAAAAACAGCAATAATATTATAATATAGTAGAAATGGGTCTGATTGACGGACGTAGACTGACAATCACACTTTAGATCGATACACAATTGGTTGAAAGAGACTCTTAACTCATCACAAATGCTATCAATTTGGGTAATTCCAATAATCAACGGATCCTGAAAAACATCCAAGAGGTTAGAGAGCTAAGCATGCATTTTAGTCAAATAAAATTTCAATACGTGCCCTGTCATATGAACAAAGAAGCAGAAAAGTTGGCAAATATTGCTTGTTCGAGAAGAACTAGTATTATTGGTAATGAGTATAATATTAAAATCAAAGAAATATTCTCATCACTTAGAAAGATTATTAAGAATGAGAAAGGCAATCATTCCCACCAAATATTATGGTTATAAAAGCATCCTATCAAAGGCGAGGTGGACGTGGCAATCAGAGATCATACTTAGTATGGTCACTAGACCCATTTATAAAATGAAGCTTCAATCTAGTCGAGAGTATAGGAAAGGCCCCAAGAAAGAAAGTGCTAATGAATGCTATCCTAGTTCATCCAGGGTTTAGTCTTTTGCGTTCATACTAGTGATCTTCTTGTGTTGTTATATTCAACCAAGCTTGTGCTTGATAGTCTTCACCCGAAGCACAATTAGACTTGCCACAAGGACCTCATACAAGAGAGAATTGTGAGGTTTAGATATTAGCTGTGGTGTTATTCAGTAGTCATTGTCCACAATTTCATAACCATTCACAAATCACAAGCACTAGATATAGTAATATCCATCACAAGATTACAGATAATATATGCAATTATGCACACTCGATTCCATTACAATCATTAACCCTTGTCTAATTCATACAAGATTCTGCACACCCTTGCAAATTACCAATCTTCACAAAATCCCTTGATTATGTTGATCATTGCCTTGAAACTTGTGTTGTCGTACTTGCCTGTGATTGTCAAAGTGTCACTCTGCCCCAATTTGTTGTTTTTCCTTTATCCTTATGACCCCTATTTATAGTATTTGACCCTCCAAGATATTCCTACGTATATTCTGCCCATGGTGGATTACAATTGTCTTCTCGACTAGCAAGCACTATCTAAACATATGCGATCTCGAATCATTCACAAATCCTTGTCCCCTGTGCTGCCATGTGCCCTTTGATGTGTTTTTGCGAATCCAGAGACTTGTGCTCGTGTCTCTCACATTTCGTGGTCTTCTAGTCATTTGTGTTTGTTTACTCCAAAACCTCCGGTCAACATCTCCACACACTACATTACTTGTTTGTCCTGAACAAGGTGGTTGTGTTCCAACTCCAAAAAAGAATAATATCGCTGCAAAGAATTCAAAGAACTCCAAAAATTAAAATAATATCAATCAATCAATTCAATTTTTATTCCAAGGCCTCCGAGATCTTCTACTTGAATCCTCCCAAAATTTCTCCCCATTTAACAACCCATCGCCCTCATCCTCACCCTTTTCGGTGCGGATTTCAGAGATTGCTTTCCACAAATCTTATGCCTTTGATCCTTGTGTTGCAAGCAAAACCTCCATGTTCGATTGCATATCCTTCAATGTCTCCGTGGTGGCTTTCATGTTTTTGTGGCTGATTGTAAACTTGGCCCTTGAGCTCGGTGAGCTTGTTAACGATTTCATCATACTCCAATTGCTTGTCTTCCCGACAAGGGCTTCCGCTCAAAGACTTATTCAAACATTCTTGTCTTACTCCTCATCTAATTGATTGTAGAAGGCCTCATTTGCATGACAATGGCTGGTTTTCCCTACATAATTGTGGAGCAATCAAATCTTTCGATTATCTCATCAGCTTGCGCCATTGCATTCTCGCATATCTTTTTGCAATTTCACAACTTCAGCAGCGAGGTTTGTACCTCCTTAACTTCGTGCTGGTGTCTTCCATCGGTGCTCTCGCAATCTTTTAGCCAATAACTATAGTGGTAACAATTGCCTGTAATTTGTTTAAGGAGGTTGTCGTTCGCAAAATCTCCATCCTCAAAATAAGGATGAGTATCTGTGATCTCTCGGACTATGGCAACTATGCGGCGATGCATCTCCACAAGTTCCGTGTCCTACTACTTAAACTACACTTGTAGTGTCGTCACCTGTTAGGCTCATCGACTCTCTTCCTGTTCCAAGTGCAAAACCCATTGAGTTCAATGGTAAGGGTATGTGGATTGCACAACCGCACCCTCTCCGGGGCTTGCGTAGGTCGTGCATCAATGCCGGACCGATTGAAACCTTGGGCATCTCAAACACGAGTTCATCGATTTCATCAACCTCTGCAAATCTGCATTCGTGTAATGATCCTCGAGGATTAACTCCTATGCTGTTATCTCCCTTGCACTGCGAGAACTCTCACCCTTCTTTGTCAAGGTCTCTTCGCCCAAAGGTTCTTGCAGATGCCTTAGCTCCTCATCCTTCTCGGGGTTGGCCTTTCCTCTTCTTGATGTTGTTCAATATACCTTTCGAGGCTTCACTACTTTTGCATTTCCTTCTTCTTCTTCCTTGTGGCCCGTACACACCTCAAAATCACCTAGCATCTTTTTAAGCACATCCACATCCATCTTCTCTCCTAAGAGTGGATTGGGATCGTTTGCTCTGTGGGGAATAACACTCTTCTTCCCCTTTCTTTTTCTTGAGCAATGGGGGTGTTGGAGGTGGCGCCACAATTTACTTTCGGAGTTTGCGTCTTGTGGTAAACCCAAATTTGTGAGTGGATTGGGCTCTTTTGTACTTTGGGGAATAACACTCTTCTTCCCCTTGCTTTTCTTGACCAATGGGGGCGTTGGAGGTGGCGCCACAGTTTCCTTTTAGAGTTTGCTTCTTGCGATAAAACCCAAACTTGTGCGTGCCCACTTCCTCCACATCTCCAATCGCAATTCTTGGTTTATTTTTTTGGCATGTAGGCTTCAGACAATGGGCAATTTTGACCCATTCCTCATTGTTTTGAGCCCACAAATTTCCCTCCTTTGGTAAATCTAGGGATTCATCTTCTGAGTCTTCATCATCATTTGCTTACTTATGGCTGAAAAACCCTCACCACAACTCCCTTTCCATGTCTAGGGCTTGCACATCAACAATTGCACGTTTTACCCCTGCAAACCTATCTAAGGCGCGCTCTAAATACCTTCTGTCACTACAAACGACATGACCTCCAATCTGTCCACTTGTCATCCGTTTTGTGGACTCGCAATTATGTGATGTGGAGTGATGTTAGAACACCACAAACCCTGTATATGCAACGGCCATTTCCGCAGCGATCTGCTGCTCTCCTCCAAATATCTTTTAAAGGTTATCAAACCAAAGGCGCATCTTGGCCTAGTACCTTTCTCCCATGGAGCCCAGACACCCATATTCCACATACCTTTGCTCCACAGTCCCCTCCAATACAGTGGTAGAAGGAAACTAATTGTGTATCCCTACAATTTCTGTGATGAGTAGCACCAACATCGAGAAGTATCGGAATAACTTCCCCAAATCTTGCGCTTCTTGAGCATTTGCAACCAGCTCCTTTGCCACATACTCTGTAAGATTCACTTGTGAAATTTTCTTTGCAATAGTGCTCGTCAGGTGAACCATTTCCTTGGATGCCTGGTTAATGCAATTTGTAGATGATAGCTTTGTGGTGATCAGTTGTGCAGTTGCATCCTAGATATTCTCCAACATGTGGAGTAAGTTCTTGTAGTGATTCCCCATTCGCCAATGGTTTGTTCTTGTTCTGTGGCTGTCCCTGATGCTGTCCACAAATCCTCACAAGCATTCGAGAGATCACTCGCCTAGTTTATCTTTGTGTCAATCGATTTTATACTTCTCCATGTGAAGTACATTTGACTCCCGTCTATTCTTGCCAGAGCCCAAGTCAACCACTCTTCAGGCTTACCAATATAAGGTAACTCCCATATTGCTGGTACACCAGTATCCTTTAGCTTTGCTATAACCGTTGCGTCCTCTTTTCCTATCTACATGTGCCACTTTGCCCTTAACATAGATGCAATGGTGTCCTTGTGATTAAACTCCTCAAGGCCACATATGCTTGCCTAGTTTTCCATCCATAATGCTGCCAGTAGAGTGTTCGGATATCCCATTCCCATGATAGGGGTGTTCCTCTTTTGTTTCTTTTGGCGATCGCACCTCAAGCTCTCTTTGGCGCCATTGATCTTAGTTTCTTGTCACACAGTTTCTTCAATCAGCACTATGAGGGAAGTGTGATCATGAACTTTTCTAGTAGAATACTTACTGTCTCCCAAAAACATGGGTCCTATGGTTACTTGTTAGGCTTAAGGGACGCCCAAACCTGGTAATTATATTCTCCCCAAAAATTGTGTGGAAGTTGCTGCAGCGCTCCTCATTGCGGCAACTTTTACCCATTGAGTTAAATAGTCCGTCGTAGTGATGATATATTGTGCCCTTGTGTGCCGTCCGGGTGGGTGTATAGGATCCACAAAATCAGCTGCCTACTTATTGAATGGTTCCTGTGCAACCACCGGTATTGCAGGCATCTCATCTTTGTGATTTGGTTTCCCCACTCTTTGACATAGATCACAACGCATCGGTAAACTCTTGTGCATCTTTGAACATCTGTGGGTGTATAGGACCCACAAAGTCAGCTGCCGACTTATTGAATGGTTCTACACAATAATCAGTAACAAAGGCATCTCATCTCTATGGTTTGGTTTCCCCACTCTTTGACATAGATCAAAACTCTCGGTAAACTCATGTGCATCTTTGAACATCATCGATCACCATAACCTCAAACAAGATTTTGCAGTGTGGCATCCTGCGTAACATCCCCCCGCCACTCCTCGTGACATTCCCGTAGGACACCTTGGTGCTCATATTCAAGTACACAACAACGCAAAACCTCATCTCTACCCATCTTGTATAATTCTCCTCCGGTCAACTATTATGGGGCGATCTTGATTGCCAACCGCTTTTTACGCCATTGGCCATCCGGCTCGCCATCCTTTAGGTGTCATCCTTGGCATAAGTAATGCTACAATGTATGCCATCTCTTTGGGCACCCATACCACTCGAAACCGTTGGGCATCCAACAACCTCTCTCGATGGAACACGCAACTTCTTGCGTATTTATGTATGTAGTCTCCTCAACTTCGCCACTACCTTAAACCTGGAATTCTTGAAAGAGCACCATCCAATGACAAATGCGACCATGGAGCATTGACTTGTTCACAAGATACTTTAAAGCCTCATGGTCAATCAAGAACACAAATGGAGTGGCCAAGAGGTATTGTCTAAACTTCTATAGTGCATAAATCATCCCTGTGGCTTCTCACTCCATTGTGTTATAATTCTGTTTTGCAATAACTTTTGGCTTGCAAAATAAATGGGATGATCAATCTTGCCTTCTCTCGATGCGCAAGATTAGCTTCCATTGCGTTCCAAATGCATCCACATGTATGTGAAAATGTTTTTACTTGTCCAAGAATTGTAAAATCAACACATTAGCCAATTTTTCCTTAAGTGTATCAAAGCCCCTACCGAAAATGCGTACATCGATATAGTTCTTATGGAGGTTTTGTCATGCATGCATAATTCAAATGAATTTCCTATAATATCTAGAATGCTTGAGAAATGTGTAAATATCCTTTTGAGTTTATGATTCCTCTAGTTGTTGAATCACTTGCCATTTTCAAGGGGTCAACCATCATGCCTTTTTGCAGATGACATGCGCCTACAAAGTCCCATATGGTACTATAAAAGTACACTTCTTAAGGTTGAGCGACATTTGTAATTGGCGGCACTTTTCGAACATTAAGCGTAGGTTTGTGTGGTGATCCCTCAATAATCCATACACAATCGTCATCAAGGTAGACTTGCACGAACTTGTGGATGAAGTCCTTGAAGGCTTTGATGATTATGGATGAGAAGATTGCTTGTGCATTCTTCAAGTTGAATAGGATTGCATTATATGTAAACGAACCACACGTTGTCACAAAAGTTGTCTTCGCCTTGTCTTCCTCCACAATTTATACTTGATGATACCCAAAAAATCCATCCGTGATGGTATATATCTCACATCTTGTGACTCCTAGTACTTCCTCTGTAAACAGGGTTGGGAAAGGATCTTGTACACGAATCATTTAAGATGTGATAATCCATGCAAATCCTTATCCATCTGTCTTTCTTTATGCTTATCACTGTCAAACTAATCCAATCCGATTCTTCGACCAGAAAGACGACCCTTGCATCTAACATTTTGTCAATTTCCTCCTTTAACCTTGCTCGCATATTTGAGTTCATCCAATATGGCCTCTTCTTCACTGGTTTTGTGCCCTCACACAACTTGATGTGCATATTTCCTAAACTTGGATATAACCCTCATTTCTTAATAATTTATGGGTAACAAGTTTTGGAACTCCCTAACTAGTGCTTTGCAAGTCCGGTGAACCCAAAGCATCATCCTAGTAGTCATCTCGGCTAACCATTTGTAGATCTTCCTCTGCATTAGATGTTTACTTCATTTGTAGAGGTTGATTATAGTATTTAGCAAGATCTTTATGCGTGGTCTCTACCACTTGTTACCCTTTTGTCACCTCTACTCGTGCTACCTCGACAACTTCTACCTCGGCAACTTCTTCCGTTTTTCCCATTCGGTGGAAACTTGATTGTGGGGATGGGTCTCCCCACACTAAAGTGTTTACCCAATTTTTTTGCAAAAAGTCTATCCACCGAGTAATCCTTATCATCACAAATTCCATGAAGCTTGTCTTCCCATAAAGCATCCAGGTGGAAGATTGCACCCTTAACCATGGTTACAAAGCAACTAGGCTTTTGTTCTCTGTCTCAAACATGAAGGTCTTCACAAATTCCTCCTTGATGGCTTCCCGGTTTGTAGTTTCTTGCCGTGTTTCGCTCCGTAGATACCATGCCTTCGTGCATGTCCTTAATGTCCCATACATCATATGAACCCAAAGCCAAATTGATAGGAAGCATTCACTTAAGGTCCACACTTGCTTGCATTTGAGAGGTGCTCTTATGGACTAGTATCTCCGCATAAATCGGAAGTTGTTTTTCATGTTACTACTCTTGAACTTGGTACACGGGGTCTTCTTAATTTGTGCCAACTTTAGTAACAACCACCCATGCGTTACCTACCATTTGGCAGCAATGTCCTTCATCGTATGTGTCAATGCAAAAACCTTATCTTCTTCTTTTGGCATGTATGCCGGAAGGTCTACTACATAAGCTTTCACACAAGCCAATAGGTCGAACGTAAGCAATTTTTCTAGGCGGCCCTTGTTGATTCTTGTTACCCACTTTTCTTGTAGTGCCTTCTTGGAGACCCACCTTATCACAAATGCTTGCTAGTTTATCATCTCATGGACAACTCCACTCTTTACTAGTATTACTTTCTTCTCCCAATGCCTTATCTCGGTGCATCTTCTCCTTGTTACCTCGTACTCCTCTAGTACCCATCTCTTGTAGGTGGCATTGGTAGTGCCGGAAACCGAAAAACCACTTTGCTAGTCCATCCCGCCATCTTCTTTTGGGTTTAAATACTCCCGATCTTGTGTCGTCACATTAGGAATATTATTGATTTCTTCTTCCATATCAATGCTCTCCACATAAGGTGGTCCCATCAATTCATCCAAAGGGATGACCACCCTTTGCCCATCTTTTTGAAACTCACCATCATTTTCTTGAATCTCATATTTGCGTGGTTGTCATGACACCATGGGCATCCAAGTAAAGTGGTAGTTTTTAGTCTCTACAATTTCAATTGCCTAAAAGTTTGTGTTGAAATTCTCCCCCATGATGTCCAGCTCGGCCATGTACTGTAAAAGCCCAATGGGCCTTGCCTTCTTCTTGTTGGCCATAATTAGCAAATGTGAGGTTGGGCCTAGCGCAAGACTCTCCAATCGTCTCTACGTATCTTTCTTCAAGATATTCACTTCTTTTCCAATATCATTAAAAATGTTTCTTTTAGCCTTCCTATTGATTTGTGCCTCAATTTGCAATTCTTTATTGTACCGTGTTTGATTTGCAATACAAAGGTCTTTCAAACTCGCAATCCTATCGCCCTGGACAACCTCCAAAGTCTCTGCTGAAGTCAAGTCTTCAACAACGTCAACACCCTCTCTTGCTTCGCCGCAAAAATCTCTTTCAACTCTATGATTTCTCTAGACGAAGGGGTTTTGTATTGTTGTTCCCTCACCTTCACCTCCATTTCTTGTGCAACTTGAACCTCCCCTTGTAGATTTTGTATGATATCCTATGCTTTAATCAACATATTCTTATAGGCCAATACATCTACTACTTTGGGGGCTACTTGGCTTTGCTTGTTCACACCACTCCATGTGGTGATTTGGACCTTGCCTCTTCTTTAACATGTTGTGAGGAAAATGGTTTTGCCTCCAACTCTTCCCTTGTACTAGTTTTGCGCTTCCTGCAGCCCTAACATTTTGATTCTCCCTTATCTTCTTCACAAGGGCTGGGCGCTCTATCTTTTGGTTTCCTCTGCAATGTGCACAAGTAGGGAATTTAGGACAATCCCATTGATAATGATATGTGTCCCCTATATTTAAAACTCAACAATGATTCCATCCACTTCTTCTACCTCTTCCACCTCTACGACCCGCAAACTGTTTTCCACACCCTTGGTTATGTGGGAAATATGATGGAGATCCTCCTTGTCATGATGCTCAATTTCGTACGGTGCATTTCTTCAATGAGCTTGTAGTTTGTGGTGTCATGCGTCTTGTCTTCGCAAACCTTGCACCATGTTGTTATGGATAATATTGTTATTTGTGCTCACATTATGTTATGGATATGTTATTAGATGTGTTGTATTTGAGTTGTTATAACAACTCAATATATTTAGGGGTGTGAAGAATAACAACTCACGGATGTGCGAGTGTTTGTTGGAGAAAGAATAGGGGTTGAGGAATATCTTGGTTGTTAGTGATAAGGTATTGACTCTTATGATGTAAAAGATCAATATTCTATATATTGTAAGCTCTAATGTCCCGAATGAATGAATTTTATAGAGAGTTTATTGTGTAAAAGTTGTGAAATCTGAACCAAATTTTACACGTGTTACTTTAACTTGTTTCACCCACTGAACTACTAGATACTTCTCCAGTTCCTATACTAGATGACTTTTGGAGGCCGCAGTTTCTTCAGCTGGTTAGCCATCATGGAGATTTGCACCTTCAGAAAATGGGCTTAAACCAGTGTTGAAACTACTTGCCACTTCCATCCTCAAAGTTGCGTCCAAAGCTTAACTGGGGTCCTTGAAACTTTGCATTGCCAATTGTCTGTGGAATGGTGCTAACAACTTGCCCACAAACCACCGAGCATGCTGAAGTGGATGAATATCATAAGAGATTTTGGATACTAAAGTTTTGAACTGTGCATCATAAGGCCACACAAACTTGGCTGATTCATGACAAATTTCCTTTAGTGCATAAATACTTTCTTGCTTGAACTCCAAAATGTAAAATTCCTTCAAGAACGTAGTTTTTAGTTCGTCAAAGTTGACTGCAGTTCGGTTTGGGTCATACTTTTTGTACCAAGTGTGTGCTCTCCCAAACAAATTCGTTGCAAATTGACTAGCCTTTGCCTTAGAGTAGTAATTCCCTTTGTGTGCCACGTAATCTCACAATGGTGCACATGGTCAGTTGCATCTTCTACACCATGGTCTTTCATAGCCACACGAAGAGACACCGACATCATTACTGGTGATTTGGCCATCGCAAGTCTTCTCAAAACCATTCCCACAAAAATGGTTGATGTCACAATTCCAGTACTCATCCTACTAGAATTCATCTTACTCCCACAGATTACTCCGATCTGCGATTATCTTTACCCAACTACTTACTTTTTATGTTGTAAATACTTTCTCAACAATGAAGCCTTGATTCCGCGAAAGTAAGATACAAAGGTTTCAACATTCGGTTAGGTTGAGGTGCGTGCTTCATCCAATCTTGTGGTCTTTTCCATGATAGTCTTCTCTTCATTTCCTTCCCTGTCTTAAGGAGTTCTTCGTGCAAAAAAAAATTCAATCGGAGTGTTTTCCACCTTAATGCGAGTATGTATTGCATCGACCCTTTCCTCCTAGAGTTCCCACAACGTCTGCAAGATCATCTCCCTTTGTCTTCCGAGAGTCCTTAAGGGAAACAACACTAATAGGCTCGTTTTCCATAAATGTGCAAAAACTTTCCCTCGACACGAGGGTCCATCACCTCCACATCAACCTGCAAAGATTCAACACTACCTCCAACCCTTCCATCACCTAGCCCTTGCACATCACAAGTTTAGATTGCCATTACACGAATTTCAAAACAAATTTCTCATCCCAAACTCACAATTGTGACCAATCCTTTTGGCCACACCACTGCTAACATCTAGAACACCCGACAATAAATACAACGAGGTCTCGGCAACGGAACCAAAATGTTGGCCTAGTTCATCTGGGGTTTAGTCTTTTGTGTTCAGATGACTGATCTTCCTCCACTGTCATATTCAGTCAAGCTAGCACTTGACAATCTCACCTGAAGCACAATCAAACTTGCGACAAGGACCTCATATAAGAGAGAATTGCGAGGTTTAGATATTAGCTGTTTTGTTATCTTTACAAACAATCACTAGTCTTTATGCACAATTGCATAACCATTCACAAATCACAAGCTCTAATTATATTAATATCCATCACAAGATTATAGATATTATACACAATTACACGCAGCGGACTCCATTACAGTCATTATCCCTTGCCTAATTCATACAAGATTCTGCACGCACTTGCAAACTACCAATCTTCACAGAATCCCTTGATTTTGTTGATCATTGACCTTAAACTGGTGTCCTCGTACTTGCCTCTGTCCCTTTGTGTCACTCTGCCCCAATTTGTTGTTTTTTCCTTTGTCCTTGCGACCCCCTATTTATAGTGTTTGACCCTCCAATATATTGTTGCAGATATTTAGCCCATGATGGAGTACCTTTGTCTTCTGACAAGAAAGCACTGTCTGAACATCTGCGATCGCGGATCATCCGCAAATGCTTGCCTCCTGTGCTACCACGTGCCCTCTGGCGTGTTTTTGCGGAACTAGCAAATTTGCGCCCGTGTCTCACTCACATTTCACGGTCTTCTAGTCATTTGTGTTTGTTTGCTCCAAAACCTTCAGTCAACATTGAAAAATCAAGAAACATTGCCCATCACAAACTTAGTAAGATACTAAAATTCGGTTCAGTTACACCGAGAATAGAAGATGGTGGGAGCAGAAGACAAAAAAAGAAAAAGAAACCAAGCAGAGCAAGTTGGTCATGAGCAGCCCCGAGGAAGGAAGGTTTAAAAAAACCACTATTTTAAATCAAAGTAGAAAAGACAGGGCTGCTCAAAAAAGCAAAAACAACAATCTTGAGAAGTAAAGGGCTGGTCAAAAAAAGCAAAAAACAATGAGGTAGCTACCTTGAAACTTTCCCTCCTCGGCGAGCAATCCCATTGCGCCTTTAGTGGTCTCCTCTTTCTGTTTCCTCTGCATTTATGCCCTTAACAGTCCGGTTAGTTTCACTGTCGGACTTGCAACTCACTTATGGAAGGATTGAAGCTATAAAGTGTAGGCTCTCAACCCGAGCAGCCTTAGTGTCATAACGAGCAGCAGCAATGGCAAAGAGCTCATAGTCGGTGGCAAAGTTTTGACTTTATTACCACCACTCTTCAATTGTTTGTCAAGTTCTTTTGGTCATTGTCAAATTGCTTGGGAATGGCATGCGGCGGCAAGCAAGGAGGGGGTTGAATAGGAGGAGAAGGTGGGATCACTCTCATGGCCCTTAAAATTGATGGGACAACAATAATCACGCACAACTGTTTCAAAAATTTGAACAAGAGGTATGAGGCAAGTGTAGGTGGCGAAGGAACATGAGGGTAACACAGCGTGTTTGAATGCATCCACAAATGAGGACGTGGCCAATATCAATGCGGCAGGTGTGAGGGACCAGACACCAAATAGAGATGATGTGGAGGGATAGCTTTAATGATGGCCAATGCTCTCAAGGTGTGCAATCCAATGATAGGAACAACTCCCCTCGTGCCCAATGCTCTTTTTCCCACACAATCGATGGTCCCACACATTCAAAAAAATTCATAAACATTGATGACGACTCCAAGGGAGGTATTAGTTGCCCCTGTTCTAATCCTGAAGCTTGTTGTAGCAAAGATGGCAGGAAGACTATCTCGAGGAAGAGAAACTTAGAAGAAAAGAGTGAGAGGGAGGAGGAGAAGGCTCACAACATTTGCTAGAAAACTCTCGGGATATTAATTGAAGGTGGCGAGGACTCAACCAGAAGGCTGAGATGCCCCATCACTTCTTTGAATAACTCGTCCCCTTTTGTTCATGCGAGTATAGGGTGGTTGTGGAAACTTGTAATGGTATTAGAGACATTTGCAATGAGCTAGCAGAAAATAGAAATGTGAATTGGATGCAAATTAATTTGCTCCAAAAAATCAACAATTGGATGCAACATGTCCATCAGGAGCTCATAACAATCAGGGCTGATATGCACAACTTCAAACAAGACGGTAGGGAGCACATAATGATGCAATTTACAACTTGAAAGTATCAACGATGATACAGACAGGATCCATAGCAACATCATAAGAAATAGAAGAGCTATGGATGAGGCAATAAAAATCTTGGAGACGATTAAGATCTATTCGGGTGACCTTGAGAATATCAGCGGGAGTTCCGTAATCTCAGCATGGACTTGAAGGACATCAAGCGTCATGTGCACCACCGAGTTTGTCATATGAATCAAAAGAAAAGAGGGAAAAAGTCATGAACAATGCTGAAAGCCTGAAATCCAATTTGAGGATAGCTGAGCTTTGTCTTTACCTGCATGTCCGCTGGCTGTCATGGTGTTTTTCATCAATAATATTCAGCCCCTGGCTGGCTAAATCTGGTTTTGTGTCTATGTTTTCGTGATGGCTTCTGTTGTTTAGGTGTCTTTTTGCCGGTGTTTTGTAAGGCCTATATCAAAGAGCCCCTCTCTGGCTTGTACCCGAGTGCTTGTACTTGAGTAATAAGCCTTTAAGTAATAAAAGAATTTTTCTAATTATAAAAAAATCATAATGCTTCTCCAGTATATTCATTTTTATTTATTAAAGTTGTTTCTTTTTTGGACCAAAAAACCAAAAAAGAGTTATTAATAACTCTTTTTTTTTACTGTGGGCATGCAGTAAATATGTCCAGGGTATGCGAAAGTTAATAAGTCCGAGGTATGCGAAAGTATGTATGTCTAGGGTACACAAAATAGTACCCGGATGTACCTGGGTATTGTTTCGCATACCCAAAGTGTTTCCTGTGTATTTGGGAATGTACCTGTACTAGGTGCGTGCCTTACCTGTTTTGGAGCCCATATGGGTGTACCCGCTACCTAGATAAAAAGTAAGATTTGTTTTGAGTTCTTGATATGACTTACCAAATATTAAGTATTGTGTAATTGACAATGATTTAAAATGGATTGACCTCTTGGGAATTTGTATGGTGGGATTTGGAATTTGTTGTTTTGTATTACATATATGAAAGTTTCAATAGGACAAGGAAGTAAAGTTGCAATTCCACTGTTTTTTTTTCATTGAAGAGAATAACACCACTTTTCAATCACACAATAAAGGTGAATTGGTACCATTTTAATATCTATTTATGACCGATCTTCCTCAGAAGACAATGTAACAGTTTTCATAACATACTACAAAGGAACAATTAATAAATATAGAATCAGAGAAGGTACACGTCCTTGATGCCATTAATGCATCTTTTTGATCTTGCCTCGTGCAACTATATCTCTTATTTATTACTACTTTATGTAATATTATAGCTAAACGTATCACTAAGCATGTAACAATCCCAGAAACCTCACCAAATGCAAGCCTTCGCTTCTGAGTTTTTGCTGGCGAGAACAATTTTATTTACACTGCAAGATGCAAGTTGGTGGCTTTTAAACTTATGCAGAGCAAATTAGTCTGGCATTACCACATGGAAAAATGAGATGCAACAGTAGGGTACTGAGACCAATGGCATCAACACATTGTGACTTGCATCTTCATGTCAAAATCATCTTAATCCTCTGAAAATGTAGCGAATAATTTAATTATTGAAGCTGTTTCACAACTGGTTTGGTGCATTTGACACTATTCCATCCATGGTAGTAAATTTGGAAAATGGGAAGTGTGATAATTTATAGACATGTATAGTGTTGGAGCCAATGGGTGACTACATATGTGGAATATCATAGTCAACAAAATTTCGATTATATGCAACCCAAGTTATCTATGTAACTTAAATTACCGATTTGAGTTCGAAGAACC
Organism: Taxus wallichiana var. yunnanensis; assembly: GCA_018340775.1. Classification (NCBI taxonomy): domain Eukaryota; kingdom Viridiplantae; phylum Streptophyta; class Pinopsida; order Cupressales; family Taxaceae; genus Taxus; species Taxus wallichiana. The sequence goes on from JADAXU010000136.1 coordinate 860,629, forward strand.
GGTTTCACCTGTATGGTGATTTTTTTGGCCTTGAATATGGCTTGGGTTTGGCTGCACAAAAAGATATAAATTCTAGCCTAATAAAAAGGAAATTGGTGACACTAACCACATAGTATGAATATAAAAATTCTAGCCCAATAAATATGAATTCTTCTTTCTGTGTTTCACTTAGCTTTTAGGGTTTGAAAAGTGTTTTTGTTATATATTTAATTGTTATTTTATGTTTATTTATTTTTTTATAATAAAAAAATATGTTTTTAAACCTTGGGTTCTGCCTGGATTTGCCTTGGTTCTTCTGCAAGGAACCCGGGTGAATCAGGGCTGCCTAGGGCCAATCCAGGCAGAACCCATAAAAATGAAATCCGTACCTGCGATGTACTGGGGCAGGGTCCTGCTGCATACCTAGTAGAATCGGTATCTTAGTAACTTAAATTAAAGGGAGTGTTCGTTGTGGAAAGTTTTTCTAGAAAGAGAGAAGTGACCCTACTTAGATAACATACACCTTATATTAATGGTTTCTTTTTTGGCTTTGCATCCAGTTGTCAAAGTTGCAGGGAAGCCTCAAATTACATTTGAAAAAAATTATATTAACCTGTCAGTACTTTTAGATGAAATTTGAAAAAAAAATTCTCTCCTAGGAAATTTTAAAAGGCACAAGGGAGATTAGAATTCATATTTCCTTTTCTGGCGACAGTTCAATACAAATAATGTAGGAAAAAGATCACCATGACTGGAAAGGATGTACAATTCGCCATATCACTCCAGCACGATTGATCAAAATTTACATGAATGAAATGAACAGAAAATAACAATTGTAGATCTTTCATGGCATTTCAATTTATAGCAATTTGGAAACAATAAAGTTTTATTTTCAAAACATTTTTTTTCTTGACCATAGAGAGTCTAATGACATTGACCATTTTTAGGTTTAAGAAGCTTAAAATGCAAGTACAAGTTTCCCAAGTCACTTCTCCCTAAGGGGCTTGCTGCAATCTGTATCTCGTTTTCTAATTATATCTATTTTCCTTGGGCATTCAAAGTAGCGTATATACTTTAGATTCCTTCAATCAGGTTTTCCACCAAAGAGCGAAATTGCTATACTTGACATGGAATACCCCAAGTTCTTAGGAATGTTCTATACAGCCTCAATAATGCTTAGTTCTCTAACAATCTTCAATACTTTGAGTGATATTATTGCAGAGATGCAATACCTGAAGTTTAATTTTGAACTAAATGTCATTTAGTTGAATTCATTTAAGCTGGATGATAACAAGACTGTTAATATGTGGACTGCTAGGATGTTTTTCTTTTCTTTTGATATGCTAATCTTACTACGAAGTATTTATAGTAACTTAAGCTAGTAAGCTAAATGTTTAATCATTGTGTTTTAAACAGGTTCACAGAACGGTACAAATTCTGCGGGATAAGCAGGAGATTGCAGAAGCCCAGACAGAATTGGCAAAGCTTCAGCTTGCGCGAAAAGAATCAACCAACAATCTGCATGGTTCTGAAGACAAACCTCCTGGATCTAGTTCTCTATCAGAGGTTAAGCAGGAGAATACATTTCAATCTCAGAATGTTCAGGCACAACATCGATCATCACATCCTGCCCTGCCTGCCCTGCCTGCACCTCAGCAACCAATTCCATCCCATTCGTTGCCCATGCCAACTCGTGAACAATGCCAACCTTCTTCACCGCAAATGCAGCAACCTGCCCAAGTAAGTACAATGCAGCAGTCTCCAGTTATGCCCTTTCCCCAACAAGTGGCACAGTTCCCTCAACCAACTAATGTAATGGTAATGCAACCATACTATCAACAACAGCCGCAACAGCAGGGACAGATCCCTCAAGTACCTCAAGGTCCACAGACTGCACAAGTGCCTCACACTTCACAACCAGCAGCCGCAGCACCACAAACTCAAAATCTACCTTATTCTAATCAACCAACTCATATTCAAAACATCTCAAATCAAAGTTCACAACCATATGTTCAACGGTCACATGCTCAACAATTGCCACAGCTCCAACCCCAACCGCAATCACAACTGCAACTGCAACCACAACTGCAACCGCAGATGCAGATTCAACCTCCTCCTCAACAGCCACATTTGTCACAACAGGCTCATATGCGGCCTAGTATCTATTCTGGCCAAGCACATGGAGGTTCTTCTGAAGCATTTTCCTATGCCTCAGAAAATGCAAACCAGCAGGCACAGCCACCTTACCAGGGTGGTTCTTCCGGTATTTCTTCTGAAGCTTCAGTATATAATTATGGAAACCCTGCTCATATCATCCAGCCATCTTCACAAGGGCAGCTTACAATGCAATCACCACGTCCTCAACTTAATCAAGGTTTATCTCAAACTGGTGATAGTGGCAGTGCTAGTTCTGCTCTAGTGCCACTGCCTCCTGGGCATCCAATGCATGGATTTTCCGCATATAATTTGCCTCCTAGACCATCATCTAGTCCATATGGTGTACCATTTTCTGTGGGCCCACAGGCGAACCCCTTTCCAGGAGCTTACATGAGGTTGTCTCCTCAGCAGGCTCAACAATATGCACATCCCAGTGGCAATGTGACACCTAATATCAGTGGTCATTTGCCGTCTACTCAGGCTTTTGATGATTTGGTCGAACAAGTGGCAGGTATGGGTTTTTCAAGAGATCAAGTTCGGGGTGCGATACAGCGAGTGAGCGAGAATGGGCAGCCTGTGGACATGAATTCAGTGCTAGACAGATTGAACAACACGACAGGGCAATCACAAAGAGGGTGGTATAATTGACAAAAAATGTAAGGCGACTTTATGCATGCATTTGTAGCTGATTCTGTGCTCTATTTTAATGCTTGGATTTTGATGAGGGTAAATTCTGAATTTTCAAAGGCTAACAACAAAACATTGTACAGTGTGTTATTGTTAAAAGGCGTTTCTTAGTGATATGTATTACTTAGCATCTTCTGCAATAAAAGGATACCTGAAACTCTGAAGCTCCACATGCTACTGGAGCCAAGGCAAAAGGCTCATCTGAGGTTTAATTTGTTTGTTGTTGGCACTTAAATAATGGAAAATGGGTAAGGTTTACTCCTAATTTATGCTGGGTTACATTCAGTATATATTTTGATGTACCAGTTGAAGTGTTTCTCTAACATATGATGTATTTTTACTATAAAACATACAGACTATTAAATTCTATGTATAGAAGTTTCTGGAAAGGCAAATATCAATAAACAGAATCAGCGTGGAAGATTTTATTATGTAATCTCTGGGTTTCAATTTTACTAAAACAACAGTTCAAGTTCAGTAATAAGTTCTACCTAAATATGAACGAATGATTGAAAAGTAGTGAATTGAAACTTAGGTTTTCCCTGCACGAAGTTCCTTTCTTGCTAAAATTATGGTGAATTCCAGTTTGCTTTATGTAAAATAAAGAGATACTTTTTGTTTTGGATTGGCTTGTAATCATTTTTCAATGTTTAAGTGTCAGGCATTTTTAAGATTTAAAATTCATGTTAGGTTATGGCATATATCTTTCTTTTAAAGTTGCAGCATGGCAAACTCTGCATTTCTTGAATCACCATTATGTCACTGCAATTGCAGACACAATTGTTTTATGAAGTTTGTGTGTATTTGTGCCAATCTGACCACACTTTTCAAAACTGATATTTGTTATTGAAGAAAACCAACCCTCATATTCTTGCATTCATTTCAATGATGGATTTCATTTTTGCTTATTTAGGTTTTTTCTACAGTGGTGACCAAATTTAAAATAAATGCAATCTGCATAAATAAGCAAGTTCTTATCCATTGTTCTACAGAAATGGCTAAAATTGCCAAAACACGTGGGATCCGTGCTTTGATTTGGACGTTTTCAATTTTTTTATAATAACACCTAATGGAAGTAGTATTTTTTGTTATTTTAGCTTTTTACGTCCTATGATGGCAGCTGGGAGGGGGTTGGGGGTTGTATTGTCATGGATAAATAATCATCAATGACCTTAAATTTGGTGTCCATTTGACTGTGATGGTAATTTCACCCTTAAATTTGATGCCCATTTGATTATTGCATAGGAGTTTTTTTGTTTTCGTTGAGAAGTCAATTGAAAAATCGTAATATATTGGCCGTATGGTGAAGTTTGGAGACCGATTGTTTTTCTTGAATATATTCTTTCAACATAGTGGTGCAGCTAGATTGATGTCATTCATCTTTAATCCCTATTTTTTTAAAATATAAGTAATAGGAGTTGGTAATCAATATCTTATATGGAAAATTCAAGAGAAGAGCCTTGAGATTAATATTTATCAATATTTTTCAGATAGATGTTTGTACAAGTATTGGTAAAAGAGAAAATTACATTAATGATGGCAGACTTGTAAAACAAAGATGTGAAAAATTGGTTAAATTGGTTAAAAAGAAAGAGTGTGTGACTCTCGATTGGAAGTGGTTAATTTGGGGACTATATGCACATATGCATGTTTTAAGATACATGGAAATACATTTAAAACACATATGTCAATATCCATCCATTGCCAATTCGATGTCACCATGCTCTTGATTTCAACCTATGTGCAAACACGACAATTGAAAGAGTGAAATTTGGAAATGTGAACATTGAAGTTCATATTAACAAAATTAATATTGCTGTAAGTATTAATTGCCACCGGCACCATGGAAACCGATGGGATTTCTTTTGAGTTAGTGTGAAGCAAGCCCATTGTTTTGCGCTGTATGTCGCCTGTTCTAGCTTTTTGAACAAAACTATATGAAACACGAGATTTCTAAATTTATTTGTTCCGTCAACTTGCTCCATGTAAAATGCATTGGAAAGTTGTGACACTTTTTCTTTGTTGAAAATATGCATTTATAAACGACACTTTTTCCATTTAGTCACTAACATAAGCGCTTTTAATTTTTTGCATGTGTATTTTGTTATCTGAATAGCTATTTACCTTGCTCCATATTAGTTTGAAGAGAGTGCAGAGAAGAAACGTCGGCAAACGAGGAGTTGATCTTGGATGTTGCATTTTTACTTGACCGAAAAGTATATTTTATTTTATACTCTTAAAAAATCCAGGAATGAAAAATCATTGAACTCCACATTTGTGGCTGTTAGTTGATATAACTATAATACTCTAACATGTATATCGCATTGTAATAAGAACACTTCATATATAAATAAAAGATTATAATTCAATTTATAAATTTGTTAGTATAGATGATAGTTTAATCCTAATATTGAATGGTCAATGTTTTTGTGTCTTATTTATTGACTCTCTTTAAATTTTATATATTTTACAGAAGGATTTTCAAAAGAAAGTTTAAAATAAAACATTGCAAGGCTAAAATAAAACTGAAATTAATGTCCATCTTAATTTGTCAATAAATTTTAAATAAATTTGTCAAACCCTCCCTTATAGTTCTTGTTCAATAATTTAATTATAGCAATGTTATCACAAGATAAAATGTTGTATCTATCAAAGTTTGTAGGGCAAATACAATATGACATAATATTTTGCTAAATTTAGTAAAACCTAAGACGCCTTATCTACTTTGAGTTCCTTCACTAAAATGGTAAATCCTTTTTTTTCCCCGGCAACCGCTCCACTCAATAGAATTCCTACTTTGTTGCCATAAATGCAAAATGTAAAGAGGAAGTAATATCATGATTCACTATAATGGATTTGATATATTTTAGTTTACAAAAAAATTACAAGTAGATTTATCGGTGAGTATTGTCACATGCATTGCTCAACATATTACGCCAACTCCTAACTTATGAATTTAATGTAGTAGATTATTTATCTTGTTCTCTTGTTCAACGCACATAGGTAGGCACGCACGCATGCACGCAGCATGCAGGTAGGCAGACACGCAGCACGCAGCACACAGCACGCACGCAAACACGCACACACACGCATGCACGCACTCACGGTTCCTTGACTCCCCGCCATAGTTCAAATTAGATAGGGCGATGGTAGTTGATATATTCTATCGCCCCAGTCCAATAGTGAATTGAGTGGTTTGCTTGAGCCTCAACGAATGCCCAATAACCCATATACCATCTCCATCTCCTACTATATATATATATAAACAAATTCATTACGACACAAACATAACAACCCACAAATGATACAATATTAAAAAATACACAATAGACCATTGACATACACCATTACTCCTTTTGATTTTTTGTTGTGTTAACATATTTGTATTCTTGTGTTTCGCAGAATTGTGTAATCATGTTTTTTCTATTCGTATCATATTCCAAAGATTTTTTTGATGAAAATGCAAAGTCGACAATAATTAAAGACATGTAGAAGAGTTTACAGAGGGCATCGTGAAGTAAGCAATGATTATGTAATATATATTTTAGAGTAAGATATGGAAAAACAAGTAATACTTAATGACATATCCGTAATTGAGGTATTGAATATTTTCTCTTTAATTGACGATCCTTTTCCTAACATCTCCTTTACTTTTTTAGTTGAAATTTTAGGTCTACACTAGTTGAACACACGAAGATTTTTATAAGGAAGTATTTAATAAGCAATGCCATTTATATTTTAGAGTAACATATATCTTTTTTTTTTTTTTTTTTTTTTTGCTGAGGTTACCTAGGGAGAGGGCCCTAGCCCTTTGTGGCATCACCAGCCCACACCGGCCATGGAACCATCTAAGGATGGAAGTTTAAGCTCTCGGCTAGCCCACATATTAAACCACATTATCGTGGTGCCCTATCACTAGGGTATCCAAACCGTCGGTAGTAGGCCGCCTTAACACGGAGCCAAGATTTGAACCTTGAACCTCCCAATTACTAGGAGACCCAAGAACCGTTACACCACTACCTATTGGATAAGTAACATATATCTTAGACTAAGTAATAGTTAATGACATATTCCATATTTCAGTTGTCATATATTTATTTCTCTTCAAGTTATGATCGTTCCCTCTAATTAAGTAGGATGTGAATTTCCTTCAATCCTACACAATTTATTACAAAGCAATGAAAGTATAAGAACCTATAATTGGTCAATGCATTCCATAACCCATATAATTATATTTTTTCTCCAAATTGTGTTTTTGCACTTGTACTTTGAAAACACATAACTATAAACACCGCATGTTTATTACATGCATATTATGTTATGATTGCTATACCACGTGCTAGTACTCTTTTTGCTTTTCCATTGCGTTAACATATTTAGATTTTTGTGTTCATGCGAGCCATGAATTTGTTTTTTTCCTATCCCTAACATATTCCAAACATCTTTGTTGTTTTTGTTCAAGCTGTAGGTCTACACAATTAAAGACACACGAAAGAGTTTATAGGGGAAACATGCAATAAACAATGTTTGTGCTACATATATATTTTAGAATAACATAGAGACTTAAGTAATAATTAATGAGTTATTCTAGATACAAGTTGTTGAATATTTTATTTCTCTTCAAGTGATGATTCTTTCCATCTAATTTGGTAGTATGTTAATTTCCTTCAATCTGCCAAGTGATGATTCTTTCCCTCTAATTTGGTAGTATGTGAATTTCCTTCAATCTGCAAACACTTTATACAAAGTAACGGAAATAGTAATGCACTATTTCTAACATAATACCCATAATCCTTTAATGCATTCTACAATCTGCACAATCATGTTTTCTCTGCCCCCAAACTTTGTTTTTATACTCGTAATTTGAGTACACACAAAACAACATTGTGTTTACCAATTCAACATTTTGATGTGATTGTTATACCATGTACTATTTTTTTTTCAATTTTCGTTGTAGAATTATGTCTTTCTATTCCCCAAGTGTTTTTGCATTAATTTTTTTAAAACACTCAACACAACATCGATACACACATCGATACACACGCTGTGTTTATCACACTAATATTTTTCATTCTTTTACTATCACATCATGCATCATCTAATTTTTATTTCATTTTAGATAGGATGGGAAGAAAGTGCAAGTAGATGAATTCTTGACGTCCAAAATGTGTGAATTGAGAAATCCCATTTCTCACAAGACGATCTAGAATGAACGCCCATTAGTGAAGAAGACAGGGGGATGGATCTCTGCGTGGCAATCATTCTTTCTAGTTTTGACACATTCATAAAGGGGAAGGTTGGTTTGATAGTGTGGAGACTACATTTGTATTTAAGACACATATGGTAAAAAATTACAAGTGAATTCACACCACATACAACTAAAAAGTACTCTAAGTTTGTTTGCCGCACCATCCAAATATTCCGAGTGTTTCTTAAATCAGCTTTGTGTTGTTTACACTAATCTCATATTTCTTTTTATAGCTACTGGAAGACAAAAGAAACAAAACAACCCCAAGTGAAAGAGCGAGGACGTCTGTAAGGATTATGTATGGCCCAGATAATATTGTGGTAATTACATACAATTATATGTATCATATTATATCCACTGACGAGTTTTTCCATGGTTTGAAGGAGGTAAACAATGAGCCATAACATACTTTCTATCCAGATTTGTATCTTTGATTTCGAGTGTCCTCGTCGATACAATTTTAGAGAGAATTTTTGAAATTTTAGCAGAAGTGCATAAATGAGGAAAATTGATCTGAAATGATTGGCATGTCGACGCTTCATCACAGACGATGTTGCATCCAAAATTCAAGCCACCAAGTAATAATTTTGAATCTTTAGTTGTATTATATTTGTTGTCTTTATGTGCAAAAATTTCAATTACGTTTGTTTTGTATTTGATAGTTTTGTTTCTTTTAGGGAGGTTTTTGAATGCCACATACTTTTGTGAATTTTGCATGTCCAGAGGGTGTGGTTAAAAATGTCTCTGTGCTATATATTTGATAATTTTGCACAACATTTTGTTTTCTTTCCACGTCTTTTCTGATACGAATATTCAAATCTCAGGTAAACAAATTAGGAGATCGACATGAAAATATTTGATAGACTGGGAGTCATCATGAACACGATTACTGAGAATGAAGATATGACTATTTTTCTCATAGATGAATTTATCAAGGATTTCAAGGAAGAAACCCTGTTTATGGAGTATCTACGCCTGTAACCTATAACATGTATCGAGCTATGTATGGTCAACTTGTGGTTAGCATATTTTATTTCCTTGTTACGCCGAAGGCGTTCCCCCTATGGGAAAGGCACCTCCGGACGTTTCTACAACTGTCTTAATTTTGACGGTTTGATGGCCGTCTGGACGTCTGTTTGTAGCAGTTCTATTTTTAGCTGTTTGTTTTTAGCACTTGCATGCCGTGGTATATTTGGTCGTGAGAAATGGGAGACAACAGTGTGGAGATGTGTGGAGATTGGGTATCCGTGGGAGATGCCCATAGAACCTCTGATTCAGCTTCTCACGCCGCTGGCGTTCAGCTTCAACATGATTCAAGGGTTCTTCTCGGCCATTTGCAGGCTTCCTTCCTCTTTTCCGAGGCTTCTTCTCGACAACAGCTTCTTCCATTTCCTTGAAGGATGCAACTTCAACATCAGAATGCTCTGACTCAGCACCAGATCGAACACCACCAAAGAAAGCACCAGAAGACATTGAAGGCAATTACTTTTTTGGGTTGTTTTTAAATCGTTTTTTAGATTTTTCCTTTTTAGCTATTGGCATCTACCCCGCGGATGAACTACTTCACCTGCGCATAGGAGAAGGGCAAGGCCGTGTACGCACAACTTCATGCAGGAATGGCAAAGCATTTGGTTGTTCCAGTTGGGAAATTGGAAAATCACAGGACAGTTCCGTTCCACATTATGATTTTCATGATTTTGATAGGGGTCGAACCCCGGACGTGCTGGAAGCAAACCAGATTTGGGCTTTATACGACGCCTTCCATAGATTGCCTCGCTATTATGCTCGTATTCTCAAATTTTTTGCGATTGGAGTTGAGGTAATTTGGATTGAGCCTATAGAGAAAATGATCGTCATTGGAGATTTGTATCCTAATATTTTACCGGTTTGTGGGGATTTTATAACCGGTTTGGTAGCTTTTATACACTCTTTTAAAGAATTTTCGCATGCGATTGCATGGAAGAAAAGCCCCACTACATGAGATATCAGAATTGTTCCACAGAAAGGCGATGTTTGGGCTGCGTACAAAGATTGAAGTTCTGAAGATACCCACCAATAGCTCTGTCTAGGTGAGAACAAGCTAAAACGACCCCCTCTTTTGGGAACAGGCCGTGGACTCTGCAATATATGGAAGCATGTGAATAGTTCACCAAAATGGCTAAAAGATTGTGGACTTATGGAATGCAATGATTTTGGTTTGTTGTAGTTGCATGTGCCCCTGTATAAATGTATGCACCATATGGCAACATACAGAAGGCACTTGAACTGTTTGACAAAATGTCTGGAAAATTAGTAATGTGTAATTTGTTTTCCTTGTACTTTGCAGCCTCTTCTCGTGGAATACCATAATTGTAGTTAAGAAAAGACATGTGCATCCTCACATAGCATTGATGTTATTTTACCAAATGCAACCAACAATTTCCCAATCCATTCAGTTCACCTTTGTTAACACTCTACCATGCAAAAAGTGGAGCTTTGAAACCGGGTTTATGCAACAGACCCTGACCATGTAAGCTTTTAAGATAACATTTATATATTTTAAAGTTTCCAGGTTCCTTCGCAAAAGTTCCAAATACACCTTGATGTGATTTATCCCAGTCTAATTTACTTTTTCATCATTTTATTATTTATTTGATATACTTCAAAATTATTATCTAGGGGTTTCTACAAGTGGTTTAACCATTATTTTATTCATTGGGTTTTCTACAATTGGTTCCACTATTATTTTATTCATTTGAGGTGTTTGTCTCACCACCCTTTGCCACAGGAAACCGACCATGTGAGAGGTAAATATGGCCTCAATCAGGTGTAATTTGAAGAGCCACCTGGATTGGTTTCCCTTCAATGACTCTTGTACTCCGAACGGAAGAAGCCCTCATGCAGTGCTGTTTTTTAGCACTTGCATGCCGTGGTATATTTGGTCGTGAGAAATGGGAGACAAAGCAGTGTGGAGATGTGTGGAGATTGGGTATCCGTGGGAGATGCCCATAGAACCTCTCGATTCGGCTTCTCACGCCGCCTGGGTTCAGCTTCAACATGATTCAAGGGTTCTTCTCGGCCATTTTGTAGGCTTCCTTCCTCTTTTCCGAGGCTTCTTCTCGACAACAGCTTCTTCCATTTCCTTGAAGGATGCAACTTCAACATCAGAATGCTCTGACTCAGCACCAGATTGAACACCACCAAAGAAAGCACCAGAAGACATTGAAGGCAAGGAACCATGCTTCTCATGAAGGGTATTTTGCTTTTTCATCTTCTCTTCCATTTGGTTATGAGATTTTCTATTTGTAAGAGTTTCCCGCTGGAGACTGCCATTTGTAAAGTGAAACATGGGTTTTGAATTGTCCACTTCCTCCTTTGGTATAAAAACCCCCTTGTTCTCCATAGGCTTCTGAACAGCGAATGGTGATGCATTGTCATTCTGTTTTAGAACTTGCACAGTAGTGTGATTTGGAAACTGCGAAAACCCACTATCGACAATGGGTTTCAGAGAAGTCAAATATGGGATATAATTGTGATTGTCGTCAAAGATAGCAGCAGGCTTCTGAGTAGCGAATACAACAAAGAATTGTGATTTTGGGCAGGTTTCTTAGTAGCATAAGGGCACAACAAAGAATTGTGATTTTGAGCAGGCTCTTGAGTCACAGCAGCAGGATACAACAAAGAATTGTGATTTTGGGGAAGCTTATGAGCAGTAGCAGTAGGGCACAACAAAGGATTATGATTTTGGGACGGTTTCTGAGCAATAGCAGCAGAGTACAATAAAGAATTGTGATTTTGGGAAGGCTTCTGAGCTGCAGAATACGGCAAGGCACTAGACTTCTTATCGAAAACCCCAGTTTTATGCACAAATGATAAGGATCCTTCTAAGAGGGCAGTGTTCTGCGCAAGTGGAAAGGAGGGGAGCTCTTCATGGGCTACTACAGGCTTCTGGGCAGGAAATGGGATAGGGCTCCGATCGTCCTCGGCGGTGTTTGCATTTGCCTATTGGGAGGGAAAGTAGAGGGGTTGGCATTTTCAAGGACGGGTAAGAATTTTTGAACTGGCAAAGGGGTCGGCATCAAGGTGGGATTTGAGTGCCTGGGTATCACAATAGTTGTGGAAGGAGTGAAGATTATTTAGAAGAAGCTTTAACAGAGAATGCACAACGCCAAAATGGCTGCTCTTTTATTAGTGAACAAGTTTGTAATTTGTACAGAAATGGCCTACTTTCAGATTCCAATACATATACTACTCTATTACAAGGTTGTATCAAATTGAAAACACTGGAAGAAGGTAATAAAATTCATACCCACACATGTGATCAAAACTGGTTTCAGGCCTTGTGTTTTTGTCCGCACTAATCTTGTCAATAAGTATGCGAAATGTGGTAGTTTGGATGATAAACGCCAATTGTTTGACAAAATGCCTAAACTAGATATAATTTCATGGAATTCATTGATTTCATGATATGCCCAACATGGACATCATAAGGATGTTCAAGGAGAATTTTTCGCAGATGCATAAGCTGGGCATGAAGGTGGACCACTTCACCTTTGCTAGCACGTTGAGTGCATGTGCAAAACTTGGCGATTTGGCACAGGGAAAACAAGTTCACACCCACATCATTAGAACCGGGTTCAGGTCTCAGGTCTTTGTATCAAATGCACTAGTTGACATGTATTCTAAGTGTGGGAGGCTGGATGAGGCTCAAGGCGTGTTTGATGAAGCTTCTGAACGTGATGGAGTTTCTTGGAATGCATTGATTACAGGATATGCCCAGAATTGACATGATGAGGAGACACTGAAACTATTTGGCCAAATGCAACAAGTCGGTTTGAAGCCTTCATTTTTCACATTTGGTAGCATTCTCAAGGCATGTGGTGGTGGTGGAATTCAAGAGCATGGCAAAGTGGTCCATGCTCACATCATTAAAACTAGATTTGAATCAGATGTCTATATTGGGTTTGAAATAGTTGACATGTATGCTAAATGTGAGGGTATAGAGGATACACTTGTAGCGTTCTACAAAATGCCTGAGAGAAATGTGGCTACGTACGATGTAATGATTACAGGTGTTTTCCAGACTACAGATGTTGAGTTGAGTTGAAAATATGGGAAGGAGGCACTCAATATGTTTATCCAACTGCAGCGGATAGGGATGAAGCCTAACCATTTAACCTTTCTTGGTATTCTTGGAATTTACAGCAGCCTAGAATTTCTTGAACATGGCAAGCAAGTCCATAATCACATCATAAAGGGTAAACTTGAATTAAATTAATTTGTGGGAAGTGCTCTTGTTGATTTGTAGCAGATCTGACATCTGTTACAGGTTGAGAAGAATCTGATTTTCTTAGGCAGGAAATGTCTGAGGCTACTTTGTTAAATAGTGGAGTTCTTAGGCAGGAAATGTCCAAGGCTTCTTTGTTAAGTGTTGGAGTTTTTGCTTGAGTCTGATTACCTGTAGAATTCCTCCCCCTTGGAAACTTGGTATGGGTAGTACTCTTAACTTGGATCTTTGACCTTGACCTTTTGACAAAACTTTGTTCCTTAATAAGAATTTTAGGACGGTGTTTTTCTTCTTTGGTTTTCGGGTGGGAACTTTGTTTAAGTCGATCTCATGATCATGTCCTTCTTGAACTGCTAATAGACCTTCTCTGGGTTGTAAATGGAATGTTTTATCTTGAAGGGCATCATTACCTCCCAAAGTTGGTAAAGCCGACACAGAAGAAAGCTCTGGAGAGAGTAAATTGGTCTGTTTCTCCTTTGAGTGCTCAACTCTTTCATGCATGCATGGAGTAGATACTCTGTTTTCTGCAAGTAGTTGATTTTGAATATTATTTGGTGGAGTCAATGGGTCAGGATTAGTTGCTGAATTCTTTGATCCAGAGTTGTTGTGGCTGGCAATGCTTGTAGAGTTACAAACAGGTAACCTGTCTGTAAATACAAGAAACACATGTATAAGATTGGAACCCTCAGAAATTAAGATATCCAGCTTCATTAAAATTATCAAAACTTTCACAATATGCACTTAGATGCCTAGTATATATGCATTATGTTGTTTCAAAATCCCGAGAAAATCCGGTCTTGGCATTAAGAGCAGTACCTTCATTTATGGAAGAAGAGTCAACATTCTGATTGATCAAATTACTAGATGTTTTGCACTCATCCCCATTCGGCTCATATAAATGAGCCTTGGGAAAAACATCAACAACATGATGCTGGTCTCCACTTATTTTTTCATGACAGCTGGAAATTTCAGTTCCTTGAACTGGCAAGGCACTTGCTTGACTATTTCCTACACAAATGAGAGGTTGTGACATTTCTCTAGGGAAACTATCAATATGTGATGCCTGGGTTGAAATATCAAGAATGGTATCACAGTTTGTGGAAGAAGAATCAACATTCTCGACTACTAAATTAGTCGACATTTTACACCAGTCGCTATTTGGCTCAATTGACTGATTATTAGGAGAAACATTAACAAGAAGATGTTGGTTCCCATCTGCATTTTTAGAACAACTTACCATGTCGGAACCTTGATTTTGTAATGCACTTGCATCGTTGCTTCCTACCCAAGAGAGCTGTGGAAATATTTCTTTATTAGAGCTATCACCTTTTGGAATTATATAAATTGGCAAGCCGACAAGACAATCTAATTTTCTCTTTTTTGCAATAGTCTGGGGTGGCGTGTTGGGACTTTCTATCTCATCTGGATAAATTATTGTGCTTTCCTTGTTACTATTCTGATTTCCAATCTGGCAGGGAATGAAGCATGTTTTTGGATATGTTAATAGCTGAGGATACTTGCCAAAAATGGTGGAAGGCAAATAGTAGAAGCTTTGAATAAATTGAGCTGATTGTGGCGCAGTTCTTCTTTTCTTCACAGCCCAAGAACAAAGGCTTGGCGGATCAAAAATTTCAAGCTGCTTTGTCCGCACAATTATTTCCTTCATGGTATATTTAGGACCTTTTTTTCTCCCTCGATATACAACCACTTTTTGTCCAGCTTTGGCCCCTTTTGGACATATTTCTGGTCCATACATTCTGCAATAGTGTAATTCAAAATTTTAGTGATCTAGGTATTATGCAAATCAGAGCTAAAATCAGGGTTGGACATCTTTGCAAGAAGTAAAATCAAGTATGATTGACATTACAACTCTTAGGATTGCCTACCACATACTCACATTCACACTTTTTGCTTTAGAGACTACTCTACTGCGTCGACGTTTTGTAGTGTATCCATCCTACAATATTGCATCAATAATTGTTTAGAGTTCTGCACAAGAAAGATCATGAAAGAATGCAATATAGTATCAAATGTTTCCTACTTTCAGATTCCAATACATGTACTACTCTATTACAAGGTTGTATCAAATTGAAAGCACTGGAAGAAGGTAAGAAAATTCATACCCACACATGTGATCAAAACTGGTTTCAGGCCTTGTGTTTTTGTCCGCACTAATCTTGTCAATAAGTATGCGAAATGTGGTAGTTTGGATGATAAACGCCAACTGTTTGACAAAATGCCTAAACCAGATATAATTTCATGGAATTCATTGATTTCATGATATGCCCAACATGGACATCATAAGGATGTTCAAGGAGAATTTTCGTAGATGCATAAGCTGGGCATGAAGGTGGACCACTTCACCTTTGCTAGCACGTTGAGTGCATGTGCAAAACTTGGTGATTTGGCACAGGGCAAACACGTTCACACCCACATCATTAGAACCGGGTTCAGGTCTCAGGTCTTTGTATCAAATGCACTGGTTGACATGTATTCTAAGTGTGGGAGGCTGGATGAGGCTCAAGGCGTGTTTGATGAAGCTTCTGAACGTGACGGAGTTTCTTGGAATGCATTGATTACAGGATATGCACATAATTGACATGATGAGGAGACACTGAAACTATTTGGCCAAATACATTCTCTCTGTTGTGAAGAATGCAAACAGCAAGTACATGAACCAAATCCATGCAAAAATACTTCAAGGTATGAGAAATAATTCTTTGTTTTGAGTAGTTAAAATTAGAAAATGTGCAGCTTTTAACCGAAATAAAAGCTTTCCAGTAATTATTTGACTCTTATACCTTGAGACATGGATCTTTTTCCTGGTGTATGTGTAATTTTTACTCAAATATCAATGCTCCGAATGGCAGGTGAAATGATGCAAGAAAAGTAAGATACATGATGAAAGACATGGGAGTTAGAAAGGAGCCAGGACTAAGTGGATTGAATCAACAATACTATAAATTTTTGTATGGTGAAGATAGATCACACCCATAAATAGAGAACATATGCAACATTGGAGAGATTGTCGGCGCAAACTAAAGCAGCAGGGTGTGCACCTAACACAAAATTTGTTCTACATGATGTGTATTAAGAACAGAAAGAAACTTCTCTAGCATCGTGGTGAGAAACTGGCCATCGCATTTGGGCTAATTAGTGTTCTACTTGTAACACCTATCAAAGTCTATGATAATCTGTGTGTGTATGGGGACTGCCACACTGCTTCCAAGTTCATTGTTTTTCTACGAAAATACACTACCAAGTTCATTCTTTACTAGGAAAATACAGTACCAGTAATTCATTTACTGAAAAGTGGAACCTGCATAATTGGGTTCTTTCATACCCTATGTTGCTAGGTTATGGGTACGGGTACGGGTTCATCAAATGACATCAAGCAAGCTCATGTTGATATAATTTTTGCTACATTGGAGAGATGTAATTACAAGATAAACTTAATTGTAGATAAATGACAAGAATAATATGCTTATTGGGTTTTTGTTCTCTTTAAATGCTTTGCTTGCATGATCCTAGGTCATGTTGACATGGAAAAACATGAATGTAGGTTTAGTATGAATCTTGTGATGAACTTCCACCTGGTTGGAGGATTAAACTAATATAACAAAAAAAGTATAGTGGTTGATTATTGTATTAATTTTGAAAGTCAAGAATCATAGTAGTTGGGGATTGAAGTGGAATTTGTAACCAATATTTTAAATTTGTTAGTACTCAAACAGAAGTGCAATTACATGCACTCAAAACTGCTCAAATATACATAGAACAATAAGACATGTTTTTTACTCCTCATGATATATGCAAATGTATATCTACGAATTTGCAAGAAATTTGAAATGTAGAGAGAAAACCTTTAAATGTAATGCTTCATCTATATTCATGCACTTACAAAATCAATCACACCCCTTATCAACATCAACGACAAAAGTAATAACTATCCTTCTAAATCAAATAACATATACCGTTCGGCGTTCACATTGCATTGCACACATGCGATTTCTAGTCATATATTCATTTCAAATACTTCATATTGATAATAGGGTCAGCCTAAGAACTTTGCATAGAATAAGTAACATATATATAGTAGGTAGTAGTGAGTACTTGATCATCATATTGAGTATTTGAGTCTTATTGTAATATGTGGAGGTTTTCCCATTAAAGTGGCTAAGTCATCTATACTTGCATATTATGATCATATATCTCTTTTGGTGTTCCATTTCCCTTACTCTTTTGATATATCTAAGTAATTTCCTTACAAGTGGTATTAGAGCTTCAATTCAAGCCAAAATTGGGTCAAAACCCGATTTTGAAATTTCCCAATGACTCACACATCATGCAGAAATTTCTCTATAATTTTTCACTAAAGTTGTGAAATAATTACAAAAGAATACCATCTAAATTTAATCATGTTTTGATATGATTTGGAGAATTTATTTCTATTTTATGGGTTTTAACAAATTCATTCTACATACCACAATTTGTGGATTTTTTCCAATTTCTTTACATTTTTAGAAATATCTCATTTTAGGGGGTTTTCTTTTTCTTTTTCCTTGTATGAAAACAATAACCCTAAGTCTTGAACACCGAGCCCCAATTCCCTACACCATAATAGGACCACAAACTAGATGCAAAGGAAAGGGTGACACCACTCTAGGAAAAATACCCATGATATGGATCCAAAACAAAGATTCACTAAATGCTCAATCCTAGAATTTTATTGATTTGATGTTAGGGTTAGCTATTTGGAGTACGATTTGTGCCACATGTAATAAAAAAATGGTGGTAACAAATGATTTGGAAAAAGTATGTAAAAATTTGCCGAGAGATTGACCACCCGAAAATGGATCTTATGGATTCTTGGCCTAGTAAAAATCAATGGTTAATAATTATCAACCTAATCACATGGGGTTGTACGCCAAGAATCAACACATGATTCTAGGATGCACTCGACCTCCCCGAGGTCATGCGACTGATACCCGATATGAGATGGAAAGATGGTTGTGGAATGGGTAAATAGGATGAATAGGCGGAATATGCGAAAATAGGTGAAAATGGCTAAAATATAGATAAAGGAAAATGCATGTCTTCTACGCGCACTATGGGAATGTGCTTGTCTCAAGACAATGAAATCCTGTCTAATGTGTGGGTGAGATGGAATGGTCAAGGAGAATGGTTGCACGAAGGTTTCAATCAATATCGGAATCGCCAAATATTCCTTTAATGGGATGTGGGATACGTGGGAATCGTCCCACGTCTGCTGCGTAAAATCTCTAGACATGGTCATGGAGGTGTGAAAAGAGACGTATGGGAAGGACGAATCTATGGATAACAAAATATAATCTCGACTAGGCCGATTGTGTGAAAACACGTAAGTGTTATCCGTTTCGACGTTCAAAGATGTCAGCTATGAGATAATAATGGGCGGAATTGGGGTGGTTTGAAAATGAGGTGTCTGAGGCCTCAATCAATGTTTGTCAACCGCAAGTACTGTGTTGTGTTTGGTTGTGGAACCTGGATCACACACTAATTCTCTGGGTTGCCTAGGGCCTTGGATGGTCATGTGGATGTACAAACAAATAATCTAAGGAAATAAACAAACACGCAAAGAATCCACAAGAGGCAAGGTCAATGTTTAGGTAACCTAGGCCAACTAAGGAAACGTAGGGAGTTGTGTTAATTTTTGTCTAATTAACTCTATGTTCCTAAATTAACAAAGAAATGCAAGCAAATTTAAATTAAATCAAATTGATTACTCTCCTTGAATCTAATTAAATCTACATGCAACTAATTAATTTAACAAAAGGAAACTAATTAATTGAAAAAAATATGAATCTAATCTAATTGTTTTTGTATTTTCAAATGATTTTTAACAGAAAGGAAATAAGACAAATAAAATAAACTAACTAATTTAATATAATATTTTTGAAGATTTTTGTGTTTTCTAGAAAGTAAAAGAAATCTACATAGAAAATTTAACTTCTTCTAATAAAATGGAAATTGCTTCTACTCTAAAACAAATTAAACTAAACAGTGAAATAGCCGGATGTGGCTATTTCCACGTTGCAGAGGATTTAATCTAATCTAATAAAAATAAAGGTTTTCCTAATTTGTAGTTGTGGATATTACTTCCTCCCGCTTCTATCTCATAATCACCTGGAAGAATGAAAAGTTTCTCGAAGCAATTCTTCCTTGGTAAAACAAAATCTCCCTCAATGAAGAAATATAAAATTAACGCACCAAAATATAAACTTTTAAAACTCATTTCTGTGCAAATCCATAGGGATAGGTAGGGAGGAAGATTTCAACAGAAGCTTTTCTCGTGTGCAAAATGGATCTAAATATTGAATGCAGTGAATTCTATGAACAATCTAATAGTGAAGAATTAACAACACATTGTGTACAAGAACCTCCTCCGAATTCTTCCTAGGAAAATCCACATGGATGAGCTGAGAAGAAATCCTCAATGGAAGCTTTGCAAATAGAAACTATTGTAAATGCTACTTAAAACAAATGTATTCTAACAAATTATGATTTGAAATCTATCTAAATAAGAAAAGGAAACTTCTAGGAATTTAAAACACCTCCAACTTGGAAATGTAGTACAGAGACAAATCCAATGCTGGTAATGCTTTTAGATCCCCTCAACTTCTTTTCCAATGAATTTCCAAATGTGTCCAGGAGTGTGTTGGTAGTGTGTAGAAGAAAGGAGGTTGGAGCTAGTTGGGTTGCAAGATGTTTGGTAGAATGCAAGCAAGAGAGAAACAATGAAAATGAACTGTGTTTGCTTATGTACTTCTTGGTAGGATTCCGATAAGCGCAACGATGTAATTCCAAATCAAAAGACTCCAACCAATGCTTCGGGAAAAATATTGGTTTTTATAGAAAATGGCAGAGAAGTGGTCTAGCCCACTTGGCAGCCAAGAAGTGCCACATCACTCATGGGAGTAGCAATTAACTTACTAATAATAACAAGTAGGGAAGGAGAAGTCTATACACATCTAACAATCTCAAGAACATTCAATTTGGTCAAGAAACGTGCACGAAAAATGAGTTGGAAGAAGGTGACATGTGTTCAGAACATGTTGAAACAATATCGGGTAGAAGTGCACAGAACCGTCGGTTTGTGCAGACTGGCAATTACACAACCGTCGTGACAGTTGCGTAACCACCACTCAGGCTAGAATGGCAGTTACACAACCGTCGGGGTGGTTGCGTAACCGTTGGTGCGGTTCCGTAACTAAAGGCTAGCAAGCTAAGGAAAAGCTGCAAATTAACTAAGGAAAGCGGGAAAAAGTGTAACAATCCTTTTTCTCATAACCAAATTAAAACGGAAATAGAAGTGAAGAAAATACGTCATATATATATGTGCTACTTACATCATCATACATATATGAAATTTCTTACTTAACTACAAAATCATTCATTATCAATAAAAGAAGGTAAAATTCTTTCTTTCCATCTTCCATTTGCTAAAATAAAAGTTGATGTATCCAAATGACATACAGTAATCATAATAATGCTTTCTAACATTTACATTATGTACAAATTCCATTCTTTAAAAATTGATATTGATCATATCATATAAACTCAATATAATACTTATAATGAGCTTCAATTTTAGTGTAAAAGCTAGCAAGTTCCCCTGCTCTCTATTTTTGTCTTCATGTTGGTTCTGGATTGGTTTCATGTTGGTTCTGGGCTATTTTTTTCTCTGTTATGTTCTTTCTCCAGTTTAAAAATATTCATGGCTATATATTGGATTGTATATCCGTGCAACCATGCTCGGAGGGAGAGTATCATTGGAACATTTTTCCACCAACCATAGACCTGGCAATCTCTTGTACACCTCCTTTACGAAGTGGCCCTACCCTTCAACGAAGCACATAGATCATGGACTATGCGGCAAGATGATGTATCATGTAAACTAAGGTTTTCATCTACCTTTAGGCACCTACCTTGGGCATCTCATGACACCTAGTGAGCTAGGAATGGAATAATTTATATTCCTATGTCAAATTAAGTATACCATAATTGACATGCTTGTGGCCATAAGACTATAGGGAAGACGGGCACCCACCAAGTCTCCCACTCCTCTACTAGATTTATCTAGACCTTGAATATTAAACAATAATTAGTTCTTGAGGAGTTAACGTGAACGACACCACCTAGTGTGTCACGTCCTAGTCTCACAATTCCAAAGGGTCTACAACCTTTCCAAAGGTTAAAAATATGTTATATGCTCATTCTAGAAGCGCTAGAAATAAGTGAGGGAATGAAAACATCATGTTTAATAAAGGCATTAAAATTTAAGTCAGAAATCCCATTCATTTATCACGTAAAGTCAAAACTAATACAAGGGTGTAGAAACTAGACTATTGTTCTATATTGTTTTATCAAGAGATCACACATTGAAATAATTTAATATTTATTATTATCTCATTAATTTGTATGGCTCAATTTTCCGGAGTCTGCGTCTCTGATTTGATGGATTCTTGTTTATTTATTTATTTATTTTGATTTTCTAGGAGCATGATAACATATTAGCACCTAAGGACATTAATGAAATTGTCAACAACATTTAGCTCGGACAATTGGACTCAATGGGAAAGGATAATTTCTAGATTTACTAGGAGGTGAGATAATTGATTAGCTTATGATTAACAAAACTAACTAGATGCTAACACATAAGAGAGGGGTTGAAAAAGATTCCGTTGATAAAAGGAAAACTAGAAGTTTAAAATTTACAAGAAACATCTCCAATCGAAGATAGGAAAAAAAATACAAACCATAAAAGCTAACAACTAGAATTTATTACAATAATTTATTTTATTTGCCAGACATTTAGAGATAATACTTTCTTGGAAACACATGTCTGAAATAGTTGGTTGTGTATCACTCCCTACATTCAACCTTCTCGACCAAAAGTTGTGAGATCACAAATGAGACCCGAAGTGGATTACATTGGCATTGGTTTAACATGGTTTTAAAGGAAAGATCATTAAAACATATGGTTATAAAATCTGCTCCTATCAATAAGATATGGAATCCTCCCTTTTTGTTTTTGGTGTTGCTACGAATTCCTTCCTTTAATAAAATAAAATAAAATACTGTATAAGAGGCTGAATTTGATTGAAAATCTAATGGAGAGGGTTTGAATATGGTTTAGATTATCAGCTAGAAGTTTCTTCTTTCCTAAAACAAATCTAAGAGCAGATAAAACCAATTCATGGTATTTTTCAAAGCATGATAAACCTGTAGATTATCTATTGGAAGCTTTCATTTATTCCAAAATCCCATCTAAAACAATATAGAATTAAAACATGGCATTTCCAATAGGGTAATCCCCATACCTTTCACTGATGCTAACAATTCCTACCTCCTATGCATTTTTGCTCTCCGATTTGTTTTTCTTTGCTCTCGTGAATGAATTTTTCTATTTTCCTTATTTCTTTCTTTCTTTTTATATATATTTTTAACTACTTCCATTCTCTACTTTATTTATTAAAGTTCTCTCCTTTATTAATTAAATTCCTCTCTCCCACGTGAATGTGGAGAATCTCAAGTTAATGGAGTGTCTCCTCCATAAAAGGTGGGTAATCTTCCTAAAATAGGAAATTTTAATAAATTTAAAGATTACTTCTTCCAAATGGTGCGTATGGAGTTGAAAATTTCTCATGGGATTCTTTGAATGTAATTAAAACATAACCATTCTTCCTCAAAGTTTGGGCGCCCCTTTTGGTATTTTACTTGCACATTATTTATTTTATTTAAAACCATTAATTTAATTTATTTTATATATTAATACTTGTCTCTTAGCATTATTTATTTATTTATTTTTTTAAAGAACTTAATTACTATCCCTCACATGATTTATTTATTTATTTAATAATTTTATTAAAAGGTGCCTTTAATAACAATTCAATGTTATTAATATTTACGCATGAACCAAAACATATATATTATATAGATCGATAACGCACTCCACCTAGTCACCAAAGACCTTTTTTTGTTAAGAATTTAAAAGGTTCTTACCTACTCTTGTGGCCATGCGAGTTTGGGAAAAAAGGATCTATACTTCCCTAAAGTGGACACAACCTAGTCACATGGTTTACATCCCTTTGCCACATTGTTTCCATCATCTATCTACCTCTTCTCGATGATACTCTCCCTCCTTCTGAGGGTAATTTTTCCTACGCACACCACCACTCAACATAACACTCACACATTTTTAGTGTTAGGAAATAAACATTAAGAAATAAATTATCTTATAAACTCGTAATAATAATTAATACTTTGTGAGGCATTAATAAGGAAACTTGATCATTTCACGTCTAACCATGGTCATATAATTTATTTACTGATCAACATGCATAACTCATCTCAAAACATCTAACATCTACATTCATCCATAATTAAATAAAATACCATAATATTCGGGTTGTGACATCCCTCCCTACCTAAGAAAAGACATCGTCCGATGTTAATCAAGTAAAAACATCACATGTTAGATCAACTGAAAAGGTAAGTGTTTAAAACATAACATGTGCAATCAAATAAAAGTATAAGTTTCTATCAAATGATCATAATTTCTAATCAAATAAAAGTATCAAGTGTCTATCAAATGATCATAATGTCTAATCAAATAAAAGTATCAAGTGTCTATCAAATGACCATAATATATAATCAAATAAAAGTATCAAGTGTCTATCAAATGACCATAATGTCTAATCAAAAATATGTGGGAAGTTCAAAGAACTTCATCCATGTCCTCCCATGTAGCACTATTCTTAGAGTATTGGTCCCATTGGACCTTACACTGAGAAATCTCTTTTCCGCAAATGAAGTTTACGAGTATCAACGATTCACAAGGGTTTTACCAGAACCACTCTCGGATCCTCCACCTGTAAATATTTCCAATCAATAACATGAGATACATCTGGATGATATTTCTTAAGTAAAGAGACATGAAAAAATCATGGAGTTGAGCTAAAGTGGGTGGTAGAGAAAGCTTATATGCCACTGGATTAATCACTTCCAAAACTTTGAAAGGTCCCACATATCATGGAGCAAGTTTGGAAGCCTTCCCAAACTTGATTGAAATTTATTTTTGGTTTGACTCTAAGGAAAACCTTATCCCCTTTATCAAAATTTTGTGGAGTTATTTTTCTGTTTGCATAGCTCTTTTTCTCTATGTTGCTACCTCAACCAATCTTTTCTTGATCTGCACTACATACTCTTCCATCTCTTGAAGCATTTCGGGTCCTATCAAGATTCTATCCTCATTTTTATCCCAGCTAATGGGAGTGTGACACTTATGACCATACAAAGCCTCAAAAGGAGCTATTCCCAAAGTAGAGTGAGTGGAGTTATTATATGCAAACTCAACTAAGGGAAGATACTCCTCCCATCTATATTGCTGGTCCATGCAGTACATGTGAAGCATGTCTTCCAAAACTTGATTAACTCTCTCTCTGTTTGTCCATCCATCTCAAGATGGTATGCAATGCTGAAATTGAGTTTTGTACCAAGGGTTGCATGCAAGTTTTCCAAAACCTAGAAGTCATCCTAGCATCACGATACTAAAATTATATTCTCTAGAAATCAATGAAGTCTAAATATCTCTTGCACAAATCTACGTGCTAGAGTGGGTGCATCATCTATCAAGTTTCTTGGAATGAAATGTGCCACTTTGGTGAGTTTTTCAATCACCACTAAAAAAACATCATGTCTTTTTTAGACATTGGGAGTCCTTGGAAAAAGTCCATACTGATAACTTTCCATTTCCATTCTGGAACACTATGTGGGTATAACAACCCTGTAGGATGCACATGCTCAACTTTGACACATTGACATTCTAAACATTTGACAATAAAATTTATAATATCTCTTTTCAAACCTGGCCATACATATAATTGTTTAACATCTGCTACCATCTTAGTCACCCCAGATGACCTGAATAAGGACCACCATGTGCTTCCTCCAAAACTATGGTTTCGTAAACCACCATGGTCTGGAACATATATTCTATCATTAAACCTCAAGAGTGATGATCCTCATACTTATGATCTCGAATATCAACCTCAAGAGCAACCTTGACCTACGTGTAAAAGTTATCAGATGGTAGGTTTCCTAGGATTTTTTTCTAAATGTAGTTCAAACTATGGCCATGCAGCTATGTGTCTTTCGCCGACTTAGTGCATTTGTGACCCTATTTCCTTTCCTTTAATGTACTCAATATCAAATTCATACTCACTCAGAAACTCTAACCAATGTATTTGGTGGGAGTTTAGGTTAGGTTGAGTAAAAATATATTTGAGACCCAAGTGATCAATCTTGAGTTCAAATGGTTTCCCTAAAAGGAAGTGCCTCAAGTTCATAATACATGAACAATAGCTGCTAACTCCAAATCATGTGGAGCATAATTTATTTCTCCTTATCTGATTTTCCTTGACTCATGTACAAAAATGTGGTTATCTTGTAGAAAAATTCCCCCAAAACCATCTCTTGACGCATATGTGACCACTGTGAAGTCTCGATTAGGATCGGGAACCATCAAGATAAGAGTTTTGTCAACTTTTCTTTCAACAACTTGAAGTAATTCTCACAATTTTAGTCCAAATGAACCTTTTCCCTTTATTTTGTAATGAAGTAATTAGACTCACAATCTTGGAAAATCCTTCCAAAATCCTCCTATAATATCCATCTAAGCTCATAAATTTTCATACTTCATGTAAATTTTTAGGAGTAGGAAAATCCATATTCTTGGATCTTAGATGGATCAACCGCTATGCCTTCTTTTGATATAATGTGACCAAGATATTGCATTTGAGGTTGGAAAAAGGTGCATTTAGATAGCTTTCTGTATAATTTGTGTTTTCTCAACCTTTCCAAAACCAACCTTAGGTGCTCATGATGTTCTTCTTCCATCCTAGAGTATATTAAAATATCATCTAGGAAGATCAAAACAAATTTTTCCAAATAGTCTCTAAAGACACTATTCATTAGGTTCATAAATGTTCATGGGAGCATTTCTAAGTCCAAAGGTAGTACGATGAACTCATAATGACCATAACAAGTTTGGAAATTTTTTTGTGTATGTCCTCATCTCTTATTCTCAACTAATGGTATCCATACCTTAAGTCGATCTTGGAAAATACCGTAGCTCCTCGCATTTGATCAAAAAGATCGTCAATGCGGGGTAAGGGGTACCGTTCTTTATAGTTGCTTTATTCAACATCATGTAGTCAATGCAAAGCCTTAAAGTTCCATCCTTCTTTTTCACAAATATCACCGGAGCACCCCAAGGAAAAACATTTGGTTGAATCAAACCTTTAGCCAATAATTCTTGTAATTGAGATTTTAATTCAAACAATTTAGTTGTAGTCATTCAATATGGGGCTTTGGATTGGGTTTAGTTCGAGCATGAGATCTATTGAGAAGTCAAACTCTCTTCGAGGTGGAAGTCCGAAAGTTCTCAGGGAAAGAAATCCTTATAATCATATAGGAAAGGATAGTCTTTAATGGTTGGTTCCTTTTCACTCTCCATATCATGGATGTGTACTGCATACATGACACACCCTTTTCTCTTTGCCTTCTTTAGTTGCATCATAGATATTTTCCTAAGAATAATCTCTCTCTTAGTTCCTTGGATGCTTACTTCTCTTCCATTATCATCTAAACATACTATAGTCTTAGCAAAATAATCAACCTTAGCCCGATGTTTCCACAACCAATTCACTCCCAAAATCACATCAATGATCTTAATGGTGCAACATATGGCTTTACTGAGGTTTCTAGCTCAGGAAGTTGTAAATTATCCTCAAATAAGTATTTCTCTACTTTTCGCTCAAATCAGTTTCCATATTACACTACCCAATTATGTTCCATATAACCAACTTTTCTAGATATTTTTCTTAAAATTTCAGGAGCTACAAAACATTTAGTTTCACCCATTTCTATAAAAATAGTGACTAGATGATAAAAAGAGTACTTGATGCTTCTATAGGTGTGGTTTGATGGTCAACCTAGTGGTTATCAATCTGCTGCATGTATGCATTTCTTTGAAAAGTTTCTGCTAGTTTGATGCATGTTCCTTGTTGGATCCTTTGTTGTTTGATGGAAAATGACTAGCATAGTGATCTCCCTACATATGAAGCACCCATCTTTTGGTCCTTTGGATAAAGTCCCATGGTTTCATATGTTCCCATTATTGTTCAGTTCTGATTTCCATTGCCATTGTTTCCATTCTTGTTCTCGTTAGTATTGCCATTTCTATTTTTGTTCTAAAAATTTCCTCCTGATTTGAAGTTTTTCCCTTGTCTAGAGGGGTTGAACCTATTAGTTTTCTAGTTCTTCTTTTGAAAAGATGTAGATTGAGAGTTGTTCCCCTTTTCTTTAAAATCTTTCCTAGCTTCATAGATGGCCTTCAATTTTTGTTCTTGCTTTAATGATTTCTCAAATACTTGGTCCATGGTCAAAGGTCCATGAACATTGACCTCAAATCCTATTTGGGGTTTCAATCCCAAGATGAATTTTTTATACGAAACCACTCGTCCTTATGATATTGCGGCACATACTTGAGAAGTCGGGTGAACTTCTCCTAGTATTCTATTACTGATATTCCTTCCTACTGAAGGTTTTGAAATTATGTCAACTTCTTGTCAAAGTATAGTTGTGGTAACAATATTTTCTAAAAAAGAGTGACAAACAATTCCCAAGTAGTACTTTTCGGGGTGAGGTTTCTTTCATCCTTAATGTTATTCCACCAAGCCGATGCCTCTCCAGTGAGTTGATAGGCTCCCCATACAGCTTTGGTCTTGGCTGAAAAGTTACGGAGCTCAAAGTATTTCTCCATCTCAATAATCCATGACTCAGCTCCATCTCTAGGGCATCTCCTTGAACTTAGGAGGTAGGACCCTCTTGATATCCTTGTCCAATTCAACCTCTATTCAAGGTTGTTTTGGTGGCTCTTGTTGATAATTGTTTTGTTCTATTTCCTCTTGTTCATTTTGTTCCTCTTCTTCCTCTACTTATTCTTTAACCCTCTATTCTAGAAGGTGTACCCTATCCTTGGTTTCAGTTAACATTGCTAGAATTTGGTCTAATTTGTCTTGCTACCCTTGACCCTCAACATTAGTTTCCCCATTATTGGATCCAGTTCTGGTTCGGGCCATTGTTTACCTAAATAATTGAAAGAGAACAATATTTAAGGTTTTGTAATGAGCTCCATTAGGTTAAGTGTTGAACCTATGCTTTGATACCAAGATGTAACAACCCATTTTATCATAACCAAATTAAAGCATAAATAGAAGTCAAGAAAATATTTCATATATTTTTTTCTTTTTAGAAAAGTATATGTGCTACTTACATCATCATACATATATGAAATTTCTTACTTAACTGCCAAATCATTCATTATCAATAAAAGAAGAAGGTAAAATTATTTCTTTCCATATTCCATTTTCCAAAATAAAAGTTGATGTATCCAAATGAAAAAATTAATAATAAAAATACTTTCTAACATTTACATTATGTAAAAATGCCATTCTTTACAAATTGATATTGATCATATCATATAAACTCAATATAATACTTATAGTGAGCTTTTATTTTAATGTAAAAGCTAGCAGGTTCCTCCTGCTCTCTATTTTTGTCTTCTTTCTAGTTCTAGACCGGTTTCATGTTGGTTTTGGGTTGGTTTTTGCTCTATTATGTTCTTTCTCCAGTTCATAAATATTTATGGCTATATATTGGATTGTATATCCGTGTAACCATGCTTGGAAGAGGGAGAGTATCATTGGAACATTTTTCCACCAACCACAGACCTAGAAGTCTCCCGCACACCTCCTTTATGGAGTGGCCCTACCCTTCAATGAAGCACATAGATCATGGACTATGCGGAAAGAGGATGTATCATGTAAACTAAGGTTGTCGTCTACCTTCGGGAACCTACCTTGGGCATCTCACGACACCTAGTTAGATAGACTGGAATAATTTATATTACTATATAAAATTAAGTATACCAAAGTTGACATGCTCATGGCCACAAGACTATAGGGAAGATGGGCACCCACCAAGTCTCCCGACTCCTCTGCTAGATTTATCTAGACCTTGAAAATATTAAACAATAAATAGTTCTTAAGGAGTCAACGTGAATGACAACACCTAGTGTGTCACATCCTAGTATCACAATTCCAAAGGGTCTACAACCTTTCCAAAGGTTAAAAACTATGTTATATTCTCATTTTGAGAGCACTCGAAATAAGTGAGGGAATAAAAACATCATGTTTAGTAAAGACATTAAAATTATGTCTGAAATCCCATTCATTCATCATGTAACATAAAAAATAATACAAGGGTGTAGAGCTAGACTATTGTTCTACATTGTTTTATCATGAAGTCCCATGAAAAATAATTTAATATTTATTATTATCTCATTAATTTGTATTGGCTTATTTTTTTCGGAGTTTGCGTTTGATTTGTTATTTTATTTATTTATTGTGATTCGCTAGAGCAGGATAACATATCAAGCACCTAAGGGCAATAATGAAATTGTCAACAACATTTAGCTCAGACCAATTGGACTCGGTGGGAAAGGAGAATTTCTATATTTACCAAGAGGTGAGTAAAGCGATTAGCTTATGATTAACAAAACTAACTAGATGCCAACACATAAGAGAGGGGTTGATAGATGCCATTGATAAAAGGAAAATTGGAAGTTTAAAATTTACAGCAGATATCTCCAATCCTTAAGCTAGGGAAAGAAAAATACAACCCATAATAGCTAACAACTGGAATTTATTACAATTATTTATTTTATTTGCCAAACATTTAGAGATAATACTTTCTTGGAAACATAGGTCTGAAATAGTTGGTGTATATCACTCCCTACATTCGACCTTCCCTACCAAAAGTTGTGAGATCGCAACCGAGACCGGTAGTGGATTATATTGGCATTGATTCAACATGTTTTAAAGGAAAGATCATTAAAACACATGGTTATAAAATCTGTTCCTATCTATAAGATATGGAATCCTCCCTTTTTTGTTTTTGGTGTTGCTAGGAATTCCTTCCTTTAATGAAATAAAATTAAATACTATATAAGAGGCTGAAGTTGATTGAAAATCCAATGGAGAGGGTTTGAATATGGTTTAGATTATCAGCTGGAAGTTTCTACTTGTCCCAAAACAAATCTAAGAGCTAGATAAAACCAATTCATGGTATTTTTCAGCAGGATAAACCTATAGATTGTCTATTGGAAGCTTTCATTTATTCCAAAACCCCATCTAAAACAATATAGAATTAAAACATGGAATTTATAGCAGGTAATCCCCATACCTTTCACTGATGCTAACAATTCCCAGCTCTTATGTGTTTTCTCCTCTCCAGATCTGTTTTTCCTTTGCTCCCGTGAATGAATGTTTCTATTTTCCTCCTTTCTTTCTTTTATATCTTTTTTAACTACTTCCATTCTCCACTTTATTTATTAAATTCCTCTCCTTTATTAATTAAATTCCTCTCTCCCACGTGAATGTGGAGAATCTCAAGTTAATGGAGTGTCTCCTCCATAAAAGGTGGGTAATCTTCCTAAAATAGGAAATTTTAATAAATTTAAAGACTACTTCTTCCAAATGGTGCGTATGGAGTTGAAAATTTCTCCTAGGATTCTTTGAATGCAATTAAAACATAACCATTCTTCCTCAAAGTTTGGGCGCCCCTTTTTGGTATTTTACTTGCACATTATTTATTTTATTTAAAATTGTTAATTTATTTCATTATTAATATCTTGTCTCTTAGCATTATTTATTTATATATTATTTATTATTTTTTAAAGAACTTAATTACTATCCCTCATGTGATTTATTTATTTATTTTATAATTTTATTATAAGTTTCCTTTAATAACAATTCAATGTTATTAATATTTACACATGAACCAAAATCACATATATTATATAGACCGATAATTGGACTAGAGACTTATTTTCCGTTAAGACTTAAAAAGGTTGTTACCTACTCTTGCGCCATACAAGTTCGGGAAAAAGGATCTATACTTCCCTGAAGTGGACACAACCTAGTCACATGGTTTACATACCTTTGCCACATTTTTTCCATCATCTATTTGCCTCTTCTCAATGATACTCTCCCTCCTTCTGAGGGTAATTTTTCCTACGCACACCACCACTCAACATAGCACTCACACATTTGTTAGTGTTAGGAAATAAACATTAAGAAATAATTATCTTATAAACTCATAATAATAATTAATAATTTTACGAGGCATTTAATAAGGAAACTTGATCATTTCACGTCTTACCATGGTCATATAATTTATTTATCGATCAACATGCATAACGCATATCAAAACATCTAACATCTAACATCTATATTCATCCACGATTAAATAAAATACCATAATATTTGGGTTGTGACAAAAAGCTAGAAAATGGAAAAGTAAGATAAAATAAGCTACAAGAACATGCTGCAAGTGAGAAATTAGACTTGGACATCATTGGAATTGATATTTATCATCATCGGATTTGAATTGTCCCAAAAATGTATCACCGTGAAAGTTTGGGTTTGTACATATTGCCCCCTTAGAGAATTGTTTTAGCCATGAAGAGACGTAAAACGTGATATTTGAGTATGGAGCTCCTAAACGAGAAGGTTAAAAATTTTACATGACATGCCCATGTGTTGAAACCATGCCAATCCAAGCCTCCCGCTACATATAAGAAGAAAAAGGGAATCAAGTGTAGACATAATGCATAATTGAAAAAATGATTAAAAGTCAAATGAAAAGAGAACTTACCATGTCCACGGGGATAGAGATATTTCGTGCGAGCACAAGTGCTCTGCCATGCTAAGCACACAAACTCAAAATGATGTGAAAACATGCTATATATAACTCAAAATTATTATTTTTGGAAATCATTTGTACTTACCTACTTAGCGAAATTTGAGCTGGATTATCTCGTGACGGTTTTGCGTGAGAGTATAGTCAAAACGAAGAGTGTTCAAACGTGATGACAGCCCAAATAGTGGGAGGAATACTGGGTCGCGAACAAGTGAGTTATCTGTATTTGTTTATTTCTACCCTAAAACATGGAAAATGTGAAAAATTCAATGTAGGGGGGTTATTTTTGATAATTTTATAGTCAAAATGATCATAAGGGGGCACCACTTAGGATCCATAATTTTTTTTATTCGAAAAGGTCAATTTTTATCTTTTTGGAGTTTTGGGGCCTAGGGTATGACCCGCTTTTCACGGATAGAACCGTCATGAAAATTGTGCAACCACCACTCTACATAGAGTAGAATTTACCCAACCACCGTGTCGGTTACGAAATCGCCGCGTTGGTTATGCAATCGTTACATGGTTAAAAGAAAAAGGGGAATCACCGTGGAAGTTACACAACCACTACTCGCACAAAGGGACGGTTACACAACCGCCTCGCTGCCTGAGTGACTATTGCGCAAGAATTGCGGGAAACTCCCAAAATTGACTAAGTATAATAAATGTTTTGGTTTTTTAAATTATTTTTATGATGTTTTTGGTGAGCTTATTATGCATTTTTATGGTTCTAACTTTCTCTTTTTGATGTTTATGAATGTAGGGGAAGTATGTTAGATGGAGTAGAGCTCGGGAGTGTGATTGGTTGCCCTTGATTTTGGATGCACTAACCTAGGATGAGAGAGAATCATTACATAGAGTGAGACATGGAGGATATCTCAGACGCAGATTAGTTGCACCGATCAGGTCA
This sequence comes from Taxus wallichiana var. yunnanensis, assembly GCA_018340775.1. Classification (NCBI taxonomy): domain Eukaryota; kingdom Viridiplantae; phylum Streptophyta; class Pinopsida; order Cupressales; family Taxaceae; genus Taxus; species Taxus wallichiana. The sequence goes on from JADAXU010000136.1 coordinate 893,740, forward strand.
TATATTGTTTGAATTATCGAGTTCTTGGGACATAGACCGAACCACTTTCTGGCTGCCTGGAGTTAGGGGGAGTGGACGATCACTTTAGAGGATGTTTACCAGATTTTGGGAGTTCTTGTCACTGACATGAAGTTGAATTTGGCAAGCACGGGCATAGTTGTTTAGGAATGCGGTTGGGAAACATACATGGGATATGCACATGCACTCGACACGGGTGCCAAACATGGGATGAGACTACTATCAGTTGCCTCCACACCTATCCCTACCTTATGCAAGGCCATTATTGGCATCTTGGCTTCACGCTTGGTTGGGGACAAGGGTAGGGACAAGATTCTTTACTATTGGGCACCGATTATTCAAATAATTTAGTAGAATGGTGTATATATGCATGAAGCATCAATATCCTTTGCGCCACTTATCACAATTTATACAGATTTGTACGATGAAGGGCAAGGCCCTTAGTCATCCCATACTAGTCATGAGTTGGGTGTATGAGCACATGATCCCTATCATAGGGGAATTGGGATAACAGATCCTAGGGCAATTAGAGTGGCTAGATGGGTTGACATGGCTCCGCTCAAGGGGCCACATTGGTAAGTTTTTACCCTTACTATTGATGATATGATCACATAACCATATTAGGACATGGATGACATATGAGGTGAGGAGAAAATTTCCTTGGGTATTGTAGAGTCCCTTTTATAGAGACATTTTTGTCACCTTTTTTTTCTCCCCGGCCCTTGTTTCTTCGGTTCTCTTAACTCAAAATTGGATAATTATGAAATTGAATGCAGAAGGTGTCCATACGTCTTACTTTGGCGCAAAGCAGGCATAAAGAAGGAAAGGGAGGATCTCGACCTTGTGCTTTGCATCATCCATCTGTCTCAGGCCCGAAATCTTCCCCGATGAGTTGAAAAGTCAAAAACATAGTAAACAATAGCACACACCCGCCACATGTCTCTCAAGGAAAGATTGGGAATCCAATTTCAGAATAGACTCTCAAACAGCGTCCTTTCTCCACGCGTTAGGAAAGGATTATCACCGACTCCAGAGGAGATAGTTGGGAGAATTAAAAGCAAATTACAAATATCTCAATAAGTAGTTGAGATATTGACCCAGAAGGGAAAGATCATTAAATATTGCCAATAGAAACCTCGGTTCCAGACATCGAAACAAGAGCCACAAATAACTATAAAGGGCACTTGTTTCTAAAGAAAAGCGAGAGATTTTTTGGAGGATGAGAGGAACATGAATTGTAAAAAGCATTTAAAGGTTCATTTTTATATTAAGCCAAGCCTTAGTGGGACTCATTTGTATAAGGAATTTGTAATCTGTGCCATTTTAGCCTTATGTATTATTTTCCATATGATTTAAGTTCTTGTTCTGTGCATTTTGGCTTTCATATTCGAGTCTCTTTCTTTTGTTAAGTAGTTTTAGATGATTTATGCAACCCATCGTGCTATATGCCCTTGGGTCTTAACTTATCTTTTATCTGCATCAGTCATGTGTTCCGTCTCCTCGCACTCGATTAATATAAGTGTGTTGCTAAATAGGCGGATCATGATATAACACTCTTTAAACTATTTTTGGAAACTCTCTAAGCATCTCTCCTTTTCTTTAGGATCTTTCTCACAGATCACCTTAGTTAGTTTCATATCTCTTTTAAGTTTTATCCTAACCTTATCTCATACCATAAAGAAGAAAAATTCTTTAAAATCTGGAGGTCACCTTAGGGTGCACATCCCATTAACCTAAGGTTTCCTATGAATTTGACGGTTCATCCACTAAGGACCATCATTAACCAAGACATGTAGTTCTACTACGTAGTTAGTGGATTGGACCAATAGACTAGAGGTCCATCTAGTTAAAAGGATGCCCCATCATTTTTGATTGCCCTACATTGATTCCCTCCCAATAGTACCAATAGTATACAAAGGGACCCAAGAAGCTAGAGCTTCCCCTAAGGGAAAGCTTGAGTGGACTATTGTCATTCATGGGGTTCGATTGGCATGCACAAGGTTTCATAGGACCTAGCTAGGACTGAGGACGATCCTATAGATAGGCGTCGCCGCGCATAGTAGAGGGAGGAGGAGGAGGAGGAGGAGGAGATAGAGGTAGAGGTGGCAATGAAGGGGGGAGAGAGACAAAGTGGATGGACACGGAGAGGCATCCGCGGTAGGTAGGGCCAAGGCAAAGGATGAGACATATACACTTGCATTTAGAGGAGCCTCGACCGGCTGGAGGAGGAGGGGATGAGGAGTCAATTTTTAGACGGTGGATAGCTACAGAGGATATAATAGTAGATGAGGTTAGAGTGGAGGAGATTCCTTTCACAACTCTTGTACCACCACCAACACCAGTTGATCCCTCTTGGATTCCCAGAGATATGAGTAAGTACAATACTCTTTTCTCGACTTTACTCTTTAGACTAGATTGTTAGAAAACTATGCACTATATAAATATATTCTATTTTTAGAGGTTTTCTAACTCAACATTGTTTTCATTTGTACTTTTTAGCTACTGCGATGGATAGCATGATCTTATTTGGTGAATTATCCTAGATACCTTTGCACACCCCATGGGGAATATGCGAGAGTAGTTGTTTGCGAGATGTTGGAAGCTAGTGATGGTGGTTGTCACAAAAATGTGTTCGTGTCGGCATGGCATGATACAATGGCCATGACTTAGATGATGTCCAAACTTACCGGATACGAGTTGGCAAGAGGAGACAACGATGAGGCCATTCTCACAGTGAGGACACCACCACCACTAGTAGATCACCTACCCCATCACATGGGCACTCTTACAAGAATTCTCATCAATTGAAATTGAGCCTCTCAATATTTCCATAGGATTCAAAACAGGATCCCTCATCCTACACCATTAGTGGGATCCCATAGAGAGGGATAGGCCACATGCGTTATTGCTTTGAGATCATTTTTACGTATATACGATTTTTTTGATTTTTGGCTCATAGATGAGCGTTTTGACCATACTTGTTAGAGTATGATGGCATTGTACATGAAAATTGATGTTATTGATATATACATATATACACTTCTTTTTGGTTCATGTACTGTGTAAGAGTTGACTCAATCATGGTTTGCTTTACTTGTGTACTCTTAGATAGTTAGAATTTTTGATGCTTTTTATATGCTTTATGGATGCATGCTATGGATGATGATGATGAAAATGTGTAAATAGAATGATATATATATATATATATATATATATATATATATATATATTGTTTTATATATGATGCATATGGGGACAAATTGTAATTTAGAACTTTGATTTTCAAGCAATATTTAACATCTCTGTTTTACTAGAAAAATGCAATGAATGTGAGATGATAATAATATGAATTCGTTTCAATACTAACTCCACACAACCAGTAAGATGTGAGGGCTCATCACCGAGAGCCAGGAAGGATGTGAGTTATGTGACTTTGATGAATGAAGATGGTGAGAAAAGACAATATTTTGACAAAGAACTAACTAGGAACCTATAACTCAACCCTAAGCAAGGTCAACTAACCAGTTCAAAATGTGATTTTCTTGCAATTTTATCTAGACTTAGATCTGAAGATGGCCTTTTGATTGACAAAATATGGTTTTAGGGATTAAATATCTTGTAACATACACATCTAACTCATTTTCTTGGGATTTTAAGATTTCAAAGAACTTTTTATTCATTGACTTATTTACAACTTATTAACTTATTTGATGGGACCCCTACATCTTGCCCCATGCTACTAGTAAGAAGCATGGGATCATCACCAAGGACAAGATATAAGTGAGTAAGGGCACTTCCCTCCTTTCCCAACCTCATGCCACCAAAGTAGGAAGCATGGGCTCATCACCAAAGGTTGGTAGGGAAAAGAAGTGTAGTTTTATTTGGAAATGAAAACATTTTTGTATTTATTGTTGATTTATCTTTTTTTTTTTTTGTTTATTGGTTTTAGACTTGTGCTTTTGGGAAGGAATGATTTCCCCTAGTCTTAACACCATGTAACCGATGAAGATACAAGGGCTCACCGCCAAAGGTTGAGATAGGCGGAAAAGAACTCCAGGTGAAATTTTTAGACTACTTCTATTATGAAAGAGATTTTGAGGGAAAGATATGACATCAAGAAGCTTCTAGAAAAACTATGGGAAAAGACACCTAAGCTAAAAGAAAACTTGAATTGAGATAAGTGTGCAAGCATTGGTAGGACCGATGTAAAAATTCTCTCTTAAGCTGCTGAAATGATGAAGATATTTAAATAATTCAGAGATGATATGATGGATACTTGAAGAGATATGATTGAATGTTTTTGAATTTTTTTCAAATTATTTAAATATTTCTTGAAAAATAAGTTCCTTGATTTACACTTTAACAATATGATAATGCAGATGGTATACAATGTGGATGCAATAATGTACAAATGGAAATGAAAATGGACTATACATAGAAACGTTTGAGGTGAAGAGAATTAATTGATTCACTAAAATCTTCACCTTCTAGAGTACATAAGTGGTACACACCATTTTTAAAGTCTTATATTACCCGATATGGCAACCACTTGGACCTGAAATTTCTTCCTTCACCAATTTTCTTGTCAATCCAGATATCATGTCTCAATACTAGATCTCCTACGCATATCTCACATTTGTACACCTTCTTATTATACTGATGACACATCCTATCAGCATAGATGTGGTGATGTTGTTCAACTCTAAGTCAAGCTTCATCAGGGGTTTCCAATTTAACCATTCACTCTTCTCGGTACCTGTATTCGTCTAAAATGCCTTGTAAAGAAATGCAAAGACTAGGTAACTCTACCTCTAACAAAAAGAATTCTTCAGACCCAAAGTCTAAAGAATAAGGGGTTGCCCCATGGGTGTTCTCATTGAAGTCCTATAGGCCCACAAGGCTAGAAATAACTTGATATGCTAATACTTTTTGTTCTCCTTAACCATCTTAAGGAGAATGGACTTTAGGGTTTTGTTTATAGCCTTAGCTTGTCCATTAGCCCTGAGGATAGTACAAAGAGGCTATGTGATGGGATATTTTGAATTGTGCACACAATTATCGTACCTCTTCATTTTTGAAAGGCATGCCATTATCAAAAATAATGACTTATGAGACTCCATACCTATAGATGATCTAGTTTAAGATAAACTTGGCAATTACGAGATCCAAGTATTGTAGTTAGAGACATGATCTAAACCTACTTTGTGAAATAATCAATGGCCGTGATAATAAAATTATGGTCATCGATGATGAGGGAGAGAAATTACCTATCAAATCAAGACCCCAAGTAGAGAAGGGACAAGGTGTCACAATGAGTTGTAGAGCCTAAGTAGGAATATGTATCTCGTGTGAGAACTCTTGACATTTTGACACCTGCGCACATACTCTATAACATCGTGCTCTAAAGTGGGCTAGAAATAACCCATGCAATGAATCTTTGCAAGAGGTTGCATGCCCTCGAAGTGACCACCATAGAATTTTTGTGGGCTTCAAGAGGATCTTCTCTAACTCTTCTTCATCAACACATCTTAATAGCATACCATCGAAGGATCTGTGATAGAGAACTTCTTTCACAATTATGTACTTAGAGGCTATGACACATAACCATCATGTTTGCTATGAGGTTGATCCCTCAGATACTGATACAGTCATTCCAAAATGTGATTGACAATATCAGCGTACCATGGACTTGAAATCACCGAGGGATTGACATCTACATATAACACACATTCATCAGGAAATCTAAATCTACTAGATCTCCCCATTATATAGGGTTATCTACTAACCAATCAACAATAATTTGTCCCTTTATGGAATTTTGGTTAATAAAGGTGAGTTCAAACTCACCCATTAGAATAATGAAATGACCAACCTTCTTTGACAAGATGGTCTGGTTTAAGAATTTCACAACTAGTTAGACGTAACTATCACTCTTGTTTCCTATATAAGCATGTAGTGCCTTAACCTCTTTGTTGCAAAAACTATAACCAAGCACTCCTTCTACGCTGTGTGTATCACGTCTTGTAATAGAGAAGAGTATGACTGATGAAATAAATGGCCCGCTCATGACCATCATCCTCTTGTGCTAACATGCATGCAATCGAGACATTAGTGGCTCAAGAGTATAAAATCAAGGGATGATCAAATTTCGGTGGCATGAGTGTAGGCGGTGACATAAGGAAGCACTTCACAGACTCAAACACTTCGTGACACTTAGTTGTCCAAATTTTGTAATAATATTTCTTCAATAATCCATTGATAGGGTGAATGGAATATGTTAAGTTAGGGATAAACTTGTGAATTACCTCAAGCTTACCTAAGAAAGACCTGATGCTTGACTCATTGGTAGGTGGGGACATCTCCAAAATTTCTCGGATCTTTGTTGGATCAACATCAATGCCTCGGGATGAAATGATGTATCCTAAAAATTACCTCATGTTACTCCAAACATGCATTTTTCAGATTTAGTGTTACTCCATATTCAATTAGGCGTGAGAGAATGACTTGCAACACCTTAGGGTGATCACCACGTTTCTTCACTTTCACTAGTAGGTCATCAACATATGATTCCACAATCTTATGAATAAGATCATGAATGATGTATGGCATTTCTGTTGGTAAGTGGCTTTATCATTATTTATGCCGAAAGGTATGATTGCATAATAGAAGGTTCCCTAAAGAGTTGTGAAGGTAGTTTTTCATTTGGTCCTCCTCGAGATCCTTATTTGGTTGTAACCAAAAAAATTCATCCATGAGAGACAACATCTCATACCTAGCCATTGCGTCTACGATAACATCAATCGAGGGCAAAGTGGAAAATCATCTTTGGGACAAGCCTTGTTAATGTCCTTGAAATCAATGCAGATGCGTATCTTCCCATTCTTTTTAATAAATAGGATGATTTTGATACCCACATGGAATAATCCATAGGCTTGATAAACCCTACTTGCAGGAGTTTCATTACCTCCTCTTTAACCATTAAAGCCACCTTTGGCTTCATGGGTCTCACTTTTTTCTTCATAGGTTTAACATCGACTTTGTAACTAGATTGTGCACTACAATATCAGGAGCAACACCCATCATTTCCTTATAGCTAAAGGAAAATGATTTTGAGTGCTCTTTTAACACCTTCATGTCCAATTCTACTTCTTCTGGAGATAATGAAGAGCCAACTTTCAATATTTTGGGTTCCTCTTCCATCCCTATGTTTATGTCTATCATTCCTTTGATCAAAGAGGAAATAATCTCCTCAAAATCAAGTGGGGCTAGAGGTAGCTTCAAGTCTTACTCGATCATAGATTTTAAACTATTCAGAAGAAGAATACCTTCTTGTATGATCTCAAAAGTAAGAGGAAGAGTGAGGTATAAGGGAAAATCCCTTCTTGTGGTGCGTGGGATGAAGTTATGTATAAACATTGAGGTATCCTAAGATTTCCTCGTCATTTTCCATGAAATCTAGTGTGGTGAGATAATTTTCAGTCTCGACATATGCCAAAATTGCATTGGTTGGCATCCTTCAAACCAAAGGCTCATCTCAGACTGAGATGATAAATTCAATTTTCTTTAAGTCCTCACTCGGACAAAAACGTGAGGAGGAAGTGGCCATAGAATCAGCCAATAGGTTTTCTCTCGTGGAATAGCTTCTATGGAGATGAATTCAAAGCCTTTACAAATCTTGAGAATGGTATAATTGTATAGTTTTAGGTGCTCTGCTATGACCTCATAGACTTCTAAGAATTGATTAGCAATGAATTGAGAGTCACCTAGAACTTTGACATCTTTCACACCCATTATATTGGCCACAATAAAACCAAGAGGAAGAGCTTCATACTTAGCTCCGTTGTTCACGCATTCAAAGTTCATCTCGAAGGAAAAAGTAACGATCCTCCCCTTAGGGGAAGTGAGGATCACCTCGCCCCAACACCAAAGCAAAACTTTCCACCTTCATAGTTGAGAGTCTAATAGTCCTCGGGAAGATAGAAGCTTGATCATTCTTGGAGTCTTCTTCCTTAACTTCCGAGACCTCAACCATACAAACCTTGTCAAAGACACTGGATGGAAGAGAGGTAATTCCAAGAGCATGACCTATGCCCAAAGAATCAAATGGGAGAACAATAGGAAGATCATTCTCCAAAATCTTAATAATTTCAGTTGTGGTTTTTGTTGACATAGTTTCTACCACAACGGTTTTGTTTTCATTGACATCCACCCCTTTGATTGCCTTAGGGGCTTCCAACTCGAGTTTTTGGCATAATATTAGACGGGAAATGACCCATGAGGAGAATTATGCTTATTTAATTGGTTAGCCGAGAGTTTGAATTTCGTGTGTGAACCTCGGGTTTCTTCTTCAAATTGGCCAAATGGATATCGAATGGATTCTAAGTCACCCTGAGCCATAAAGACCTTCCCTAGATGTAAGAATATGACTTCTTGGAATAACATGGAAGGGATTGCCTTCATTATATGAATCTAAGGTCGACCAAGAATCATATTATAGTTAGTTTCCCAATCTATAATATAAAATTCAATCAACACGGTCTTGGGTCCAAGAGTGACTGGAAGCACTATGGTTCTAATAGAGGTTTCTTTGAGACTATCATAGCCTCTTAGCATGTTTCAGAGGATGAACAATTCGTTTCTCCATAATTTTTTTAGAAATGAGAAAGGGACTATATTAACAACATCCCCATCATCTATCATAGTTCACTTAATGTAATTGTTATAAATACAAACTTACAAGTACAACACGAGATCGCCTCTCCGTGCTAGCTCAACATCGTAGGCATATTTTTGATATAAAAACAAATATGACATCTCTCTCAGGCTTCCCTGGGATAGACATCAAAGTATATATGATTGATTTGGGCCTCTAAAGGAGGGGTGATGTGGATCAGATGACCAATACCTAACGCTTCTAATAAAATAGATTGATGCACATGGGAATTCTTTAAAAAATCCAAAAAGGAAATGTGGGAAAAGGTCTTAGTCGATATGTGATTAAATCATAGGATCCTACTGGCTTAGGAGCTACCAACGTATCATCTGACATGGAGGGATAAATGGGGAGATGTTTGAAGAATAATTACACGTGTGATTCGCCACATATAATTTCGATTCAGCTTTTAGCTCAACTAGGCCTACAATCTTAGGCTGATTTCGGTTGTCTAAAGGAGGAGCTACTTACGGATCTATGGATGTAGATTCTTCATGATATTTGTTTTTGACTGGTATCATGAAGATTAAGCTTTCCATTTTCAGGAAGCATTATGAGGGGGTATCTATAAAATTTGAGAGTAGCATTTTACAGAGCAACATGCCCCATGTGAGTATTTTACATAGGCACCGTGTGATTAGCTAAGAACATCTCAATGAAGAGTTGTCTCTGGTCTTCTAGAAGCTGTTGTATGAATTTATTATAATCACAACATGTCCAAGCATTGTGTCCTATAACCCTATGAAAGCCATAGTATAAGTTGGTATCATAGTTGCGAGGTATTTGGTTTTGGTTTTTCTATGACCCATAGTTCCTGTTATTATTCTATTGTTCATTATTGTAGTTGAAGTTTGGAGACCTCTGGCCTTGGTTCTGATACTGATTTGGAAATTGGTTTGAATATTGGTTTGGGTATTGAACCGGGCCTTGGACCTAGACCTGTTGGGGAGGATGACTAAATTCAACCGCATTAAGGGAAGGAGTGGATTTTTACTCGTTTGGTTGTTTACATTTGCATTGTTATTACAATTATTTACGTTGTTGGTGTTAACAACATTTGAATTCTTAGATTGATCAGTTATACCATCCGTTGTAGCACCATGGTTCTTGTTGAGGACCTTGGGTCCTTGATTATTGTTCAAACCATTGGGGTAATTTGAATTACCTTGAGAAGGAGTGACTAGTTTCCCATTCGGACCATAAGTATTTTGTCCACTATCTATCACCACTTGTTCAATGCAGAGCGCCCTCTAAGACCTCCCCATAGCTCCTAAGAGAAAATTTTTGTACTTCCTCCTTAGTTTCTCGATTGAGGGAGTGGAGGAATAATAAAAAATATCTGTTTGATCCATGTTGGGAGAAATGGTAGAGGAATAAAGGACTTGGCGCCACCTTTATATGAAATGGGAAACAATTTTTTTATGATCTTATTTGATGTGAAGGAATTCTCTGATTCCCATTCTTAAGAGCTTTTTCATGTGGAAAGATTTTATGAACTCTGAAACGAGTTGCTTAAACAAATGTATGGAGGTTTAAGGTATTCTATAGTACCGGTCCAGATCAATCCCCTCAAGGGTCTTAGGGAATGTCTTCGCTATAATTGCATCCCATGGGAGTAGCTCTCTAATGGTAGTGGCATATGATTTGATGTACACATTGGGATCCCCTCCCCCTTTGAATTTTGGAAGATCTGGAAATGGTTATGGGAGCATTACACTTCATATGGTGAAGTCAAGAGGCTCCTTGAGATACTTAGAATATGTTCCTACTTTGCATAGGACTCAACCATTAAAGATCCTTGATGGGGGTGGAGGTAGAATAGGATCTTGGTATGATGCAACATAGGTATTATTCGTGGCATAAGGAACCCCTTGTTGCTGAGCGTATGGACCATAATAAGAAAACATGTCCCCTTATGGTGATTTTGAATACATGTGAAGATATGGGGGAACATTATTTTGATACAAATTCCTAGGGACGAAACTAGGGAACATCACATTGCTGTTTGGAATGGAATTTGAGAATGCACTTCTGGTTGGCCCTTGTAGTGGGTATCCATATGAAGAATAAGGGGCATGCCTAATTTAACCAATCCAAAGAAGAAGGTCTCAGTGGCTAGGAGCACCCATTTGGACTTGAGAAGGTGATGGTGCAAAGGAACATAACTATGGTTATGAATGTGGTGGGGAAATTTTCCTTGCCCTGTGAATGGTGTGGAATGTGAAGGTTAGGAAAGCTCTAATTCTCTAATTCTATCCACCAACGTTGAAATCACATTGCTTGATGAGGGTGTTACATTTTTCTTAGGCGTGTGTTGAGCCTTGTTAGGGGGCAAAGGCACGTGATGTCCTGCTATGAATTGATCCTTTATAGGCCACTCCTATTTAAGTGGATTTTCGGTCGTAGGAGGATGGGTAGAAGTGTTGTTCTGGAGAAGAACAACAATATAACCTTGCATCCTATCCAAGGATTTATCTATAACGTTGAGATGCTTATCTCTTTGGTCGAGTTGTGCTAAGAACTCATCATTTGGTAATAGATAGGAAGGAAGAGAATCACTTTGCATACTGATTTGAGGCCTGGACAAGCCCTGAGGATGGTGTTGGTGTGTGGGATCCTATATGTCCTCCACTCATATATGGAGGGTCATCTCACATGGGTCGGAGTTTAGGGTTTCTTGTGTGTCATGCACTAGGGTTACTCAAAGACCCTATATGTACCCTTTTATTCATGATTTATGAGTATGCCAAGACACTCCGCTATCTTTCTCTACATGTGCAAGCTTTGCTTTGTTATGCAAGTTATTCAGTTATTGATCGATTCTTCCTTGTGATTACGTTGGAGCCATTACAATTCAACTAGAGTGCAAATTTATCGTGGTGCACAGTTTCGATATGATTTGTCAACTCTTTCATGGTATCAAAGCTGAGATCGGGTAAACGTGCACTCATTTTTTGAGTTGTGATTACTCTTGTTTTTCATTTTTAACTCCTCGTGCAAGTTTTCGATCATTATATTCTGGTTTTTCCTTGCTAACGTATTTAACAAGTTGCTCTTGGAAAGTTTTCATTTTTTGTGTTCTTCATGCATGTGCAGATCTCCTTGAGCCTTTCAGGGGTTTTGCAGCTAAATTTGGTTAGCTACTGCTATATTTGGAGATCTGTTAAAATATAGGTTATTTTTTATTTTTTTAATTAAACTGGTAATTTTAATAGACCTCTATTTTTTTTTGGTTTCTCTGTGTTTTTGTTTTTTTACAGATTCAGGTCATAAAAATCATGTTCTTGGCATTTTGGACTGCAACATTTATGGGGTTTTGGCTCTGTCCCGAGCCTTCTCTCCTCTTTGGCCAGTGTTTATTTTTGGCTGCTCGTGTTTGGTGAAAAATCATGATTTGAGGTGTTTGTTTGGGAAAGCTCTGCTCTGCCGTGGCCGTGGCATCGATATGGGAAAGTTCAACCCGCTCGAGTGTTTCTTCACGCCACTTCTCGCATGTTTCTTTGTTGTTGTCTTGTTCCAGCTCCCTCTTCCGCTCTTGGTCTGCGTGACCTCCCAACCTTCCCTCCTTGCTATTAGGTTGTGGAGCCTGTTTTCATGTGTGAAAGTGTTGAAGACTATACACTAAGAGTACTGTACACTTTTCATGTATCCTCGCCAGGGTTCGGGGCTGGGCCGGGCCTTGAGCGGGGGTCCAGGGGGTGCAGCCCCCAAATTTTTTTAGGCATAAGTTTTTGGCCTCGAAAAATGCACCCGACATATCGGGAAACGTGCTCTTCTCATATGGGCGAGTTTTTTGACCCATAGGTTTATGGGACGGGTTTTTCCCATGGTTTTGATACCCACGGTTTTGTAAAACTGCTTAAGCAGTTGTCTATTTATATGGTCTTATGCATATGATAGATGTACAAGTAAATGTATTGCAGATGTGTTTTGAATTCGGGTGTGAATTCTGTAGAGTTTGTTGAGCATAGCTCCAAACGGATCTGGGTATTGTATTGAGAGAGTGGAGGCTTGTAATAAAATCTGAGCAAGTGATTCTTGGTGGACGTAGCCCAAATTGGGTGAACCACATTAAATCTTGTCTCTCTTGTGTTGTGTTATTTATTTTGCACTTTTATTTGAGATTTGTAATATTTTCTGCATATTAGTTTCTACTGTTGTGATTCTGTAAGGGATTATTCCGCATATTTTATCTCTTATTTCCTAACAATTGGTATCAGAGCCTGGTTTGGTTTGCTGAAGTGTTGAATCACAGGGAAAGTTTTTACTTGAGTGGGAGCTATGGCAGATGATGGAAGATCTAGGGTTGATAAATTCAACAGCAGAATTTCAGTCTTTGGAAGATGCAGATGGAAGATTACCTTTATCAAAAGGATCTTTATACTCCGTTGTCTGAGAAGGTGAACAAACCCTCGAGTATGATAGATGCGGAATGGAATTTCTTTGGATAGGAAGGCACTTGGGACAATCCAGCTGTGTCTTGCATCTTCGGTATTATTTAATGTTTCAAAGGAAAAGACTACAAAAGATCTAATGGATGCATTAGGGAAGTTGTATGAAAAACCCTCTGCCTCTAACAAGATATTTTTAATGAAAAAGTTGTTTAATATGAAGATGTCTGAGAATGGTTTAGTAGCAGATCATTTAAATGATTTCAATACGGTTGTGAATATGCTAGCTTTGGTTACAATAGAATTTGATGAAGAAGTTAGGGATTTATTAATTTTGTGCTCTTTACTTGAGAGTTGGAATAGCCTGGTAATGGCGGTAAGTAACTCGGTTCCAACTAACTCGAAGTTGAAGTTTGAGGATGTTGTAGGGGTGATTCTAAGTGAGGAAATGCGAAGAAAAAGCTCTGGGGAATCTTCTACTTTGGGAATGCTTTGACAATGGAAACTAGAGGGAGACAGAAGAATAGAGGAAACCGTGGAAAATCAAAAGATCGGGCAAGGTCAAAATCCAAGAACAAGATTGTATGCTAGAATTGTGGAAAGCCTGGGCATGCAAAGAAGGACTGTTGGGAGCTTCGGGATAAGAAGAAACAATAGGAAGAAAATAAGGAGGAAAATGTGGCAACGGGTAATGTATGTCAGGATGCTTTGATTCTTTCTTTGCACAATATTACTGAATCTTGGGTTTTAGATTTAGGGGCTTCTTTCCATGCTTCTCCACATAGGCATTATTTTGTTGATTATGTTCAAGGAGATTTTGGGCATGTTTTTCTTGGTGATGATGAGCCTTGCAACATAGTTGGAAAAGGTTCTATTTAGGTTAAGATGCAGAATGGGAATACTTGGCTATTGAAGGATGTCAGACATGTGCCTACATTAAGATGAAATTTGATATCGGCAGGCAGTTGGGAAGTGATGGTTGTACTGTGATATTTACAAAGCAAACTCTTGGAAGGTTACCAAGGGTGCTCTTGTGGTGGCAAGAGGTAAGAAGGTTGGAACCTTGTATTTAACCATTAATAGTACTAATGATTGTAATCTTGTGGCTTCAGATGTAGATACAACATTATGGCACTATAGGCTCGGTCATATGAGCCATAAGGGCATGAACATCATAAAGAAGAATTTGCCTGGATATACAGAAACATGTTTGGATTTCTGTGAGAACTGCATATATGGGAAACAGAAGTGAGTAAGGTTTCTCAAGGTTGGACCTACGAAGAAAGAGAGTAAGTTAGAACTGGTACATTCGATGTGTGGGGGCCGGATCAGGTATTATCTCTGGGGGTTAGAGTTATTATGTTACTTTTATTGATGATGCAACAAGGAAAGTTTGGCTTTATTGTATTAGAAACAAATTTGATGTATTTGACACTTTTGTTAAATGGAAAGCCTTGGTAGAGAATGGAACAGTCTTAAGCTAAAATGTCTCGGTTCGAGATAATGGAGGGGAGTATTGCATAAAGTAATGAATTTAATGATTCTTGTTTTAAGAATGGAATCCACGGGCAAAAGATGGTTCAGAACTCCACAGAGAATGGGGTATCGAAAGGATGAACAGAACAATAATGGAACGTGCTTTAGGAGCATGAGGTTACATACAGACTGCCTCTTTCTTTTTGGGCGAAGCGTGGTGAGCACATTTGTGTACTTGATAAAGCAGAGGACCCTCAAGTGCCTTGGATGGAGGCATACCCGAGGAGGCATGGTATGGTAAGAAAGTTGATTATTCATTTCTTAGATTCTTTGGATGTGAGGTGTTTGTTCATTCGACAAGGATGATAGGACCAAGCTAGAGGCTAAATAAAAAAATGTACTCTCATTAGTTATGGCAAGTGGTGACTTTGGATTTAAATGTTGGAGTATTGAGGACAAGAAAATCATTCGGTTTAGGGATGTGGTCTTTAATGAGAAAGTCATGTATAAGCAAGCGATTGCGGCAGGAAAACAGGAAAGAATCCAAGAAAGAATATGAAGTGGTAGAGGATCTTCCGGATGGGAAAGTGATACATGAATCGGTTCTCAGAACCTACTCAACAGAACCCCAAACTCCTACAAAGGAGGTCTTCTAGGGTAAGAAAAGAACCTAAATGTTTTTCTCCTTCTCTTTATTATTTATTACTCACTGATAGTGGAGAGCCAGAGAGCTTTGATGAAGCAATGTA
This sequence comes from Taxus wallichiana var. yunnanensis, assembly GCA_018340775.1. NCBI lineage: Eukaryota > Viridiplantae > Streptophyta > Pinopsida > Cupressales > Taxaceae > Taxus > Taxus wallichiana. The sequence continues at coordinate 909,087 of JADAXU010000136.1, forward strand.
GGTAGATGCCGGTAAGAAGTGGGAGCAAGCCATGGATGAGGAGCATAAGTCCCTTATGGAGAACTAGACTTAGGATTTGGTGAAGCTACCAGAAAGCAAAAGAGCATTACAAAACAAGTGGGCGTATAGAGTTAAAGATGAAGAAGGAGGAAAGAAAAGATATAAGGCCCGGTTGGTGGTCAAGGGGTTTGCACAGAAACAAGGTATAGATTTTGATGAGATTTTTTCTCCTGTAGTAAAAATGAATTCTATCAGAACTGTTCTTGGAATAGTGGTAGTAGAAGACTTGTACTTAGAACAATTAGATGTAAAGACTACATTTCTCCATGGTGATTTGGAGGAGGAGCTATATATGCAGCAGCCAGAAGGATATGAAGTCAAAGGTAAAGAGGAGATGGTGTGCAAACTGAAGAAGAGCTTGTATGGCCTGAAACAAGCTCCACGTCAATGGTATAAGAAGTTTGATAGCTTCATGATGGAGAAAGGTTATATTAGATGTCATTTTGACCATTGCGTGTATACAAAGAAATTTGAGGATGGAAGTTATATTATCCTGTGTTTGTATGTAGATGACATGTTGGTTGCAGGTAAAAACATGCAGGAAATAAAAGTACTCAAGAAACAACTAAGTGAATCCTTTGATATGAAGGATTTGGGGGCAGCCAGACAAATCCTTGGTATGAGGATAACTCGGGATAGGAAGGAACAGAAGCTGAATTTATCTCAGGAAGAGTACATTAAGAAGGTATTGGATAGGTTTAACATGCAGGATGCTAAACCGGTTGGGACTCCTTTGGCAGGCCATTTTAAGTTATCAAAGGAGTAGTGTCCCAAGACAGAGCAGGAAAGAAACCAGATGTCCAAGGTACCTTACTCATCGGTTGGTAGTTTGATGTATGCTATGGTGTGCACTAGGCCTGATATTGCCCATGCAGTGGGAGTTGTGAGTAGATTTATGATTGATCCAGGTAAAGAGCATTGAAGAACCAAGTAAAGTGGATCCTTTGGTATTTGAGAGTAACCATGGGGGAAGTTTTGTGCTATTGTGGATCAGACACCACTTTACGTGGTTATGTAGATTCAGACATGGCTGGAGATGTAGATAGCAGGAGGAGCACGACAGGTTATATTTACATTGTAGGTGGGACAACAATGAGCTGGATTTCATGACTACAGAAGCTGGTGGCTTTGTCAACCACGGAGGCTGAGTATGTTGCTGCAACAGAGGTAAGCAAAGAGATGATTTGGTTACAAAAATTGCTTGAGGAGTTAGAGCATAAGCAGGAGGAATGTAAGTTGCATAGTGATAGTCAGAGTGCTATACACCTAGCTAAGAACTCTGCTTTCTACTCCAGGACGAAGCATATACAGTTAAGGTACCATTTCATTAGGACAGCTTTGGAGGAAGAGAATTTGAAGTTGGAGAAGATTCATACCATTCAGAATCCTGCAGACGTGATGACCAAGGTGGTCACAAAAGAAAAACTAAAGTTGTGTTCAGCTTTGGTTGGTCTTCACAGAAACTAGTGAAGGGTTGAGAAGCTTGCTCAGAGGAAAACTAGTCTCCAAGTGGGAGATTGTTAGGTTGTGGAGCCTGTTTTCATGTGTGAAAGTGTTGAAGACTGTACACTAAGAGTACTGTACACTTTTCATGTATCCTCACCGGGGTTCGGGGCCGGGCTAGGCCCCCAACGGGGTTCAGGGCGCCCCCTTGAATTTTTTTATTAGGCGTAAATTTTTTTGGCCTCAAAAAATGCACCCGACATATCGGGAAACGTGCTCTTCTCATATGGGCGAGTTTTTTGACCCATAGGTTTATGGGATGGGTTTTGCCCATGGTTTTGATACCCACGGTTTTGTAAAACTGCTTAAGCAGTTGTCTATTTATATGGTCTTATGCATATGATAGATGTACAAGTAAAAGTATTGCAGATGTGTTTTGAATTCAAGTGTGAATTCTTCAGAGTTTGTTGAGCATAGCTCCAAATGGATCTGGGTATTGTATTGAGAGAGTGCAGGCTTGTAATAAAATCTGAGCAAGTGATTCTTGTTGGACGTAGCCCAAATTAGGTGAACCACATTAAATCTTGTCTCTCTCGTGTTGTGTTATTTATTCTGCACTTTTATTTGAGATCTGTAATATTTTTTGCATATTAGTTTCTACTACCGTGATTCTATCCCGAGCCTTCTCTCCTCTTTGGCCTGCGTTTATTTTTGGCTGCTTGTGTTTGGTGAAAAAATCGTGATTTGAGGCGTTCGTTTGGGAAAGCTCTACTCTGCCGTGGCCATGGCATCGATATGGGAAAGTTCAACCCGCTTTGCGTGTTTTACCGCCACTTCGCATGTTTGCTAGCTCTACTGTTTGGTTCCAGCCTCCCTCTTCCCCTCTCAGCTGTGTGACCTCCCAACCTTCCCTCCCTACAGTAGCCTGTGCTCACCTTTCTCTGTCAAGGAGTTCTCCTGTGCACTTGTCCTCTCCTCCTCGCATCCGCCGCGCCGTATCTCCCGTGAACCGGTCTGCACCTATGGGATTTCTAAAAAAAAACAAAGCTGTAAGTTTTTTTTTGGTAAGTTCTTCTTTCGTAAGTTTGGTACGTATTTTTTAAATTCTTTCTTTTAAAAAAACATAAAAGCTTAATCTATTTTGTAAGTTTTTTGAAAAGCTTTCCATTTTAAAAATTTAATTCTATTTAAAAAAACCAAAAGAATACTTTCTACGGTAAAAGATTTTTACTAAGTTTTTAAAACCAAGAAAATTTTCTCCTTTTTTAATAAGATCTTTTTAAAAAAATTTCAACCGATTTTTTAAAAATTAGTTGGAATAATTTAAATTTTCATTTCTTTTAAAAGGGAAAGTATTTTTTTAATATTTAATTAGGATTTTTAAATGTTAATTAATTAATCATATTTAATTAAGTTTTTTAAAAATATTAATTCATTAATTGTATTTAATTAGATTTAAATTAAATCTAGCTTCTTTAATTGCGATTTCTCATTTACGGTTAGTAGTTTTTTTTTAAAATCGTTTATTAACGTAATTATCATTTAAAAAAAGTCCAAATAGCTCTAAAATTAGCTAACTTCGGACGTTTCCAAATGGTAAATTTTTAAACTCGTTATTAGCAATTTTTTTACTAATTGTATGCTCAAGTGTGCAGCGACACTCTGAGCACTTCTTGTCTTCTGCGTGCCTTTCTAGTGTTCTAAAATCATTAGAACTCATTCTGAGTTTATCTAAACATTATATATTACCCTTATTATTGCTTGCAACTAGTGAGTGCATCCGCCACACTTTGCAGAAGGGTGTATCATTTGTGACGTGAGACGTTTTTTTTCTCACTGGCAGGATCTCGATTTCACCTCCTTCCTAGTTTTTGGCTATTGTGCTTGTATACGGTGTCACTTTTGCTGCACTCCACGAAACACGATTGTGGTCTCCTCTCTTTCACGTTATTATGCTAATTACAAGGTGAGTTACCAAATGTTTTATGATGCACACTCGGACCCGATTGTATTCAACGCACTAAACTATAGTGTCGAAAGCAGGGTTATTATATTGTGACTTTGGTGGTTGTGTTTTTTTCGTATTTCTTCTCTCTCTCTTCACTATGGATGCACTTTCAATTCCTTTCCTTACGCCGTTCAAATTATTTGAATGGAGATAAAAAATGATTATGAAACTAAGGGGTAAAAGGTTATATCACATCACCATGGGAATCGAGACTCGAACCAAATGAAGACCCCGAAAAATCTAAGTGGTTAAACTGTAGTGATGAAGCTTTAGGTCTTCTTTGTATGTCTGTTTCTCCCGACTTTTATTCCACATTGAGTAGTCTAAAACACCTAAGTCTGCTTGACAACATGATGACATGAGAGCGCATGAGTTGGAAAACAAACTACTAGGGTTAAATCCTAGTGATTTGGAAAACCTAGCATTCTTCTCAAACTTTGTCCACACTAGATCATTGTTAAAGGAATGTCAAGTAGAGAAGAAATATTCTCAATTGATCTTATCGATTATCTCTAAGTTAGGTGCTGAATATTTTTTCTTCGTGTTAACTTTTTACGCCACAAAAGATGCTTTGGGCGATAATTGGAATATGCCCTCCTTTGATCATTTTTCTTCCCAACTCATTGAGAACAAGAAAACTCATTCAAATGGGGTCTCTCAAGTCCAAGTCACATGACCTTGTAGCAATTACTAGTAAGGAAAAGAAGACTCGAAAAGAAGAAAGAAAGAAAGGATCAACCTAAGAAGGAAACCAAGATCGATACTAAAAACAACACGAATGCTTTGACTTCTGAGCCTAGAGGACAGAAAGACAAGTATTTGTGTTCCTATTGCAAGAATCCTGGTAATAAAGAGCATCTATGTATGAGAAAACAAATTGATCACCTTAGTCAATTACTTGAGAAAAATAAAATAGGTGTTCCCTGAGTCTATCAAACAAAAATGCTCCGAAGGCCGAGTCTTCCACTAGAAAAGGTTCTAAATCGGGCCCTCAGTAGCGAGAGTTTCTCCTTCATCGACATGGATTATAGATTCGGTGCCTCGCACAACATGGGTTCTTTGCATGTTGAGTTCTCTAACATAGATCCTTGTGGAATGTTCCAAATCATGATGGGTAATGACACGAAAATGTCGGTTTCCTAGTAGTGGATCGATAGAGATGGATGGGGAAAATTTAACCAAGTGTTGAGAATTCCGATCTCTTTACCAATATCCTATCAGTTTACAAAATTACTCACCTTGGTGAAGGAATGCGAGTGAAATTTGGTCCTAACTTGGTGATTATTCATGAGCTTAACGATGACACTACAAAGTGCCTAAGGGAAAGGTCGATCACCGTTCATGGTTATATACCTTTTCCCACTTTAATTTTGATTCTATGCCCACTGCCTTGCTCACTCATGCAAATGAGGTTAGTAAGTTATGGCATGAGTGTTTCAGACATCTAAATTATCACTACCTTGAACAATTGAGCCAAAACGAAATGGTCAACGGGTTACCCCACGTCAAGTTTTCTAAGGGTCTTTGTGAGGTTTGTACCCTTGGAAAGCATCCTGAAAAGAAATTTGACAAAGAAAAATCTTGAGAGCTACTCATCCCTTGGATCTTGTTCACAATGATATTTCTGGTCCATTTCTGTCTCCTTCGTTTACTAGAGCTCTTTATGTGCTAACCTTCATTGATGACTATTCACGATATACTTGGGTATATTTTATTAAGCTTGAGTCTGAAGTCTTTGAACATTTTCAGGACTTTAAGGCTCTTGCTGAGAAACAAGTGGAATGGTCTATTAAGGTTCTTCGAACCGACAATGGAGGTGAATATGTAAACAATAGGTTCATGGATTTCTATACTTTTGAAGGGATCTCCTTGCAGCATACAATTTCTTATAGTCCTTCGCAGAATGGAGTTGTAGAAAGAAAGAACCGTACTCTTAAGGAGATGGCCACTTGTATGATTCACTCGAAGTCTCTTCCTCCATAGTATTGGGCCGAAGCAATGAATTGTGCAAATTACATTCAGAACCATGTTCCACACAAGGCAGTAAGAGGGATGACACCCTTTGAAGCCTAGTTTGGATGTAAGCCTGATGTTGAGCACTTTTGAGTCTTTGGATCCAAGGCTATGGCTCAGATTCCCAAAAATAAATGCAAGGCATTGGAACCACAATCCAAACCTTGTATCTTTGTAGGGTATCCTGATGGTGTGAAGGGATATTGATTATTGAATCCTACTTCTCATGAGCTTTGTATTGAGAGAAGTGTTAAGTTCGATGAGTCTTCTTTGACTTCCACTTCTCTACCTATTGAGGTTCTTCACCACCGATTCGGATTATGACTCATCAGATGATGATGTTGTTGAGCGTGGTCCTCTATCTCGATCCTCCCGACCATTAGACCTCTAAGTCTTCTGATTCTAACAATAGTGATGATGAGGACTATGTCCCTTCTCACTCAAGTGAAGAATCTTCTGACTCTGAGCTTGATCCTCCTGGTCCTCTTTAGGCTAGGAAAACTTTGCAAAGTGCTAGAGATTTAGTCAGAGATACTTTAGATATGAGACATACTTGCTTAGATTTCATTGGACCCCACTCTATCTTCACCTCTACTTCTGATCCACAGGATTTCTGGGAGGCTTTTGGTATTCCTGAGTGGGATTATGTCATGGATGAGGAGTATTCCTCTCTCATGAAGAATGATACTTGGGATCTCACCCCTCTTCTGAAAGGAAGAAAAATCATTTAATGTAAGTGGGTGTTCCAAAAAAAGTATGGAGTAGATGGAGACGTTAAAATTTTTAAAGCACGATTAGTAGCTAAGGGTTTCTCCCAGATAGTTGGGGTTGATTATACTAAAACCTTTGCTCCGGTTGCAAAGATGACTTCTATTCGACTAACCCTTTCCATTTCCGCAACAAACAGATGGAAAGTCTATCAAATGGATGTTAAGAGTGCCTTACTTCATGGGGACCTGGAGGAAGATATCTACATGGAACAACCTACGGGTTATGTCCATGATCCCTCCCTCATTTGTAATTTAAATAAGTCTCTTTATGGCCTTAAACAAGCCCCTCGGGCTTGGTATGCCAAGATGGATTCCTTCTTACTTACATCAGGGTTTACTAGGTGTCACTCTGATCTAAATGTTTATATTCTACGACAAGATGACTCCATACTCATTCTTGTTCTCTATGTTGATGACTTGTTGATCACAAGCAGTTCTTCCTCTATTATTGATTATGTGAAGATCGCCTTGGCCAACAGGTTTTCCATAAATGACTTAGGTCTGCTTCATTACTTTCTTGGGATCCAAATTTCACAATTTGACTCAGGAATTTTGATTTTATAACCTATGTATGCTCTTGATCTGTTAGCTCATTTTCAGATGTCCAATTGCAAGTATTCTCCTACTCCTTTTCTTTCTGAGGTTAAGTTGGTTTTTGATTGCTCTACTCCCTTGGTTGATGGTACCCTTTATCGATAGTTGGTAGGGAGCTTGATTTACTTGACTCACACTCGATCGGATTTATTGTATGCTTTTGGGATCATGTCTAAATTCATGCAGGAGCCACATGAGTTGCATTGGAAAGTAGCTAAATGAATCCTTCATTATGTTCGTACCACCTATACTGATGGAATTCACTATTATGGAGGGGTAGATATTGACTTGATTGGGTTCATGATTCTCGATTGGGCGGTGACTTAGATCATCGAAATTTACTTCTGGCTATAGTTTCTCTCTTGGTTCGGGTCCTATTAGTTGGTCCAGCAAGAAGCAAAATGTAATTGCGATATCATCTACATAGGAAGAATACAGAGGAGCAAAGATTAAGGCTGCCACGAAGCTATTTGGCTCTACGGTGGTATTCTCGATAGAGTTTGGCATCCACCTTCGGTGGCCTACCATTATCTATTGTGATAACATGAGCACTATCTCTATTTGTAGAAATCCAATTCAGCATCAGTGGATGAAGCACATTGAGATCCATATGCACTTCATACAAGAGATTATTCATGATGGTATCATCGACATTCAATACATTCAGATACCTTATCAGATTACAAATTTATTTACCAAGCCCTTCATTGAGATGAAGTTTCTTCACTTACAGTCTCTTCTTGGGGTGAGGTCTTCTGTAGGTACTCATCTTCTTCAGGATATGTAGTCCTTCTTTTCTTCTTCATCTTCTTCTAGGAAGATGTTGTTTGTATATGGGCACCTTATCAGGCCTTTAGTTGCTGGGCCCCATTGACACATCTTTCTTAGTTGTTTAGGAGTATCTTCTTTTTCTATCTCGACTCATCATAGCCAAGTTAGCCCAACTTCGATGAAGGGGGGGTGTTGGTGTGTGGGATCCTATATGTCCTTCACTCACATATGGAGGGTCATCTCACATGGGTTAGGTTTAGGGTTTCTTGTGTGTCATGCACTAGGGTTACTTAGCACCCTATATGTACCCTTTTATTCATGATTTATGAGTATGCCAAGACACTCCATTGTCTTTTTCTACATGTGTAAGCTTTGTTCTGTTATGCAAGTTATTTAGTTGTTGATTGATTCTTCCTTGTGATTACGTTGGATCCATTATGATTCAACTAGAGTGCAACTTCATCGTGGTGCACAGTTTTTGATATGATTCATCAACTCTTCCAGATGGAATATTTGTTCTCCTGTAAATGTCATGTTATTTGAGTTGGAGAACTCCACATAATTATAGTTGGGTAGGTCTATCTTCTCAATAATGACCAATGAACCAATAATATACCCTTGAGGAGGGTGTTACAAATATATTGTGTAACATTATTTATATATTGTAATATTATTAATAATGAGTATTTAACTCATATTAATAATATAGTTAGTCTGAGTGTGTTGTGAGAACAACTCACGTAGCTAAAGTTGTGTGAGATAATAAAGGGATGTTAGAGAGATATTAGGAGATGGGGTTGAGATTATGTAGGGATTGAAGATCATGTTTGACTCCACCATTGTAGGGGTTAATTGATCTATATATGTAACTCTCTCTTAATGAATATTATTGTCCCAGATGAATTTTATATTATGTGTTTTTATTATTGTGTTAGATTATTTCTAATAATCTAGACCAAATTTATTATTTGGTATCAGAGCACCAGGGTTCTTGTGACCAACAATGAGAGTCAAGCATTCCATACGTATTTGTGAAGGAGTCATGCATTTCCATTCTAGATGTCACCTATTTATGCCTGAATTTTCACATGGACGTGCCCATATCTATTCCCCTGTGTGATTTGTTCCTACATGATTTGTTCTTGCGTGGTCTACTTGCGTGATTTGTTCCTACATGGTCTCGCCTCGCATGATATGTTCCTACGTGGTCTTCCACGTGATCTACTCCTGCTTCATCCATCATGATCTTCTCGAAATCGTGAGTTAGAACTATTGTTTTCCGTGTTTTTCCATTTTTGGACATAGTGAAAAAAAACACAAGAATTTTTTTTAATCCATTTTTGGAAAGGGGTCCAAAAGATAGTGGATTTAAAAATTGTAGTTGCCATAACTTTCAGTTGGTAACTTAGATTGAGATGATGTTTTTTTAAATGTGTGTTTTTTTGAGCTCTTTACATTGATCATATCAAAAATTGTAAACGAAAAAAAAAAAAAAATTACTTTATGAACGCATTTTCAGTTGAATTTGACGTCCAATTTTTAAAATCGACATGGAAAATTTGAATCGAATTGAAAAATTCGAAGGAAAATATTTCCATACATGGCAGGTTAGAACTCAATTGTTTCTGATTAACAAATATCTATGGGAGATTGTGGAAGGAAAAATCAGTAAACCACATGACGCAGATGAAGCAATAAAATGGGAAAGAAAGGATCGAAAAGCTACAACAATTATTGGCCTAGGATTATCTGATGCTTATTTGCATCATATAGATTTATCAAAAACTTCAAATGTCATATGGACTACATTGAACAAGATTTTTGGATCTCAAACAGGAAGCGCAACAATATCTCTCAAATAAAAATTGTTTGGACTCAAGATGGAGGAAAGTGATAACATGGTGCAGCACATAAGTAAGTTTCACTCCATTTTAAATCAATTAGTAGGGATAAAAGTAGATGTGCTGATGATGATGCAAAAGTTGTATTACTAAATAACATGCCTGCCAATTATTCCAACATGGTTTTTACACTAAGAAAAATAAATCCTAGCCTAGAAGATCTAATTTCTTCATTGATAGATGAAGAAAATAAGAATATTGATCAAGAAGAAAGTGTGTTGTATGGAAAAAATAAAGAAGACAAATCATTTGTTAAAAGAAGATTTAAATATTCTTCCAAGCAAGGATCAACTTCCAAGGATTCAAAGAAGTGATTTATATGCTACTATTGTAAACAACCTAGTCATATGGTTGTAAACTGTAAACTGAGAGCTCAAGACCTACTTGATGAGAAACTACAAGAGAATGCCATGGTTGCCGATGAAGAAAAAGATTATGATAAAGAAGAACCAATGAATGATGACAATGGTTATAATTCTGAAGATTTTCTTTACTAAATAAGTATCATCTACATGGAGGAAGGAGGCAATGGGGAAGGAGGTCAATCAATGACCTCTCGTCAGCCGCAAGTGACGGGCTGCACAATGGTGTTGTGGAATTTTATTTCAGTTGTGTGTTTACTTTCTAAAAATAAGAACAGATGATTTATACCTGTTCAACTATTGTAATAAGTGAGCTCCTGCGTGAGCAATATTTCCTATATTTTCTCTTGATGTCAGAACATTGCAGAAGATCAGAAGCACCAATGTAAGTCAGTTCATGGATCTTGAAACGGTTTGTGGAAGATCCAGAAAACCACATGAGGTGGACAGTTGATGGTTCCTGTCACATCAAGGTTTGTGGTAAACCTGGTTAAAACCATGGAAGGAGATAGCCTTTCTTTTGATCAAGGTCATGAGCCAAGTTGGGCATGCCACATGGGTGAGCATACTGTAGATAAGTGTGTGAATGTTTTTCCACCATGTCAACATTAGGGGAGTGTATATTGGGAATTAATAATGTTAACAATAGGGGAGTGAATGTTACAAATATATTGTGTAACATTATTTATATATTGTAATATTATTAATAATGAGTATTTAACTCATATTAATAATATAGTTAGTCTGAGTGTGTTGTGAGAACAACTCATGTAGCTAAAGTTGTGTGAGATAATAAAGGGATGTTAGAGAGATATTAGGAGATGGGGTTGAGATTATGTAGGGATTGAAGATCATGTTTGACTCCACCATTGTAGGGGTTAATTGATCTATATATGTAACTCTCTCTTAATGAATATTATTGTCCCGGATGAATTTTATATTTTGTGTTTTTATGATATTGTGTTAGATTATTTCTAATAACTGACCAAATTTATTAGGCGTGTGAGGAGATAAGATATTTTGTGAGTAATTATTAACCCACCTTGACAAAGAAGGTGATTGCTACATAATCATCGATTGTAATAAGATTCAAGACCCAATATGGGCCTATCGTAACCTTGACCTCACATATTCGGGGGGTGTAAAAAAAATCGCATAATAATGGGTGAGAAGAGTGGATGAAAGAAAGGAAAGAAAAGAGGGAATGAAAAGGAACTAGTCTTTCATGTTGCATTCACCAATTTTGTATGTCTAATAATTAAAATGTGGCTCTAGGATTCACTTGACCTCTTGATGTCGTTCGGGATAACTGATATGAGATGGTAAGATGGCTATGGAATGTGCAAATAAGATGAATAGGTGGAATATGCAAAAATAAGCGAGAAATGGTGAAAATATAGATTAAGGTGAATGTATGTCTACTATAAGAACTATGGGAATATTCTCATGTAAGGAAATGAAATCTTGTCTAACATATGTGGGTGAGATGGAATGATCAAGAATAATGGCTACACGAAGGTTTCAATCAATATAAAAATTAGAAAATATTCCTTGAATGGGATGTGGGATACTTGGGAATCATCCTATGCTTGATGCGTAAAAATCTCCAGACAGGTCATGGAGGTGTGAAAAGAGACGTATAGGAAGGAAGAATCTATGGATTACAAAATATAATCCCGACTAGGCTGATTATTCCAAAACATGTAAGAGTTATCCACTTCGACGTTCAAAGCTTTCAGCTGTGAGATAGTAATGGGTAGAACTGGGGTGGTTTGAAAAATAAGGTGTCTGAGGCCCTGATCAATGTTTTTCAATTGTGTAACTATGTTTGGTTGTGGAACCATTGGATCATACACTAATTCTATGGGTTTTCTGGGTCATTTGGATGGTCATGTGGATGTACAAACAAATAATCTAAGGAAATAAACAAACAACCAAAGAATCTCCAAAAGGAAAGGTCAATGTTTAGGTAACTATACGCACTTTGAATTTGCACGTGCTACATTGTCAAAAAATGGTTCAAAGTCCCCAATGATGATTCATATCTTTTCCAAAGGTGTTCAAGGCCCGGGGATAATTTTAGCCGCAAATATTCGTAATATGGCAAAAATTTCATTTTAGGAAAATTTGAAAAGGCGAATTATTCGGAGTGGGTCGGTGTCCTGTTCGCCTAAAATATATAGTATATTTTTTTGGGGGGTCGCTTCGCCTTCATTTGAAAACATCTCCTATAAAAACCTAGCTGATTCATTGGGTAGTATACCTCAAGTAGCTTAACAAATTACCAATACTGTGAAATTTGAACTCGCATACCCTTAAGCACCAGAGATTGGGGACATCATTAGCTTTGTGATTGTTGCTGACGCGGGACAAATGCAGTGTTGACGCGTGACAAGGGCATTGTTGATGTGTGACAACAGCTGTACTGACGTGCGATAGAGGAAGTGTTGATGTGCTAATTGGGCAAAGAAGTTGACACGCGATAGAGGAAGTGTTGACGCGTGATATAGGAAGTGTTAACGCGCGACTTATGCAGTGTTGACGCGTGACAATATATTCGATAAAGGACGCGTGACAGAAATGGGTTGTTGACACACGACAAGTGCAGAGTTGACACGTGACAAAGACCTCAGACAGGGGACGTGCGACAAGACCTCAGACACTGGATAGAGTCGCTACTTGGTTCTTTTGCTGACGCAGGACTCTTTTCAGAATAATGGAAGGTGCCAGCTCAAAGAATACGAATAACCTAAAAGTAAGTAAGAAATCTCAGAAATCACTCTTCAAGTATTTTGGAAACTCTGTGGATACAGATATTGTAAATACCAATCATATAGATGCCACCACAAAGAATCAGAATACTGACTGTGTGGAAGGTATTATTGAGGTGGACATGCATTCTGCATAGTATCAAAGTCAAACAAATGAAACCTATGATAATATGCCAGATCTTGAAGATATTGTTCCTGTTGGGGTGCAACCAGAAGTGCATCTAGATATCACAGATACAAACACTTAGCAAAATGGAAGACATAAATCAAAATCAAACTCCGGTCCAAGAAAGAGGAAACCAGGTGATTGTGATATTGCTCAAAATTCTACTCAAAAAAGTAAAGCATTGAAAACAAACAAGAATATGTGGACCATTGGCAGGACATACAAGTTTGATTGGGCAGCTAAATTTCCATTTATTGAACCTGTACAATCATCTAATTCTGAAGAAATCCCATCTGAATGTACATGTACAATATGTACGTGGAAATTGGGAAAGCAACAAAAATGCAACTGAAGTTGGACACTATAGAAAAACATTGTGGAAAACAATATTTAACTGTAATGGGGGCGGATGGCCAGAAAATCAAAACACATAGGTGGAAAATTGAAAAAGAATGCATGCATGTTAGATACGCAGCGGAATATGAGGCAGAGCAGAAAAAACACAGACATTTGTTGGAAAAGGGAGGAACGATCACATCGCATATTGGTAAGATGAAAGAAACAAATCTACATGCAAAATTCATACAATTCTCTACTCTTTTTCAAATACTAAAAAAAGGAAGAGCGATTTTGGATTTCCTCGATTTCAAAGTTTTGTATCAATTTAACGGAATGCTTTGAATGTACCTCCTCATTGGTCCGAAAGTAGTGGATGGGAAATGGAAAAATTTCTCTCGATGATAGAGAAGGAAGATTTGAAAGAGAATGTAAAAAAGCAAAATTTATCTCTCTTTCAATTGATGAAGTGACAACAGTCGACAACACCGCATGGGTATGTATCCACATCTATACTTTAGAAAATCATATAAGGACACCTCATCTGTTGGGTGTTATGAAAATGGTTGAAAACTGCAATGCCGAAAACCTATATAAAATAGTTGTTTCTCATTTGAAAGATGTTGCTGGAATGACTGATTATGAAATTGCTACGAAGTTGGTATGCATTGGAGCAGATGGTGCATCTGACATGCAGGTCACCGAACAGGCTCTGTGTTAGATTACAAACAACAGTGGCCCCATATATGCTACCAATTCACTGTATGGCTCACATAATGAATTTAGCGTATAAAATGGTAAGTAACCACGAAAATGTTGCTAAATTAGAAGACCTTATAAGAGAACTTCATGCCTATATGTCAAGCAGCCCAAAGCGTTTTCTCGAGTTCCAAAAATTTGCAATTGGAATTACAGATGGCAAAAACTTCTGAAGGATGTCGAGACTAGATGGATCTCTTTGTATGAACTTGCATGCAGAGTTCATGAGGAGTATCCTTCATTGGTTGGTTTCATGCACAAATACCGTCATGAAGTTGATAGGGCAAGGGACTTGTTGTTCTGTTTAACTGATTTGGAGACATTGCTTACATTGTTTGGTATTCTTCCAATGTTAAAGGAGATCAATACACTGATGAAGCATGCATAGGGTAGATTAATCTATATTGTGGATTTTATACGGATGAGAAAAATGGTATGTCAAAGTCTTGATATATTGATCTTGTTCCCGGGATAGTTTTGATGCACTTGTTTTTGAAAATTGGAAAGATTTATTAGATCTTAAAAATCCTAACACCTTTTTGAGATTCAATATCCATGATCACCTCTGCATCATTGTTAATGGTAGGAAATACCAATGCACATTTTGTAAAAACGTCAAGATATTACAAGATCGGAACGAGAAGATGTTCCCGTGACACGTAATTTGTTTGAGTCTGTTATAGTTGAAACAAGAATAAAGCTTAAAAAATTTCAAAAACCTTGTCATCAGAAATTAGGGAACGTTTCTGTAAAGATAAAATTCTGGAAGCCATGGGTGTGATGAATCCTAATTTTTGGAATACTGAAGGTGGCCGTGCAGACTTTGTCAGAAAGAATTTCCATAAATCAATGGGTACAATAATGGAACAATTTACAAAGACGTTAGAGCTCAAGGGTATGGAAATCAAAGGTATACTAAATGCCGATTTATTAAAGTTTCAATCAACAAATTTTGCAACAACAATGAGGAACCAATATAAGAATTTAGATCAACCTTCTGAAAGTGGTGCTATTACAAGGCTATGGCGAGGAATCTATCAAAGTTCTATCTTACAAGAAGATATCAGTGAATATTTCAGATTATATGAGTTATGCCAAACAATGATTTTGGTGTCTGTGGAGGATGAAAGGGTTTTCACCGCATTGTCATTTATAAAATCAAAAGCGAGAATCAAGGTTGGATAAAAATCGGAAAGTTGCATGAGGTGTTGGGTTTTTTTTTAAAACACGGATCTAGCTCATTACCAAATATTCCCAACCTTGTGGTGTGATTATTTCAACTTTAAGGAGGTATATTTTTCCCCTTAATCTTATTGTTTGTTACTATTCATTTTTTTTTTTTCAGTTATCATTAAAGATGTTACAGGTCTATGTCTATGTATTTACATTTAGTTAAATACAATCTTTTTATTTTTGAAAACGTGGGTTGACATCCATCCGAGGAAGTTGTTACTTCTTGGGACTGACAATGTCAGGCAACTCACCCATCTATTTACTAATCCATTTTTTGTGTTGAATTTTTTTAAGACAAAGATCTAGCACATTACCGGTGATGATTTCAATTTTAAATAGGTATCTTCTTCAACATAATCTTATTTTTTTACTTTACATTTTTTCAGCTCTTGTTATCATTAAAGATGTTACAGGTCTAATTCTATATATTTAAATTTATTTAAGGATATTGTTGATCTATATATTTAAAGATATTCATTGGCACTTCTCAGACCGACAATGTCGTGCAACTCACCCTCTATCTACAATGTTAGGTAAAACAAACCCTATCATATACGTAAGATTTCACAAAGAATCTAATACGCTTACCCTTGATGATTTCACAAAGAATCTAATACACAAGAGGTGAGCTAACCCTATCATATTTGCAATTATGTTTAATTTCTTACCAAAGTGATGATTCTTTTTGATTTCTTAGAATTATATATATCATATCATAAAATTCCTCATCATCCATATATATCATATCATCACCATATCATTATCATATCCTGAGTCCTGACACTACAATTATTATTAACACAATTCTATTCGTTCTAATGTCATCTATATCCATTCTAATCATTAATGTCATCTATATCCATTATAACACATTCCATTTATTTATCATCTTTATCCATTCTAATGACATTATGATCATATCGTTACAAGTATAGAGAATAATTATCTTAAAACAAGTTCAAAAGTCTAGAGAAGAAGAATTACTGTGCTTGATGATAAATCTACATCCACATTAAATTGATCATCGTCCATATATATCATATCATTATCGTCATTCATCGTCTTTCATCATCATCTATCATTAATTATCAATTATCATCATTCATCATCTACGTCCACATACAATTCATCACAATGCAAGTAAACAAGAAACATACATATAATTCATGCTAATCACCATTTAATGCAATTAAAATTAAAGATTGTATATAAATCCATATAATTAAATTCAAATACCATAGTACATACTCAATAGTAGGAGTTTTCAAATTCAATATTTAAAGTTTCCTCAATAATAAAAGTTTCTAGTTTTCAAAACCCTCTTTTTCTTTATCCAATTCTACTCCTCTGCTCTCTTCCCCAACGAATTCTTCCACTGTGGCTGTACCTCTTTCCCCAACACCAAAAATAACCCCTGAACTTATAAGATCTTTTGCAGCACTGTCTAGATTTTTAAAATTCTTTCTTCTTGATTTTTCGCATCTCCATGTGACAGAAAATTTGGATCAGCTGCAGCGTATAAACTATCCCGTTGCCAATAATTTTCATAACGACTAATAATCTCATTGATAAGAACCTTAGCCCTTCTCTCCCATTCTATAAGCTGATTGATATGAGGAAGAATAAACTCACTGACATGGGATTGACAATCATAACCAATTAAGTTCTCCAAAGGAAAAGGTGGCAACTGTTAACTTGTTAGTGTTGAAATGAATATCATTTTAATTCAGATTTCATTTCACCTTGCTCCCCTGGCCTAACTACCTCAAATTGTCTCAGCCAGTTTTTTCTGGCCTCTATCTTCTTCCTGCTGAAGGCCAGCTCAATTGCATCTCCATCTTTCTCATCAACCCACACAAAATCTTTTTGTGCTTGTCCAGATCTATGAAATACTCCTTGCCCTCTTTAGAAGTACTTGTGCCCAAACCCTGTATGGTCCAAGCAACAAGTGATACCTAATCAACAAGTGAACAAAACCAGAACTTAAAAACATATAAAGAGAAAACAAACTAGCATTACTTTGTAGTACTTTATGGTCCAGCCAGTTATCGATCCACTCAATGATTCTCTCCAAGCTTCATACTCAGGAATGGTGTAAAAAGATAACACATTTCCATTTTTGTGAGTTGCCTACATCAACATGTGCCAAAATTAGACATGGAGATACATAACCTCTGGAGGCTTAAAAACAAATATAAAGAGTCTCAATACACTCAACCAAATATAGGGGGAACATTTACCCTGATAATAGGAGTGATAAATTCCACAACAAATGAAGGAATTTTAAGCAGTGATGGCCAGTTATGGTGTATGAAATTGATCAGCAATCCTTTGATGTGGGAACCATCATGGTCCTTTAAGAGACAAAGGACAAGTCAAAAAGGATCTCACTAGAAAGGATGTGTCAGAATTAAGCAGAAACTAAACAGCGCTAGACAAAGATCATGTACCTGGTCTGTCATTATCATCAGATGGCCATATCTTAAAGATTTAATGCTGTCATATATTTTATCTTCCTGTAGACCAAGGATTTTTTTATATTTACTATCTCTTTATTCTCCATTTTTTGGTGAGTGGTAGCTTCCCTGACATTGAGCAGCTTACCTCTGAGAGGAAACACGCCATAATAATCTTGACCAACAACAGATATTCCTGCCACCTGATAGGATAAAGATAACTAAAATAACAAAAAATTAAATTGGAAAGTGATGTCGAAACATGTCACAATACTACCAAATTCAGTATTCACATTTCCCTGATTCAAGGCACAAACACTTACAGCAAGAGCCTTGACCGAGTCACCCTCCGTTAATATTAAACTACATTGATCGAATTCTTCCCCCCTGCTTGATTTGCATCATCAAGTTTGGGAACATCAATTAATTTCCCCTTCTTGGTTCCATCAGTTTTCTTAAGATCTTTTTTTTGTTTAAACTCTACCCATGCCAGTATACTTTCAAGTACACACTTTTCCACTGCACTCATTAGGTCAAACAAAGTTACAAAGCTCATCTTAGACCCTAGCATTACAAAAATTACATGTACTCATAAATGCTACATCTTAGACACCACGCCTAGATTTATTGACATGGGTTGCAAATACGAAACAGTGAAAATTACTATAAATTTATAACAAAAAATTGTATCAGAATGAAAAACAGAATAAAAAATATGAATTAAAACGAATTATACTTACAATCAACATGGAAAGCGAACGTTGATTCGAGAAATTTCTTAACTTCTTCCACGAGTGTTGCCTTGGTTGTAACAATTGGTAAATTTTTGAACGGAAGGCCCGTAAACCGATGGATGTCATTTGCTTTGATACTGAATTGGAACATTTGGCCATTGTTCAGAGTCACATAAAAAATTCCGTCCTCTGAATTCTAGGATGATAGAAGGTAATTCAAAATATCCGGATCTGTTTCGAAATGGGGCATATTAACGAGCCCTGTAAATTCACACGCATCCATCAAATATTTATATTCTGAAGACATCTTTAAAACATTATGGATGTGAGGGCATAAGGGATTCCTGTAGTTGATCTTGGAAATTGATTGAATTTGATTCTCTAGATTTTTTTGTTGAACTTGCGGTTGGGAAGCATGTGAAGTCGACATTATAGTTGTACTTGCGTCTTTGACAACGATTGAGACCTACAAAAATTCAAGAGCGGGAAGGTGAAAACGAGAAAATGACCGGTTGAAGGGTATTTATAGGCTAAATCGGGCGTCAATGGCTTCAATTGACGCGTGCGTCAAAGGTCTTAGCTGACGTGCGACAATAGTCCTAGCTGTCGCGCGTCAATAGGATCCAGTGACACGCGTCAATAACAGCCAGTGACACGTGTCGGTCAGGAGCCGGTGAAATGTGACAATAGGATCCAGTGACGCGTGTCAATAGGAGCCAAAGTTGATGCGGCGTCAATAGGAGCCCGTGACACGCGTCAATAAGAGCATGACACGCGTCATAGGAGCGCGATGGACGTGTGTCGGTAGGAGCCGCGACGCGTCAATAGGAGCCAGTGATGCATGTCAATAGAAGCCGATGAAACATGCCAATGGAAGCCGATGACGCGTCGGCTCAAGACCATTGATGTTCCATTGACGCGCGTCAGGAGTGATTATTGACGTCTTGTTGTCGCACGTCACATTCTACAGAAGACAACATCGAGTTTGATGAAGCTATTGACAAGAAAAAAGAAAGTGTCACATTTTGAAGATGTCATCATTGAAAATTTGAATTGAAATATTTGGGATGATTATTAATGTACAATTTACTCTCCAAAATCGTAGTTAACAACCATAAAACAAACACCCACAAGCATGTATACATGATTAATTAATGAAAGCTTAAAGTAAAGACATAACACAAATTTACCGAGAGTATCATGAGTACCACAATTTTATTAAGATGTTATGGCTTGAATTCTTCATAGTAATAAAAACTCTCTTCCACAAGATTGATCACTAACACTAGCTCTCCATACTTTTATAAAAACAAGTAGAGGCTATTATTAGGCTTGGAGAGTAGTTAACTTGTAAGGAAAATTTACTTTTCTATTAATAATGAAGATAATCAAGTCAATAAATTGGTTCATACTCTTCCCTATTAATATATGTGGATAAATGTACACTAATGGGTGAATTATCCAAATACTAAAATACAACTAATATTACAAGTGCACCTTAATTATATACAATAGTGTATGGTTATTTAAATACACTGACATCCCCCCTTAATATGTACTTTAATAAAGGGAATGAAGGAGGAACACTGAACTATCCCACCTTAATGAAAATTGCCTTCACTCCCAAAAGTTTCCTAAGATGAAAAAATTGATCCTCAAGCAAGGGATTTATGAAGTTGTCTAAAACCAAATTTTTGTTCGAAAAAATTTAAGGTTGAGAGTCTTGTGATAGATTAACTACCAAAGATGATGCATTTTTATATCAATGTTTTTTAATGTGTTGGTGCTCCATCATATTGTAATAGATGTGGATGACCCTCTAATTATTTTTCACATTTCCAATAAACTAGCCCCTTATACTTACAATAGTCATCTTTTCAAATTCACACATTACCTTAGTCAACTTATATTTGATTGATAATATACATGAGTTATCCGATTTTGATTATATCTATCTTCTTACCCTTATCACATATCTCTATCCCTTAATTAAATACAAGCCAAGCAATGTTACCAAGTTTTGAGGATAAAATTAGGGCTCCATCTTCATTTACACTTTTCTAACCTCTACTCTTCCATGACACTTGGAGAACTACAAGTAGTTTAATCCTGTTTTGGTGTATTTGGTGCATAATTTCTAGCACTCATAGGTATCGAAGGGGGAATGATGAGGTAAATCTAATGTATATAATTAGAAACACTTTTTTAGGCTAATAGGTCTAAAATACAAAGAGATGATATTTATAGTTGTAGAAGAGTCGTTGAAAATATTCATACACATATCCTAGATCAATAAACACGTGTGAAGTATGTGTTAGATATAGATTAGATATCTTAGTATCAAAGGACACATTCAGTAGCCCTATGACACATTCATCAAGAAAACTTGTTCTAAAATAGATGAACATTTCCTCTGATTTTAGGATCCCAAATCTCAAAGGAAAATTTATGACACTCTGCACAACATCCTTATCCAGTTTCAAATCACCGTTATACCCCTACATCTGGTAGAACGGTGAATTATTTTTAACCCTAATCCTAATTTAAGCTATATACTTTCTGGAATTAGTGTTGATAGAATATTATATCCTTACACAATTTAGGACTTTTGTTTCTATATTTGATGTTTTCAATAATCTTATATACACATATTGCAATATCATAATTGAATTACCTCTTAATGTTGACATTACAAAAAGATAGGAACGTTGAAATTACTATTCATCTTATTGTTTGTTACTATTCATTTTTTTCAGCTCTGGTTATCATTAAAGATGTTACAGGTCTATGTATTTACATTTAGTTAAATACAATCTTTTTATTTTTTGAAAATGTGGGTTGACATCCGTCCGAGGAAGCTGTTACTTCTCGGGACTGACAATGTCAGGCAACTCACCCATCTATCTACTAATCCATTTTTTGTGTTGAATTTTTTTAAGACAAAGATCTAGCACATTACCGGTGATGATTTCAATTTTAAATAGGTATCTTCTTCAACATAATCTTATTGTTTGTTACTTTACATTTTTTCAGCTCTTGTTATCATTAAAGATGTTACAGGTCTAATTCTATATATTTACATTTATTTAAAGATATTGTTGGTCTATATATTTAAAGATGTTGCTGGCACTTCTCAGGACTGACAATGTCAGGCAACTCACCCCTCTATCTACAATGTCAGGTAAAACAAACCCTATCATATACGCAAGATTTCACAGCAATCTAATACGCTTACCCTTGATGATTTCATAGCACGTTACCCTTGATGATTTCACAGCAATCTAATACGCAAGAGGTAAGCTAAAAGCTATCATATTTGCAATTATGTTTAATTTCTTTCCAGTGATGATTCTTTCTTGATTTCTTAGAATTATATTTAATTTATTTTTTATATGTGCAAAATCCTTTGATATATTTTTTTAACTATGGGATAAACAATACATTATAAAATTTTAAATATAAGTCCACATAAAATTCCTCATCATCCATATATATCATATCATCACCATATCATTATGATATCCCGACTACCGACACTACAATTATCATTAACACAATTATTTATCTAATTTAAATTTATTAAAACAATTCAGTTTTTTAAAAATAATTCATAATCATATCATTACAATTCTATTCGTTCTAATGTCATCTATATCCATTCTAATCATTAATGTCATCTATATCCATTATAACACATTCCATTTATTTATCATCTATATCCATTCTAGAGAAGAAGAATTACAAAAGTCTAGAGAAGAAGAATTACTGTGCTTGATGATAAATCTACGTCCACATTAAATTGATCATCGTCCATATATATCATATCATTATCGTCATTCATCATCTTTCAGCATCATCTATCATTAATTATCAATTATCATCATTCATCATCTACGTCCACATACAATTCATGACAATGCAAGTAAACAAGAAACATACATATAATTCATGATAATCACCATCTAATGCAATTAAAATTAAAGATTGTATATAAATCCATATAATTAAATTTAAATACCATAGTACATACTCAATAGGTAGAAGTTTTCAAATTCAATATTTAAAGTTTCCTCAATAATAAAAGTTTCTAGTTTTCAAAACCCTTTTTCTTTATCCAATTCTACTCCTCTACTCTCTTCCCCAACGGCTTCTTCCACTGTGGCTGTACCTCTTTTGCACACACCAGAAAAAACCCCTGAACTTATAAGATCTTCTGCAGCACTGTCCAGATTTTTTAAAATTCTTTCTTCTTGATTTGTCACATCTCCATGCGACAGCAAATTTGGATCAGCTGCTGCTTTAGCTTTGAATAATATGTCAGGGTCGAAACCATGCTCTTTAATTATCCGCTTTAGTGTATTGTTTTGTTTGTTAACCAAAACAATATTTTGCTTCAAATTTTTTGTTGCGGATAAGCTGTTCTTTGCTGTTTCCAAGTGAACTTGCAAAACCTTTGCCTGACTCTTCAAATTTTCATATTTCAACTGCACAAAAAGAGTAATGTCAATTCAAAATATTACTAAAAAATGAAAATTTCAAATTAACAAGAATGATTGTTTGAATGTAATAGTACTTACAACCGCTCTATCTCTTTCAGCATTTGCGATTGCTACCAAATCCTTGTCCTTGGACCATTTGTTAAAATATGTCTGGGCCTCGGCACTAATATTTTCCAATTTGTTTAATGCCTTATCTAAAATGTCGTCTTTATAGTTGTTGTTATACGTGACAGTCCCACTTCTTACTTGGGTAAGTAAGGAATCCATCTTCGCAGGTTGATTCTGGACTGCAGCGTATAAACTATCCCGTTGCCAATAATTTTCATAACGACTAATAATCTCATTGATAAGAACTTTAGCCCTTCTCTCCCATTCTATAAGTTGTTTGATATGAGGAAGAATAAACTCACTGACATGGGATTGACAATCATAACCAATTAAGTTCTCCAAAGGAAAAGGTGGCAACTGTTCACTATCTGAATCTGATGAAGACGATCTTGCTGGAGAAGTATGGGGGCTTTCACCAAGATCAACTGCTACTTGTTTCTGCCTTTGGGTGGGCTGATCCTGTTTGTGAAAAAATTAATCAAGATTTAGATAAATAAATTTAAATCGAAATGTAATTCAAAATTGTAAAGCATATTTAAATTGAAATTTGAAGTATACCTGCTGGCCTTGAATCATCTCGCGGGTATCGAAAAAACCAGTTGGGTCATTGCTATCAATGCCCAAATAATCTTCATCTAAATTTATATTGTTCAAAACAGATATGCCACTGGGCAAGCCACCAAGTGAGAGAGTTGGAATTTGAGAGGAGGCAATGTTTAGTGTCCCACTAGGGGCCGGAGCAAAAGGCATGCGTTTACCAATGTTCTTTTTCACTGTTCCTCTGGTTGGCATTTTAAAAATTATTGGTTGAGTGGGTGTCGGTGCCGCGGTTTGATCAGGACTAACATGTGCTGAAAAGTACAAGAAAAAAATGAAAAAATAGGAAAACAATTCATAAAGTCAATTTTTTTGAAATTAAACGTACTATCGAAGAGTTGTACCTTGTTGTCGAGGGGTTGTTTTTCTCGGTGCTATGGGTGGCCTTGTAGGAGTTGTACTCGGTGTCTGTTCAGAAGATATGAATGCATGCAACTGTATGGAGTGAGTTGGGGAAGAAGGTTGAGTTTGTGAAACAGGTGTATGTTCCAAAGTCCCTACAATTCATCAATATTAAATGTTGTCAATTCATTTGGTTAAAATTTAAATTTAAAAATAAATATGCAACTTTGGAATTTGTAAATAATATATGAGAAGGTATTACTTCTCTGGCGTTTAACGAGTTCAAACTGTTGAGGGTTTGGAGAGGAGTGAGCTTCCATTTCAGATTGGGAGTCCCCCGAAGCCTCAGTGTGTTGTTGGCCTCTTCCTCTTGATAACACCTTTTTTCGGGGAAGGGCTTCAAGATATCTTCTCTGCAAAACATTAAAATTTAAGTTTTAATAACTGTGCACTGTAATGTCAAAATTGAAATACAATTACAAACTAAATAGTTTATACTGTTGATCTTCAAACAAAATTGACAACTTCATCAACTCCTCATTAGTACAAGTAGGAATTTTTTTATCTTTTAAATTTAAAAGTGCCTCATAATAAAGGCCGAGGAGATAGTTTGTTGAATAAATGAAAGGTTTTTCGAAAGTTTTGAATTTTTTTGTCGAGTTTTTTTTTTTTGGATAGATATGTGCACCAATCGAATTTTTGTTTTGAGATAGTGGCAACAATGTATGCAATGGCCCAATTTGGTATATCAGTTTGGCGACCCTGCAAAGCAATTCTGGATTGAAAAAATGAAATAAGTGTAGCAAGAAAGTGGTGTGCAATTGATTGTGTATCCACACCACGCTTGGATTTATTGACATGGGCTGCAAATGCGAAAGAGTGAAAATTACTATAAATTTATAACACAAATTGTATCAGAATAAAAATAGAATAAAAAATATGAATTAAAATGAATTATACTTACAATCAACATGGAAACCGAACGTTGATTCGAGAAATTTCTTGTCTTCTTCCACGAGTGTTGCCTTGGTTGTAATAATTGGTAAATTTTTGAACGGAAGGCCCGTAAACCGATGGATGTCATTTGCTTTGATACTGAATTGGAACATTTGGCCATCGTTCAGAGTCACATAAAAATGCCATCCTTTGAATTGTAGGATGACAGAAGGTAATTCAAAATATCCGGATCTGTTTCAAAATGGGGCATATTAATGAGCCCTGTAAATTCACACGCATCCATCAAATCTTTATATTCTAAAGACATCTTTAAAACAGTATGGATGTGAGGGCATAAGGGATTCCTGTAGTTGATCTTGGAAATCGATTGAATTGGATTCTCTTGATTTTTTTCCTAAACTTGCAGTTGGGAAGCATGTGAAGTCGACATTATAGTTGTACTTGCATCTTTGACAACGATTGAGACCTGTAAAAATTCAAGAGCGGGAGGGTGAAAACGAGAAAATGACCGGTCAAAGGGTATTTATAGGCTAAATTGGGTGTCACTGGCTCCTACTGACGTGCATCAATTGCCTTAGCTGACGCGCATCAATAGGAGCCAGAGACACGTGTCAATAGGATCCAGTGACGCACGTCGCCAGGAGGAGCGATGGCGACGTGCATCAAGAGGAGCTAGTGACGTGCGCCAAGAGGACCCAGTGACGCGTATCAATTGGAGCCAGTGACGCGTGTCAATAGGAGCCAGTGATGCGGCGTCGATAGGAGCTAGAGCGCATGTCAATTGGGAGTCGATGACGCGCGCGTTAATTGGAGTCGAGCCGCGACGCACGCCAATCGAGTCGATGATGCACGTCAATTGGAGCCAGTGACGCGTGTGTCAATTGGAGCTAGTGACGTGTGTCAATTGGAGCTAGTGACGATGTCACTTGGATCCGATGACACGCATCAATTCGAGCGATGTGACGCGCGTCAATTGGAGCCAGTGACGCACGTCAATTGGAGCTAGTGACGTGTGTCAATTAGATCCAGTGATGCACGTCAATTGGATCCAGTGACATGCGTCAGAGTGATTATTGACGTCTTGTTGTCACACGTCAATGATGGAGCCATGAAAAAATAGGTGAAATTTTTGTTTTGGAATACTGTCAAATTCACCTTTCGCTGAAACTGGTTCCGGGGATATTCACCAGGTATTTTCCACCTACAATTTTATAGAGGTGTCTTAAAATGAACCTGTCAAGGCCCTTTATCTCTTCATAAATTATATTTTTTGCCTATTTTATCTTACTTATCCATTTCCTACTTTTCTGCAGCTTTCTCGCATCATTTTCCTTAGTTTTTGGCCTCTAGTTACGGAAACACCACCGTACCTAGGTTGCGGTTACACACCCACCACCGTATCTAAGTGACGGTTGCGTAACCAACACCCTCTCGCAAGGTGGGGGTTTCATGTGAATTTTCTAGAACTCTTTGTGTGTGAATTAGATGCATGTTACTTCACTCCAGTTTACTTTTAGCACACGTTTATGAATCAATTTAGCTAATTTTGGGCTTGAATGATTTGTATCAATCTCCTCTTTCACTTTTGATTTGTAATTGATTGTTTAACTTCCCCTTCATGTGTTGATGTGGCACCCCATGGCTACCAAGTGTGATAGTGCACAACCCAACCAACCTTCTATAAAACCATCACTTATTTTGAAGCAAATGGCTAGAGAATTTTTTCATGTATTGCTATGTTATGCTACTACAATCCTGCTAGAGATTACACAATCAAGCTCTGTTCACTTGCATTATTCTTCCTCTGCTTGTATTGCCACTGGATTTCCCAGTAAGCCATTACTTGCTCCAGCACCTTCTTCTAGATTCCTTTGCATTCCCAGCTCCCTGGACTCACGTGGACACCGAAGGTCGAAAAGAATACTGAGGGGACACAAAATCATACCACAATTGGATTGCCACAACACTACAATTACCAGGTTGGGGTTGTAATTGGGTTTCATCATTTCTTTAATTATTTGTTTGTGAAATCTGTATGCACATTATTCACTACAATAGAAAAGGAATTTCCATCTTCATTGTTGCAATCATTGAATAACTACAATAGATCATTTCCTTCAACAAAGATTTCTTAGGATAGATAGATTCCTTTTCCTATCTCTGTAGATTTGTAAAGAGGTGATTTTGGAAGAAAGATTTTTGTTAATTCAGAAATCAATCAAAGTATCATTTCTTTAGAATATCCTCCATAAAAACCTTCTTTACTTTTTTTGGGGAATTTGTAAGGGAAGAAAATATTTTGGGAAGCTTTGATTTCTTCCCATGCCTCTGAGGCAAAGTAGAGGATTTAATTCATATCCATAGTTTAGAGAAGCTTTAATTGTTTAGAATAGATTAGATTTCTTCTGCACAGATAAACAACTACATCTAGTTGTTTGTTTGTTTTAGGATTTATTAATTAGATTATAAGATTTCATTTCTTCATTTCTTCATTTAATTCAGAAAGTTACCTAAAAGCACAAAAATATTTCTTTCAATTAGATTAATTGCTTTCTATTGCTTTATTTATTTTATATTGGAAAAATACAAAAACATAGTGTAGATTTTATTTACTTAGATTAATTGGTTATTTATTTTCATAGATTAAATGCATATATGACCGTTAATAATTGGACCGAACAAGAACAAACATATGGTAGTGATGCATATCTATTGCTTACAGACATAGATATTGGAATTCGTATGTTTGTCCTTTGGACACCATCACGATACTCGAGACAAAATTACATAGTTAAAAACTTTAAACATCGGTGATAAGGCTTATGAACATTAGATTGCCCCTTGAAACAAAGTCTAGATTTCACGTATGACCATATAAGGACCACAACCAGAATGAGTTTACGGTTGTGATCCATCGGTCCCCCAACCAAACGGGTTTGAAGGTCAATAATACTTAGACAATGGATTACGTGCGGTGGCCTTTAAAACATCTCCACTTCCACCCAACATTATCAGACAACTGAACATTCTAAACAAATAATCTCATCAAGCTCTTGCATTCTGGACTGAACCAACTAACCATCCATAGATCTAATGGAACCACGCCTCTCTCATTTATTCTATGACCTTGTTTGGACATCATTACAAGGCACCTATTGGCTTTCTACGCATCTTCAACCATTAGAAAGGATTTAAGTGGATATTTAAATTGATTGGAGTCTTCGTGTGGCTATTATTTCTGACCCATCCATTAGACCCATTCAGGTTAGAAGGGCATTCCTTTCCCTTGACGAGAGGATCCCGATATTACGCAGTGAATAAATTATTTTTCCTTGATAAGCTCGATTCATCCCATTTCCACACATTTTCATTCACATATCACATTTCACTACCCGTAGTCATCAACACATTCCTCATCGGCCATCCCGGCATGAACTCGGGAGGTCGAGTGTGATTGAAGGTCGCGTGTCGATTTTCATTCGTACAGTAACCTAGGCTAACTAAGGAGATGTAAATAATTGTGTTAATTTCTGTCTAATTAAGTCTATGTACCTAAATTAATAAAGAAATGCAAGTGTATTTAAATTAAATCACATTGATTACTCTCCTTGAATCTAATTAAACCCACATGTAGCTAATTAATTCAATGAAGGAAACTAATTAATGAAACAAAGAAATGAATCTAATCTTCTTTTTTTTAATATTTTCAAATGATTTTTAATAGAAAGGTAATAAGACAAATAAAATAAAATAACTAATCTAATATAATTTTTGAAGATTTTTGTGTTTTTTGGAAAGTAAAAGAAATATACACAGACAATTTAACTTCTTCTAATAAAATGGAAATTGCTTCTACTCTAAAACAAATTAAACTAAACAATGAAATAACCGAATGTGGATATTTCCCTGTTGTAGAATATTTAATCTAATATAATAAAATAAATGTTTTCCTAATTTGTAGTTGTGGATATTACTTCCTTTGGTTCTACCTCAGAATCATGGGAAGAATGAAAAATTCTTATAAGTAATTCTTCCCCTGAAGCTTCCCCAAAAACATAAGCTTTCTAAATGAAGAAATATAAAATTAATGCACATACACGAAAGCTTTTAAAAATCACTTCTGTGCAAATCCACAGGGATAGGCAGAGAGAAAGCTTTCAACATAATATTTTCTCGTGGGTAAAATATATCTAAATATTGAATGTAGTGAGCTCTATGAACAATTTAATAGTGAAGAATTAAGAACACACTGTGTATAAGAACCTCCTCCGAATTCTTCCTAGGAAAATACATAGGGATGAGTTGAGAAGAAATCCTCAATGGAAGCTTTGCAAATAGAAACTATCTGTAAATGCTACTTCCTTAAAAAAAATGTATTCTAACAAATTATGATTTTAAATATATCTAAATAAGTAAAGGAAACTTCTAGGAATTTAAAGCACCTCCAACCTGGAAATGTAGTACAAAGACAAATCAAATTCGTAATGCTTTTTAGATCCCCTCATCTTATTTTATAATGAATGTCCAAATGAGTCTAGGAGTTGTGATAGTAGTGTGTTGAAGAAAGGAGTCTTTGGAGCTAGGTGGTTTTCAAGATGCAGTAGCAATACGAGCTATACAACAACAAGGAAAATGAACTCGTGTTTGTTTGTGTACTTCTCGGGCAGGATTACGACAATGCAACGATGAAATTCCAAATCAAAAGACTCCAACCAATGCTTCGGGAAAAATCTTGGTTTATTAATATAAAATGGCAGAGAAGTGGTCCATCCCACTTGATGCCCAAGAAGTGCCACATCACTCATGGGAGTAGCAATTAACTTACTAATAATAGAAAGTAGGGAAGGAGAAGTCTATACACATATAAAAAGCTCAATAACAACTAATTTGGTCAAGAAACATGTGTGAAAAATGATTTTGAAGAAGGATACATATGTTCGAGAACACACTTAAAAAGTCTCAGGTAGAAGCGCATGGAAGCACCCATCTGCGCTTGAGACCAGCGATTACACAACTACCGCTTAGGAAGACTGATGGTTATGTAATCACTGGGGCGGTAACCACCTATGCGGTTCTATTACTAAAGAATAACAAGCTAAGGAAAAGATGCAAATTAACTAAGGAAAGTGGGAAAAATATGGAAAATGAACAAGTAAGATAAATTAAGCTACAAGAACATGCTGCAAGCAAGAAATTGGACTTTGACATCACTGGAAATGACATATATCATCATCAAGGATTTGAACTATCTTGTTAATGTAGCACCATGTAAATTTGGGTGCGTATAGGGGACTTTAAGAAACTATAATTATAATTTAGAACAACCTCAACACTTGTATATCTCTAATATAAGGGTTCATAACATGATGCAAAAGTGGAGATGCACAAGATTGATGGGACAGAGCCAAATATGGATTAATAAAATGGACAAATCCTTTGATCTACACCAAAATACCTATGCAAAAAAAGGTGGTAATGGAATAGTTTTTATCTAGAACTAGAGCAATTCATTTGGTATGGATGGTTATGCACTTAAAAGAATAAAAAAGGACTCACAATTACTTGGTCAATATTTAATGATGAACTACAAAATAAATGTAATGGAGAACTATTTTAGCACTAGTAAAATTGTGTCAAATAAGATTTTTCAAATATTATATTCAACAATTCCAAAACCTACCCTTGTGGGTGGAAGACATCACATAGGATAACTTAAATGACCTATATCTAGGTATAATCAAAGATAACATCTAGCTCAATGTTTGTAAATTTGATCCAAGTTCTATAGCTAAGTCCATGGTCTTCTCCCGTAGGGAAGAGGAAAAATGTTTTGTAAAAAAATGGTATTTCATAGTGGGTAGGGAGGTTAGTACTCTATTACCATTGTTACTTCAACCTAGTAGGTTGAATCCTCAACAAATTGAATAAAAAATGTCAAAGAGATTGTGTTTCAAATTTGGTAACAAGTACAACCATGGACATAAATATGTCGAGAAGAAATTGTTCTACATTGAAGGTCCAATGAAGAATAAGATGATTAGAAATTAGTTGATGATATCAAGGATGAAACTAGGGAATATCCGAGAAGACCCACAAATCAACTATTTCATTTCACGCACTCTCAATATTTAGTACACCAAAAACATTAAAGGTGGTGGGATTTTTTAAAAATAGAGGCGAAAATTTTAATTGACTGGGAGTATGTATAACTTCATCAACAATAAATTGGTGGTATGCTTGAAATATTTTGTTTACCCGACTTTAGAAATTTAGGTCATGATTGCAGATCGGGGTATGGCTAGTTGTTCAGGGAAATGCCATAGTATCAAGATCACCATGGGTGAATATAGGTTGTAATATTATATGTTTTCCATTCCAATGGGCGGAGATAGAATCATTTTGGGATTCCAATGGCTCACAACCTTGGGAACTATTGTGATGAACTCCCAGGAGTTGTTTATGAGGTTTCATTCATAGGGATATAATTTAAAATTTGAAATGCATTCCATGTATCCACAGTTGGCGAGTTCTCATAAAATTTTAAATATTTTTATTAAGAGTGCAAATGGGTTGTGGCATAATTATTTTGATAAGAAGCTCAATAGTTGAAAGGGACTACACAATCAGATCTACATGCCATTATAGATAAAATTTTTTATTTTTGGGGATATTTTAAAAGGATTGTATCCTAAAAGAGATCACGATCAGTCCATTTGGATCATACCAAGGATCTATCCACCTAACATCAAATCATATAGGTATACATATGTAAAAAAGAGAGAAATAAAGAATATGGTAAAAGAAATGTTAGAAACTTGCATTGTTGGTCATAGTCATAATTCTTATTCTTATTGAGTGGTGATGGTTTGTAAGTAGGATAGAACTTGGCACATGTGTCAAGATTATAGAGAACTCAATGAGTACAATGTCAAAGATAATTTTCCTATTCCGGTAATTGATGACTCACTAGCTGAGTTACATGGTGATGTTTACTTTACAAAAATAGATTTTCATTTGGGATATCATTAAATTAGAATCAAATATGGGGATATCCATAAAACAAAATTTTAGACATATGAGGGCCACTATGAGTTTTTGGTGATGCCTTTTGGCCTCACAAATGCATCATCTACATTTCAAATATTGATGAATTCTATCTTTCCACCCTTTCTAAGGAAGTTTGTCTTGGTATTTTTTGATGATATATTGATATATAACAAGACACAAGAAGAACACTTTATGTATTTGGATTAAAATTTACAGATTTTGGAAAAAAATAAAATTTATGCCAAGCCTTCTAAGTTTCTATTTCAAGTAAAATAGGTGGAGTAAGCTGGGTGACATTTTTTCCCATGAAGGGTATAAAATTAGACAAATATTAAGGCCATGGTTGAATGAAAAGTTCATAAAAATCTTAAGAACCTTTTGGGTTTCCTAGGAATGACAAGTTACTATCTTCATTTTGTACAAAATTTTGAAAGTATAACTTCACCAGTCTCAATACTATAGAAGGATTCCTTCCAATGGAATTCCATAGCTAACAAGGCATTTTAAACACTAAAGGAGGCCATGTGTAGCACCCCATTCCTATCTACCCTAATTTTTTTTGAAGACCTTTGTCATGGAATGTGATGAATCAAGGGAAATAATAATGTAATAAGGAAGACCCATTGTATTTGAGAATCACCAATTAAAAGGGAATGATTCAATAATTCCCATCTATGATAAGGAAATGATAGCTATTATTTACATTTTCAAACAATGAAGAACATATCTAATAGGTAGAAATTTTAAGATAAAAATAGATCATGATAGTCTCAAATACTTCTTGGAATAAATGTTTTCATTTGAGGAACAAAAAATGGGTAATGAAAATTCTTGGATATGACTTCAAAATAATCTACAAAAAAGGGAAATCAAATATAGTAGTAGATGCACTCTCTAGGAGGGACAAATCCATGGTCACTATTATATGCAATGTCCAATGTCCATATTATAGGCCGATTGTGTGGATGAAGCAAGGTCAAAGTGGGAGAACGACACATAAACACATGTTTTGATTTAGAAACTCCAACAAGATGGTAAAATATCAAATAAATTTATAAATAATTGTTATTCCCTATGATATTAAAATTAGTTATACTTGTGTAGGAATTCTACCATGAAGCGAAAAATTCTTATAGAGCTACATGTATTTCTAATAGGGGCATTCAAAATTCTTGAAAAATTATCAAAGGATCACAAAAGATTTATTTTGGGAAGGGCTCAATGGGGAAGCCCATAAATTTGTGACAAAATGTATGGTATGCATAAACAAAAAAGGTGAGAAATTTGAGATATTAGGTATTCTATAACCCCTGTCTATTCCAATCCAAATATGGGAGGACACTTCAATAGATTTCATTATAGGGTTACCCGATTAAGAAGGGAAACATTCCATCATAGTGGTAGTGGAAATGCTTAAAAATATGCAATTTTTTTCTCCTTATCAAATATATTTATCGCAAACACATTAGTATTTTATTTTATCAATAAACTTCATAAGCTACATGGTATTCCCAAGATCATAATAAGTGATCATGGTCCTATTTTTTCCAATAATTTGTTAGAATATTTATTCTCATGTGTAGGTACATAGTTGGAGCATAGTTCATCATATCATCCTCAATCAAATGGGAAAAAATGTGGTCAAAAACTCCTTAAAGGATATCTATGTTTCTTTGCTTTATAGAAACAAGAAAGATGGGTTTAGTGGCTACCACTAAAAAAATTGTGGTATAACACTTCCTTCCACACCTCATCACAAATGTCTCCATTTGTGGCATTATATAGGTACCAACCATCATCCATCACATTTTCCTTGAGAATTTATCCAAAATTTTGAGCCATGGAAGATCATATTCACCATTAGGAGGAATTAGTTAGTTTTAGGGACAAATTGACCATGACATAGAGTTCACAGGAAGCAACAAGCACATTGGTATCAGAGTGAAATAATTGTTTAAGTTGGTGTTATATTTTTGTGCATCCTAAAATCTATAAGAAAATGTTCTTGAATTTTTTTAAGGATAATAAGATATCTCCCAAGTATTAAGGTCCTTATCAAGTCCTATAGAGAATACCTAGAGTAACATACAAGTTGGATTAACCTCATTCCACTTGGATACACTTATTATTTAATGTCTCTTACTTGATAAGGTCATTGTAAAATGAGTATATGTGAAAAAAGTTACCAAATATGGATGAAGAAGGTAGATTCATCCTAGAACATGAGGATATCCATTAAAAATGGACTAAGAAGCTATGTACATGAATGGTTTAGGAGTATTTGATCAAATGGAAGAATAGTCCAAGTGATGATGCAACATGGGAGGGGTATGATTTTATACAAAATCATCTTGAGCAAGAAACATTGAGGACAATGTTTCTTTAAAGGGGAGGGGAATACTATGCCCTTAACCTCTAACATGTATCATAATATGTACAACCAAAATTTGGATGGAATAATTTATTTCCTTGTCATATATTCACTTTAAATACTTCATAATGATATTAGGCTCAACCTAGGTGGTTTTCATAGTATAAGTAAGGTATATATAAGAGGTAGTAGTGAGTACTTGATCATCATATTGAGATTTTGAGTCTTATTCTAAGGTGTGGAGGTTGCCCCTTGAAGTGGCTAAGTCATCTACATTTGTATATGGTGATCATGTCTCTATGTTTTAGTGTTCTTTGGCATTATATTGCTATAAATCTTATGATATATCTAAGTAATTCCCTTACAAATTACTTTAAGAATATGTTGTTCCAACACGGGGGCCATAATGTTTAGTGTGACATATCATTTAAAGTTTTAGACTATACTTTAAGTTTTCTTAAACTTTTTACTCAAGTTAAGAAATGATTACTATATATTGTTTGACATGTACTAGTGTTCTTGAGGATCCATACATTAATTTTTTTTTGTCTCCCCATACTATTTTGTGCACTTGTATTTTTAAAAATGCACAACACAAAATTAGTGAACACCGTGCATTTACCACTTACACACACACACACACACACACACACACACACACACACACACACACACACACACACACACACACACACACACACACACACACTATGTTTATTCATGAATATTATTTTCATCAATGATTAGATGTGGTATTTGAATAAGTGTAGGAGAGTTGTTGTAACACATTTTGTACTTGTTGGAATCTCAATATGCCTTTTAATACTAGTTATTATGCATAGAGTAGCACATAAACATGAAAATTTGGATCTTTTTGGTCGAGGAATGGATGGAATATTTTAAATTGAGTTAAGAGAAGAGGATAATGGATTTTTTAGATTATATTAGCGTTCGTGACGATCCATATAATGACCTTTTTGTCACCCCATATTTTTATGCACTTTTATTACTAAATAAAAACAACAAAAAGTTGACAAACAACATGTTTTTACCACTGTACACACACTATGTTTATGAATGAATATATTCATCAATAATTAGATGTGATATTTGAATGAGTATGAGATTTTCTATAACACAGAGTTGTACTTGTAGTAATTTTACTATATCTTGTTATACTAGTTTGTGCACATAGAGTTGTACTAAAACATATAATTTTGGATCTTGTTTTATAGAGGAATGGTTTAAAATGTTTTACTCAAGATATGAGTATAATGGATTGTTTCAAATGTACTAATGTTCATAAGGATTCATACAGGTAAATATTTGTTGGATCCCTATACTATTTTGTGTACTTGTATTTCTAAGATCACATAACATGCCTTTTTAAACACTATGTGTCTACCACCGCACATACTCTATTTCGATAAATGAACATTAATTTCATCAATAAATAGATGTGGTATTTTAATAAGATTAGGAGAGTTGATGGAACACATTTTTACTTGTAATAATATCAATATATCTTGTTAAACCAAGAAGGCATAAAATGATAAGGAATCCAAACTACATTATTAAGACTATCGACAAAGTGACCCCATAAACACGTAAGTCCAACAAACAAGATGATGTGATGTAACATGGATGACTAGATGGTGATAATGTGGATAAGGGAATTTATGAGCTTGAGTTTGAAATTTGGATATGAGTAGGAAAATCTGGAAGGGCCAATTAGGAGAGATAAACAAGAAAATAAGCAAGTCACACAACTAAACAAGGAGGTTGAACTCACCATTTGAGAATGCTAGGTTGTAATAGTTGTTGAGGGAATTTTTTTAGGGCACATGATAAAATGCCAAATCCCACTAAATAGTGAATATATCTTTTGTAGGCCATAAAGTTGAGTCAAGAAGGTAACTAGTCTTGGGTAGGCCCTTAAGAGAGAAAAAGAGTCCGTAGTAAATCCATGAGAGAGTTTAGATTCTCCATTGTAAGCCAATATTTGTAGATGTTGTAAGGCATTAGATATAGATATAATTTTACAACTCAAAGTGTAGCCTATTATATAACTATGTAGGCGTGTTGGGGACTACCTCACTGTGTCAATTGGTAACAAAGTAGGATACTTTCCGCAAGTGAATTTGGTAGAACATCGAAGATGAGGAAGTTAACATGAGAAGATCGTATTCTCCACTATGATAAAAATGGGTAGAGGATGCAAGAAAATCTAAGAATGTGATAGTTAGAGGAGAGGAATAAGATGTCAACTAGAAAAGGTGAAGTGGATCCGATAATGATGAGGAAGCTAAAAGAGATTATGAAGGAAATCGAGGGTGTAAGGACTAGAATAGAGAAGGAGGAAGATATTTTAAAGTATTTTAAAACTCGCCACGATAAAGAGAATGTGATGATGCATAAAGGTAATGCACAAGGAAAATATGAAAGGCTTAATGAGGAGTTGGGGGTGTAAAAATATGAGGCACACATTAAATACAAAGGAGATGCACGGAGGAAAGGATACTTAGTGGTGAGTCAAAATCAAAATAAGAAGGTTTACGTGGGGATTGCGTGAACAGGTTCCCAAGAAAGGAGGGAGGATAAATATCTTGGTGAAGAGAGATCAACATGTAATGTTTGATGAATATTGTTATGTATGTGAAGAGAGAGGGCATTGAATAGTCAAATTATCGAGAGCATGGCATAGAGATAGATAGTGCAATAGATAAGTAGGAACACATAATAAATCCCAAGAAAATGGCCAGGACATGGGGAGATGAATAGCACCAAGGATAAGGCCAAGTGTTGAGGATAATAAAATTAGAGCCATTGTTAGCATAATTTAGCATAGGAATATTTATTGCATTTTATTGCATTGTCTTTTATTTAATAATGTGCAACATGTGCACTCTAGTCTAGTGACTTGCATTCAATATTGTTATGTTGGATAACATTCAATATTGGTATTAGTAGTAATTACATGTGCATGTGAGATGGGTCTTATCATCTCGTAGTTGGTGCCTGATAGGGTGTCATGTCTATCCATATGAGGCTGTCTAATATCTATAAATATTACAGCTCTTGCATTGTTATGTAATATGATTTCATGATCAATAATATTTGTGAGGCTTCCGTCCCTCTTTGGTCATTGCAATCTTATTCTATTCTATCATTTGGTATCTAAGCTATACCATTATTATCATTTGGTATCAGAGCTATACCATTATTATCATTTGGTATCAGAGTAGGTTCTATCCAAGCAAGGTTGAAGAGGAGCACTATTGGAGAGGATCCATTGGAGAAGAAGATCTGCATCAAAGGAGAGCCATTGAAGCATCCCACAACCTCCATTCCTTCCAAGCATCCCTCAACTAAAATTTGACCTATCCACTTATTTGGAAGGTAAATTTTTTTGATTAGTCATTGGCATAGCCAATTGATCCAACATATTGGTGGAATATTTTAGATTTGGAGATCTTTAAAAAAAAAAAAGGAGAAAGATCTTGAAAAAAATTGCAGATCTAAAAAAGAAAAGATTTGTGAAAAAAAAAGATCTTAAAAAAAAGGAGAGAGATCTTGAAAAAAAAATTGCAGATCTAAAAAAAAAAAAGATCAGATCTAAAAAAAAAAATCAGATATGAAAGTGGAGGTGTGAAGAATTCAGGAGCAAAGGTTGAAGCAGTCCCGTCAACAAAATTCCAGCAGATAGCTCTTATAAAAAATGACATAACTTTTTCATACAGTGTCAGATTGATGTGAATTTTTTTTTTTGGAAAGATAAGAAGGAGGCACACAATTTTTAGTTTACATCATCTTCAGATTCGGCCTCTACATGTGACGAAAAGTCTGTACAAGTCAGATCAGTTTTTCTGAAAAAAAATCAGATATAGTTGGTAAATTAGTAAGATCTCAAAAAATATGATTATGATTCTTCTAAAATTTTGTGGGTTTCAATAAAAATATTGTATGATGCTTTTGTAAATTTTTAGAAAAACCTAGATCACAGTTTGTGAGAAAAGGTGAAAACAATATTCAGATTGTTTGTTTGGATCTTGGGAACAAACAGGTCAGTAGTTCAATTCTCACTCTCTCCATATTTTTTATTAAATTATTTTTTTTGGAAAATTTGGAGAAATTACTAAATTTTGGGAGATTTCTAAATTTAGAATCTCACCAAACACATTTAGAGCCACCGCTAAATTTAGCGGAAAAACACCTATTGGGGGGTAAAAAAATATTTTTGGCCTAAATTGTGTATTTTGTGATTCTAGACCCGCCAGAAGAGGGGTGACACAAAAACTTCATTTTGATGTAATTTTAGAGCATTTTGTACTAATCTTGGTGCATAAAGTGAAAAAAAAGAAAAAAAAGTGCAAACTTTTTATTTTATGTTTGGTTCTATCACACGAGATCTTTGATCTCATAGAAGCGTTCGGTATATACGGTGCCTCTGGGAAGCGCTTACGGGTGATGCCGTCATGACTACTACTGCACGTAACACCTAACACAGCTACCTAAATTTTTATGGGCATCAACCCTATAAAATCGACGGGGAGTAATAAGGAAACAATACACACACATTTGAGCCCTCCCATCTATTTGTGCTTCTTGACAAACCCCTCTCCGTATTGTCTACGTACCACGTACTAAATTCTTTCACGTGCGTTAACACCTCTTTCCATACTGACGGGTATATTGAAAGGGTGATATTCTTCCATGTACTGATGGGTATATTGGAAGGGAGCGTATATAGAAAGGTTTGGTATATCAGCCTGACGGTATATTGAGAGGGAGACCATAAACCTGGAGTGATAAGAGCCTTACCTTTTGTCGAAATTCGAGTTTCAAAAATTCAGATTGTAGAAATGGGTGCACAAGCACCAAAATTCTTTTTGTTAGATTCACAACTGCTTAGAGGAGACAACTATGCTGCATGGAAACCGAAGATCAAGATGTTACTTGAGTTTGAAGACCTATGGACAGTTGTAGATGGAAAAACAACAAGATCACTTGATGATGGAAGACAACAAGTTCAATTTGATAGGGCCAATCAAAAGGCCAAGTTGATCATCTTGTTTAGCATAACAAATGATGTGCAACCCCACATTAGAGATGCCACATCAGCCAAGGATGCATGGGATAAGTTGAGCACAGTCTATGAGGCAAAGAACAAGAATGCCATCCTTAACCTACTATCACAACTACATACTCTCAAGTTTAAGCACAATGAGAAGGTTGAATTTTTTTTTGAGACAAGTTGCTACTTTGAGGGCATCTTTATTGGCATTGGGAAAAGAGATAAGTGATGAAGACCTCATACCAATTGTGTTGCGAGCACTTCCTCCTTCCTACAGAATCTTTGTGACAACTATCAATATGAGTGAACACACAGTCACCTTTGAGAAGTTGGTCAATCTACTCCAACAAGAAGAGGCAATGAACAACAAAGATCATGAAGATGAGCAAGCACTATCTTCCAATCATAAAGGAAAGGGGAAATTTCAGTCCAATAACAAGAAGTCCCAACAAAATCAAAGTCAACAAAAGGACCAAAGTCAACGAGACAACACCAAGAAGTGTCCCATTTGCAATAGAGGGGGACATGACATCAAAGATTGTTGGTACAATTCCTACAAAAAGGGTTCATCAAGTAATTCAAAACCCAATAACCAACAGGGTAACAATAATTCAAATAAAGGGAAGTCCAACAACAACAATCAAGGGCAGAAAAATGGTAATTAGCAAAGAAAACCCAAACAACAAGGGTACATTTCCGAACATGAGGATGATTCAGATGAAGGACACCACATGTATTCTACTCAATTTGATGAAGAAACCAAGTCCACACAAGATATTTGGTATGTTGACTCGGGTGCAACTCGACACATGACTGGACGCAAGGATTGGTTCTACACACTACATGACTCACCTAACAAGAACCATGTGTCATTAGGTGATGACTCATCATACAATGTCAAGGGGATTGGAAACATTTCACTACCTCTTGGAAAGCATGACTGCAAAATCACAAATGTATTATATGTACCTAGGTTGACCAAGAATTTGCTATCAATTAGTCAACTCCTTGATCACAACTTGAAGTTGGATTTTGACAGTAATAATGGAGAAAAAGTGTGCTTGATAAGAGATAAGTCAAGAGGTTCCAAGATTGTAGCAAGAGCCTCCAATGTGGGACGCATGTTCCAACTTGATTTTTTCCACAAGGATGATCAAGCTCTAGTGGCCAAAGACACACAATCTGCAGAACTATGGCATCACAGATATGGTCACATCAGTTTTGGCTATCTCCAAACACTTCAAAAGGGCAACATGGTGAAAGGATTGCCTACACTCAAGCACAACACTGACAAGTGTCACAATTGCCTAGCTGGAAAGAAACACAGAGTACCCTTCCAGAAGAACACATATAGAGCTAAGGGAAAGCTTGATTTGGTGCACACCGATCTTTGCGGGCCCATGCAACCAAGTCATTCTGGATTTCAATACTTCATGCTTTGTGTTGATGACTACTCAAGAAAGATGTGGATATATTTTCTAAGAAACAAGAGTCAAGCCTTTGACACATTTCGAAGTTCAAAGCACTTGTTGAGAATGAAGTTGGTTGCAAGATCAAAAATCTCCGCTCAGATCGAGGGGGGGAATTCACAAGTAACGAGTTCAAGACTTACCTAGAAGCTCATGGGATTTTTCGAAAAATGCCTCCTACTCACACACCACAACAGAATGGTATAGTTAAGAGAAGGAATCATACTATCATGGAAATGGTGCGATGTATGATTGATGATTCAGGTTTAACAAAGACATTTTGGGCAGAAGCTGCAAGAAATGCAGTCTATTTGTTGAACAGAGTGCCCACAGTAGCTCTTAAAGGAGTGACACCTCAAGAAGCATGGTCAAATCGGAAACCATCAATTACACACCTAAGAGTATTTGGGTGTAAAGCTAGCATGCACATACCTAAGAAGAACAGGAACAAGTTGGATATGAAAGCTGAGAAACTGATATTCATTGGATACAGTGAAGAAGCACTTGGGTACAGATTATGGGATCTGAAAGAAAATAAAGTATACACAAGTAGGGATGTTGAGTTCTTTGAGAAGAAACAAGCAGATGCTCCACTCAATGACTCAACAAACATGCATAATACACCTCTTGTGAAGACAGAATTTGATGTTCCCACTGAAGATGACAGTGATGAATTGGATGATGGTGAAAACTTGGATCCACCACAAGCCAATGGAACAACTAAAGTTACCTAAATGGTATACTCAATTAATAAGAGATGCAAATTTGGATGAAGCACCTAGCACATCATCCAACTGGACCTAGAACTCGTAGTCAAGCTCATGAAGAGGTCAATTATGCCCTAATGAGCAGAGTTGTTGAAACAGTTGAGACATCTGATTCAGAAGCCCTACAATCAAAATCTTGGAAAGATGCCATGGATTGAGTATCGAGTATCGGTGATGAAGAACAACACATGGCAACTGTCGACCTTCCACCAGGAAGAAACCCATTGGATACAAATGAATATTCAAGACTAAGTATAAATCAGATGGGACTATTGACAAGTATAAAGCAAGGCCTGTAGAAAAGGGGTATGCACAACAAGAAGGCATTGATTATGATGAGGAGACATTTGCTCCCACAAACCAAGATCAAGACAATCAGGATGATCTTTGCTCTAGCTACACAATTTGGTTGGAAAGTCCACCAAATGGATGTAAAAAGTGCCTTTCTTAATGGATATTTGCAAGAAGAAGTCTATATGACTCAGCCAGAGGGTTATGTAATACCAGAAAAAGAGATGATGATATGCAGACTCATAAAATCTCTATATGGCCTAAAACAAGCACCCCGGGCATGGTACATCAAAATTGATGAGCATCTCATAAGTCATGGATTCGAAAGGAATCCTTATGACCCCAATCTCTACCTCAAAAGCAAGGGGGAGATTGTCATTGTGGTTGTTTATGTCGACGATCTAGTCATTACGGGGTAGTTCGTGAAGATGATCGATGCAATAAAGAAGGATTTTAATCGATCGTTCGACATGATAGATCTTGGGCTCATGCACTATTGTCTTGGGTTGGAAGTATGGAAAAAAGAGAATCATATCTTTGTGTCACAGTTGAAATACACCAAGACAATGCTCAAGAAATTTAGGATGATGGACTACACTCCTATTGCTACACCTATGGAAGCGAGACTTCAGTTATCTCGTTCCGATCCATCACCACCGGTGAATGCAACTCTCTATCGGTAGTTGATCGGGAGTCTCATTTACCTGACATATACTAGACCAGATATCAGCTTTACAGTCAGCTATTTATCACGCTTCATGCAAGAACCAAAAATATGTCATTGGAAAGTAGAAAAGAGAATACTGAGATATCTAAAGGGTACAGTTGACCTTGGTCTAGAGTACAAGAAGAACGACAACTTCTTCTTGATAGGATATTTAGATTCAGATCATGCAGGAAACATGGATGATAGGAAGTCAACATCAGGCTTCGTCTTCTTTATGGGATCTGGACCGATATCATGGGGAAGCAAGAAACAAAACTTTGTTTCTCGCTCTTCTACAAAAGCAAAGTATCGAGCTACAGGTGAAGTTGTTTGTGAAGCAATATGGCTACGCCAAATACTGGAAGGAATTGGTATACCACAATAGAAATCTACTCCAGTATATGTTGATAATGAAGGAGTTCTGAAGCTTGTTCGCAATCCAGTATTTCATGAGAGAACCAAGCATATTGAAGTACAAGTTCATTTCATACGCGAGCATGTCTTGAAGCACAACATACACTCGATTCATCCTAAAGGAGAGTGAAGAAGGCAAATGTTTTCACTAAGTCACTTGCACGTGACAAATTCACATTCTCAGAGAGTTCCTCTCCACTTCATTTAAAACTATGAAAATTAAGGGGGAATGTTAACATAATTTAGCATAGGCATATTTATTGCATTTTATTGCATTGTCTTTTATTTAATAATGTGTAACATGTGCACTATAATCTAGTGACTTGCATTCAATATTGTTATGTTAGATAAAATTCAATATTGGTATTAGTAGTAATTACATGTGCATGTGAGATGGGTCTTATCATCTCATAGTTGGTGCCTGCTAGGGTGTCATGTCTATCCATATGAGGTTGTCTAATATCTATAAATATTACAGCTCTTGCATTGTTATGTAATATGATTTCATGATCAATAATATTTGTGAGGCTTCCGTCCCTCTTTGGTCATTGCAATCTTATTCTATTCTATCATTTGGTATCTAAGCTATACCATTATTATCATTTGGTATCAGAGCTATACCATTATTATCAGCCATGGGAGAACCAATGATATATATTTTGCATGAGGTGAAAGAAAAAGGGAAAGTGTTTCCTAGTGGCGGTCAATAACGGAAGAAACAAAAAATTATTCATAAAGATGGTGTAGAAGTTAGGGTTGGTGTCCAAGAGGCACCCAAAACCTTATCAAGTGACCTAGTTGGAGGAAGGCCAGGAGGAAATTGTTCATGAGCAATGCGAAGTGGAGATGAAGATCGAGAGATTCATTGATCAAGTGTTGTGTGATATCCTACCAATGGATGCATGTCATGTCCTTATAGGGAGGTCATACTAGTATGATAAAGAAATTCCCTACAATGGTAGAGCTAACAAAATGAAGGTGAAAAACTATGGGAGGACATTTAGTCTAAACTCGCTAAAGGAAGAAGGCATGAAACACCAAATCCATATTGTGGTGCATAGAAATGAGGTAGATTGAGCATGCATGGAAGCACAATTGATAATTGTGTGATCAGGGCACAAAAGAAAAGAGAAATATAGTATGGGAGCATAAAAAAATGTGGCAACAGTGTGGGAGTAACATAGAGTGATACATAAGAAAAGGTGTGTAAGGGAAGCTCAAGAGTAGAGCTAGAAGAAAAAGTAGGAGATGGTGTCATTAGAAGGTACATGACAAATACATGTGTGCTATAGAAGCGGAAGTGTGAGAAAAACACTTTATCCTAACGACGGTGTGCACATGGATAACACCAAAGAAGAAGAAAGAGGAATTTATGATAAATATAGCTATGGG
Source organism: Taxus wallichiana var. yunnanensis (assembly GCA_018340775.1). Taxonomy (NCBI): domain Eukaryota; kingdom Viridiplantae; phylum Streptophyta; class Pinopsida; order Cupressales; family Taxaceae; genus Taxus; species Taxus wallichiana. The sequence goes on from JADAXU010000136.1 coordinate 953,498, forward strand.
TGACCATGAAAATACAAAGGAGAGTGACCTAATGTCATATTTGGATGATATTGATGAAGAATGGTAAAAGTTGTGTAGATTCCAAGAAGTGGGTTCAGAGAATGAGTAATTGACTAAAGAGGAACACACAATGGGATAAGTCCTATTTGAAGGACCAAAGCATGTAGGAGATTACATGAAGGAATAATTCCAAGTGAAGGAATGAAGAGGTATGAATAAAAAGACACATGAAAAATAAGAAAACTACTAAAAATGTGGTAGAGGAGAAGAAATGAGTTTCCATGAAGTGACCAAAGCAGAGAAGCTTGTGGAGTAGTTTTCTAGAGTGTGAATAAAAAGGAGCACACTAGGGAAAGAGGAGGCCCGTGAAGCTCCCAAGAAAGTAGATAATGCAGAATATTTCATGAGAGAAGAAAAGTACAACCAAGAGGAGAAATTATGTGAAGGATAAAAAGTTTCCCACATGCAACAAAGGAAAGAGGGGAGCAAAGAGAAAGGAGCTCCATAAGTTGTGTGTATTAAAATCACAAGAGAAAAGTAAAGGATGAAAATGATATGGGAAAATTACCATAGTAAGAGGGAAATAAGGAGTCTATAGCCAATGGAGATCACATGATGAAAATACAAAAGTACAACATGAGAAGAAGGTATGAAGGAAAGTGTGTGAAAGATAGAGTGCACCAAATTAGTAAAGGTGGAAGAAATGCCCAAAAAAGTTGAGAAGCCTGTAATGAGGTATTATGCACAAGAAAATGAACATGGAAAGAAGGAAGCCCCAAGAAAAGAAGGGACAATGCAGAGAGGAATACCAAAAGAAGATTAGATGAAGGTGGGTCCAATCCCATGAAAGTGTGGAGAAATGGATGTGCATAATAGGGAAATTCAATACAAGGTAGCACAATAGGAAACACGAATAAGAGCACCGAGAAGAGATGTCACGATAGAAAAGTGATAAAAAGAGAAAGAAATGAGTGCACAAGGATCGAGTGTGTAATGGAATCCCATGGGAAGAATGTCATGAATGGAGAAAATGCAGAGAAGAAAAGTGCATGAAACAGAGGATCACAAAAGGAGAAGGTTGTATAAATGAAGTGACATGGGAACAAGAGAAGAAGACATGACAATAAGGAGAAGAGGAGTGCACATATAAGGATCTAACAAAGGGAAGAATCCCAAAGGTGAACTGGGTGATAGAAAATAAAATACATGAAGGATTTAGGAAGAGGTGGATGGTCACGAGTGAGTGAAAAATCACACAAGAAATAGGTGGGGAAAGCATATATTTTCAAGGTAGAAGGCTCGTTAGAGAAGCCTTAGGAAGAGGAGGACAAATAGAGTCAAGTAAAGACTTACATGGGAGGAATATAAAAGTGAGTAGAGAATCATAAAGGGTAAATGAGAGAGGACCATTTAGAGGAGGAGGTCAGGATATGGTGGGAAGATAATCACAAAGGTATGTGGAATAACACAAAGGAGTCATCAAAAAGTGACTTAGGACTCGAAGAGGTTCCGAAAGAAGCAAAAAGGCCGAGCCAAGATTAATCAACGAAGGATCCAATACTATTTTCTTGTATAGTACAAAGGGTGGTTCAACCAATCACTTATTATACTTAAGGTGGAACTTAATTCTCATGTACCCTAGGTGTTTGATGAAGAAGCATCTTAGGTCCAAGGTAATCTTCTTCAATTTTTCACAAGTATGGGCACACACAAATATGGAGGCATGAAGATCAAAGGTGAAGGGTGTAGCTGAATAGAGGGAATATTGGGAGTGCACAATGATGAAATGAAAGGGTTTAAAGGAAGGTACAATGTGTGGAAGTGTGGATAGGTGTGAAGAAGAGTTGACATGAGAGAAAATTGTGGAGAAGGAAGTGGAAGAAGTGACACACAAAATTTTGGAAGCATGTGTAGGAGTTTTGTGAAAGTGAGAAAAGTAAGGGGCACATGAGGTAAAGGAGTGAAGGTACTTAGCTGAGACATTAGAATTAATGAAGTACACCAAATTTTGAAGGAGGCACAAAATCCTAAAGGGAGTGTGTGATAATATTACAAAGTTGAAGCTTAAGGATTATGAGGCGTGGCGGAGAGGAAAGGATCCGACATGAGGTTCAAACACACAAACAAGAAGGTAAAAATTAACATGTCTAAATTATTTGATCAAGATAGTTGATAATGATCACACAGACAAAGAAGTCCAATGAACATGCTGATGCGGTGTAACAAAGATGACCAGATGGTGATAAGGTGGATAAGGGAATTTATGAGCCTAAGTTTGAATTTTAGATCCGATTGGGAAAATCTGGAAGGGATAGCTAGGAGAGAAAAGAAACATGGCACACAACTATAAAAGGAGGTCAAGCTCACCATTTGATAATGTTAGGTTGGAATGGTTATTTAGGGTTTTTGTTTAGGGTGCATGTGAAAATTTTGAATCCCAATAAACAACAAATAAGTCTTTTGTAGGCCATAGAGCCAAGTCAAGAAGGTAACTAGTCTTGGGTAGGTCCTTAAGAGAACACCATAGTCTATAATAACTCTATGAGAGATTTAAAAATCTCAATTATGATGTAATCTTTGTAGATTTCGTAAGGCCCTTAATATAAATACAAGCATGCAACTCAATGCAACATTTTACGTAACTCTTTAGGCATGTTGGGAGTACCCAACATGTGTTAGTTTCTATATGAAGGTTGAGGCTTCTTGGTGAATAATTTGGAGTAGATTGTGCCCCCTAATTGGAGCACACAGAGAAATATAATCTTATCAAATAAGATGGATAACTGGGGGTGATTGATCCCCAATTTATAGAAACTAACGATAACTAATGAGGTTGGGTGAACAATAGACCTAAGCCTCATGATTTTTAGGATTACACAATGTACCACTCAAAAATAGGAACATTTATAGGTCCATAATGAATGATGTTGAGGTTGATGGGTGTCACTAGACTCAATGTAAATCACCTATTCCAATTGAACCACATCATTGCAAACAAAATTAGGTTCCAAGTTTGTGCGATAAACAAGGAATAAAATAAAATCATTCCCCCACCATAATCATAGTAATTTATAATTTGAAATCCTTGAAAGGGAACCAAATATATTCACTCCCCCATAATTGATAATATTGAAATTTGAAATAGAAATGTTTGTGATAGAAGATTTACAAACTGTATATATAACTCAAAATTGATCATTAAAATAGTATCATGCTCTTACATTTGTAACAAAATATAGATTATTGTGTCAAATTTTAAACAATATGTATGATTCACTTCTTGAACCATATTATAATCTATATTTTTTTATAAAATTCTGAAATTGGCTATCCAAACTGCATTGGATAGAGTTAATCAATAAGGAAAAAATCAACTTATCGATCATATCCAAACTTGATGGTTTTATCTCTCATTGAATTCTATATCTCTAACCTATTTGTAAACCTATGACTATATCTAAATCCTATTAACTATATTTTATAACCCATTATTTGTATTATGTAATAAGCCCACCGAGTGCCCCCTCTTTTAAAAAAGGGAGATTGACTATAGATAACTCATCTCAAAATAAAATATGATCTATACCATGTCATGTATAATAATAGAAAAACATGTAATATTATACAAACATGTGGAGATGAACCATATGTTTTCCAATTTAATAGATAAAATATAGTGCTAAAGGAGTAGATGATATCAAACATGGCTCTAAAGTGAAGGGATGCATGATGAAAATCACGGGAAAAGTGTAAAAACATAACCAAAATACAAGATCGATCATTTAAAATTCACATACAATAATATAAAAACATGTGGAGATGAACCATATGTTTTCCAATTTAATAGATAAAATATAGTTCTAAAGGAGTAGATGATATCAAACATGGCTCTAAAGTGAAGGGATGCATGGTGAAAATCATGGCAAAAAGTGTAAAAATGTAATCACAATACAAGATCAATCATTTAAAATTCACATACAATGTCATATAAGATGCTAAGGAGGCCACTTATAAGGGACATAAGGGTGTCAAAAAAACAATCAAGAGGTAAGGTCTGCACATAAGAAAGGAAACTAAGTCCAAAATTAAGGGACACTAGAGCTTCACACACACAAAAATGCCAAATGGCCACAAACAAGAAACAAGAAATAACACATTCATTATGTAAAAAAGTAAACAATATTTTCATATAACAAGAGAACCTAGTCCATAAAATCCATATGTGTTAGCATTAAATCATAATATAAACATATCACAATGTAAGCCATAAAAATGATAAATATGTGTTAGAAATAAAAAGACATGTAAAGTAGCATAGAAATATATAAACTTGTATAGCATGCTCTTTATAGAAATATGTCCCTAGTAAGGCAAGGCGAAAGGGAAAAGAATACAGAAACATATGAAATCCATGTATGATCTTGTGTGTCCTACATCATGCTTAGATACCACATGAAATGTAGGTGCACTTTTAAAATAGAATATTATATCTACCAAATCATGTGACAAACAACATATGTAAATTAGAAACTAGTAACTAAAGTTATGCTTAGGTTCTAGTTTTGAAATATTGAATGTTATGATTATTGGTTTTTTAAATGTTTTTATTTTTTTGTTGGTGTTTTTGAATATTGTGTGAAATTTTTTGGCTGATAATTATATCAAGGGGATGGGGAGACCCAGGAGGTGTGCCCATGTAAGGATATTGAAGGGAAAATCATCTTGTTAGAAGAGTGTTATATGTGTGTGTGAGAAAGAATTAGAAGTAGAAGAAAGTGTTGTATTACAAGGAGTATGATTCCTAAGAGGATGTGATTTTAGGAGGATTATGCCTTGATAGAGATTGCATCACTATAGGACATGATGATTTGATCAAAAATCTTATATAATTTTTTTGAGATAGATGTAGGTGCAATGTGGCATATTTGTTACCATGGAGAAGATAATTTAGGAGTGTTTATTACTATATTAGGTGAAACTTGAATATGTATATTTTACAAAGGTATGATTACCTTGTAAACGTAATACATTTTCACATAATGAGAAGTGTATACCATAGGTTTGAAATGGTATTCATAGGTGAGACTCAAAACCTTAATAAATTTATTGAAATAGATGTATGTGAAGCAACTGATGTAAAATAGATGGAACAAACCATAGTTTTGAAGCCAAGGTTAACCTAAAAATATGTCACATATTGAGGAACTTATAATAACAAAAATGTCATTGATAAAGTATTTGATCCCAATTGAAGAGGTAACATAATGTGACCAAATCCATTATGTGTATGTATGCTAAAACCTTTAAGAGATTATGAGGTTTTTGTTGTTTTTGCTCAATATATCCCAAAGTAGTAAGTAATACCACAATGCATATATTTTCAATTAAATCATTATTGACCATAACACTTTGGATAGGTTATTGATTGATATAAGTGTGAATGAAGAGTATATGTCTATCTAAGTCATCATCCATTATTTCACTATCATCGAGTTTGATTAGGTTCCTTGAAGATGGAGGGCTAGTAGTTTTTCCAATAATAACATTGAGGGGATGACTATATGTAGTTGTAGGAGGTTGTGAATTATATACATGATTAGCAATGGATCAATAAATATATTGAGATTAAAATTCTCATTTACTTGAGGCCAAGTATATTCTTGAGGAGTGCTTAATTCAATATAATTTTTTTCAATAAGATATTCTAGTATATGATTTATATTGAAACACCAATTGGTAGAATGTTTGATACACCATTGATAATATCGATATGAATAATGATTGAATGATTTAGGTTGTGTTTTTCTTACATCAACCTCTATAGGTAGAGAGAGGGAGATACAATGTTACACTCACGAAACTTTTAAAGCGTAGCAGGTGGTGGTGATGATAATCCGGTGAATTTCCACTTAGGAGGGGCTTACAATTGAAGCTTAGTAGTTGATTGAGATATAAAATTGATGCTACTTTTTCTTCATTCTTTCCTTTAGTGTATTTTCTTTACAGCCTCATTTTCTGTAAAATTATTATTAGGTGTATTTGGTGAATTAGGCACATACAGGAGATTATTTAATGTCAAAATATTGAATTATCTTTCTATAAGTGTATGAAATATCTCATCGAAAGATCATAACTTACAAAAAATAATAGATTATAGAAAAGGTTCTAGTAGGATCTATGTAAATAAATATTGAATCTCAATTAATGAAAGTAAAGTATTCATCTTAGTAAGAAAATTTTGTAACTTAAAACATAGTCACCGATTAGTTCATCGAATATTTTGTGGAGTTTTTCCATTTGTGCACAAGATAATTTTTCACTAATATTGATTAAAAATTTTCAAGGAATTGATCAACCAATAGATTGAATCCCACCAGTTGATTGGAGAGTAAAATCATAGAACCATTGTAAAGCATAATACATGAGACTTTTCAAAAACAATTTAGTAATAATTTTTGCATTGTAGGCATAATCTAGACAAGTTGCATGAAAGGATCTAAGATGTTGTTCAAGATCTTGTTTACCTTAATAGATTGGAATTTTAGAAGAAATAAAACCCATAAGTAAAATATGAGATTCCATATTAGGTAATAATGAATTATAAAGTAAGATATGTGAATGCATGACATTAGAAGCTCTAGACACACCCTATTCTAGCTGAAACACCTTAGTATGAAGATCAACAATGGTTTTCTATAGGGAAAGTGTAGAAGATAAGATACGTAAGGGCCCTTGTGCATGTTAAAAAAGTGGTGTATCCATTGTATGTGTTGGTAAAATAATTAAGACTTGGGGGGACATTATGTGCCCCCAAAATGACTATAAATGTGATAATAGTAGATGCTATAATTTTCTTCTTTTCATGTTTTTTTATTGATAAAGCGGGTTGATGGGACCCATTCCCAATAAAAACAGGGCCTAAATACCCTTGAAATATTAACAAAAAAGTTGGGCCTAAACCCTAGAGTATAATCCTAAGGATCTATACTTAATCAAACTTCCACAAAGGGTCTATTTCCCATTCAGGACAGAAAATAAGCCTATATATTACCAATTCGACCTTTTTTATTTTTTCTATTCTTTACTTCTTGCCACTTACCATTCCCACTTGAAATTATAAGCGGGAGAATGTCAGGATTAACGAAGCCATCCGATTACCTGACAAAGATTCCTGATCCGAATCTGATTTAGCAGGAGAAAGCCCCTTTTCGTTCTACTAACTACTATTATCCCCTGCATGTCCTGAACAATTTCCAGTTTTTCACCTTCCACTCTTGCCTCAGCCTTATTCTCAACATTGATATTGTAGGGATCCTCCTTGAATGTAGCCACATCCACCAAATCCAGATCTAATGGTCCCCATCCTTTGGTCGAGGCCAAAGAACTCTTATTAATTGAATTCTTACTCATAGGACATGATGCTTGTAGATGACTAGGGATTCTACAGTTTCTAAACCGAAAAGACGTGTTTTTGTAATCTAAGGGTTGAGAATGCAGAAATTTTCCAAATTTTAAATTAATTCGATATGGCAATCCTTTTCTCTAGATCGAATTCCACACATATACGGGAGAAGGAGCATAATCCCACATGAGATCTATCCATGTCTTCTTTTAAGAATCTGCCCAATACATTACCAATATCTTCCAATGCATACCAAGATGTAGAGGAAGATTGGGAAGTCTCACCCAAACCAACATTTTGGAAATCGAAAGAGTGTTCGAGATCAAATTCTGGGAACTAAGGAGTCAAAAATAGGCCAGCGTTACCCCAAAACCATGGCCCATCAGCTAGGCACCATTGGTAATCCTCCGCTTCTCTAAAATGAACCAAAAAAACCCCTGGAACAAAGGAAGATTTCACATTTATCTATCTAGTTTTGAAATATCCACTAATATAATTATATAGAGGAAGGCCATAGGCCATTGAAGCGGCCTATTATGGCATCCCGAGATAAATTTTGGTAATATTCCTCCACTTCCTGGCATTCAACGACCAACGAAGGAACTTATTTAGCAAGATCAACCACATACGCTTGATTTCCTGGAATGATGCCCTCAGATTTGCCAAGGGCTTCTTTGAATGAGGCCTTCCCACTGCCCTGAGTGCCTCCCCTTATATTTTCTTCAAAGATCGAACCTACCCGAACCATTCCCGTCTGCTATCTTGGATTTTTTGTTACAAGGTTGAGGTTTAGGGCATGGTCACCCATCCTGGAGTCCTCCGTGGCTTCCAAAAATGCCTTTGAACCAATTAGAGCTCCACCACTAAGCCTCTCTGACTCCCCTTTAACCCTACGCACCTCACCGCTGGCTTGGAGAACGCGGTTGCGGGATTCCTCACAGGCTCGATTATTCACCATCTCCACCATCAATAATCACAAAGCTCCCTTAAAGGTAAGAACATTATTAAATTTTCTTCTTTTCATATTTATTTATAAATAAAAATGCATTAGTTTGATCAAGATTAATATTAAGGGGTTCCAAAAGCTATTTATCATCAATATGATCAAAATATTTTAGGGTAATAATAGGAATGTTATTATCTTGACTAATTTCCCCTTAGGAATGTTCAATTTGGATTACTATGATAACATTATTGAGAGGGTGCTTGAGGAAGGGGGTGTCTACTTGAGGAATATTTGTAGATGGTATGGATTTGGAGCCATTATTTATAAATTAATCCCAAAAAATCTTAGAGTATAAAAACAAAGATATCCTAAAGATGATAAACATGAAAGGCAAAAACTCTATGTTAACCCCTGAATTCTACATTCTTTTATTGGTTAAGTTACACATGGGAACTAATTATTCACTCTTAATTCTTTATATTATTTAAACTATATGTAAAACTATTAGGATTAATGAATTCAAGAATCATGGAAGAATTGAGGAAATTTTTTATGGTGGAACAACACAAAAATGTTGGCAAGTGCACAAGTTTTAAAAGGAAGCACACATTATTCAAGATAAGATAGGAGGAATTTTCACACTAGAAAATATAATACAAAGGCACAAAGGTATTGTTATCCATATTTCACCCTCCCGGGAAAAATATTGGATCAGCCACGACCCTGCATGAAAGAACCAGAGAAAACACGGTTAAATCTTGCAAACAGGTCATAGAAGGACTCAAAATGGAGTGGAGGGGCTGCAAAGACTAAATGACCCTGCAAGAAGAAAGAGAATAAACGAATATGTCAAGAAGATCTGTGTCTTAAATATATTTAATGGGTTACATGTGGGATCGGAAATAGAATAGAATAGCAGGTCAAAGGAGGAGGAGAAGTGTCACAAAGAAGCCAGGAACAAGGAGAAGAAGAAAAATGAATATCCAAAGTCTTCGGGTTTAAAACAATTGAATGAGTCCCTGAAATTGACTAAGTATGAAGGAGGCAATAGAGAGAGCCACATGTCCAAGCAACACTTCTCCAAAGTTGAATCCAAAAAGGGAAGCTCAAACGAGTGCTAGGATTCCACGCGTCTAGGGTGCCAAAAATTTACATGAACATTGAAAAGTCTTTGAATAGGTAGGAAGGTTCCAGGTGTCGGCTTGACGCAAATCTAAAATGGGAGCCCAAGGCGGAGACTCAAACTCATGCCAGCCCTCCACATAGAAAATGGTCAACAAAGGTCAAAAGGTGGACATGGCGGCCCTAAAAAATTCTAAGTATAGAAGTATTGGTGGGGACTGCCATGTGTCCAAGCAATGTATCTCCAAGGGTAGATCCAAAAGTGGAGGCTCAAACAAGTGCCAGTTCGCCACATAGCCCAAGGTCTGAAAAGGTAAGGGAGAGGTTGTTGAAAAGTCCAAAGACCCGTGAAGGCTTCCAAGTATCAACCCGATGCTCCTTCAAAGGAAAATATTGATTGGGATTTCAAGCAAGCACGAAGCTTCCACGTGTCCAGTTTTAAAAAAGGGGACAAAGTTGGGTTGAATAGTCAATGCATGGTGGCAGGTTGGTGGAGAGTGCCAAGTGTCCAAATGGCACTAACTCAAGGGTCGAATAAAGAGAGGGTTTCCAAATGAGTGCCAGACCGCCACATGTCCCGTGAAAGAAATATGACCCCATCGAGCAAAGGAATTAGCAAAAACATAGAAATTGGACAGACATCGGAGGAAGCACTACGTGGCAAGCCTAAAGCAAAGCAATGCTAAGGCGGACCATCGAGGGAAAAGTTGTATTTTTCCTTTTTATTCCAAAGATGTTAAATTTAAAAGTGGGCCACAACTTTGCCCAAAGGGAAAAAGTCAGCGTTTTATCCCGAGTCAAGGTCAAAGTGGGGAAGCGGGAATCGAAGGAAAAGGTGAAAATTTTCCTTTTGTAAAAAAAGCACAAAGATTAAAATTGAAGCGCATCTCCCCAATCAACCAGAGGGTGCCACATGTCCAAGTGGAGTGGTAGGGCCATAGGAGCTTTCTGGATTTTAGAATTTTTACGGAAAGGGGAAAAAGATAAATTTTGGGCCCACGAACCCGATTTTTCCCTAATTTTCCCTCCACGTGTCCCATATTAAAAAGGGGGCCTACTTTTTAAACTGGTTTTCCCGCCCTTTTACATGAAACTGATAAAAAATTCGAAGGGGCATATCTTTTGACTCATGGATCAAAATTTTGCAAATATGACACCATTGAAAAGATCTCAGCCTCGCCTATGCCATGAAGATTTGAAACTTTAAGATCGGGGAGGTTAGGTGGGAGAAAAATGGAAAAATTTCTTTAGGGGCATTAATGCAGGATCTATTTTTTCCCCAACAACCAGATCGGATTCGATCTACTCCACCGTTTCCTCCTCCTTTGAGGCATCAGACTAGTGGTTGATGCAATAAAGATAGATTTGGGGCAGATTTTGTAGGAGGCATTGATAGTAGTGGTTGATCTTGGAACTTTTTCCCGCCTCTCTCTCTTTCTCCCCTCTGTGTTGAATCTATAAAAGTAGGGTCGAGACTCATTGTAAAGGGTTAGAAATTATTTTGTTTTTATAGGCTCCCCTTTCCTTCTGGCAAAGGAATTCGTGGAGTTTAGACCTTCCATTTAAATTGCAATACGTTTCCTACCTTCTGGCCATTTGTTATGCATTGTATCAATCTACAAAGTAATAAAACACATTTGCGATCAATTTTAGATCCTTTCTTGTGTCCTTTGCTCTCATCTAGTATTTCATTATAAATATGGTTATCTATGCTTGATTATTATATGTATTTTTTTGGTTTGTGTCTATCAGCAAAACTAATGTTCATCATTCCTTCAGTGCATCACCTTGTAGCTTAGTTTTGATTTCTTGTATTCCTTTTATCTCTATCTCCTTGGTAAAACTCAGATTAGGCTTAGGAATATGTCCTCTAAAATTTTCCATGCATGCACTTGAACAGAGGAATAGGAACCAACCTTTAATCTGGAGAGTTTTTCAAATTTTCAAAGTCCCACAGTTTGGGGAAAACTCAATGTTATGTGAATCACACCAAATGAATTTGCCTTAGAAAAGTAGATATGACTACTCATTTGGGGGTGCTGTGATTTTTACTAACAATTTTGGCATGCCCGATGGGACAAAGAAGTCTCCATATTTATTACAGTAAGATTGATGTGCAATTGTTGTGATTTTAGCTTTTAAGAAGTTTTAAAACTACACATCCGGAGACTCTAAAAGGAACAAAATCCATTGGTTTCAAGTAATCCAAGTTTCCCAAGTTCATGAGAATGATACAAACAAGGTCAAGAACTAGAGAAGAGGGACATTTTTACACCTACACTTGTCTCTAGACAGAAGGAGAAGAGGAAGAAGAGCCCAGAGGTCTCTATCTCCACCAAATAGAGCCTTATCAACACCTCCTCCTAGTAGGTCGTTCTTTCAATCAAGAAGGGTGCTCAGAGTCGATCAAGATGGCACAACCAAATCCTTATGTCAATTTCATTAGTAGCAGCCCACTCGCTCTGAATGCACAAAATCCAGTCCCAGTAGCAGCATTAAAGAGCATCCCATATTTCATTGGAGAAAACCAGACTTCTCCTGGTGACCACGTTCAAGACATTGCAAATGTATGTACAATCCATGAGATCACTGAGATGGACATTGCAATCAAGTTGCTAGCCTCTTCACTCAAGGGCAAGGCTTCACAATGGTTCAAGAGCCTAGAAGCAAGCTCTATTCAATCTTGGGACCATATGTGCATAGCTCTTCATGACCAATTTGGAGAAAAAGGAGATAAATTATCCTTGTTGGAGAAACTGACAACAATCAAGAGAGCTCCGAATGAGTAGTTGATGGATTTCAACCTCATATTTCAATGGACTTGGGATAGGATTCTAGCAGCAGTAAAGCCCACTAATGAAGGTGCCTTCTTATACTTTCTTAGAGCTTTAAATTTTGATATTTCTTTAATGATTCAGTCAATGGGGGGCACAACCTTACCTACAAATTATAGCCTTTCCATAGGAGCTAAGAATCATTTAATTCAGGTTGGAAAACTTGCTCCTAGGCCATCCATGCCTCTATACCCGAATTAGGAAACCCAAGTACCAGCCAAACACCCACATTAGCTCCTATACCTACTCTCAGGAGTCAAAGTTCAGCTGAAGCCTCCACCTCATCATCTAACACCTCAAAGGAGCTTCAGGAAGTTATGAAACAACTTCAAAACTTGGGGAATGAGTTAATAACCATCAAAAGACAACATGCTCAAAGTTCTAGGCCATATCAGCCTCGGAGCTCGTGATCGGCTAGACCCTCGAATCAACAAAATAGTCCACAAGCCCAGTGTCAACTCGAGTCAACACAAAGGACAACCTCAAGCTGCTATACCTTTTAGGTCATATGATCTAAACATAGCTTCAACATCAAGGGAATTGGTTCCAACACAAAATAACATGGCACAAGAATATGATTGGTATTTCCCATGCATTCAACCACATAATCAATTGATGTGCTTCAATGGTGCACTAAATCAAGCTTTGATGGTGCAAACCATTGGTGTGTCATAAGAACCTAGCCAAGAAGAAAATCAGTAGCAAGGAGCTCAATAAGAGGTACCTCCAAGTGAAACTATCTTTGTCAATTGGCAAGTTGAAGACTTGTTGAATGAATCAAACTCCTTCTCAAAGTATAGTTGCCAATACATGGTCCAAGAAGAGAAATATTGGAGAAGGAAATTCACCAAACTCAAGTGATCCTCAATCCTCCATTGCTCCATAAGGTATTGGCATCCAAAATACAACTCCCAATATGTAGAGTCAATCCAAGCCACCTTCCAAATCTACTTAGGCACCGGTTGTAACAGCCCATGTGCAAGAGAAAAATGTGTTAGGGAAGGGGAAACAGAAGGATAGCCCATTTAATATCATTGAGAAAATGAAGAGGACAAGTGTGAACATTTCACTATGGGAGTCACAGGCCATTCCAGGGTAGAGGGATCTATTGTAGGCTGCCATGCAAAATTGGTCAAGCTCAAATCAACCCCCTAGCCAGCAAGAGAAAGTGCTTACCAATGCGGATCAACCTGAGAGAAACCATGAGAAAACGAGGTAAGAATATGAAGCTTCCTCCATTTTATGTTTCATTAATCATTGGGGATAAATTGGTACATAATTACACGATTGATTCGGGGGCAAGTAGTTCTGTAATGCCCAAACAAATAGCTGATCAACTGGGTCTCCAGTATGAAGTCATCTCTAGAGGAGTAGTACAATTGGATGGGACAACAGTGACCACTGTTGGAGTCATCAAGGATATGAGCCTCACTCTGCATGCCTTCCCTAATGTGACTATATTGTAGAACGTATCAGTCATAGACTTGCCACCACATTTTGCATTGTGTTTGTCTAGGGACTTCACTACCAAAATTAGAGGATATTTATCTGTTGACTAGTTGCATATGCTCTTTAGAACAAGGTATGGAGTGAAGGCCACAATCAAATCTGAGCCCATAGCGGATTATCACATTGAGTCTTATGTGCCTAGCCCAATCAATGAAAATTGTTTGGATTTTGATCAGAGGACCTCCTAAACACTTGTGAAGTAGATACCAAGGTGGGGTATATCCCAGACCTGACTCTCAATGAATGGGTGGTCAAAAGACATGCTTTTGACCCTTATAAGGAGATGGAAGAATCTAACTAGGATTCTACTGCCTGCATGAGGAGAATCATCCTCTTCCTAACATCATTAAGCAGAACACAAAGATGATAATGAAGTTTGGAAATTGTTCTTTGGTGTCTCGAGGAGTAGACAAGGATTCAGAGGTGGAGCTATGATTGTGTCACTCCAACGTATGAAGTATTACTCAGCCTTTCCATTTCTAGTTTTTCTACTCAAATAACACTGCAAAATATGAGGCTTTGGTTCATGGATTGTATTGGACTAGAAGACGAGGAATCAAGAACTTGCAAGTGTTTGGTGACAGTGAACTGGTTTCCAATCAAGTCAAAGGACAAAATGCTGTCAAGAATGACTGCTCAAAAGTTACAAGAATAGGATATGGGATCTCATTGAGGATTTCGATGCCTTAAACATTGTGTCCATACCCAGGAAGGAGAACAAAGCTGCTGATAGGCTTGCAGCAGTTAGAACAACATTTGATGTGGTTGACAACATCAAGAGGGATAAAGGACAGCCATATATCCATGTTATTGTGAGGCCACGAGTGCAAAGGCGATAACAACATATCTTGGTAGGTGTTCGAGAATGATCAACAAATCATCAATATTTTGCAAGAGGAAGCTGAATTCTCAGCTAGAAATCAAATCAGATTAGAGAAGAAATATGAAGATCAAGTAGTGCAGCTGCATACAAATAAGCTTCCCAAAGGCTTAGTGACATTGGATTCTATCTTCAATCCTAATGATCCATTTCGAAAAGAGAAGGATAATATACATATCAAAGGAGAAGATTCAGAGTCAATTCTAGTTAGAGAAGGAAAAAACTTCAAATTAGCAAAGTGGCCACTTGAGTAAGAAAGTTATGAATTCATGCAACTTTTCCAAGAGTTTCCATATGTGTTTACTTGGAGCTATGAAGACCTAAGAGGGTTCAATCCGGTTAGCACAACACACAATTGAACTAGATCTATTGCTAAGCCCATCAGAAAAATTAGAGACCACTCAATCCACACATTGAACCTCTGATGAAGAACGAGCTAAACAAGCTGATAGAGGCACACATTATATTTCCAATCAAACACTCAAGTGGGTTGCAAATTTGGTCCCAGTTAGGAAAAATAATGGAGAGATTAGGTTGTGTGTAGAATTTTGAGACTTAAACAAAGCATCCCTTAAAGATCACTACCCACTCCCCTCAATGGAGTAGATCTTGCAAGTGGTGTCTAGATCAGAGAGATTCTCTCTCTTAGATGGCTACTCAAGGTACAACTAGATCATGGTGAAAGAAGATGATTAGTTCAAAACAACTTTCACCACCAAATGGGGCACCTATGCCTATAGAAAAATTCCATTTGGATTGTCTAATGCTAGAGCCACTTTCCAAAGGGCAATGGATATGGCATTTAAAGGTTGATAAAAAAATAGTATTGATCTATCTAGATGACATTACTGTGTTCTCCAAAAATGCAGCAGACCACCTTTTTCACCTAAGGCAGGTGTTTCAAAGGTGTAGGAGATTTGGGGTATCATTGAACCCTAAAAATGCATATTCTTGGCCCACAAGGGTAAGCTTCTAGGCCATATTGTGTCAAAGGAAGGTTTGGCAATTGATCCAGAGAGATTTAAAGCAATAAGAGCATTTCCATTTCCAAGCCATAAGAAATCTCTTCAAATCTTCTTAGGAAAAATCAATTTTGTCCGCATGTTTGTACCAAAATTTACTGCCCTTGCCAAACCAATAACGTTGATATTGAAGAAAATCTTGGCATTTAGGTGGATAGTTGAAGGAAAGACAATTTTTGAGGCCATCAAAGAAGCTATATCACAAGCCCCAACTCTTGTGAATCCAGATTTTTTGAAGGACTTCATACTATATGCCTTTGGTGGCAGTGACACAATTTTTGTGATCCTAGTAAGTAGAACAAAGAGGGTACAGAGCAGCCAATTGCCTTCTTCAGCCAAGGTCTAGAAGATTATGGAGTGAGATACGCCTTCATCGAAAAGCAAGTCTGCTAGTAGTAATCAGAGGGTTAATGAAGTTTAAAAATTTGGTTTTCAAACAATAAAATCCAACTATTAGTCTCCCATACAGGAGTTAAGGACTTCCTTCTCAGCAAGGATCTGAATGAAAAACGTGTAGGATGGATCACTCGTGTCATGGAGTATGAAATTGAGATCAAGGTTACTAAGCTAGTCCATGGGAAGGGATTGTGTGAACAATTGGCCTCGAGTCAACAAGATGAAGCAAGTGGTAAAGAGGAAGTTGTTTTTGTTATGCAAAATAGTCAAGAGGAATAAAATGATGATTTACCCACTCCTTGTTGGACTCAAAGTATTATGCACTTCCCGCAAATAGGCCCGTGTCCTCCGAGAAATGAATAAAACAAAAGGAGACACTTTAGACTACATGCCATCTCGTACGTGCTTATTGATGGCATCTTGTTCAAAAGGGATATCAATGGTGCCGTTTTAAGATGCATTGGGAAAAGTCAGATTGAGAGATTGTTATAAGAGTTCCATGATAAAGCATATGGAGGCCATTTTTGTCCGTGGGTGACAACACTCAAGATCATGAAGGCAGTTATTATTGGCCCGGGTGTTTAGTGAATACTATGCATGGATCAAAAAGTGCGGGAAATTTGCGTTCTTCAAAGGAAAAGAGAGGGCTAGCAGCACTCCCATTGCACCTAATTTTAGTTCACTAACCATTCATGCAATGGGGATTGGAATTCATTGGATTCATCAATCCAAATTCGAGCCAAGACCATAAATGGATTCTAAAGGCAAAGACTATTTCACCAAGTGGATTGAGGTAATGACACTCAAAGAATCTAATGAGTCTAGCATATTAGATTTCTATGAAGGGATAATGACCAGATTTGGAGTGTCAGCCACCATTATATCAGACAATGCATTAGCATTCATAGGTTCCAAAATCATAGGATAGGCTGTTAGGAATGGGATTTACTTGAGCACTTCATCAAATTATTACCCTCAGGGTAATGGCCAAGAAGAGTCCACAAATAAGAACTTGCTAAAGATTATCAGAAGAACTCTAGATGAAAATCAGAGAACTTGGCACACAAAACTCAAATCAGCCTTATGGGCTGATAGGAAAACACCCAAGAGGTCTACATGTAACTCTCCATTCAAACTTGTCTACATGGGAAAGAGGTAGTGTTGCCTATATCACTTGAGTTGCCATCATTGGAACTCATGAAGCAGCTGGAGATGTTTGAGTTTGAACTAATGGAGGCTAGGTATGTAGAGATGATGGAGTTGGAAGAAACTAAAGAACATGCACTTCAAACAATTGAGAAGGATCAGGTCTCAATCAAGAGATGTTTTGATAAGAAGGCAAAAACAAGGACCTTCCAGGAAGCAGACCTAGTTTTGAAACGGGATTCAGATCGGGAAAAACTAGGAAGGCATTCCAAGTTTGATTCCATTTGGAGTGGACCTTACATGGTCACAAAATGTAAAAGTAGCAATGCCTTCTAATTATCTACATTGGATGGTGAAGAGTTGCAGATCCCAGTGAATGGAATTTATATTAAACATTGCTACTAGAAGGAAAGTTCTCACCTTGTACATATTAGTTTAGTTTCTCATTCCTCTAAGTGCTTGTGCACATTATCTTGTTGTATTTTAGGTTGATTTTATTCTAAGTGCTTTGCACACTCTGCATGTTCTACTTGGAGCATGTATGATTTAAAATTTTGTATATAGTTGTGGTGCTATTTTGTTGCTCTTGCATAACCCATTCAGAGACAGATGAAGCCCGGGTCAAAGCAATTTTCTACTCTCAGAAACCATCATTTCGAGATTTCTTATGAAAATTGAGAGTGCAAATAGTCGGGCTTGTGGATCAGAGGCAGGATCAGTATCAGGCCGTCATTATTGACTCCATGCCCAATGGATGTGACAAGGTAATTGGTCTTTTCATCTAGTAGGTAGATACCCCTGTGAGTCACCAAATTGTTATCCATATTTCACCCCCGGGAAAAATATTGGATCAGCCACGACCCTGCATGAAATAACTAGAGAAAACACGGTTAAATCTTGCAAATAGGTCACAGAAGGACTCAACAATGGAGTGGCGGGGCCTGCAAAAGACTAAATGACCCTGTGTAAGAAGAAAGAGAAGAAATGACTCTATCAAGTGGATCCTGTCTTAAATCTATTTAACGGGTTACAGGTGGGCTCAGAAATAGAATAGCTAGGGTCAGAGGGGGAGGAGCAGTGTCACAAAGAATCCAAGAACAAGGAGAAGAAGAAATAGTGAAGATATGAAGTCTTCGGGTTCAAAACAGTTTAGAATGAGTCTAGAAATCGACTAAGTATGAAGGAGGCAATGAAGAGAGCCATGTGTCCAAGAGGCGCTTCTCCAAAGCTGAATCCAAAAAGGGAAGCTCAAATGAGCACTAGGTTTCCACACATCCAAGGCCCCAAAAATTTGTACAGCTATTGAAAAGTCTTTGGCTAGGCAGGAAGGTGCCAAGTGTCGGCTCGGTGCAAATCTAAAATGGGAGCCCAAGGTGGAGACTCAAACTCGCGCCAACCCTCCATGTAGAAAATGGTCAACAAATGTCAAAAGTCAGATTTGGAGGGCCTCAAAAAGGCTAAGTATAGAAGTACTGGTGGGGACTGCCATGTGTCCAAGTGGCACATCTCCAAGGGTAGATCCAAAAGCGGAGGCTCAAACAAGCGCCAGTTCACCATGTAGCCCAGAGGTCCAAAAGGTAAGGGAGAGGTCATTGAAAATTCCAAAGACCTACGAGAGGCTTCCAAGTGTCAACCCGACACTCCTTCAAAGGAAAATCTTGATCGAGGATTTCAAGCGAGTGCGGAGCCTCCATGTGTCCAGTCTAAAAAAGGGGATAGAGTTGGGTTGAATAGTCAATGCATGGTGGCAGGCCGAGAGAGTGCCAAGTGTCCAAACAATGGTAACTCAAGGGTCGATTAAAGAGACAGTTTCCAGATGAATGTAAGACCGCCACATGTCCCCAATCAAGAAATATGACCCCGTTGAGAAAAGGACTTAGCCAAAAACATAGAAATTGGACAGGCCGGTGGAGGAAGCACCACGTGGCAAGCCTAAACCAACAACGCTAAGGCGGGCCATCGGGGAAAAGTTGGATTTTTTCCTTTTTATTCCAAAGATGTAAAAGTTGCAAAATGGGCCGTAACTCGCCCAAAGGGAAAAATTCAGCGTTTGAGCCCGAGTCAAGGTCAAAGTGGGGAAGGGAATCAGAGGAAAAGGTGAAAATTTTCCTTTTGTCAAAAAGCACAAAGATGAAAATTGAAGCACATCTCCCCAACCAACCAGAGGGTGCCACGTGTCCAAGTGGAGCGGTGGGGCCACGAGAGCTTTCTAGATTTTGTAATTTTTGTGGAAAAGGGGAAAAGATAAATTATGGGCCGCAAACCCAATTTTTTCCCTAATTTTCCCTCCACGTGTCCCATATTAAAAGGGGGCCCATTTTTCAAACTGGTTTTCCCACCCTTTTGTACGGACTCAATACAAACTTTGAAGGGGCATATCTTTTGACTCAAGGCTCAAAATATTACAAATCGACATTGTTGGAAAGATCTCGACCTCGCCTATGCCATGAAGATATGAAACTTTAAGATCGGGGAGGTTAGGTGGGAGAAAAATGGAAAAAAATCTTCAGGGACATTAATGCAGGATCTATTTTTTCCCAACAACCAGATCGGATTCAATCTACTCCACCATTTCCTCCTCCTTCGAGGTGCCGAACCAGTGGTTGATGTAGTCAAGATAGATTTGGGGTAGATTTTGTAGGAGGCATTGATAGCAGTGGTTGAGCTTGAAAATTTTTCCCCACTTCTCTCTCTTTCTCCCCTTTGTGTTGAATCTATAAAAGTAGGGTCGAGACTCATTGTAAAGGGTTGGACATTTTTTTTTTTTTGTAGGCTCCCCTTTCCTTCTGGAAAAGGAATTTGTGGAGTTCAGACCTTCCATTTAAATTCCAATATGTTTCTTTCCTTCTGGCCATTTTTAATGCATTGTATCAATCTGCAGAGCAATAAAACATGTTTTTGATTGATTTTAGATCCTTTCTTGTCTCCTTTGCTCTCATATGGTCTTTCATTATAAATCTGGTTATCTATGCTTGATTTTTGTATGTATTTTGTTGGTTTGTGTCTATCAGCAAAACTAATGTTCATCATTCCTTGGTGCATCACCTTGTAGCTTAGTTTTGATTTCTTGTATTCCTTTTATCCCTGTCTCCTTGGTAAAACTTATGTTAGGTTTAGGAATAGGTCATTTTCAAGTTTCCATGCATGCACCTAAACAGAGGAATATGAACCAACCTTTAATCTGGAGAGTTTTTCCATTTTGCAAAGTCCCACACTTTGGGGAAAACTCTATGTTATGCAAATCACACCAAATGAATCTACCTTAGAAAAGTAGATTTGACTACTCATTTGGGGGTCTTTGTGATTTTATCTTGAAAGTTTTGACACACCAAAGTGGGACAAAGAAGTCTCTATCTTTATTACAGTAAGATTGATGTGCACTTGCTATGATTTTAGCTTTTAAGAAGTTTTAAAACCGCACATCCGAGCGACTCCAAAAGGAACAAAATCCACTAGTTTGTAGTCCAAGTTTCCGAAGTTCATGAGAAGGATACAAACAAGGTTAAGAACTAGAGAATAGGTGACATAAGGGTGATGTAGCCTAGAATTTCCCGAGATAACACCCTAGTGCACGCGCTGGCACATCACTTAGCCTAGATTGAGTGCTCACCCAAAGCGTGCAAAGGTACTGAGTCCCTCTTTAGGGTTCTTTGTAGCAAGATGATAGAGTGATGAAGGAAGAAACACATATATTCCTAACTAATCCATCATTCTACAATGCATGCCATATTCATATTTATGAAAGAACAAGCTTAAACAATAATCATGATTGAATCAAGAACATGCACCACTCAATTACACAGGAATGACACTTAGGTTCAGCCAATATATTTCATCTATTATTAAACACATAAGCTACTTACAATAATGGCACTTTATACCAATCCGTGCATGGATCTGATATAGTAATCCAATCATATGCACATATATATATATCTTCATACATCCATCTCTCCCTATGTATATCAATATATATAGGGTGGGGACTTTCCTTCACCACTTATCTATTCCAGAAATAGGCCGCATGCTATTAATATCCAGATGCCGTTTAAAGGCATAACCACACATGTAATTGTGCTATCTATAGAATTCTTACGAGTTAACTAAAATGACAATCCTATTCTTAGCTCGTCTCCGTGTAAAACACTTCGATACGACCCTCCAAAGATAGATAATGTATGGCGTACACATCTCTGCATTGTTTGTATGCCATCTTCTAAAAACTAGGTCTTCATACTCAAAATTGGCCAAGTCCTAAATGCTGAACTTGCCCTCTGCACGCGGGTTCTTCTTGTCCCTTTGCACCCTTGATCCTAGCTTTCTCCCGTTGACTTCTTGTGTGATCTCTAACAAGTATTCTCTAATCAACATTACCCCACACTAATCTCATTGTCGTCCGACAATGGGTATTTCCAAAAATTGAAGTAAAGAATAGAAGAATGGAAAGAATAAGAATGAAAGAATGTAGATAAATAAAGAAGTTTTATGAGGCTATGAGGCAGCCTCCTCTGTATCAGCTTGAAGTGTCAACTATGGATACTCCTCCTTTATTTCATCCTCCAAGGCTTGCCATTTAGCGAGTGCTTGTTCTACTTTTTCTAGAATGTTTACAACAATGGACTCTAATTCATCCCTTGTAATCTCCCCTTTTTCATTTTGTAAAACCAACACAATGCTGGACATCAAGGTTATTCTTCCTTCTAGAAGATCCATCTTCTGTGCAATGAGCTTCCCAAAATCTTCTATCTGAGTCTTGTATAGCTCTTGTGTTATTGCCAAGGCCTCACACTTCGCTTAACCATTGACAATCTTTCTGCGTAGCCCAATGTATCGTCCTTCATTGCTTTTTGGACCTCATTGTTTTCTTCTAGGGTCTTTATGTTGATAAGTGCCTCTGGAGCTATGCATATATTCAAAGCTTGGTCTACTTTCTTCAATACTTCTTGTAGCACTTGCAACAACCCTTCATAGGATGCAATATTTTGCATCACTAAGGATTTCTCTCGTTCTACCTCTTGCTTTGACTTCCTTGGCACTGTCATGTGTAGAGGTTCATCTTCAAGCACTAGGTCCACCAAATTTCCTACATAATGTATCGCTAAGGGAAATTTCTGTGGTACCTTGGTCTCTAAGTGTGGCCTAGCTCTTATGACATTGTCCACAATAGCCTCTTGTGAAGTTGATAAATACTTCGTTCTTATTCTGTGCCAAGTCCCTTTCTTGTGTTATGCACATTATCTTCGCATCCTTTTTCTTTAGCTCCTCGTGCAGTGCTCTGATTGTTGCAGATTTATCCATGTTTCTTCTAGCAACTTCAGTAGAAACCTTCACCAATGCGTTCTTTGACCTACTCATCCGACATGATAGTAGGCTTTACCGTCATATGTCTAGCTTGGGGTGCCTTCTTCACTGTCTCAAAACACATGAATCTTCACATACATCAAAGTCAAGCTCATCCATGTGGGTATGCATTGACCATGATAGTTTCTTTCAAGTGCGCACAATCATCATATCCTCATCCATTAGCTCCCATCCAAATAAATCCTTTTGTGCTATCGTGCTCTGGAAGCGGGAGTGAAAAATTTTACATGCGTCCTCTGCATACCCCATGGTTGGTGGAATGTTCTCTCCACTCATCCTCTTCAATATAGGACCCTTGGGAATTGTATCTTCAAGGTTAAGAGCCTGTCTCATTACATATTGAGCAGTCACATGCACGGATCCAAAGGTTTCCTTTTCTTTTTCTTCTCCATCCTTCATCTCTTCATCTTTGTGCTCTTCCTCGTTATGTGGCTTATCTTCTTACTCGAGCGGGGTCAGAGATGCACACTCACTCTCCCCTGATTCCTCTGCTTCTTCATCCAACTTCAAATTAATTCTCTTCTTTGGTTCAACAGTCTCCATATGAGGAGAGACGAGGTGATTGCCTTAATTTTTGTGGGGTTCCACTTTGAGTCCTTGTGCATCTAAATACTTTCTTAAACCTATGCTCCCCTTGCTCAACCTCCATATCTTCCTCTTTGTCATGTCCTTGAGGTGGAGTGGCCGCACATTGTGACTCTTCTCTATCATAAGGTTGCTTTCTTCTACGCTCCAAGCCTCCACTATCTTCATGATCCTATTCTTCACCCTCTACTTCAAAAATTTTGTGGGCCTTTGCGCTAATATGTTTTCCATTGTGTGCTTACCCTTCATTAGCCCTGGGAGCACGAATTCATTCTCTACATACTTGTTGTTCTTCATCTTGGGCTTCAGCTAAAGATACACTAATGTTACCTCTACATATGCTACAACCAAAATTATTGGCTTAATATTCAACACCTCTAAAATTATTCTCTTGGTATAGGCACTTCTTCCAGGATACACAGACTTCTTCCTCAATGTGTGGTAGTCACAATCTACCTTATCTCGCATTAAATACCAATCGGTGCGCGTCTATGAATCATGACGGATGCTTGGAAATACCTTACGGTGAATGCGTAAGGCAATTTACACCAAGGGCTCCAGAATCCATCTCTCATTAGGAAGTGCGTGATGCAGAAATGCTGATATATAGAAAATTGTAGTTATTTCCCTACTACTGATGATAGGTCCTTTGGGATGCACCAATCTTCCCCAAATGCCACGTAGATCCCATCATCGTACCATTTCTTTTACGTCATATCTGTCATGGTACTTGCTGAACCTTTTAGTGGTGACTTATTCTCCATGGGGTATTCCCATACCTTTTCCTTTAGCCCATCTCGAAACTCCAATTTCCATGAATACCAGTGATAATAGAACAACCCCAAATATTATCTTCCCTCCTGTGCGTGCTTCCTCGACTATTTGTTCTACAATATAGCCTACAATATTGTAGATTGCTCCTTTTGACATCTTATGCGCAATGTGTAACCACATAGTATTTACCTGTGACCACCGCTCTTGATCATTCAACTTTGTAACAAGGTGTGCTGATGCTTGCACAACCAAACAATTCTTTAATTTGTCTATATCCATACCGTACATGATCCTTCAGTACCCCAAATATTGTTTGGTCTTTAGGATTGCGGCTTTATCTTAGATCATTCTTTATATCCTCTCATGCAGCCTTCAAACCTATAACTGATGAGATTAGTGTAGATGAGATTCTAACTCTGCGTCCTGCAAAGTAGAAGAAGTCCTTGTTCACTTTACTCATGAGCCACCGACACAAGGGCTCATACTTCCTAAAATATGGAATCTTATATAATTGGTAGACCCCAATTCTCTTGAAGCTTCTTGCCTACATCATCATAAATTGACATGTCATTTGTCATATGTTTGTTCATCCTAGCAGTGAGCAAGGAATCAAGCTCTTTCTTATTCTCTCGAGGTCCCGTGATTGTATTTGATTACTTTTTCTCTTTCGATGGGTGGATCCCATTCTTTTCTGATGATGATGCCTTTGGATATTACATTTATGAAAACTCACTTTTGGGTGCCATCTCTTCCTCCTCGACGACCACCTTCTTCTTTCCTTTTGCTGCTGCTACAACTGCCTTCCTAGGTGTCATTTATACCTTGTAATCGTCTCCTCTTTAACTATGAAACTTACAAATCAAACCCTAGCTCAATTTAATCATGCCCTAACTCCTATCTATCTCCTTTCTTCACTCAAACCATTCACCACCTGGGACAAAAGATTCTTTTCACGGATCTATTTGTCACACTTGGTTTCACACCCTTCACACCTTAACCCGATCACTCGGCTCTTTGCACTTAGCTCTTTTTCAAATTATCTTAGTTCAGTAATGGTAAAAGGAATCTCGCATCCCATCCTTATATAATTTTTTCAAATTTTGATGCATTTATTGCTCCTTCACCTACCAAATATCCTCTCATTCATTGACCAAATTCATTCGTTCTACACGGTACATCTTCATGCCCCAGTTATAACCTTCTAGCATGCCTTCCTACCCTCCGGTCAGCTGATTTCTCTTCAACACACACCCTTGCACTTGAGCACCTTGTCATTCACCTTCTCTTGGTAGTTATCATGACCTTTGCTTACCTCTGTTATACTATCTTTTCATTTATCTCCATTTTTGGTCACCTTTGAGAAGCAATATTATTTTGACTTAAAGCACACCCGTAACAACTTATTCCTTTCACCTTTCAATTCCCACAATTTTTACTTGGATAACTACAACCACCCCACACAAAAAGTATGTGCAATCCTCTCGCACATAAACATTCTTCACATAGTAATTAGCTTCATGCGCGCGAGCGCGCTTATTACAAAAGAAAAACAACTAAATTTACAAAGCATAGTGACAAATGAATGAAATACATAATGAAAACCTAATCTAAATGGAAATACTACCTTATTACAAACACCAAGAAGTCTTATTTATAGTAGGGCTTTAGCCTACTCCCGTTAAAGTAACCGAGTAGTCGTGTTCCATCAAGTGATTCTAATTGGCAAGCACCTGATTCAATTATGTAAGCGATGACATACGGCCCCAACCAATGTACCTTAAGTTTACCTAGATGGTGCAAGAACTTAGAGTCATAAAGAAGTACCATTTTTCCAATCTCACAATTCTTATCCCTTATTTTTCTATCATGCCATGCCTTCTGCGTGGCCTTTTTCTTCTTCGACTCATCTTCTCGATACGCTCTTCTAAATCCTACTCATTAGCTAGACCTCCAGCGTGTGAAATGTGCAAAGAAGGTAACATATATTCTATAGGGAGAACAAATTCTGCACTAAACACCAATTGAAATGGCGTGGCTTTGTTCAATCTCTTGTAAGTTTTTCTATATGCCCAAAAAACAATCTGAAACTTTGTCATCCCAATCCTTTCTTTCAACATCACAAATTTTCTCAAATTTTGGCTCAAAATCTTGTTGAAAGCCTCAACAGCTTTCATTTTCCGAGGATGGTAGGGTGTAGTTTTATGGTGTGCAACCATAAACTCATCTAATAGGATCTTGATTTTCTCATTCAAAAGTGTGTACCCCTATCACTTGTCATGATTAAAGGACATTCATATCTTATAAGAACATTCTCCCATAGAAACCTAGCTGTTGTATAGATCTTCATAGGTGCTACTTTTGCCCAATGTGTGAGATAATCTGTGCAAGTAATAATATAGCGAGATCCAGTCCTACATGTGACTAGAGAAATAGGTCCTAAAAAGTCAATGGCCCATTTCTCAAATGGTTCAGCAATAGTAATTTGTCTTAAAGGCATCTCATCTCTTTGCCCTATTTTTCCTAGGTGTTGACAATGATCACACGTTTTACAATATTCTTTACAATCTTTATACAATGTCTCCCACCATAATCCAACAAGTAGGATCTTCTGGGAAGTCACATCACCTGCATAATGGCCTCTTGTAATACCACCATGGGCTTCTTCCATAATATCCTTGCGCTCATGCTCTAATACACAACGACATAATACTTCATCTCTACCTAACTTGTAGAGGTCACCATTGATTAACATAAATGGTGCCGCGCATATAGCAAGTTGTTTCTTTTCTAATGCCTTCATTCCTTCTGGTGCCACACTATTCGTAGAAAGATAACAATGTCTTCTAATTCGATGGCGTGCATTGTAACCTATATAACTATGCATCTGGCATGGTTTCTTCAATTTTCTATGCTTCCTCTCCTGAGTGAATTCTAGACAAGTGGTCTGGTCCAGAGTTACTTTTCCCTGGCTTCACCACAATTGTGAAGTCAAACTCTTGAAATAGGAGTACCCATCTGCATATGCACCCCTGTAAGACGGGCTTGTTTACCAAGTACTTCAATGCCATGTGATATGTATAAAACAAAAATGGTGTTGCTAACAAGTACTATCAAAACTTGTATAATGCATAGATCATTGACAAAGCTTCATGCTTTGTAGTTGTATAATTCTATTCAGCAGGAGTCATCTTCCTACTAGTAAAAAAATTAGATGATCGACAATACCTTCGCTAGGTTGAGCTAACACAACACCAATGGCCATGCCAGAGGCATCCACATGTACATGAAATGGTTTATCCCATGAGGGAAAATGTAGAATGGGTGTAGTAGTAAGTTTCTCCTTTAATATTTCAAACATGCGCTGCTACGGTTCTCCCCAATAAAATGTACCTTTCCCCTTCAGTAATTCTTCCAAGGGTGCAGTAACTTTGGCATACCCTTTGATGAATTTTCTATAATATCCTGTATGACCTAAAAATCCACGCACCTCACTTTGACTGGTAGGTGCTTCTAGGCCTAGAATGACTGCAACCTTAGCTAGATCAACCAACAAACCTTCCTTGCATATTATATGTCCTAACAATATTCCAAATGGTGTAGAAAATATGCACTTTTTGATGTTCAAAGAGATACTAAATTGTGTGCACCATTCAAACATTAAGCACAAATTGTCATAATGATATTTCACAAGCCCATATACTATCCAATCATGTAGGTAGACTTGTAATAAGTTGTGAATAGTCTTTGAATCCCGAACAACTATGCGTGAGAACACAATAGGTGCATTTTTCAATCCAAAAGGCATCACAATATAGGAAAACTTCCCCATTCGAGTAGTAATAGTTGTCTTTTCTTGATCCTCCGAGCAATGCTAACTTTGATGATACCGGAAAACCCATTTGTGAAAGAATATATTTTGCGCCCGCCACTACTTCCAAAGATTTCCCGAGTGAATGGTGTAGGGAATGGATCAGTGATGTATGTAGAATTTAACTCCTTATAGTCCACACATATTCTAATTCTTCCATTCTTCTTGATGTTGATCACCATTGGGCTAACCCATTATGACTCATCAAGGGCTTGATAATTCCATATTTCAACATTTTATCAATTTCATCTTTTACCTTTTTTGCAAATTGGGGTTCATTCTATAAGGTTACTTCCTAACTGGTCATACACCATCCTTAAGCTTTATCTTCATTTCCCGAAGTTATTCATGCATGCCTTTAAGTTCATGATACCCTCGAGGGAATAATTCCTGATAATCCTTGAGTAACTTAATGATATTTTCCGCCTCCAAGTTTGACTAGTAGTCTCCAATGATGGCCTCCTTACACTCAGCCTCCAAACCTATATTCACCTTCTTTGTCTTCATGGGTTCATGATAGGCACGTGTATCCTTATCTGCACTGTCCAAGACCTCACACACCCCTTGTGAATGTTCAATATCCATGTTCTTAACTTCCTCATCATCCACGATGTAAACCATCTTTCCTTTCTCTTTCTCAAGGAAAGCACGTTCAAGTAGTATGGAGTCCATTTCTTCTTCCCTTTCAAAATGTGCTCCAGACTCTACCTCACCAAATAATTCCTGAATATGCTCTTCTACTTTTCACTATCTCCCATAGTTAAGCGCTTGAAAATTTTTAATGCCTCTTCTATTAGAGGTTTGGAAGAAAAGTAGTCAAAGGTCTGGATCATTCCTGCAGTTAATTTTTTCTAGTTCTTAGTCTCTCGATGTAGTTCTGTGTATACATACCAGGCACGTGCGCATCCTTGTAGAGTGGAGTACAATCTATGCACCCAGAGTGAAGGTGGTAATGTTTCCTGTCCTACTATCTATAGTATCTCACAACTGCTGAATGTGATGATGAACAGGTGTATCACCATGATAAGTGCGAGATCTGCATAGGTGCATTATTCCTTACAAAACTAATAGATAATATGACTCCAATCTCTTCTCATATTATAAGATTATCTCTATGGACTACCCACCAAAGCATGTTGTTGTCCCGCGTAAGGTATATACTAACATATATCTTCTATTAATTTGATTTGTCCATTGTGTTTCCATGGCTTTCAAAAATACGGGAAGATCTTTTACCCTGTATACCAAGGTACTTGTGCTACCTATCTCGTTGAACATAACAAAGTCCATTCTTATGGGTAACCATGATTTTTACCTCATGCCCTACTAGTTCATATGTACCATGAGCCCAATTTTCATAAGCAATAATCGTAGTATCACTAATAGAATGAGAATCCTCCCACTGTAGGATTCCTTCTTTTGATGGATCATTGACCTTTGGGTCTTGAATAGCACGTACATAAATTCTATTTAAGTCTTCCTCACTTAGAGGCTCAACATATGGTGTATAATTCCCATCGGTTAGAGGTATCACAACTCTTTCCTCCTTATTCTCAAAGATGATATACCCCGATTGAATCTCAAGTCAACATTATTCACTTAACACCAAGGGCATCCAAGCAAGGCTGGAAAATTGTTTGCTTCTGCAAGTGCTAATACCTCAAAATCCCCACTATACTTGGCCCCGTGTATGGTTATAAATGCATCCATCATAACTCCTATGGGAGTGGCCTTAGTCTAGTTTTCCATAAACAACACATTAGATGATGGCTGTAATGGAGGCCTCCCCATTTGTACCCATGCATCTAATGTAAGCACATTTACTTCCACACATGTATTAATTAATATGTTTCTCAACAACCATCCATCCATAACAACATTCAGAGTAATTTCCTTGTCATAGTCAATGCTATCAGGGGGAAGATTTGCATGTAGAATCTGCCATCCGGTCTCAATATTTACGTGTGGAGTGTTCCCTTTTAACTAACTTCCTAATAGTGGAATGATGTTCTCTTGGCACAACATTTTTCACACTTCTCTCAGATCATCGATATCAGTTTGGGTGTCTCTCGATGCTTGCTCCTTTAAGTAATGTATCTCACCTTGAATATAAGTTAGCACTTCCATGGTATCCTAGTAAACTTCCTTTTGATGAGCAGGATCTGGGTACCTTGCATGCAAAACCTCCTCCTTGGTGATTGTAGGCTTCTGGTGCAATGCCTCTCTTACGTGCGCCACTTCATCTCATGTAGTAATCTTCACTGTCAATGCCTCAGAGTCCTTCTGCTATCTTGGGAATCCACTGATATGCTATCATGCACTAGATTCTAACCATCCTTGTGACTTTTTTTTCTTGCTTATGCTACTTACTCAGATGCTCATATAAGTCTGGGCACTCTTCATAGCTATGGTTCTTTCCGTAGAAAGAACATGCAATATTCTGAGGACATTCATGCCTATAGTGGTCAGGAGATATGCATGTATAACATGTTCCATGAGGGAACTCACCTCTTCCTCCACCATGACCTCATCCTCCATATCCACCACGATATCCATGTCCCCTTCCATGACCTCCTTCAAAGCACCCCTCATTCTTGTCATAGCACATTTGATTATGATCCTAATCCTGGTGCTCATTCTTGCCCTTGGAATTATCTTTTACACTTGTCCTAAATGACGCCAATTTCTATAACATCCCGGATCGACCAATCACCGACAATCTTCAAGATATCATGGGTCGTGGAGAAATATTTTTACAAAAGTAGGATACATTCTTCCTTATCACGCGTTGTAACAAAGGAAAATGACTAGCATCATGATTCAAATGATAGATCTCACAATCCAACAGTAATGAGCGTACAAATCTATGAGGACAACTATCCTTGGTGTGACCTTCCACTTCACAATCTGTACACCAAATTCCTGAGCATGTTTCATGGGATGAATTTGCTGATAGCTTCTCTAACTACTTTTCCATAGCTGTAATTTGTGCTTCTAATAATGGTCTAACACTAGTGTCAATGTTCCTAATTGGCTCAAGACACAAAGCTACTTCAAGGGCTTTGCACAGATCAATTTATGTCTTATGTGACAACGCCCTTCTAAATGGTGTAATCAATCCTCCAACAAACCATTGTGCATGTTGGATTATGTGAATATCATAAGATAGCTTAGATAGAAGTGTCTTAAAATGGGCATCATACTCACGTACACTCTCAGTAGTGCCTTTCTTGATATTCTTGAGCGCACTAATACTCTTCTGCTCAAACTCAGGGATATATAACTCTTTCAAGAAAGAATCCTTTAATGCTAAATAATACACACAAGTTTGATAAGGGTCAAACTTCCTGTACTAGTTGTGTGCACACCCCTATCATGTAGTAGAAAATTGACTTGCCTTTCGCTCATAAGCCATGATCCCTTTAACGCACCATAATATTTCACACATATGCACATGTTCAGAAACATCCTTTATACCTCTATACTCTGGAAGACGAAGAGACATCTCCATATAGATATTTGGTGGTTGTTGTAGACCTTAACCACCTGATCCAGAACCTCTTGTGTTCCCTCTACCTCCAAAAATAATAGATCCACTACTCCCCTATGCTTCAAAAATATTACTATATTGAACCCCTACGACTGTAAGGTAGTTCCACTTCTAGAGATGAATCCAATATTCTATGCGCTCATGTTCTATACAGATGATGTGCCTAAGAATGTTCATCCAAATATCATTGAAGCCATCTATCCTACCATTGATGTACTTCCTCCCTAAATTACTCTAGTTCTCCTACTTCCCATGTTATCCTATTGGTTACTTGTCGTACTAGATATGGAAAAACAAGCACAAGGGCTAGGTCACCGGGTGGATTAAGATGTGTGTCTGCAGCCTAGGTAGTCTATCTTGGAAAAATTCTGTGGTGAGGTGAAGGGGGATTTTTTTATGTTTTCCAAGATGGTGGAGTTCCCGATGCTCGACTCCACGTCTTCTACGTGATCTGTAAATCCTTCACGAGCCATCTCTCTCTTGATGCCATACTTTTTTTGCAATGAAATGTTACTTCTCTACCCCCTCTCACGTGCCTCATTATACTTAAGCTGCCTCTCCTCTCTCTACCTCTCTACCACTAGGTCTACCATCTTTCACCAAACATGTTCCTGCCTCGTACGTGGTGAAGTTTAGTTAGCCATCAGTTTACTCTCTAGGTTCAAAGTTACCATCAAGATCTTGATTACCACTAGAATACCTTGTAGATATACTCCTCTTGGATACCGTAAAGCTGGAATTTAGTTACCTCACGGAAATAATACATTGAAATTAAATATTCCAAAATATAACTATTTAGAACACCACGTATCCACAACGTGAGTCTATATCAGATCAACATCATAAAGGGCTGAAATTCTTCCCGTGTCCAAACAAGTGTGTGATACCTCCAATTCCAATGAGATGTAAAAGTAGTAAGCCACTTGTATAGTTCTCTTTGGAAAGATAGCGAAAAATCTCTCATATAGGCTGTCCACAGATTATGTTCTACCTAAGTGTGTGTGTTACGTTAAACTCGGATGCACTACTCGAACCACTGTGTATATTCTTCCTCCAGATCATGTATCCACTCCTCAATACTATTATGTTTGTGGAGCTTGTTTTCATGTTAGAGTGTGGTACACCTTCTATGTGTTACACTCGGGTATTTTTATGGCGGTCCCGCTCGCCGGTGAGCGGGTTAGGGGGGTTCGGGGGCGAAGCCCCGAAGCAAATTTTCATGGGTGGTTTATTAACCCATGGGTAATGGGTAACCGTTATGGGCTGTTTTTGGGCCCATGGTTTTTCGATACCCATTGTTTTGATACCCACGGTTTTTTTCCCATGGTTTTGATACCCACAGTTTTGTATCAAACTGCTTAAGAAATTGTCTATTTATATGGTCTTATGCATATGATAGATAGATAAGCAAATGTATTGCAGATGTGTTTTGAATTCGGGTGTGAATTCTATAGAGTTTGTTGAGCATAGCTCCAAATGGATCTGGGTATTGTATTGAGAGAGTGGAGGCTTGTAATAAAATTTGAGCAAGTGATTCTTGGTGGACGTAGCCCAAATTGGGTGAACCATGTTAAATATTGTCTCTTTGTGTTGTGTTATTTATTCTGCACTTTTATTTGAGATCTGTAATATTTTTCGCATATTAGTTTCTATTGTTACGATTCTGTAAGGGATTATTCCGCATATTTTATCTCTTATTTCCTAACAATTGGTATCAGAGCCTGGTTTTGTTTGCTGAAGTGTTGAATCACGGGAAAGTTTTTAGCTTGAGTGGGAGCTATGGCAGATGATGGAATATCTAGGGTTGGTAAATTCAATGGGTAGAATTTCAGTCTTTGGAAGATTACCTTTATCAGAAGGATCTTTATACTCCGTTGTCTAAGAAGGTGAACAAACCCTCGAGTATGACAGATGTGGAATGGGATTTGTTGGATCGGAAGGCACTTGGAACGATCCGGTTGTGTCTTGCATCTTTAATATTATTTAATGTTTCAAAGGAAAAGATGACAAAAGATCTAATGGATGCATTAGGGAAGTTGTATGAAAAACCCTCTGCCTCTAACAAGATATTTTTAATGAAAAAGTTGTTTAATATGAAGATGTCTAAGAATAGTTCAGTAGCAGATCATTTAAATGATTTCAATATGGTTATGAATATGCTAGCTTCGGTTACAATAGAATTTGATGAAGAAGTTAGGGCTTTATTAATTCTGTGCTCTTTACCTGAAAGTTAGAATAGCCTAGTAATGGTAGTAAGCAACTCGGTTCCATCTAACTCGAAGTTGAAGTTTGAGGATGTTGTAGGGGTGATTCTAAGTGAGGAAATGCAAAGAAAAATCTTTGGGGAATCTTCTACTTCAAGGAATTCTTTGACAGTGGAAACTAGAGGGAGACAGAAGAATAGAGGAAACCGTGGAAAATCGAAAGATCGGGCAAGGTCAAAATCCAAGAGCAAGATTGTATGTTGGAACTGTGGAAAGTCTGGGCATGTAAAGAAGGACTGTTGGGAGCTTCGGGACAAGAAGAAACAATAGGAAGAAAACAAGGAGGCAAATGTGGCATTGGGTAATGTATGCCAAGATGCTTTGATTCTTTCTTTACATAATATTACTGAATCTTGGGTTTTAGATTCAGGGGCTTCTTTTCATGCTACTCCACATAGGAATTATTTTGTTGATTATGTTCAAGGGGATTTTGGGCATGTTTTTCTTGGTGATGATGAGCCTTGCAGTATAGTTGGAAAAGGTTCTATTCAGGTTAAGATGCAGAATGGGAATACATGGCTATTGAAGGATGTCAAACATGTGCCTACATTAAGGAGAAATTTGATATTGGCGGGGCAATTAGGAAGTGATGGTTGTACTGTGATATTTACAGCTGACTCTTGGAAGGTCACCAAGGGTGCTCTTGTGGTGGCAAGAGGTAAGAAGGTTGGAACCTTGTATTTAACCACTGATAGTACTAATGATTGTAATCTTGTGGCTTCAAATGTAGATACAACATTATGGCACTATAGGCTCGGTCATATGAGCCATAAGGGCATGGACATCATAAAGAAGAATTTGCTGGATATACAGAAATAGGTTTGGATTTATTTGAGAACTGCATATATGGGAAACCGAAGCGAGTAAGGTTTCTCAAGGTTGGACCTACAAAGAAAGAGAGTAAGTTAGAGTGGCACATTCTAATGTGTGGGGCCACTGTATCATCTCTTGGGGTTCAAGTTATTATGTTACTTTTATTGATGATGTAACAAGGAAAGTTTGGGTTTATTGTATTAGAAAAAAATCTAATGTATTTGACACTTTTGTTAAATGGAAAGCCTTGGTAGAGAATGAAACAGGTCTTAAGCTAAAATGTCTCAGGTCGATAATGGAGGGGAGTATTGTAGTAATGAATTTAATGATTATTGTTCTAAGAATGGAATCTGTAGGCAAAAGATGGTTCCAGGAACTCCGCAGCAGAATGGGGTATCAGAAAGGATGAACAAAACAATAATGGAATGTGCTAGGAGCATGAGGATACATGCAGGATTGCCTCTTTCTTTTTGGGTAGAAGCGGTGAGCACAAGTTGTGTACTTGATAAACAGAGGACCCTCAAGTGCCTTGGATGGAGGCATACCTGAGGAGGCTTGGTATGGTAAGAAATTTGATTATTCATTTCTTAGAGTCTTTGAATGTGAGGTGTTTGTTCATATAGACAAGGATGATAGGACCAAGCTAGAGGCTAAATCAGAAAAATATACTTTCATTGGTTATGGTGGTGATGAATTTGGATATAAATGTTGGAGTATTAAGGACAAGAAAATCATTCGATCTAGGGATGTGGTCTTTAATGAGAAAGTCATGTATAAGCAGCAATTACAGGAAAACAAGGAAGAATCCAAGAAAGAATATACAGCAAGTAGAGGATCTTCCGGATGGGAAAGTGACACATGAATCAATTCAGACCCCCTCAACAGAACCCCAAACTCCTATATTGAGGAGGTCTTCTAGGGTAAGAAGAGAACCTGAACATTTTTCTCCTTCTCTTTATTATTTATTACTCACTGATAGTGGAGAGCCAGAGAGCCTTGATGAAGCAATGCAGGTAGATGCTAGGAAGAAGTGGGAGCAAGCCATGGATGACGAGCATAAGTTTCTCATGGAGAACCAGACTTGGGATTTGGTGAAGTTACCAGAAGGTAAAAGAGCATTGCAAAACAAGTGGGTGTATAGAGTTAAAGATGAAGGAGGAAAGAAAAGATATAAGGCCAGGTTGGTGGTCAAGGGGTTTGCACAGAAATAAGGTATAGATTTTGATGATATTTTTTCTCCTATAGTAAAAATGACTTCTATCAGAATTGTTCTTGGAATAGTGGTAGCAGAAGACTTGCACTTAGAGCAGTTAGATGTAAAGACTGCATTTCTCCATGGTGATTTGGAGGAGCTATATATGCAGCAGCCAGAAGGATATGAAGTCAAAGGTAAAGAGGAGATGGTGTGCAAACTGAAGAAGAGCTTGTATGGCTTGAAACAAGCTCCACGTCAATGGTATAAGAAGTTTGATAGCTTCATGATGGAGCAAGGTTATATTAGATGTCATTCTGACCATTGCGTGTATACAAAGAAATTTAAGGATGGAAGTTATATTATCCTATGTTTGTATGTTGATGACATGTTGGTTGCAGGTAAAAACATGCAGGAAATAAAAGTACTCAAGAAAAACTAAGTGAATCCTTTGATATAAAGGATTTGGGGTAGCTGACAAATCCTTGGTATGAGGATAACTCGGGATAAGAAGCGGAAGCTGAATTTATCTCGGAAGAGTACATTAAGAAGGTATTGGATAGGTTTAACATGCATGATGCTAAACCGGTTGGGACTCCTTTGGCAGGCCATTTTAAGTTATCAAAGGAGCAGTGTCCCAAGACAGAGCAGGAAAGAAACTAGATGTCCATGGTACCTTACTCATCAACGGTTGGCAGTTTGGTGTATGTTATGGTGTGCACTAGGCCTGATATTTCCCATGCAGTGGGAGCTATGAGTAGATTTATGAGTGATCCAGGTAAAGAGCATTGACAAGCAATAAAGTGGATCCTTCGGTATTTGAGAGGGACCATGGGGACAGTTTTGTGCTATAGTGGATCAGACACCACTTTATATGGTTATGTAGATTCAGACATGGCTGGAGATGTCGATGATGAGGAGGAGCACGATAGGTTATATTTACATCTTTGTAGGTTTACACTGTAGGTGGGACAACAGTGAGTTGGATTTCACGAATACAGAAGCTGGTGGCTTTATCAACCATGGAGGTTGAGTATGTTGCTGCCACAGAGGCAAGCAAAGAGATGATTTGGTTACAACAATTGCTTGAGGAGTTGGGGCATAAACAGAAGAAATGTAAGCTGCATAGTGATAGTCAGAGTGCTATACACCTAGCTAAGAACTCTGCTTTCCACTCCAGGATGAATCATATACAATTGAGATATCACTTCATCAGACAACTTTGGAAGAAGATAAGTTGAAGTTGGAGAAGATTCATACCAGTCGAGAATCCTGGCAGACATGATGACCGGTGGTGGTCACAAGGGATAAACTAAAGCTATGTCCAGCTTTTGGTTGGCCTTCACAGATGACGGTGAAGGGTTAAGAAGCTTTCTCGGTGGAAATCAATCTCCAAGTGGGAGATTGTTATGTTTGTGGAGCCTGTTTTCATGTTAGAGTGTTGTATAGTTCTACTAGAAAGATAGCAAAAAGCTCTCATATAGGCTGTCATATGATTCTTTTCTACCTAAGTGTGTGTGTTACGTTAAACTCGGATGCATTGCTGAACCATTGTGTATATTCTTCCTCTAGATCGTGTATCCACTCCTCAATACTGTTATGTTTGTGGAGCCTATTTTCATATTAGAGTGTGATACACCTTCTATGTGTTACTTTCGGGTATTTTTACGGCAGTCCCACTCGTCGGTGAGTGGGTCAGGGGTGTTCAGGGGTGAAGCCCCTGAAGCAAATTTTCATGGTTGGTTTATTAACCCATGGGTAATGGGTAACCGTTATGGGCTGTTTTTGGGCCCATGGTTTTTCGGTACCCATTGTTTTGATACCCACGGTTTTTTTCCCATGGTTTTGATACCTTTGTTTTGTATCAAAATTCTTAAGCAATTATCTATTTATATGGTCTTATGCATATGATATATAGATAAGAAAATGTATTGCAGATGTGTTTTGAATTCGGGTGTGAATTCTGTAGAGTTTGTTGAGCATAGCTCCAAACGGATCTGGGTATTATATTGAGAGAGTGGATGCTTGTAATAAAATCGAGCAAGTGATTATTGGTGGACGTAGCCCAAATTGGGTGAACCATGTTAAAAATTGTCTCTCTCGTGTTGTGTTATTTATTCGAACTTTTATTTGAGATCTATAATATTTTCTCGCATATTAGTTTTCTACTGTTACAATTTTGTAAGGGATTATTCTACATATTTTATCTCTTATTTCCTAACAAATACTTGCTAGAGTTAACCGGTACATCTTCATTGTGAACCATCTTGAAAACAATGAAAAAGAGGTCCCAACAATGGAACTAATGATGCAGCCTAGAATTTCCCGGATAACACCCTAGACACACTAGCACATCACTCAACCTAGACCGAGCACTCACCCAAAGCGCGCAAAGGTACCAGGTCCCTCTTTAGGGTTGTTGTAATAGGATGTTAACATGATGAAGGAAGAAACATATATATTCCTAACTAATCCATCATTCTACAATGCATGCGATATTCAAATTTATGAAAGAACAAGCTTGTTATTCCTAAGCACACTTGAGCTTTCTCTAGCAGAATTCTTGTGTGATCTCTAACAAGTATTCTCTAATCAATAAAGCGGTTAGAATAATCTGTTATCCATATTTTGCCCCCGGGAAAATTGATCACCCACGACCCCGTAGAAGAAGAAGCTAGAGAATTCAGGACAATGAGAGGAACTCTACAATGGAGTGGCCTTACGAAAGATCAAACAACCTGTGCAAGAAATAAATTCAAGAAAAACAACTCTATTGAGTGAACCCATGCTTCAAATCCAACAAATAGATTATAGACGGGCTCAGAAATGGAATAACAGGGTCAGGGTAGGAGGTCGAGTAGTGTCAAAAGAACCAGAGGCTCAAAGGAAAAGAAATGGAGAAGATTCGAAGTCTTCAAGCTTCGCAAATGGTTCAGAATGGCCCAAAAATGACTAAGTATGGAGGAGACAACGGAGGGAGCCAAGTGTCCAAATGGCGCACCTCCAAAGATTAAATCCAAAGGGGTAGACCCAAATGAGTGCCAAGCTTCCACACGTCTAGAGCCCCAAAAAGTTGCACCAACCATTGAAAAGTCTTCGACTTAGCAGAGGGTGCCAAGTGTCTTAACGATGCACATTCAAAAGTGGGATCTAGGCTAGAGACTCAAACTTGCACCAGCCCTCCATGTAGCAAATGGTCAATAGAGGTCAAAAAGGAGAGTGGGCCCAAAATGACTAAGTATAGAGTGCAGTGGAAGGTGCCAAGTGTCAACACGATGCTCCTTCAAAGGTAAAATCCTGAGTGGGTTTTCAAATGAGCGTGGGCCTTCCACGTGTCTCAGAGTCCAAAAAGGGACAAGAGTCGGGGTTGAATAGTCAAGGCAAAGAGGTAGGCCAATGGGGAGCCAAGTGTCAACATGATGCTATTTCATAGGTAAAATTTGGGGTGGGTTTCCAAACAAGTGTCAAGCTGCCACGTGTCCAGGGTTAGACTTTTGGCCCCGCCAAGCAAAGAGACTTAGGAAAATACAAAGAAGCCCAAGGAGCATGGAGGCCACCACGTGGACCCTGTATGGACAAACTCTTTAAAATATTGTGTGCCCATGATCCAAATATTCAAATGGCCATATCTTTTGACTGGAGACTCAAATTTGGGCGGGAGAAGACTTTTTGGAAACATCTCGACACCCTCTATGCCATGGAAACATAAAATATCATTCTTAATAGGATTTGGTGGGTGAAAATGGGAAAACGTCTTCTAGGCCATTAATACAAAGCTTGATTTCTCCAACTACCAGATCTGATTCGATTTGATCCACCAGGGAACCAAACATGACAGATTTGGGGTGGATTTGAGAAAGGCATTGATTGATAGTGGTTGAGCTTTCAAAGTAGGATTCAATGTGTATCTCTAGGTGGTTAAAGTAGGATTTCTAATTCTTCCTCTCTCTCTCTTATTCTTCCTATATATTGTAATGAAGGGGCATATTCAAAGGGTTGGTCATTGTTTCTCCTTCCCCCCTCTCTCTTTCTTCCTTAGGGTATACGGAGTCTAAGCCTCCTCCCATGGCTCTGTAATGGCATTTTCTTTCCTCTTGCCCACTGATGATGTACTGTGTAACATTTTGGAGCAATAAAATTTGTTTCGTGATGCATCTGTCCATCCTTGGCTTATTTTGTTGTCTCTTCTTACCTCTCATCATTGCAGGGTATACTGTGCATATTCTGATGTTCATTATAGGTCCTGGGAGCTGTGTTTAATGGGTTTTGAAGTGGTGTCTATGTGAAATCTATCTCTAGTCCATGGTGCATTTTGTCCACCCTCTCCTCTGCTCACCTCTCTCCACTTTAGGTGGTCGGGTTTGTGATTCAACCACTTCCTTTTTTGGTGTATCACCGCTTAGTGTAGGCTCTTTCTCCTCTCTCTCTCTCTCTATGTCCCCTTGGAATGGTTAGATTAGGATAGAATAGGTTCTTCCTGCATTGGAGTAGCTTGTGGTAGGTAGATTAGGAAGCAAGAACCGACTTTCTCCAGAGGTCCATCTCAAGTTTTTCAAGTCCCACAACTTGAGAGATGGTCCCATGTTGTGCAATCACACCAAATGCCCCACTTCACACCCAAGCCATTCAAGGGTGTTGTGATTTTGCACTAACAGTTTTGGCATGCCCTGGGACACTGAGGTTAGATCTTCCATCTTTCCAAGGTGTCTCATTACAAACAACAAATCATAAGCCACCGTGTGACCACACTAATAGTTTTGGCACACACATGTGGGATAGGTTTGAGGTACCTTACCACTTCATTTCATTAACTAGATGTGTTCTTTGTGGGATTCACCTTTTGAGGCACATGCAAGCACATCTGGTGACTCCATCTGGTCAAAAACCCATTCTCTGAGTTGTAGACCTTTTCCATCCATTTCCACTCATTTTCATCCATTTTCTTCTTCCATCTCTTTCATTTTCTCCCATTCCATGAGGTTGTGCAATCATGACTTCATTCCCTTCATGGAACTCACACTTACAACAATGCAATCCACCTCCAATGCATTTCCCAACTCCTCCAAATCAGCATTATAATCAGATCTAAGACCATTATGCTTACCCATATGAGTAGGGTCAAAGTTAGTTTGGCCATGGAGCTTATCAAGAACAAGGGGATGCATACAATGGTGAAAACTATGTGGAGAATGTTGGTTTATTGGAGAAAATTCAAAAAATGGAGGTTGACATGGTTCAGTCAAGGGGCATAGCACAAATGAAGGCATTCAAGATTGGTAGGGCACCTTGTCCATGGGAAGGCCCTTTTCCAAGACATTACAGCCCTCAGAGAAGCTTGGCTTCATGGTTGAAGTGTTGCCTCAACTTACACAGTGGATTGAGGACATTGAGGCTTATGAGCAAAGTGCGAGACAACCTTGTCAATGGGTAAGTCCACCACCTCTTAGCTCTTCATTTTCTCTTCCTCAGTCTTTATCATTTCAAGCATGATCAAGAGTCAAGCCCCTCAGTTTGCTGCCCCAAGTGTTAGTTTCTCTTCTCCATCCCCTGATCTTCCACCTCATCTCAGTTCTTCTGCCCTTTTCCCTTCCAAATATTCATCCCCTCCAAACAAACAAGAAGTTCCACCTCCCTCCCCACCACAAACAATTGCAAATCTGGTTGAACCCCAACCTGCCACTCCTCTTGCTTTCCCAAGTCCATGTTGGGAAGATACTCAAGAATCCAATCAAGGACAACAAGAAGAGGAGCCCAATAGAAAAGAAATAACAAACAATCTGATGAGTTGGGCTGCTAAATTTGGGTTTACAAAGATCCCCTTGATGGTCAAGCCAATAGAGGAGGTCAAGGTTGAAGAGCCAGTGGTGGCTGAGGTTGAATTTGCAGTAGAGGAGGAGGACCATATAGTTTCAGAGGCCCCAAGTGTGGTCAGCTACAAAAGAACCTTTAGTTCTTCCTCCCACTTCATCCCCTTCGAGCTCTGATGTTGAAGAAGAGTTTGATCTTTCAAACTTCATGTTTGAGGAAGAGGGAAACCATGGTGAGCAAGTTTCAGATCAGGAGGACACCATGGAGGAGGTTGAGCACATGCAACAGGACAACAATGAGGCATATTATCTATCTGACTTGGAGGATTGCTTTGATGGAGAAAATCCCATGGAGATCACATCATTTTCTCTTCCATCATCCATCTTCCAAGCATATGATCTTGTTTCCATGAAGGAGGGCATTCAAGAGAAGCAACCTATGTCTCACAATGTATCTCTGGAACCAAGGTTGGAAGATATGAGTCTTCCATGTTCTTCACAAGAGAAGGAAGAAGAACAACCAGCTCCAAGCCCAGTTAAAAAGGAGCATATGGAGGTGACCAAGAAAATTTAGAGGCACTGAATCATGAGCCATTGCACAAGAAAATACAGCCCCTCTCCCATTCAACCTCTCCAAAATTTATGATTTTGGAGGATCCTGAACTCATTAGCTTCATGTTTGAAGATGAAGCTTCATATGGTGAAGATAACGAAGATTTTAAGATCACCATGCAAAAGGGAGAGACCTTGTTACAAACAGGACAAGTAAAGAGTTTGATTTCCTACCAAACTCAAAAGAATGTTTTGATAAGAGGGAGCCAGTTGAAATTGCAATATTTTCTCCCCCATCATTCATTCTTCAATCACAAGAGCTTGTTGCCATGGAAGAGAGCGTGCAAGCACAACTGTAGTTTGCAACATGCCTCCTGAATCAAAGTTGGAAGATTTTGATCTTCCAAAAGTCACACCTGCTGCAGAGGAAGAGAAAGAGTATGAGGCTATCATTCCTCCCACACCATCCATCCATGAGGGTCAGCAAGAAGGCTCCATTCTTGGAGTTAGAGTTCAGAACCATGGGCAGATTCAAAGGACCATACCTTGCCCAATCAGATATTTGGCTTCATTGGAGCCAAGGGAGAAGCCAAAACCAGTCATGCCTACTTCAGGGCATGAGGATGAGTATCAAAGCACCAAGGGTCACCATCAACACCTCCAGGAGTCCAATGTAAATCAGCTTGAGGAGGTATTTTCCATTAATGTTGATACCTTGATGATATGGGTGGAGGATGGCTTAAAGTCAGTTTTTCACTCATACAGCAGCCATATTTAGTGTCAAATCATTTGCATGGCTGCCTCTCTTGAGAAAGGGAAGCTACTTCTCCCTACTATATAGAGCTTTGTTTAGCCCCTTTTCTCTTGGTTAGTTTAGGAGTAGGAGTAGACTTTGTTTCAGCAGAAGAAGTGCTTGTGCACACTCTGCATGTCTCATTTGAGGCATGTATGATTTTGTCTTTGTACATAAATTTTTTTTTTCATATTGCTCTAGAGCTACTGAGGCTAGGCCCTTCACTATTCATGGCAGAAGACTCATAGTTTCCTGTAATAGTTGTAAATTTCAAAATAAAACAAATGCAGAGCAACTAAAGAACATTTTCAAGATAGCCCATTCAGGGACAGATGAAAGCCCCGGGTCAAAACAATTTTCTACTCTCAGAAGCCTTGTTTCAAGATCTCTTATGAAAATTGAGAGTGTGGATGCATGGGCAGGCTCAGGGCTCAAGGAAAAAGTGAAAAGTGGGTAATCAGAGAGTCCATTTTGAAAGAAGGGTCAGTACCAGGCCATTAATTGTGACTCCATGCCCAATGGATGCTTCAAGGAAACTGGTCCTCTCATCTAGTAGGAAGATACCCCTACGAGTCACCAAATTGTTATCCATATTTTCCCCGGAAAAAAATTGATCAGCCATGACCCCACACAAGA
Organism: Taxus wallichiana var. yunnanensis; assembly: GCA_018340775.1. NCBI lineage: Eukaryota > Viridiplantae > Streptophyta > Pinopsida > Cupressales > Taxaceae > Taxus > Taxus wallichiana. Next base: position 996,950 of record JADAXU010000136.1, read on the forward strand.
AGAAGCTAGAGAATTCACATTCAAATCCTACAATCAGGCAACAGAGGAACTCTACAATGGAGTGGCAAGGCCTGTGAAAGATCAAACAACCCCGTGCAAGAAGAAATTCAAGAAACAACTCTGTCGAGCAAACCCATGCTTCAAATCCAAGCAAAATAGATTACAAGTGGGCTTGGAAATGGAATAGCAGGGTCAGGGTAGGAGGCTGAGTAGTGTCAAAAGAACTAGAGGCTCAAAGGAAAAGAAATGACGAAGATTCAAAGTCTTTGGGCTTCGCAAATGGTTCAGAATGGGCCCAAAAATGACTAAGTATGGAGGAGACAACGGAGGGAGCCAAGTGTCCAAACGGTGCACCTCCAAAGATTAAATCCAAAGGGGCAGACCCAAATGAGTGCCAAGCTTCCACACGTCTAGAGCCCCAAAAAGTTACACTAACCGCATTGAAAATTCTTGACTTAGCGAGAGGGTGCCAAGTGTCTTAATGACACACATTCAAAAGTGGGATCTAGGCTAGAGACTCAAACTTGTGCCAGCCCTCCACGTAGAAAATGGTCAACAGAGGTCAAAAAGGAGAGCGGGCCCAAAATGACTAAGTATAGAGTGTAGGTGGAAGGTGCCAAGTGTCAACACGACGCTCCTTCAAAGGTAAAATCCTTGAGTGGGTTTTCAAATGAGCATGGGCCTTCCACATGTGTCTCGAGTCCAAAAAGGGATAGAGTTGGGGTTGAATAGTCAAGGAAGAGGCAGGCTAGTGGAGGGAGCCAAGTGTCAACATGATGCTATTTCATAGGTAAAATTTGGGGTGGGGTTTCCAAACAAGCGCTAGGCCACCACGTGTCTAGTGGTCGAGATTTTGGCCCCGCCAAGAAAAGAGACTCAAAGAAAAAATACAAAGAAGCCCAAGGAGCACGCGGAGGCCGCCATGTGGACCCTGTATGGAAAACTCTTTAAAATATTAGTGTGCCCATGATCCAAATATTCAAATGGCCATATCTTTGACTGGAGACTCAGATTTGGGTGGGAGAAGACTTTTTGGAAACATCTCAACACCCTCTATGCCATGGAAACATAAAATATCATTCTTAATAGGATTTGGTGGGTGAAAAATGGGAAAAGTCTTCTAGGCCATTAATACAAAGCCCAATTTCTCCAACTACTAGATCTGATTCGATTTGATCCACTGGGAACTAGACATGATAGATTTGGGGTGGATTTGAGAAAGGCATTGATTGATAGTGGTTGAGCTTTCAAAGTAGGATTCAATGCGTATCTCTAGGTGGTTGAAGCAGGATTCTAATTCTTCCCTCTTCTCTCTCTTATTCTTCCTATATATTGTAATGAAGGGGCATATTCAAAGGGTTGGTCATTGTTTCTCCTTTGCCCCCCCTCTCTCTTTCTTCCTTAGGGTAGAAATGGAGTCTAAGCCTCCTCCCATGGCTCTGTAATGGCATTTTCTTGCCTCTTGCCCACTGATGATGTATTGTGTAACATTTTGGAGCAATAAAATCTGTTTCATGATGCATCTGTCCATCCTTGGCTTATTTTGTTGTCTCTTCTTACCTCTCATCATCATTGTCAGGGTATATTGTGCATATTTTGATGTTTTGTTACAAGTTCTGGGAGTTGTGTTTAATGGGTTTTGAAGTGGTGTCTATGTGAAATCTATCTCGGTCCGTGGTGCATTCTGTCCACCCTCTCCACTTAGGTGCTCACCTCTCTCCACTTAGGTGTATCGGGTAGTGTGATTCAACCACTTCCTTTTCCTTGGAATGGTTAGATTAGGTGTATCACCACTTGGAGTGTCTTGTAGTGTAGGCTCTTTCATGTCCCTCTCTCTCTCTCATGTTGTCCCCTTGGAATGGTTAGATTAGGATAGAATAGGTTTGATAATGTGTAATTGTGAAGAAAATATGTTTATTTAACAAAATTTAAATGGAAATGGTGATCAATTAGATAATCAAAAACTACATGTAACATACAATGGCAAGAAAGTATAACCAACAAGAGGATGATAGTGACTTACGATATATCTTTGTCTATATTGAATCTAGGCTAGGATGATGGTGGAACAATATCAATATGCCTTGGCGCTTCGTATGGAAGAAAATAATCTACATGTGTAATAGACAGAGCGTGTCCAGAAAGGGACAAAACCGCCTACTGAATGGGTGCTACTAGCCTAGCAAAGTGAGTGTGGATATGGTTCTTTTATGTTATGATAATGTCACCTTCACTTCTCTCTCGAGTCACATCCACTTCAACAAAGGCTTTACTCCACACATGTACCTGTAAAATAAACCATAACTACCTATACAAGGATCAAGCACACATTAGATGTAATAAAATATGCATATTCTTGAGTCAAAATGACCTCAACAATCACCCCAATGTGATTGTCACTAAGCGTTGTACTACATTTTAGAATCAATGTAGTGTGTTTGAAATAATTATGTCTCTTGAAGTTAGGTTTACCTTGTGTAAGTCACACCAAGATAGTGGGCTACAACTAATTTTCCCCTAAGATAATGTGTGTGATGGAATTTAGAATTTTCCCTTCCTATGTAGTGAATAATGCAACCCAAATGTATTCCTCAAGTGTTCCATTTTCCTAAGCAAGTAGATGGAAAGTAATAGCATAATTCCCCGTAGACTAGTTAGTAGGTTATGTGTGTGTGTGTGAATCATTTGTTTGAATTTTGACACTTAGTGACACCAAAGGCTAACCCTAAACATGAAATAAGAATTAGAAAAAACCCAAAATTAGGTGCCAAGTGATAATTTTAAATATAAGCAAGATTGGAAAAAAGTGCCAGGAAGGGACACTAGTACCCAGGTGTTAGTGTCCTTATTGGGCACTATAGTCCCTAGGATAAGAAACATAAAATAGACCATAGACAGAGACAAGGATCCCTGTGACATGACCAAAAAACATAAACCCAAAAATTATAAGATAATGTCACAATCAAAATCAATAGAAGGACTAGGAGAGGTGTCACCAGTGTCTAATTTTCTCACTTAGGAATCATGCATATAATGACATACTAGAGGTGTAATGTAATAATAATAAGTTCATATTTTTGTGTCTACGTTTTCCCCCACTTTATGTTGGTGAATGAATATTCAATAACATAAAGTAAAGAGGAAGAATGTACCTTGTGGAGAGACAAATAAGGTTGTAATTGATAATGTGCAAAACGGATATCGTAGGATGTGTATCATGAAATAAAAGAGGGGATAAGAACCCTAAGGGTTACTTGTACACATATTGAAAATAAAAATTGCATTTATAATTAAATATTTTTCCTCCGATGTATATGCGTCTGGAATCTATGAGCTATAATCAAAGAATCATCTTTGTGTCACATGGATCTATCTCTCTATGAATGCATCACCCGTAACTCCACCATTGACAACCTTGAAGTAAATAATGGTACCCTCTGAATCCACATGTTATTCTATCTTCTATAACCCCATCCATCATCTCTAACACTATCTCAATCTCCCCACCCATCACCTCCACCTTCATCTTTGTCTCCTCCTCCTCCTAGACTCGCCGCCCTGTGGTGAACCCTATATACCTTGTGCCAACTATACCTTTTCCTTCACTGCCAAATGTGCCTAAATATATTGCACATCATTTCTATTTCCCTATGCATATGGTGCCTTTCCCTAGCCCTATTGACCTCCCCCTATCCCATCTCTCCATTGTAGAGCACCCCTCACTATTATTGATATCCACATTGTTATGACAACATGAGGGATGATGATACACAAAAGGAACAATACCTACATACCATTCCACATAATTTGATGAAAAAATTGGGTCTACGATGTCTACTCGAGCATCCCATACCGTGGTAAAACCCCTCCAAAACTATCCTCACTACACTTGATCTAATACGTAGACAAAAATCTATAATCTCTCATACTAATCACACATACCACTACTCTCCCCCATAATGTCCTAAATAAATCCCAGCTGTCATCTCGACCGTGTCTGGTCTCAGTACCTCTCCATAATATATGGTGACTCATTATAATGTAGTTCTCAATCTCCACTATCACTAAATATGCACCATTTGTAGCCCATATATATTGTTTGTATGACTTCATGTGATCATATGAAACAACAAATCATCCATGACTCATCTATAAAATCCTTTATCTACTCGGTGTTCTTTTTTATCTCGCCACCCACTATCTCCCATCCACAACCTGATGGATCCTTAAGCTATTTGTCTCTACGTACACCCATCATCTAACCAACTACAATGTGGTCCCATGCCCAAATTTTTAATTATTTCATTGGGCCCAAGTTCCTCTAACTTCTATATACTATAATGTGCATATTTATGTATAGGTGTGCTAGTATACATGGACCCCATGAAAACACTATAGTTATATCCATCAAATCCATAACCACGCTAATCGAAGCCATATGAAATCACCTTCTAGTATTATTGGGAAATAAGTAATCGCTTATAAGATCCATCAAATAAACCTGGTAACCATGATAATGTGTCATCCTATTTACACTCTTCCAGTGCACCACCATACCCTCTCTATGAATATCCTCTAATCCAAAAATTAGGTGTATATGAGTACATATCCGTGTTTCACTCCTCTCCCAATGAATCAATATATGGTATACATCCTCTAATGTCACCGACATATCTTGGTAGGTAGTTTAAAAGTCTAGGACTCACTATGTCATTGTTTTACTAATGCAATGAAGAAGTAATGGTCCAATCTAATGTTTGGCCTCCGTGTAATGTATGTTAACCCCAATGACTCCAATATCACAGAAAATCCTCTCTACTTCAACCTCATTATCTATCTCTCAAATGCTAATAATCATCCATGTCACTCTCGTATGTCCAGGGAATATAATATCTCGTGCACACATAAAATACTTTGTTAGTCCTTTAAAATTATTTTTTCTTCTCATTTCAACTTCTACACTTAATCTAAATCTCCTATTTCATGCTAGCACATTTACATTTACACTAGCACACATCCCATCATGCTAGTGCACTTAATTTTTGCACTAACACATCCATTATAATGCTAATGTGCTTTACACTAGCACGTGTATTAGCACGCTAGTGAATTCAACATTATTCGTGCACTCATTTACATGCTCGACATGCATTTTAACACTAGTGCACACAAGTCTACGCTAGCACACTTTGTGGGTTATGTTGGTGTAGATACTTGCTTGTGATAGCATTAATTTTCCATTTTCTACTACATCTAACAAGAAATAAATTCATTAATTAACTATTTTTTTATGTACATACCTAACCATCATTGCAGGAGCGCTCCCGAACACTCGAATATGATCCATGCGATACACACATAGTGGATAACGCATCATCTCTCTCACAATCTAGAGCTCAAAATATTTGAAGGTCATAAAAGTATATAATAACACAAATGACTAATAATGTTTTATGCCTCCCTCCCTTCTATTTAAACCCTTATTCTAACCCTAATGTCTCTTTCTCAAACTTCCTATTAACCTTTGTGCCCTCATCACTCATTTTCTAAAATTATTTCTTACCATAGTATCAGTCTCTCTCTCTCTCTCTCTCTCTCCTATCAAGTGGATGTCCACCGCTTCATCATGTCATCCATCGCTGAGGGGTAACTCCTTAGTATAATACTGTAACTGTTGGGGCATCCAAATTCTTGACTGGGAAAATCAAGTAGTCCACACTTTTTATCATTTTTTCATTGATCTACACATGTCTACTATATTTAAAGTGCTATTACTTCATAATAACACTTTAAATAGGGGAAAATGTAGACACCCTAAAATATCACATTACGCATTCTAAACCTTCGAAATCACCCCATAATTACTTCACAATACATTATAACCATTTTTTCCACTTTTGATATATTTCGCTATTTTATGACCTTTAATGACATTTTATGACATTGTCCCGCAACTCCCCTAATCATTCCTATCACTCACACATAGGTCTCGAATTATTAAATATTCATGCTATGAACCCTATTACACTCATATCCCATTCCTAGGATTAATTAATTAATCCTATTAATTTTATTATTCATCCCTTATCCCATTAGCTAATTTAATATCAAAAAATTAAACAAATCCTACATATATCCATTTCCACCTCACCTCTTATTCACTTTCACTTCACTAATTAACATCTCAAGTTAACTAGAGAAAATTATTTTAATTAAATATTAAATAATTAAATATATGCAAGAGGACAAGTTTAGATTAAATCAAATCATGCATTTGAGTTAACTAAACATATCCCATAAATCATGACATTCCAAAATTAAAGAAAATCACTCCAAAAGCTAAAAGTCATGTCACTTTTTTGGGTGAATAAAACAAAAAAAAAATTAATATTTAATTCTAAATATACAAAAGCATGTGCAACCTTTGCTAACTCAAAAATAACTCATCCATGCAAGCTCAAAACAATAGTTCAACTCCTCAATCAAATTGAAAACTCAACTAAATAATTCAATCATGCTTCAGTTAACTTCATATTAGAAAAAATCATACAAATCAAGGATTTGGGATTCTCTTCCCTCATCTATAAATAAGCACCCATTCCTCCTCATTTATCATCTTTATACATTTTTAAAGTTTCATCATTGATGTGTTGGACTTCCATTCAACTCTACACATCGTTAGGTTTTCTAGTTGATCACGAATCAACAATAAAATAATTCATTCAATCTCCTTTCTTGTAGCTGAAATCTACTTCCATTCGAAACATCTTTGGAGCATCCACAAACACTTTGATCAAGAGATTCAACAAGTTTGGTACTTCATTCCAAACTTCAAAAATCTCATTCGAGGTTTGATTTTATTTGCATTGTTTCTTTCATTTTGTAGTAATTCTCTGTATACACTTTGACTCCTCCATCCCTATAGTCACATCAAAATTGATGCATTGGAAGATGCAAAGTAATGGGGAAAATTTTCTTACCCATAAACCAATAGATATGACAATTTTTTAGAGTTTTTTTACTCTCATTCTATCTTCCCAAAGTGCATACTTCATCAACATTTGTCACAATCTTGGATTATGAAGAGTTATCTTCTTTATGATGTCCAACAAATTTTTGTTCGTAGATTCAACTAAATTATTACCTTAAGGATGATATTTTGAGGAAAAATTGAGTGTAATATTGTGGTCATAAACCCGCTCTCAGTAAATTCAAGTGAATGAAAATTTGGACCATTATAACACACTAAAGAGAAAGGATATACAAACCTTATTATGATAGTACTTGTCAAAAAATTGATATCTTATTTTGTTGTACTCCTTTTGGTTACAACTAATTATACCCATCTTGTATAAGAATATGTGGTTGTTAGGAAAAATATGTCTAGCAAATGAATTGGGATTGATCACCCTAATGAAATATATTCCCCATTGAGCAAAAGTTCTTCCCTCAATGATTGGTTGGAGAGGAATATATAGTTTCATTTTTGTTTTGGCAAATATTTGACCCTAATGACATGTCCTTGCATGACCATGGACATCTTTAAATATTGTGGGCCAATAATACCCATCTTTGAGTATAATGAGTAGAAACATCCTTGAATGAATTACTACTTTCAAATTTCTTGAGAGAACTTGAAATGATATATTTTTCTTCATCTCTAGAGACATATATGAGGTATATCCCATGGTAAATTTTTTTGTATAGTAATCCCTTCTTTAAGATGTATTGTGTTTCATTGATCTTCAATTATCTTCTCTATATCCTATTTAATTCATCATAACAATATCCATACATTAGAAAGTAAATAATGTGAATACTGTTAGTGCAAATTCACAGTACCCCCAAAATGACCTATGGATCTGCTTTTCTAAGGCAATGTCATTTGGTGTGAATGCACAACATTGAATTTTCTCCAAGGTGTGGGACCTTGTAGATGAGAAAATTCTCTAGAGAAAGATGGTTCTTACTCCTCTGTTTAGGTGTATGCATGCAATTTTGCAGAGGTTCTGGTTCAAAATTCCTACTCTAAAACTACCAAGGAGACATGGTTGAGAGAAACATGGAAATGGAAACAAAACTAAGCAAAAATAGAGAGGTGATACACCAAAGGAGTGTTGAACTCCTTGCTTTGAAAATATAGACACAAATCATGAAGATTGCAACAAAAAAACATGCAAAAATTACCAGAATGCAATGAAGGATCAGAAGACAATAATAACTGCATGAGAGGATTGAAAATTGATCACAAAACATACATTATCATGCCCAGATTTGATACAATACATTGCAATAGCAAAGAGGCAAAAAACGTGTTACAATCTCCATGGGAGGTCTGAAAATCCTTCAAATCCACCTGCTAAGGGGAAAAGAAGAGCTTGCAGAAGCAAGAACATCCAACCTTTTACAATGAGCCAAAACTGGCTTTTAACAATCAAGCAGAATGGAAGAAAGGAGAAAATGCGGGAAAATTGATTTGGGACTTCAACCACCAAAAAGATTCATCTAATGGGCCTAAAAAATGATGGGTTTCCATAAAAAAGCCCATACTTTGAAGTACATTGCTTTACAGAGCAAAACAGAGGCCCATACTTCATTAATTTTGGTGGTTGGAGTCATTTTCTGTGTTTTTACATGCTAGATACGTTTTTCCATTTTTCTCCTACAAATATCCATCAAAAATCAAAATTGAAGATTCCATCGTGTAGAGGATTTCAACAGATTTCCAATTATATAAATAACATGAAAATCCGAGCTCGGATCGAAAGTTATGCCCCTATGAAGATTTAGGGCAAAACTGGAAATTTTTGGGCAAAATTCGGGTTGGCGGGCCAAAACTTGAAAAATTTTCATTTTTTGAATTTGGGAAAATTTCCCAAAAATTCCCTGTGCCCCGCCACTCCGCTGCCACATGTCACTTTCCCATTAGCTGATGGAAACGTGGGCTCAAACCTCGCCTTTTTCACTTTGATTTTTCATTGGGAAAATTTCCCAAAATTTCCCGCGCTCCACCGCCATGTGTCGCTTCTTGGTTTTCCGCGGGTTTTGCTTCAAAATTTTCCTTTACACCTTTTACAATTTTGGCAAAAAACCAAAATTTCCTCGGGCCCCGATTCCCGTTGTTGACAGGACACATGGCGTCCTCGGTTGGTCCATGGGCCTTCTAAAATTTTCTCCATCCTCCTCTGCGGGCTGCGGGCCAGGTTTTTTCCTTTGTGCCCTTTGCCCACTTTGGAAAAAATTTTAACTTCACTCCACCGGCCCGACCTCCACCGCCACGTGGCATCTTCTCATTGGATGTGGGCCTGTCAAGGGAAAATTTCCCCAAAAACTCCACCGAGCCATAACTTTCAAAATATTTGGAGTTAGGAGGAAAATTTTACCTTTCTGGAAAGGGGAAGAAAAATCCTATCTAATGAAGCCATTTTTAGAATCCTTTAAGTGCTTTAAATGTGTAAAAATTGAAGTTAAAGCACAAGGAAGGAAAGAATGAAGGCAAGTTAGCCAAAATAAGCGGGGGCTCATTTTGGATAACAATTTGGCGACTCTCAGGGGTCATCTACCTGCTAGATGAATGATCAGTGGCCTTTGAAGCATCCATTGGGCATGGAGTCAAGCCTGATAACCAATTCTAATATGAACTATGAAAATATGACCTCTGAGCCACTTGGAAACCCACTGAACTGAAACTGATCCTCACCAAAACCCACTGAAATGGACTGTGCAAGAGCAACCAAAATAGCACCAAACAACTATGTACAAAACTGAAAATCATACATACCCCAAGTGGGATATGCAGAGTGTGCACAAGCACTTCTTTTGCTGAAAGCAAACCTACCTATTCTACTCTAACTGGAAGCAAAGGTGGGCTAAACAAACCCCAGTAACTAGTTGTGCAAAATAACTTCCTTTCTTCAAAATGGGCAGCCATGCAATTGATTTGGAGCTGATCATGGCTGTTAGGATGAGTGGAAAATCAACAAGAAGTTGGTCTTCTACCCATATCAGCAAGGTGTCAACTAAAAACAAGTTAGATACCTCTTTTAGTTGCTTTGCATTTGGATTGTAGAGGTATTGCAGCTGATCCTTGGTGCTTAGATGCTCATCCTCATGCTTAGAAGCAAGCATGACTGGTTGTGACTTCTCCTTTGGCTCCAATGAAGCCAAATACCTTATTGGGCAAGGTTTGATCCATTTGATATGCCCATTGCTCTAATTTTCAACTCCAAAAATGGAGTCCTCTTGTAGACCTTCTTGAATGGATGGTGTGGAAGAAATGATGGAACTCTTCTGTTGTTTTCCTTCCTCTAATGAAGAACATGGAAGATTTAAATCTTCCAATCTTGATTCCAAAGAGCTGCTATAAGATGCAGGCTGCTGCAAATGAAATTTCTCCTCCATGACAACAGGCTCAAGTGTTTGGAATGTGGATGATGAAGGAGAAAATGGTGTGATTTCAACCAGTTCCTCTTCATCAAAACAATCCTCCAAATCTAATAGATAAACTGCCTCATTGCTGTCCTACTGCAAATGTTCAACCTCTCCCATGGTGTTCTCTTGATCTATAACTTGATCACCATGGTTTCTTTCATCCTCCAACATTGAGTTTGAGAGATCAAACTCTTCTTCAGCACTAGAACTTGAGAGAGATGAAGTAGAAAGAAGAACTGAAGGTTCTTCTATAGCCTGCTTTTAGCTCAAAGCTTTTGGACCTGCACTTTTCTCCCCCATAGATGGAATGTGCTCCTCTTCTTTTGGATTTGGAGCAGCTTCTCCTTCCTCTTTTGCTTGAAGGCAATCTTTCTCTTGATTGAACTCTTCCTCTAGCATGAATTTTTTCAAGTCAAACTCTTCAATCTGCTACTCTAGAGGACAAGTTGGGTCTTTTAGATCTTTCCTCTTCCATGGCTGATTGTGTAACTTGAATTAGATCAACATCTTCTTCAAGTAGAGTGCCAACATGGACACTACATTCTGAGCAAATTGATTGCTGATTTACCTCTTCTTTTTTCTCTTCTTTTGCTGCAACAAAATCAGTCCTAACCACCACTTGTTCTTCAACCTTTACCTCCTTTGTAGGCTTCACCAGCAAAGGAATTTTCTCAATCCCATATCTAAGAGCCAAACTTACTAAGCTCTTAATCATTCCTTCTTTGCTTGGTTCTTCCTCTTGCTATCCTTCATGACTGATTTTTGCAATTTCTTCTTCCCAACATGGATTTGGGAATGCAAGAGGAGGGGTGGGTTGTGACTCAACCATTTTTTCATTTGTTTGTGGTGGTGGAAGAGATGAAACTTCTTGTTTCCTTGGAGTGGAAGGTATTTATTTTTGCTCTTGTGGAGGGGATTTGGATTTGGAAGGGAAAAGGACAGAAGAATTGAGATGAGGTGGAAGACTAGGAGATGGAGAAATGGGATCAACATTTGGGGCAACATATGGGAAACTTGAAGCTTGACACTGCTGAAATGATACAGATTGAGAAAGAGGAAAAGAAAGAGTATGAGATGGTGTGCTTACCCATTGACAAGGTTGCTGAATACTCCTCTCATACACCTCTATTCCCTCAGTCCACTTTGCAAGTAATGGCAGCGTTGCAATCATGAAGTCAAGCTTCTCTTGAGGGCTGTAATGCCTTGGAAAAGGTCCCACCCATGGACAAGGTGCTCCACAACCGATTCCAAATGCTTTCATTTGTGCTTGAGCCCTGGATTGCACCATGCCAATCTCCATTTTTTGGATTTTCTCCAACAAATCAACATCTTGCATTTGATTGTCTTCATTGTATGCATACCCCTGCTCTTGGAAAGAACCATAGCCAAACTGATTTTGGCACTACTGCTCATATGGGTATGCATGTTGATCTTGAATCTGCTCAAAATGCTGATTTGAAGGAGTTGTAAAGCATGTTGGAGGTGGATTTGGATGGCACTACTGTTGTAAATGTGAATTCCATGATGGAAATGAAGTCATGATTGCACAACTTCATGGGATGAAAGAAGATGGAAGAGATGGAAGGAAGAATGGATGAAAAATGAATGAAAATGAATGAAAAGGAAGGTCTGCAACTTCAGAGATGGGTTGTTTACCAGATGGAGTCACCAGATGTGTTTGCAATTGCCTCCAAAGGCTGAAATCTTCACAAGAACACACCAACCTATAAAAGATGAAGTGGAAGACCTCTAAGGTCCCACGGCATGCCAAAACTGTTAGTGCAAATTCACAGCACCCCCAAAATGACCTATGGATATGCTTTTCTAAGGCAATGTCATTTGGTGTGAATGCACAACATTGAATTTTCCCAAGGTATGGGACCTTGTAGATGAGAAAATTCTCCAGAGAAATCTGGTTCTTAATCCTCTATTTAGGCATATTCATGCAATTTTGCAGAGGTTCTGGTTCAAAATTCCTACTTTAAAACTACCAAGGAGACAGGGTTGAGAGAAATATGGAAATGGAAACAAAACTAAGAAAAAACAAAGAGGTGACCCACCAAAGGAGTGCTGAATTTCTTTCTTTGCAAATACTGAGACACAAATCATGAAGATTGCAACAACAAAGCATGCAAAAATTACGTAATGCAATGAAGGATCGAGAAGACAATAATAATCGCATGAGAGGATTGCAAATTGATCACAAAACATACATTATCATGCCCAGATTTGATACAATACATTGCAATAAAAAGAGGCAAAAAACATGTTACAATATCCATGGGAGGTCTAAAAATCCTTCAAATCCACCTGCTAAGGGGAAAAGAAGAGCTTACAGAAGCAAGAACATCCAACCTTTTACAATGAGCCAAATCTAGCTTTTAACCATCAAGAAAAATGGAAGAAAGGAGAAAATGCGGGCAAATTGATTTGGGAATTCAACCACCGACAAGATTCATCTAATGGGCCTGAAAAATTATGGGTTTCCATAAAAAATCCCATACTTCGAAGTACATTGCTTTACAGAGCAAAACAGAGGCCCATACTTCATTAATTTTGGTGGTTGGAGTCATTTTTTGTTTTTTGCATGCTAGATACGTTTTTCCATTTTTCTCCCACAAATCTCCATCAAAAATAAAAATTGAATATTCCATCGTGTAGAGGATTTCAACATATTTCCAATGATATAAAGAATGTGAAAATTTGAGCTCGGGATCGAAAGTTATGCCCCTCTGAAGATTTAGGGAAAAACTAGAAATTTTGGGCAAAATTTGGGTTGGCGGGCCAAAACTTCAAAATTTTCCATTTTTTGAATTTGGGAAAATTTCCAAAAAAATTCCCTGTGCCTCACCACTCCATTGCCACATGTCACTTTCCCATTAGTTGATGGAAACATGGGCTCAAACCTCACCTTTTTCACTTTGATTTTTCATTGGAAAAATTTCCCAAAATTTCCCGCACTCCGCCACTCCACTGCCACATGTCACTTCTGGTTCACCCACAGTTTGCGCTTCAACATTTTCCTTTGCACCTTTTGAAATTTTGGCAAAAATCAAAAATTCCTTCGCGCCCCAATTCCGCCGCTGACAAGACACGTGGCGTCCTCTGGTTGGTCCGCGGGCCTTCTAAACTTTTCTCCATCCTCCTTCGTGGGCCTGCGGGCTGGTTTTTTCCTTTGCACCCTTTGCCCACTTTGGTGAATTTTTTAACTTCACTCTGCCGGCCCGACCTCCGCCGCCACATGGCATCTTCTCATTGGATGCGGGCTGTCAAGGGAAAATTTCCCCAAAAAACTCCACTGAGCCATAACTTTCAAAATATTTGGAGTTAGGAGGAAAATTTTACCTTTCTGGAAAGGGGAAGAAAAATCCTATCTGATGAAGCCATTTCCAGAATCCTTTGAGTGCTTGAAATGTGTAAAAATTGAATTTGAAGCACAAGGAAGGAAATAATGAAGGCAAGTTAGCCAAAATAAGCAGGGGGCTCATTTTGGATAACACATACCAAGAATATAAAATCATCATAGATTTATCTATTTGATAGGTTGTGATCCTTGGGTCTATTTAAGAAATGGTCTTCACTAATCATTGTCCTTTAGCCAACTTGGTTGTTTCGATTGATAAATCAAATTCTTGTATCTTTTACATCCACTTTCCTCTTTTCCCCATAGCTCATTCCGACTTAGCATTTGTTTGAAAAATGTATCTGGCACTATGGAATATACCTTATTTATGATTATATAATTCTTGAAATTCTTGACCGTCATCACTAAAGCATAAGAATGTTTTTCCAAAATTGAGTAATTCAAATCATCATCCTTAAGATTTTTACTCATGAATGTAATTGGATATTGATCCAGGTTTCTTTTGTGTGTTAACATAGCTACAATTGTATGATATGAAGCAAAAGATTAAATATAAATGTCTTGATTAAAATCAAGATTGATTGGTACTAGAGCTTTCATGATTGCAGTTTCGATGTCCTAAAATGCTGCCTTTGCTTGGGAGTTCCACTCCATCTTGCAATCTTTCTTTAGCAAGGAATTTAATGGCTTAACAATCTCTGCAAGACCAAATATAAACTTAGTAACAAAATTAATCTTACCAAAAAATGATCTAAACTATTTTTACCATTTGGTAAAGAAATTTTTGAGATGAATTCTTCTCTATTAGGATCTAAAGGGATACCTTCCTTAGTGATGGTTTGTCCAAAAATTTACCTTAAGTTACAACAAAGATGTTTTTTTGGGATTGAAGGAGATACCATCACTGTCTACATTTATCAAATATTTTCTCTAAATGTCGAGGATGTTGATACCAATTTTAGAGAATATTGTTAGTTTATCCATGTAAATAAAAATGCATTTTACAATTAAACCTTGAAATTCTTCATCTATAGGTCTTTGTAATGTGGATATTGTATTTATCAATCTAAATGGAATCCTTTTATATGTAAAAGTTCCCTATTTTTAGTGATGGTTGTCATAAGTTTTTCTTTTTCATTGACCAACACTTAGTTGTAACCTAAGAATCCATCCAAAAAGACATCATCTCGAACCACTAACCATTTGGAGTACCTCATCTAAATATGGAAGAAGATATAAATCATTTGTTAAGGCTTTGTTTAGGTTTCCAAAATCAACACAAAGTCTAATTTCACCATTCTTTTTATAAAAGGGACCAATTTTGCTACCCTTGTAGAGTATCTAATTGGGAAATTTATTTGAGTATATAGTAGCTTTTGGACCTTTGTGTATATGATTGGCTTTAGGATAGGATTAATTGGCCTATGTATTTGTCTAAATGGTTTACGATTTTCCTTAAATAGGTATTTTATGTATCATGACACTTGGGATCAAAAAAATTTAAATCTTCATATGACCAAACAATGACATCTTTACACTAGTCAACAAAAATTCAATTTTTCTTATTCTTGAGATGTACATACCTTCCTAATGATGACATTTTGAGAGTGGCTTGTTGTTTCCAAATTTAGAGTAATAGTTTCCTTAGAATAATATTTTTGTATTTTATGTCTATTAGGAGGAATGTACACATCAAAGAACCTTTCTAAGGAAATAGTAACTTTGGGAATCTTGTTATCTTTCAACTTCAATAATCCACCATCATTCCCAGTGGGATGATATTTTTTTACCTCATGAAACTCATTGTTATTGTTTTGTTCATCTATAACCCGAGACTCAAAAACATAAAAATTAGTGAGGAAGTGTATGATTTGTTGATCATCATTAAAAACTTGAATTTTTTTGACATTATCTAGAATTGATGGACATGACATTATCTCCACTATGAATTTATCCCATTGGGATCCTTTAAAAGGCTAAAATGTTGTTGCAAAAATGGCCAACTGATCTATAATATTGTTTTCTTCTATAGGGACAATTTAATAATGTTAAAGACATTAAATGATTCAATCAATTTCCATACCCTATGCTTGTACTTATTTAGATAAGATAACTTGCATTGAAACTTACTCTTGACCTGATTTACCACAAGTTATGAATCCCCAATAGCAACCAACTTTTTGACACCATATTTTAATGCAAATAACAATCCTAAAATTAGTGCCTCATACTATGCCATATTGTTGGTGCATGGAAACTCAAAATGATATGAAACATGAAATTTCTCCTGAAGGGTAATTGAGTGATACCCTATCTCCCGAGTCTTCCTTGGACCTTGTACCATCAAAGTGCACTTGTCCAAATATAATTAAAATCCTTTGGTGGAGGGGGTTATTGTTTCTAGTCATTTTTATAGTGAGAGCATATATACTAATGTTTGAAGAAACCAAATTAATGATTTCACTATTTTGATTATATTCTATGATCATATAATTCATTATAAGTTATTTTTCCACTCTTAATTGATTTGTTAATCCTCTCCACGGTATCCACCTATGAGAATATTCGGTTGAAATACATCTATTTAAATATTTTTACCAATCTCTACTTAATAACATCCCATAAGCCTTAGGTATGTCACCCACTTGCATGTCTATGAAATATTGTATTCTTGGTTCAACATATAATTACATATAAGCATTTAATAATTCTCCAACTATTCTCACTTTTGATTTGTCTAGCTAAACCACTCTCAAAGAAAACTTGATTGGTGCCAACCCCAATTTCTTGCAAATCCTTGTAGGTATTACATTTTTGAACCTCTGAATCAACCAAATAGTTGTGCACATTCTTTCCATAAATCCTAAAAATTATAAAAATGGTGGGACCTCATTTTTATCTTTGTATAAAGAAACATTAGTGTGAGAAGGTCCTTTTTGTTTTGGAGTTTTCTTACTTGTCAAAAACTTTATAAATATATCTCTTTGTTTAGTGATTTTTGTTAATTAGCGTGATGTTGTCCTTGATATTCTTCATGTCTTAAAATATGTTATAATTGGTTTTGAATGAACATGAAGAACTTGGAGGAGTTTCAATTGTAGTTTTGGATTCTTCTCCCTTAGGTAGAGGTAGGTTGTTTTGATTTAGTATCAGGAGGTATATCAGCTTTAGTTGGAGGTGAATAAGTAATGAGAGGATATTTTGTTATGTTCCTAAAAGCATAGCTACTCCTTTTATAATTTTGGAAAGCATGCATTTCATCAATATTATCATTTGGATCATTGTATTCCTTAGAAGGGAAACTCATGGTATCAAATACTGTTGTTATACTAGCTTTGGAAGAGATAGATTTTCTTGTGCATTTTTTAAAAGGTTAATATCCTTGGAGATATTAATGAATAGATTAAAAAGCATTGCAAAACTTAAGGCAATATAATTCTCCATGTTTAACGATTCTATGTAGCTTGCACTAATTAGGAAGATAAAACTCATAGATGTTGATGTTAGCTAGTTTGGTATTACTAGTGGAAGATTCTTGAGTTTTGGGATGATTATATCTTTGGTAAGGATATCCCCTATTTTGATTATTCCCACTAGTGAATTCTCTTCTAAAATTGACCATATCATTACTAATATTTTACATCATCTTCTGCATACCCTCTATCTCAATAATGTTTACACTTTGTGGGAGATTTTGTGTTGGATTTACTACTAGAACTAAGGATGTATTAATATTTTTAACTCATTTTTCAATGACAAATGATTTAGATAAAGAATCTGATTTAAGGATGGAGTGTTTTGAAATACCGTAAGATAAATTTGATTGTTTAACCTTATGGGCCTAGATTTATGTCTACATTTATTGAATTTACATAAGATTATGTTAGAGTGGTAATATTTTCTCTTTTAAAAAACCCAAAAGTGAATGGATCCAAAACACTCTTATACATTTCCAAAGCAAGATTATTGTTGGCTTACATATTGGTGTGAATCTTCCTAATATAAAATAAAATATAGAATTGAAATCCTTGATAGGTTTATTACTTTATCTTTTAACACTAAGAAACTATTCATATAAAACACTAGGGTCTGTGACTTTTTGAAATTATGCAATAAAATTAATTTCAAAATAAACCCAATTAGTAATAGAGTTTTGTGTGAAATTTAAGAACTAAATTTAAGCAATATCCTATAATGTTAAAGTAAATAATCCACATGTAATATTTATTAATCTACAAGTAGTCTCAAGATCTACTACATGCTCCTCGGTAATCTTTGTTACCATCATGTTTGTATATGGGTAGATATCTCTCTACGTTTCTAGGTAGGTCATGGATATATCCTAGAATGGAAAAAGTAATGCCTCCTAACTAAGGTGGATTTATGTAAGACATGTTGTGTGATGTGTGAGGAGGAAACCAAGTGAAAAAGAAAAGTAGATGTTGGTAAGCTCGGTGTTGGTTTGGAACCTTTGGGTTGTCCTTTGTCCGATCTAGGTTTTTAGAGTCAAAGGTTATAGTAGTTTCCTAGATTCATACTTATACCTCGTGAGGTGTGGCATTAAATCTAGTTTATGACATTATATGTTATAATTATTAGATGACCACCTTTTTTCAAATTTTACCTTAGGCCCTCCTTCTAGCGCCGAGTAAAAGTTGTTGATCAATGTTTTGTATACACTAATAAATACCTTCTAAAATAGGTAGAAAAGGGTTTAATTCTCTTTCCCACTCATTTTATAACCACGGTTGTAGTTATGGATTCAAGGTGTGGATTAATCTAGGATGTATAACTTTAGTTGTGATGCATGTAGTCTAGTGTTAACTTGTAGAGGGACCAATACATCTTGGCGGACCACCTATTAGGATTCAAGGATGAGTTCAACTAACTCGATTTTGAAAATTTTAGCTTACCCTATGAACATTAATAATGATTTAACCCTAACTAAGTGATTGTTGTTATAAAAAAATAAAAAGGAAGAAGGGTAGGGAAGAAAAGAAGAAACAAGACTCTCCATTTCTCACTAAACATTGTCAATGCTTTTTGCAATAGCTAAACCACACATTACCAAATCAAACTAGAACTAGTATTCTCAATTATTCATAAACTCTACGCTATCATTCAAGAGAAATTACACAAAAGAACCATAACTTTGCATCATCCAGGAAAATACCAATTAGTTAATTCACAAATCATATATCATAGTTTAATTAGCATTATAGTTGTCCAAACTAATTAGACTCTAAACACAAATAAAATAACATTCATTGGTTAACATTTCTTAGTTACTTAGACCTGATTTTTTGAAGCACCTCAACAAATCAAGCATAAGAAAATACTAACTAGTAAAATTGATAGTGATGTAACTCAATATCATTACCATGGAAAAGATCTAGCTGAAACTTGAATTGCAAACTCTACTTAATAAGAAAAGATAAAATTTTTCTCTATGCATAAATACATGAACCAACATTCAAAAACAAATGGACGCTCAAAAAACCAATTTGAAGCTCCAAAATCCTTCCTTACATTGATTCACTAGTTTCAAGATATTTTTACACTCAATTAAGTGTTTTTATATAGCCATGAGAAGCAACCTCATGCTCTATATTTATTTTTGGAGACTTCAATTAAAGGAAACCAAACTAAGACTAAGTTATAATTAATCGAAACTAATTAAGGCTAGAAAAAAAAAAATGAGAACAAAATCTCATATTTACAAAATCTTACCTAATTATAGGATTTGCTTAAAATTATCCACCAAATTGAATCATCGGAGATGGGAGGATCCTTGCATGTGAAAAGAGAATAAAATAGATTCTTTAATAGTAAAATTGGTGGCCATTATCTACATGTGACTTTAGCCTCTTTACGTATAATGTGGATTGATACTTTGAGCTTGCTAGCATAATATATAATTAACCTCCACCACTTATGTATTTATGATAAGTGGTTTATATGGTTCTTGAATTTTTCACCACTTGATTAAGATATTGTAACATTCCATCCAAAAATAGTTTTATCCCTTTGGTTTTTCCATCTTGATTGATATGGTGAGGATAAAATCATAAATTCAAATGTTGTTTACTAGGAGAGGGATATATATCTAATGATAAAATAAAGACATAAACTGAAGAAAGAATCCATCAAATTGTTCTAATAAAACATGACCAGTTACATCCAAAGGTTCCATCAAACCCACATCAGCAAATAGCGAAACAATATTGCCATAGAACATGTCTAAATGTTTGCATGTGGTTGTTAGTTGGGTGGAAGCCTCTGTAAACTCTATTTTCATTTTTAATATTTTGTTTTCAATGGTTATCACATCATCAATGTACATAAGTGGAAAATTTGGAAATAAATTTCCCTTTACTATATGTTCCATGACTTTGATTTTGTCTTTAAGTTCCACGACCTCTTGTTTTAGGTTACTCGGTTTTGACTTTACCATCTCTTCCTTGTCCTTGACATTTTAAATAGCTCTAAAATTGACACAAATCCTTCAAGGTGTGATATAAATTGGTCCTTAGAGTTGGAGGAAATGTTATTTGTGATTGTGAGGTAGTTGCATCCTATTTACATTCCCTCAAGGCTCTTGTTTCCATTTTAACTAAGGCTTCCACCACATTGTATGGATTAATTGTTGGTTCTCATTCTTCACCTCTTTTCCTTGATAGACTCATAATATCATCCTCTATCTTCAACAAAACATCATATCCTTGAGCCTTGATCCTACTTGTGGCCACTTTTTGTATTTTCTTTTCCTTATTTTTATAGATCAAGGAAACCTTAGGAGGATTCTATGCAGGGGTATGAGACTTTGCAACCAAATATTATTGTTTCCATTATTATTTA
Source organism: Taxus wallichiana var. yunnanensis (assembly GCA_018340775.1). Classification (NCBI taxonomy): domain Eukaryota; kingdom Viridiplantae; phylum Streptophyta; class Pinopsida; order Cupressales; family Taxaceae; genus Taxus; species Taxus wallichiana. Next base: position 1,017,603 of record JADAXU010000136.1, read on the forward strand.
ACAAGTTTTGCTTTCTCTTTTATGGGATATTACACCTATGTGGTTGTCGATAATGTCAATGTTGGATTAATGGAAGATGAGGTAGTTGTGGGAGCTAGGGGAATTGATACAATAAAATTTTGAGTTGGAAATTTTCCTATGAGATGACCCCTAGGAATAACACTTGAATTTGTTTCCTATTTTTCTGAATGGGATGAATCATTGGGATTTGTATTGGAATTCATAACATTATGGGATTGTAAAAATAGGAGCTAATAATCTTGGTGTTGGTGGTAAACTTGGACCAAGATTACCAGTTGGCTATGTTACAAATGAGGGCATTGATGGAAATGGCATGACAATGTTTATTCATTTTGAAGTCATCATCTCCATGAAGGAGATGGGTTGTGTCATTACATGGAATATCATAGTGGTTAACATAATGGTGGATAGTGGTGATATTATGATAGGAGTGGAGATAGTAGAAGAGATTAGGGGAGACGATGAAGAGATATGAGAGGTACTAATAACATGAGGAAATAAATATGATATGAGAGCAATGGTAGGAATGAAAGGGGTGATAGGAAGAGTGGAAACAATAGTGGGAAAGCATATTGATGAGAGAACATTAGTAAGAATAGAAAGGGGAGAGGAAACCATCGTGGCTGACATAAAACTAGTACTTACATTCAAAGTGACACTTATAAATAAAAAGACACATTGGTACTCACCCGGGGATAATTTTAGCGGTGAATATTCGTAATATGGTGAAAATTTCATTTTAGGAAAATTTGAAAAGGTGAATTATTCGGAGTGGGTCGGTGTCCTGTTCACCTAAAATATATAGTATATTTTTTTTGGGGGGTCGGCTTCGCCTTCATTTGAAAACATCTCCTATAAAAACCTAGCTGATTCACCGGGTAGTATACCTCAAGTAGCTTAACAAATTACCAATACTGTGAAATTTGAACTCGCATACCCTTAAGCACCAGAGATTCAGATTACTATTAGCCTGTGATTGTTGACGTGCGACAAATGCAGTGTTGACGTGCGACAAGGGCATTGTTGCGCTTGCGTGACAACAGAGCATCTTGACGCATGACGAGAGGAAGTGTTGACGTGCGACTTGGGAAAAGAAGTTGACGCGCGACAGAGGAAGTGTTGACACGCGACAGAGGAAGTGTTGACGCGTGACTTGGGCAGTGTTGACACGTGACAGTATATTCAGACAGTGGACGCGCGACAAGAAATGGGTTGTTGATGCGCGACAAGTGCAGAGTTGACATGTGACAAAGACCTCAGATAGGGGACGCGTGACAAGACCTCAGACACTTAGAGAGTCGCTACTTGGTTCTTTTGCTGACGCAAGACTCTTTTCAGAATAATGGAAGGTGTCAACTCAAAGAATACGAATAACCTAAAAGTAAGTAAGAAATCTCAGAAATCACTCTTCAAGTATTTTGGAAACTCTGCGGATACAGATATTGTAAATACCAATCATATAGATGCCACCACAAAGAATCAGAATACTGACTGTGTGGAAGGTATTATTGAGGTGGACATGCATTCACAGTATCAAAGTCAAACAAATGAAACCTACGATAATATGCCAGATCTTGAAGATATTGTTCCTGTTGGGGTGCAACTAGAAGTGCAGCTAGATATCACAGATACAAACACTCAGCAAAATGGAAGACAGAAATCAAAATCAAACTCCGGTCCAAGAAAGAGGAAACCAGGTGATTGTGATATTGCTAAAATTCTACTAAAAAAGTAAAGCATTGAAAACGAACAAGAATATGTGGACCATTGGCGGGACATACAAGTTTGATTGGGCGGCTAAATTTCCGTTTATTGAATTTCAATCATCTAATTTTGAAGAAATCCCATCGAATGTACATGTACAATATGTACGTGGAAATTGGGAAAGCAACAAAAATGCAAGTTGAAGTTGGACACTATAGAAAAACATTGTGGAAAACAATATTTAAGCGTATGTGAGGGCGGATGGCGAGAAAATCAAAACACATAGGTGGAAAGCGAAAAAGAATGCATGCATGTTAGATACGCGATGGAATATGAGGTAGAGCGAGAAAAAACATAGACATCTATTGGAAAAGGGAGGAACGATCACATCGCATATTGGTAAGATGAAAGAAACAAATCTACATGCAAAATTCATACAATTCTCTACTCTTTTTCAAATACTAAAAAAAGGAAGAGCGATTTCAGATTTCCTCGATTTCAAAGTTTTGTATCAATTTAACGGAATGTTGAATGTACCTCAGTCTCATTGGTCTGAAAGTAGTGGATGGGAAATGGAAAAATGCCTCTCGATGATAGAGAAGGAAGATTTGAAAGAGAATGTAAAAAAAGAAAACTTTATCTCTCTTTCAATTGATGAAGTGACAGCAGTCGACAACACCGCATGGGTATGTATCCACATCTATACTTTAGAAAATCATATAAGGACACCTCATCTGTTGGGTGTTATGAAAATGGTTGAAAACTGCAATGCCGAAAACCTATATAAAATAGTTGTTTCTCATTTGAAAGATGTTGCTGGAATGACTGATTATGAAATTGCTACGAAGTTGGTATGCGTTGGAGTAGATGGTGCATCTGTCATGCAGGGTCACCGAACAGGGCTCTGTGTTAGATTACAAACAACAGTGGCCCCATATATGCTACCAATTCATTGTATGGCTCACAGAATGAATTTAGCGTATAAAATGGTAAGAAACCACGAAAATGTTGCTAAATTAGAAGACCTTATAAGAGAACTTCATGCCTATATGTCAAACAACCCAAAGCGATTTCTCGAGTTCCAAAAATTTGCAATTGGAATTACAGATGGCAAAAACTTCTGAAGGATGTGGAGACTAGATGGATCTCTTTGTATGAACCTGCATGCAAAGTTCGTGAGGAGTATCCTTCATTGGTTGGTTTCATGCACAAATACCGTCATGAAGTTGATAGGGCAAGGGACTTGTTGTTTCGTTTAACTGATTTGGAGACATTGCTTACATTGGTTGGTATTCTTCCAATGTTAAAGGAGATCAATACACTGATGAAGCATGCACAGGGCAGATTAATCTATATTGTGGATTTTATACGGATGAGAAAAATGGTATGTCAAAGTCTTGATATATTGTATTGTTCCCAGGATAGTTTTGATGCACCTGTTTTTGAAAATTGGAAAGATTTATTAGATCTTAAAAATCCTAACACCTTTTTGAGATTTAATATCCACGATCACCTCTGCATCACTGTTAATGGGAGGGAAATACCAATGCACATTTTGCAAAAACGTCAAGATATTACAGGATCGGAACGAGAAGATGTTCCGTGACATGTAATTTGTTTGAGTCTGTTATAGTTGAAACAAGAATAAAGCTTAAAAAATTTTCAGAAACCTTGTCATCAGAAATTAGGGAACATTTCTGTAAAGATAAAATTCTGGAAGCCATGGGTGTGATGAATCCTAATTTTTGGAATACTGAAGGTGGCCATGCAGACTTTGTCAGAAAGCATTTCCATAAATCAATGGGTACAATAATGGAACAATTTACAAAGACGTCAGAGCTCAAGGGTATGGAAATCAAAGGTATACTGAATGCCGATTTATTAAAGTTTCAGTCAACAAATTTTGCAACAACAATGAGGAACCAATATAAGAATTTAGATCAAACCTCTGAAAGTGGTGCTATTACAAGGCTGTGGCGAGGAATCTATCAAAGTTATATATTACAAGAAGATATCAGTGAATATTTCAGATTATATGAGTTATGCCAAACAATGATTTTGGGGTCTGTGGAGGATGAAAGGGTTTTAGTGCATTGTCATTTATAAAATCAAAACTGAGAAATAGGTTGGATAAAAATATGGAAAGTTGCATGAGGTGTTATGTTTCTCGATACTCCATCAAAACCTTTCCGTTCGACAGAGCAATTGCGCACTGGAATTCCATTTGCGAAAGAAGAGGTGTGAATAATACAGCTATAAGTATAAATATTCCCAACCTTGATAGTGTAATTGGCTCTTCGTCACATTCTACAGAAGACAACATCGAGTTTGATGAAGTTATTGATAATGGATTGTTTCAACTTTAAATAGGTATCTTCTTTATCTATCTTTTATCTTTATCATTAAAGATGTTACAGGTCTATATACTAAAAATTTCAGGCAATTCACCCATCTATCTACTAATCCATTTCTCGTGTTGGGTTTTTTAAAACACAGATCTAGCTCATTACTAGTGGCAGTGATGATTTCAACTTTAAGGAGGTATCTTTTTCCCCTTAATCTTATTGTTTATTACTATTCATTTTTTCAGCTCTGGTTATCATTAAAGATGTTACAGGTCTATGTATTTACATTTAGTTAAATACAATCTTTTTATTTTTAGCGTGGGTTGACATCCGTCAGGGAAATTTGTTACTTCTCGGGGGTGATGATGTAGGCAACTCACCCATCTATTTACTAATCCATTTTTTGTGTTGAATTTTTTTAAGACAAAGATCTAGCACATTACCGGTGATGATTTCAATTTTAAATAGGTATCTTCTTCAACATAATCTTATTGTTTGTTACTTTACATTTTTTCAGCTCTTGTTATCATTAAAGATGTTACAGGTCTAATTCTATATATTTACATTTATTTAAAGATATTGTTGGTCTATATATTTAAAGATGTTGCTGGCACTTCTCAGGACTGACAATGTCAGGCAACTCACCCCTCTATCTACAATGTCAGGTAAAACAAACCCTGTCATATACGCAAGATTTCACAGCAATCTAATACGCTTACCCTTGATGATTTCACAAAGCAATCTAATACGCAAGAGGTAAGCTAAACCCTATCATATTTGCAATTATGTTTAATTTCTTACCAGTGATGATTCTTTCTTGATTTCTTAGAATTATATATATCATATCATAAAATTCCTCATCATCCATATATATCATATCATCACCATATCATTATCATATCCTGAGTCCTGACACTACAATTATTATTAACACAATTCTATTCATTCTAATGTCATCTATATCCATTCTAATCATTAATGTCATCTATATCCATTATAACACATTCCATTTATTTATCATCTTTATCCATTCTAATGACATTATGATCATATCGTTACAAGTATAGAGAATAATTATCTTAAAACAAGTTCAAAAGTCTAGAGAAGAAGAATTATTGTGCTTGATGATAAATCTACGTCCACATTAAATTGATCATCATCCATATATATCATATCATTATCGTCATTCATCGTCTTTCATCATCATCTATCATTAATTATCAATTATCATCATTCATCATCTACGTCCACATACAATTCATGACAATGCAAGTAAACAAGAAACATACATATAATTCATGATAATCACCATCTAATGCAATTAAAATTAAATATTGTATATAAATCCATATAATTAAATTCAAATACCATAGTACATACTCAATAGTAGAAGTTTTCAAATTCAATATTTAAAGTTTCCTCAATAATAAAAGTTTCTAGTTTTCAAAACCCTCTTTTTCTTTATCCAATTCTACTCCTCTGCTCTCTTCCCCAACGGCTTCTTCCACTGTGGCTGTACCTCTTTCCCCAACACCAGAAATAACCCCTGAACTTATAAGATCTTCTACTGTCCAGATTTTTTAAAATTCTTTCTTCTTGATTTGTCGCATCTCCATGCGACAACAAATTTGGATCAGCTGCAGCGTATAAACTATCCCGTTGCCAATAATTTTCATAACGACTAATAATCTCATTGATAAGAACCTTAGCCCTTCTCTCCCATTCTATAAGCTGATTGATATGAGGAAGAATAAACTCACTGACATGGGATTGAAAATCATAACCAATTAAGTTCTCCAAAGGAAAAGGTGGCAACTGTTAACTTGTTAGTGTTGAAATGAATATCATTTTAATTCAGATTTCATTTCACCTTGCTCCCCTGGCCTAACTACCTCAAATTGTCTCAGCCAGTTTTTTCTGGCCTCTATCTTATTCTTCTGTGAAGGCCAGCTCAATTGCATCTCCATCTTTCTCATCAACCCACAAAAAATATTTTTTGTGCTTGTCCAGATCTATGAAATACTCCTTGCCCTCTTTAGAAGTACTTGTGCCCAAACCCTGTATGGTCCAAGCAACAAGTGATACCTAATCAACAAGTGAACAAAACTAGAACTTAAAAACATATAAAGAGAAAACAAACTAGCATTACTTTGTAGTACTTTATGGTCCAACCAGTTATCGATCCACTCAATGATTCTCTCCAAGCTTCATACTCAAGAATGGTGTAAAAAGATAACACATTTCCATTTTTGTGAGTTGCCTACATCAACATGTGCCAAAATTAGACATGGAGATACATAACCTCTGGAGGCTTAAAAACAAATATAAAGAGTCTCAATACACTCAACCAAATACAGGGGGAACATTTACCCTGACAATAGGAGTGATAAATTCCACAACAAATGAAGGAATTTTAAGCAGTGATGGCCAGTTATGGTGTATGAAATTGATCAACAATCCTTTGATGTGGGAACCATCATGGTCCTTTAAGAGACAAAGGACAAGTCAAAAAGGATCTCACTAGAAAGGATGTGTCAGAATTAAGTAGAAACTAAACAGTGCTAGACAAAGATCATGTACCTAGTCTGTCATTATCATCAGATGGCCATATCTTAAAGATTTAATGCTGTCATATATTTTATCTTCCTGTAGACCAAGGATTTTTTTTATATTTACTATCTCTTTATTCTCCATTTGTTGGTGAGTGGTAGCTTCCCTGACATTGAGCAGCTTACCTCTGAGAGGAAACATGCCATAATAATCTTGACCAACAACAGATATTCCTGCCACCTGATAGGATAAAGATAACTAAAATAACAAAAAATAAAATTGGAAAGTGATGTCGAAACATGTCACAATACTACCAAATTCAGTATTCACATTTCCCTGATTCAAGGCACAAACACTTACAGCAAGAGCCTTGGCTGAGTCACCCTCCATTAATATTAAAGTACATTGATCAGAATTCTTCCCCCCTGCTTGATTTGCATCATCAAGTTTGGGAACATCAATTAATTTCCCCTTCTTGGTTCCATCAGTTTTCTTAAGATCTTTTTTTTGTTTAAACTCTGCCCACGCCAGTATACTTTCAAGTACACACTTTTCCACTGCACTCATCAGGTCAAACAAAGTTACAAAGCTCATCTTAGACCCTAGCATTGCAAAAATTACATGTACTCAGAAATGCTACATCTTAGACACCACGCCTGGATTTATTGACATGGGCTGCAAATGCGAAACAGTGAAAATTACTATAAATTTATAACAAGCAAATTGTATCAGAATAAAAAACAGAATAAAAAATATGAATTAAAATGAATTATACTTACAATCAACATGGAAACCAAACGTTGATTCGAGAAATTTCTTGTCTTCTTCCACGAGTGTTGCCTTGGTTGTAACAATTGGTAAATTTTTGAACGGAAGGCCCATAAACCGATGGATGTCATTTGCTTCGATACTGAATTGGAACATTCGGCCATCGTTCAGAGTCACATAAAAAATGCCATCCTCTGAATTGTAGGATGACAGAAGGTAATTCAAAATATCTGGATCTGTTTCGAAATGGGGCATATTAACGAGCCCTGTAAATTCACACGCATCCATCAAATCTTTATATTCTGAAGACATCTTTAAAATAGTATGGATGTGAGGGCATAAGGGATTCCTGTAGTTGATCTTGGAAATCGATTGAATTGGATTCTCTTGATTTTTTTGCTGAACTTGCAGTTGGGAAGCATGTGAAGTCGACATTATAGTTGTACTTGCGTCTTTGACAACGATTGAGACCTGCAAAAATTCAAGAGCGGGAAGGTGAAAATGAGAAAATGACCGGTTGAAGGGTATTTATAGGCTAAATTGGGCATCAATGGCTTCAATTGACACGCGTCAAATGTCTTTGCTGACGTGTGACAATAGTCCTAGTTGTGCGCGCGTCAATAAGATCCGGTGACGCGTCGTACGCCAATAACAGCGATGACGTGCGTCAATAGGAGCTAGTGACGTGCGTCAATAGGATCTAGTGACGCGTGTCAATAGGAGCCAGTGACGCGCGTCAATAGGAGCCCGTGACGCGCTGGCGTCAATAAGAGCCAATGACGCCGTGGCCAATAGGAGCCGATAACGCCACGTCGGTAGGAGCGATGGACGCGCATCAATAGGACCCAATGACGTGCGTCAATAGAAGCCAGTGATGCGCGCCAATAGAAGCCAGTGAAGCGCGTCAGTCAAGACCATTGACATTCCATTGACGTGCGTCAGGAGTGATTATTGACGTCTTGTTGTTGCACGTCACATTCTACAGAAGACAACATCGAGTTTGATGAAGCTATTGACAAGAAAAAAGAAAGTGTCACATTTTGAAGATGTCATCATTGAAAATTTGAATTGAAATATTTGGGATGATTATTAATGTACAATTTACTCTCCAAAATCGTAGTTAACAACCATAAAACAAACACCCACAAGCATGTATACATGATTAATTAATGAAATCTTAAAGTAAAGACATAACACAAATTTACCGAGAGTATCATGAGTACCACAATTTTATTAAGATGTTATGGCTTGAATTCTTCATAGTAATAAAAACTCTCTTCCACAAGATTGATCACTAACACTAGCTCTCCATACTTTTATAAAAACAAGTAGAGGCTATTATTAGGGTTGGAGAGTAGTTTTTTTTTTTTTTTATTATTGGCAAATAGTTTTTTGAAAGGGACTATACCCTTGAGAACAAAAGAAGGCCTAAGAGCCGGAATAAGAGTGAGAATCAGAGAGAATGGATCAAGATCCGAGTGTTACAATGAAGCTTGAAGTAGCCCAGAAATAACTACTCAAACGAGACAAAACAACAAAATTACTGCAAAAAAGTAGTAAAGAGACCGCAAAAAACAAACAGAAGAAGCAGAAGCAACCAATACTACTTCTTGGTAGCTTTGTCAATGTTGGTCTTGACTCTCTTCCAGGCGCGAAACATACCCAAAGTTGTCATGTGGGCAGCATCAGTTTTATCAAGCTCCTCAATGGTTCTTTTGCTCTCTTTTTCGTTGCCCCAAAGTGTAGCCGGGACACCGCTGAGGTTGGAAACACTCTTGGCATGACCCTCAATGAACTCCTCAATTTCCCTAAGGGCGGAAATGATGTAATCATGTCTAGTTTTGGCCATCCCTAAGCGGGAGTCAAAGGAGGTCAGCTTCTTATAAATGTCCTCAATCTGACTGCTATCAATGTTCTCCTCCCCCTCCATGCTTTTCTTGCCTTTCTGTTTAGCCAGCTTCTTGACCTCATCCTTCAACAGTTTCATCTCAGCCTCTAAGGCCTCCAACCTCTTTGAAGAGCTATCCAACTGCACTTCCTGGGGACTGGCACTGCTGATATTCAGAAGATCATGTGCAATCTCAAGTTCGAAAGGCTCCTTCTCCACAGCAAGAGACTCAAGGTTGAGCTTCCTGGAGGCCCTGGTGACCGGTCTTTTAGAGGTAGAGGCGAGGTGGGTGGCTGGAGCAGCAGGGGAATGGATGGAGAAGCTAGAACAGCCGGCTGGGGGGTGACAGCAGCGGTGACAGGGGCAGCAGGAGAAACAGGGCTGACAGCAGCAGAGCCCATCAAAGGTGTAGCCGGGCTAGGAGAGGAAGGAAGCCCAGGGTATTTTAGAAGGCAACATTTATGAATCAACAAAATAAGTCCTTGATGCAAGGGAACCACCCGGGTGTGCTTCTGAAACTCCAAAATGGAGCGTTCAAGGGAGTTCAGCAGATAATGGGGAAAGCAAACCAATCGATTCCTACGGAAGTGGTTTAGAAAGATAAGATGTTTAGCAGGGACAGTGACAAACCTACCTTCCAAGGAGATGAATCGAATCATCATGTGAGTAACCTCATCATAGGGTGGAGGAATTGAGCTGACAAGCAGGCCCGCTGTACCAAATGTGAGCTTCTCAGATCCCTCCACAAATCTTCTTTCTTCAGCATCTCTATCAACCCTTTTGTTGAAGAAGCGGTATCCCTCCAAACAAAGACCGGTCGCTTCAGCAATAAGATCTTCATTGACCAATATCTTCTGTCCCCCGTAGTCGACAGTCCGCTCCTTCCATTCCTTAGCAAAACGCACATAAATGCTTTGGTCATGTCCCTGCACCTTTTCCATGAATTTGGTGAAGCCACCTTTGCTGAGAATGTTCCAAAGCTCGATATTTTCCTTCCAGTCGGGGTCCACGCATGGCTCAATTTGGCAGGGAGTTCCTCCCATCTTCTCTGTGAAAGACCTGACATAACAATTTCCCGGATGCCTGTGTGCGTAGAGACTGTCCGCTTCTTGCTATTGTAAACCGTAAAAAGCTGGAAACTATAGCCATTGCTATTGGAGAGTAGTTAACTTGTAAGGAAAATTTACTTTTCTATTAATAATGAAGATAATCAAGTCAATAAATTGGTTCATACTCTTCCCTATTAATATATGTGGATAAATGTACACTAATGGGTGAATTATCCAAATACTAAAATACAACTAATATTACAAGTGCACCTTAATTATATACAATAGTGTATGGTTATTTAAATACACTGACATCCCCCCTTAATATGTACTTTAATAAAGGGAATGAAGGAGGAACACTGAACTATCCCACCTTAATGAAAATTGCCTTCACTCCCAAAAGTTTCCTAAGATGAAAAAATTGATCCTCAAGCAAGGGATTTATGAAGTTGTCTAAAACCAAATTTTTTGTTCGAAAAAACTTAAGGTTGAGAGTCTTGTGATAGATTAACTACCAAAGATGATGCATTTTTATATCAATGTTTTTTTATGTGTTGGTGCTCCATCATATTGTAATAGATGTGGATGACCCTCTAATTATTTTTCACATTTCCAATAAACTAGCCCCTTATACTTACAATAGTCATCTTTTCAAATTCACACATTACCTTAGTCAACTTATATTTGATTGATCATATACATGAGTTATCCAATTTTGATTATATCTATCTTCTTACCCTTATCACATATCTCTATCCCTTAATTAAATACAAGCCAAGCAATGTTACCAAGTTTTGAGGATAAAATTAGGGCTCCATCTTCATTTACACTTTTCTAACCTCTACTCTTCCATGACACTTGGAGAACTACAAGTAGTTTAATCCTGTTTTGGTGTATTTGGTGCATAATTTCTAGCACTCATAGGTATCGAAGGGGGAATGATGAGGTAAATCTAATGTATATAATTAGAAACACTTTTTTAGGCTAATAGGTCTAAAATACAAAGAGATGATATTTATAGTTGTAGAAGAGTCGTTGAAAATATTCATACACATATCCTAGATCAATAAACACGTGTGAAGTATGTGTTAGATATAGATTAGATATCTTAGTATCAAAGGACACATTCAGTAGCCCTATGACACATTCATCAAGAAAACTTGTTCTAAAATAGATGAACATTTCCTTTAATTTTAGGATCCCAAATCTCAAAGGAAAATTTATGACACTCTGCACAACATCCTTATCCAGTTTCAAATCACTGTTATACCCCTACATCTGGTAGAACGGTGAATTATTTTTAACCCTAATCCTAATTTAAGCTATATACTTTCTGGAATTAGTGTTGATAGAATATTATATCCTTACACAATTTAGGACTTTTGTTTCTATATTTGATGTTTTCAATAATCTTATATACACATATTGCAATATCATAATTGAATTACCTCTTAATGTTGACATTACAAAAAGATAGGAACGTTGAAATTACTATTCATCTTATTGTTTGTTACTATTCATTTTTTTCAGCTCTGGTTATCATTAAAGATGTTACAGGTCTATGTATTTACATTTAGTTAAATACAATCTTTTTATTTTTTGAAAACGTGGGTTGACATCCGTCCGAGGAAGCTATTACTTCTCTGGACTGACAATGTCAGGCAACTCACCCATCTATCTACTAATCCATTTTTTGTGTTGAATTTTTTAAGACAAAGATCTAGCACATTACCGGTGATGATTTCAATTTTAAATAGGTATCTTCTTCAACATAATCTTATTGTTTGTTACTTTACATTTTTTCAGCTCTTGTTATCATTAAAGATGTTACAGGTCTAATTCTATATATTTGCATTTATTTAAAGATATTGTTGGTCTATATATTTAAAGATGTTGTTGGCACTTCTCAGGACTGACAATGTCAGGCAACTCACCCCTCTATCTACAATGTCAGGTAAAACAAACCCTATCATATACGCAAGATTTCACAGCAATCTAATACGCTTACCCTTGATGATTTCATAGCACGTTACCCTTGATGATTTCACAGCAATCTAATACGCAAGAGGTAAGCTAAACCCTATCATATTTGCAATTATGTTTAATTTCTTGCCAGTGATGATTCTTTCTTGATTTCTTAGAATTATATTTAATTTATTTTTTATATGTGCAAAATCCTTTGATATATTTTTTTAACTGTGGGATAAACAATACATTATACAATTTTAAATATAAGTCCACATAAAATTCCTCATCATCCATATATATCATATCATCACCATATCATTATCATATCCTGACTCCTGACACTACAATTATTATTAACACAATTATTTATCTAATTTAAATTTATTAAAACAATTCAGTTTTTTAAAAATAATTCATAATCATATCATTACAATTCTATTCGTTCTAATGTCATCTATATCCATTCTAATCATTAATGTCATCTATATCCATTATAACACATTCCATTTATTTATCATCTATATCCATTCTAGAGAAGAAGAATTACAAAAGTCTAGAGAAGAAGAATTACTGTGCTTGATGATAAATCTACGTCCACATTAAATTGATCATCGTCCATATATATCATATCATTATCGTCTTTCAGCATCATCTATCATTAATTATCAATTATCATCATTCATCATCTACGTCCACATACAATTCATGACAATGCAAGTAAACAAGAAACATACATATAATTCATGATAATCACCATCTAATGCAATTAAAATTAAAGACTGTATATAAATCCATATAATTAAATTCAAATACCATAGTACATACTCAATAGTAGAAGTTTTCAAATTCAATATTTAAAGTTTCCTCAATAATAAAAGTTTCTAGTTTTCAAAACCCTCTTTTTCTTTATCCAATTCTACTCCTCTGCTCTCTTCCCCAACGGCTTCTTCCACTGTGGTTGTACCTCTTTCCCCAACACCAGAAATAACCCCTGAACTTATAAGATCTTTGCATTGTCCAGATTTTTTAAAATTCTTTCTTCTTGATTTGTCGCATCTCCATGCGACAAATTTGAATAAGCTCTTTGCTTTAGCTTTGAATAATATGTCAGGGTCGAAACCATGCTCTTTAATTATCCGCTTTAGTGTATTGTTTTGTTTGTTAACCAAAACAATATTTTTCTTCAAATTTTTTGCTGCGGATAAGTTGTTCTTTGCTGTTTCCAAGTGAACTTGCAAAACCTTCGCCTGACTCTTCAAATTTTCATATTTCAACTGCACAAAAAGAGTAATGTCAATTCAAAATATTACTAAAAAATGAAAATTTCAAATTAACAAGAATGATTGTTTGAATGTAATAGTACTTACAACCACTCTATCTCTTTCGGCATTTGCGATTGCTACCAAATCCTTGTCCTTGGACCATTTGTTAAAATATGCCTGGGCCTCGGCACTAATATTTTCCAATTTGTTTAATGCCTTATCTAAAATGTCGTCTTTATAGTTGTTGTTATACGTGACAGTCCCACTTCTTACTTGGGTAAGTAAGGAATCCATCTTCGCAGGTTGATTCTGGACTGCAGCGTATAAACTATCCCGTTGCCAATAATTTTCATAACGACTAATAATCTCATTGATAAGAACTTTAGCCCTTCTCTCCCATTCTATAAGTTGTTTGATATGAGGAAGAATAAACTCACTGACATGGGATTGACAATCATAACCAATTAAGTTCTCCAAAGGAAAAGGTGGCAACTGTTCACTATCTGAATCTGATGAAGATGATCTTGCTGGAGAAGTATGGGGGCTTTCACCAAGATCAACTGCTACTTGTTTCTGCCTTTGGGTGGGCTGATCCTGTTTGTGAAAAAATTAATCAAGATTTAGATAAATAAATTTAAATCGAAATGTAATTCAAAATTGTAAAGCATATTTAAATTGAAATTTGAAGTATACCTGTTGGCCTTGAATCTCACAGGTATTGAAAAAACCAGTTGGGTCATTGCTATCAATGCCCAAATAATCTTCATCTAAATTTATATTGTTCAAAACAGATATGCCCGTTGCACTGGGCAAGCCACCAAGTGAGAGAGTTGGAATTCGAAAGGAGGAGGCAATGTTTAGTGTCCCACTAGGGGCCGGAGCAAAAGGCATGCGTTTACCAATGTTCTTTTTCACTGTTCCTCTGGTTGGAATTTTAAAAATTATTGGTTGAGTGGGTGTCGGTGCCGCGGTTTGATCAGGACTGACATGTGCTGAAAAGTACAAGAAAAAAATGAAAAAATAGGAAAACAATTCATAAAGTCAATTTTTTTGAAATTAAACGTACTATCGAAGAGTTGTACCTTGTTGTCGAGGGGTTGTTTTTCTCGGTGCTACGGGTGGCCTTGTAGGAGTTGTACTCAGTGTCTGTTCAGAAGATATGAATGCATGCGACTGTATGGAGTGAGTTGGGGAAGAAGGTTGAGTTTGTGAAACAGGTGTATGTTCCAAAGTCCCTGCAATTCATCAATATTAAATGTTGTCAATTCATTTGGTTAAAATTTAAATTGAAAAATAAATATGCAACTTTGGAATTTGTAAATAATATATGAGAAGGTATTACTTCTCTGGCATTTAACGAGTTCAAACTGTTGAGGGTTTGGAGAGGAGTGAGCTTCCATTTCAGATTGGGAGTCCCCGAAGCCTCAGCGTGTTGTTGGCCTCTTCCTCTCGATAACGCCTTTTTTCGGGGAAGGGCTTCAAGATATCTTCTCTGCAAAACATTAAAATTTAAGTTTTAATAACTGTGCACTGTAATGTCGAAAATTGAAATACAATTACAAACTAAATAGTTTATACCTGTTGATCTTCAAACGGAATTGACAACTTCATCAACTCCTCATCAGTGCAAGTAGGAATTTTTTTATCTTTTAAATTTAAAAGTGCCTCATAATAAAGGCCGAGGAGATAGTTTGTTGAATAAATGAAAGGTTTTTCTGAAAGTTTTGAATTTGTTATGTCAGTTCTTATTTTTTTGGATAGATATGTGCACCAATCGAATTTTTGTTTTGAGATAGTGGCAACAATGTATGCAATGGCCCAATTTGGTATATCAGTTTGGCGACCCTGCAAAACAATTCTGGATTGAAAAAATGAAATAAGTGCAGCAAGAAAGTGGTGTGCAATTGATTGTGTATCCACACCACGCCTGGATTTATTGACATGGGCTGCAAATGCGAAAGAGTGAAAATTACTATAAATTTATAACAGCAAATTGTATCAGAATAAAAAACAATAAAAAATATGAATTAAAATGAATTATACTTACAATCAACATGGAAACCGAACGTTGATTCGAGAAATTTCTTGTCTTCTTCCACGAGTGTTGCCTTGGTTGTAACAATTGGTAAATTTTTGAACGGAAGGCCCGTAAACCGATGGATGTCATTTGCTTCGATACTGAATTGGAACATTTGGCCATCGTTCAGAGTCACATAAAAAATGTCGTCCTCTGAATTGTAGGATGACAGAAGGTAATTCAAAATATCCGGATCTGTTTGAAATGGGGCATATTAACGAGCCCTGTAAATTCACACGCATCCATCAAATCTTTATATTCTGAAGACATCTTTAAAACAATATGGATGTGAGGGCATAAGGGATTCCTGTAGTTGATCTTGGAAATCGATTGAATTGGATTCTCTTGATTTTTTTCCGAACTTGCAGTTGGGAAGCATGTGAAGTCGACATTATAGTTGTACTTGCATCTTTGACAACGATTGAGACCTACAAAAATTCAAGAGCGGGAGGGTGAAAACGAGAAAATGACCGGTTGAAGGGTATTTATAGGCTAAATCAGGCGTCATCGACTCCCTACCGACATGCGTCAATTGCCTTAGCCGACATGCGTCAATAGAGCCGAGATGTGCGTCAATAGGATCGGTGACACGCGCCGCCAGGAGCCAATGACGCGCGTTAAGAGGAGCCAGTGATGCACGCTAAGAGGACCCGATGATGCGTGTCAATTGTAGCCAGTGATGCGCGTCAATTAGAGCCAGTGACGCGCTTCAATTGGAGCGTGTGCGCCGCGACGCGCGCCAATTGGAGCCATGGCGCGTCAATTGAAGCCGATGAAGCGCGTCGGATTGGAGCGATGACGCTGACAGCGTCGGGGAGTGATTATTGACGTCTTGTTGTCGCACGTCAATGATGGAGCCATGAAAAAAATAGGTGAAATTTTTGTTTTGGAATACTGTCAAATTTGCCTTTCAACTGGTTCCGGGGATATTCGCCAGGTATTTTCCACCTACAATTTTATAGAGGTGTCTTAAAATGAACCCTGTACTCACCATGGTTGTAGATATAGCGGGCACATCTGATTGCATCGAGGAGGAGGAAATGATACAATATAACTTACACTATTGGTGATATATCTAGTTTCAATAGCTTCTCCTTTCCTTTTCTTGGAACAACCACTTATTTCCCACTATATTTCCCCTATCAGGAAGAATTTATCTTGAATGCATTGATGCCATCAAGGGTCTAAGATCTGTATTACCCTAATTGAACGAGACATGAACCTCTCTTGTTGGTTGAGATGATCTTGCCACCTTAGGGGAGGAGTAATTTTTTTCAAAATACTCTTTTGGAGATATATTATTATTTCATCTAGTGACCTTGGATCCATTTATACTAGTTGATTAATTGGAAGAACACTGTTACCCGTAGTTTATGAATTACCTCATCCGATGACTCACGTTTCAAATGATACACTTCATCCTTGTGTGCTTGATATTGATAACTTCCGAGATAATATTTAATTTCCTTTCCCATATGAGCTCTCACCTTACCCTTAGGATCCCACCGCTTAAAGGTTCTCATGGTAAATGCCGATAAGGCCAATGCTATCTTGCAAAGGATTGAATAGATGGATAAATGGTAAAATTTAACTTTCAAATGGACAAAGGAAGTGGTGGCCATGGCCTTTGATTGATTAATTTGCACCATCCACTAATCCCATGTGCAAATTGATGAGCCACTTTAATGGTTGATAACTTATCAAGTACATATTGTGGAAGTACATAAATGGGTGTTAAAGTTCCTTTAATCTTGATTAGAGTGTACTTATGATAATATCAGTAAGCCCTTATATTTTTGATAGATTCCATTAATTCATGGAGCATTATAGGTTTGCCTAATCCATATATAACCAACTATACGAGGAAAGAATAAATTACAAATATACCCAATAAGAGTCCCATGATTAAGGTGATACGGTTTGGAAAAGACAACATGTATTGAAATAGGAGTTCAGCAGGTACCTAATTCGGAAATGGTGGATCAAAATTTTAAAAAACATAAAACAAGTCCACAAAGCAAGACAACATATTAAATTTTCTCCTTGTGGTAGCCACATCCCAACGTTGTTTAAAGTTTAACTCTAAAAACTCACTAAAATTAGGTCTTTTCTCTTTCTTGATCATGCATTAAGGGTAACCCATGATTGGTTTACATGATCGCCCTTGTCTACTCCATATAATAGATTGATTAGAATCATAGAAACCCTAATGCATGTTCGAACAGGAAATGAGGAGTTATAACTTAGTCTTTTGTTTTACCATTGACTCATCAATTGCCTAATATTTTAATTCTTCCATTCTATTCTCTCCACCCATGAATTCCTTCATAAAATCTTGGTTATAAGATATATCTGGTCCATGAATTTTATACATAGTGTTTAAAAATCCCAAAAATGGTAGAATTGATCTTACCCATAATATTTAAACTTATTTGGTTGTCGTATAAGGTGTAGGTTGTGAAGATACAATCAAATAAGTCATCACATAGAAAGACATGGTTTAGCTGCAATTTTTGAAGTCCACTATTTCTAATTATTTTCAAGTCTTCATAATAATATTCTTCTATATGTGAAAGGTCTCATCCTTCAAATAATGCATCACAATTTCATACAATCCACAAAACTTGAGTCCAATTAGTTATATTAGATATGAGCCCGTTTGTAAACAAAGTGTCTCTAATTTATTGCACTTGCGAAGAGGATGAAGCCTCTTCTTCGAGAGATTTTTAAATTATGTTTATCTCCCGATTATAAACATACTTTAATAAACTTATTTGATCTCAATCTCTCCTCAATTATTTATATTAAATTATGTGAAAACAAACCCAACTCTTCAACAATAGCTATCTGGATATGGAAACTTGAATGATGGTCGCGTTTCAAATGAAGATGTGACTATAAATAGACCTATTTAATATTATGTGAGTTAAATGTAGCCATCTCCAATCATTTCCCATTATAAATAATTCGTGTCATGACATCAAACCCATTGATGACTAAGCTAAAATGATGGATTTTAAACTAGACGGTTCGAGTCTTCTTATTTAACACTCGGAACTTAGTTGACATGTGAAGTGGTCTCCAAATATCTACTGATATGTGACACTTGAGATCATAATTTTTAGTGTTTTACACATTTGTCTTAGCTAGCCCATAACATTCCTTTGAACTCACCTGGGATGTGGATGTATGACACGTGGAAAACATTAGTGTGTTTTCCTTTTTCCCACTTCTATCAAATATATTTCATCAATGAACAACACTTTTCCATCATTGGTGAAAGAATTCTACGGGAACCTTTGAAATATTTGTCTTTGTGTCATCATTTGAAGCTTGTATAGAATCGATGCGTGAAAATTTGCATTAATTAATGGGAAGATTACATTCTCAAGACAAGAAGTACCTTCAAATCTTTTGTAACATCGATGAAGGACAATTGTTCACCATGGGTATTCATGAAACTTTAATACCTATTTAAATTTTCTTATAGAGCTCATTTTTGACATGTTTCTCTAATCGGTTCCTTGTAAATTTGTCAAGAAAACCCTCTTGCACCTTAAATTTGGTATTGATCGTATAATATAAAAGCAAGGTATATGAACGTCTCTACCTATTTTGCAACTTTGATTGAGCTTTAAAGACTCTAAATTTTTTACACTTATTTCTCCATCATCCCTACACATTGTGAGAACACTAAAACATACCCATGAAAGTACACCTTTATTGATAAAGCAAGAAACCAATACATAGACCTAAGAAAATAAGACCTTATGCACTTCCTAAGTATTCATACTTGAAATGATGTCCTCCATGTATCTTATAACTTACTTTTAAGAGTCTTTCAAGGATTTTTTGAGTTTTTAAATCTTAATTTCGTTTAATTTAACATATATAAATTTCAAGTGGGTCCCCACTCCATTAACAAAGTAGGGGTGTGCTATGGTCATAACATATGGGTGGAGAACCCTAAAAAATATTAGTTGGGTTGTGAGAACCCCTATGCACTACTGATGTTGGCACCGGTCCAAAGAGGCCTCAAACCACACATCATTCTCCACCTAGCATGTGATATTTGAATGGATGCAACTAGATTTGGAAACCTCTTTGACAATGCTTGAGTTGAGTTTGGATCTTGCTAAAATACTTAGAGAAGGGATGTTTGAGTGGTTGTGAGTGAGATGGCTTGATTTCTTAACCGGGTTTGATGCTTTAGACCTATATAGATTGCTTCCTAATGAGTGTGCATGTGATTTTGTGATATTTAGGGAGCATTGGGTTCCTTTTGCAAGAGTAGGAAGTGAGTGTATCAATGTAGTGCCATAATATTTCTAGGTTATCAAATGAGGTAGTGTTAACTTTCTTATATAGGGTTAGAAGGTAAATTATCAAAGCATGTCTAAATTAAAGGGAGTAAAGGACCCATAAAATAATGTGAAACTAAAAGAAAATATGGAGGATATGTAGGCTCAAAACCATATAAATAGGTCAAAACATGATATAAAATCTTGAACAAACTATACAACCTTTTGCAGGGATGAGAAACTTAAAAAATGGAGTTTACATTTTTTCAGTTGGGATTTTTCTATGGATTTTATGCGTTGAACTCTCAAAATATATTAGCATATCAGTGCATAGGGTTAAACAAATCTATACAAGAGACATGATATATACAAAGCAATAATAAAAAGATTGTTTCTGTTTTAACAAGAGTGCATTGTCAAAACTAGTAATGTCAAAGAGTAAATTACCAAATTTGAGTGTCTACACATGGTCGGTAGAAAATATGCATAGAAGAAGTGATTAATTAGGAACATGTGTTATTGGAGTCACAAAATCATGCACTTTAGACATTATTTCATCCCGGTCTCATACTACTATTCATATGGTTTTGAGTGAAGAAAGTACTAATTAACCCATGTCCTTTAGCCATTTTACTTTGCTTACATCGTCGCCACACGCCGACCTCTTGCATCTACTCGCTTAGTCAGTTCTACCATTTGGCATCATTTTATCTCTGACTGGGGTGCCCGGGCTTGTACTTAGGATGCCCACATGAACCTTAGTCCTAATTGGGGTGCCCTAAGCCTTTTTACAATTTCCGCCACTTTTAGGCACTTTTTAGCTATTTGAGCTTTCTATCTTTTTAGTCGTCGGCCTTTTCGGGGTTAATTACGAAATTAGAACAACAAAACCATATAAATATAAAGTTATGAGACCATAATGAGGGACCAAGCACTAAGCACTACTATCATCACCTAAGGTTA
The DNA here is from genome assembly GCA_018340775.1 of Taxus wallichiana var. yunnanensis. Lineage (NCBI taxonomy): Eukaryota > Viridiplantae > Streptophyta > Pinopsida > Cupressales > Taxaceae > Taxus > Taxus wallichiana. Next base: position 1,038,499 of record JADAXU010000136.1, read on the forward strand.
CATCCATCAAATGCTCCATTTACATCCATCTAGCTTCATCACAAGGCACAAGGCTGGTTCATCTGCATCACACTACATAGGAGGGAAGTTTATTCTATTCCATCTACCATTTAATTATATTTCTACACATAGTTATTACTCGCTACTTTCACAAAGTGTGATTGGCACAAGAGCACCTAAGGCATGATTACACACACACATAGAACTACATTGGGTCTGAGATGTAGTGCAACACTTAGTTAGTAAGTCCACCATTGTGGTCATTGAGGACAATATGACCCCTTCATATGCATATTTATTTTTAGGGGTTTGATACTTGTCTTAGGGTTTTATAGGTATCTACTTCATCACCAATTTCCACCGACATACTAAGTAGTCCAGTGAAGATAGTGCGACATGAAGTGAAGGCGTAAGAATATCCAAAGCGACACCTTGAGGAAGGTTACAATTTTTTTCACATATCGAGTGCCTAATCTCAAATTAGGGTTCCCACATGATCCCCTATGCCTATCCAGTGCCCCGGTTCACTCAAATTGCTCAAGTTTACACTTTTCTAGACATCGACACCGCTGTCTTCCTCCTCCTCTGTTTCTCCGGTCGTCTACTATGACACAATGCAACAAGATCGTCAAATCAGTTGAGTTCTTTCTAACTCTCCTTGCACTCTAGGGTTTTACATTTCTACTTTCTTAGTTGTTTGGGTCACTTTCCTTATTTAATTTAGACATTTATTCCACTATTGTACTTCTTATATTAACTCTTAAAATACACATTTTTAGTTAATCATTTTGGTGAACCCGACACTACCTTACCCTTAGGGATATTTTCCTCTTCTTTACTATGGATAATTCTTCTAACTATTTTATTGAGGATCATCTTAAAGCCATCAATGACCATATCACTGAGAATCCCCAAGATCTAGACTTTCTTAGACATGCTTCTCGTGAGGAAGCTACCAATTTGGTGGAACTTAATGCTTCCGCAACCATCTCTACATCCATGGTTTCCGATCACTTGCTTCCAATCTAGCACCCATTTCCACCATTCCCATTTTTGTTACTACTCTTACAAATCATTTCACACCACCTTGTGTCCCTCATACATGACAATTTTCCTCCATTGGTGCTCAATACCTAACATCTCTCAATCATGACCTCCAAGTTGAGATTCGTTAGTTACAACAAGTTACTTCTCACACATCTCCATATTTATATTCCACATTACTATTGCACACATCATTCACACCTACCATCTCTAATTATCCACTTCCTCCTAGTTTTGTAACCCCTAATCTTCCCATTTTCAATAGGCACGATGACCCAAAAAAACATCTTAGATCATTCCATGTAGTTTGTCTTGAATTTTTGGACGATCATATTATTTTGGCTAAAATATTTCCCCGTAGTCTCCATGATTATGTGATGCGTTGGTTTTATGACCTACTGTTCATTCGGTAACTTCATTTACACATCTGGTCAATACTTTTCTTACTCATTTTTCTATCAATATCAGCTCTAATATCTCTTATGCTCAATTAGCGTAAATTAAACAAGGCTCTAATGAACACCTCACCAATTATGTGTTGAGATATAAAAATAATCTAGCTAAGATGTCAAATGTGCTAGCAGGACTCTAAGCTTCAATATTTGTTCATTCAAAGTCTTTTACCACCGCTTTAGGAGAGCGTTCTCTTTGAGACCTCTCCTTCATTCAACCAACTTTTTCACACTCTTAAGCTTCGTGAAATTAAACTGCTATCCATAGGAAAGCTTAAATATCAAGAACAAGCCTCATCTTCTGCTCATTTTCCAAATAAGACACCATTCAAGCCATTTGCAACTAAACCAATTGACACCAAAATTACGGTCAATACAATCACTACTCCTAAAGAGGTTCAGTCACCACCACCTAGGCATATGTTTACTAACTTTCCTATGGCCCCACATCTCATATTACAATAACTTCTTGAGAGCAATCTTATCACGCTTCCTCCACCACTCGAAGTAGACCCATCATGACCAAAAGGTAGGAATTATGATGAGAACTTCCTATGCGACTATCACAAATGTGTGGGACACTCAATGAATATATGTTTCAAGCTCCACACAATCATCTAAGATATTATTTATAATAGCAAGATTGAGTTTCTAGCACCTACCGACTCTCCACCTAACAATGACAAGGGTAAAATCAAACTCTTTAATAACCAACCTCAACAACATGATAAGAAAGTAGCTGAACCTTCAACTAATCATGCATACCACACAATGTCTCTTCTTGCTTCAGGGGCCCTTGACTTTTTAGTTGCACATATTGACGTTGCATAGCCAATCATTTCTTTTTCTAACCAAAACTATAATACAACTTTGTAATCTACTCACCTACATATCAACGCATCTATTGGCTCGATCCCCATCAATAATACTAAGGTTGACCCATCTTGGCCTATTAGCACATGTTCTATTCCATTTCTTCATGCCATTGGTTACCCATAATCACAAATTAAATACCCTCTAAACAAACCATATGGTGTTGTCAAACTGCATGTTCTTGTTATTTCTCTCACTTTGCTTGTCCCCTTCCTTATTGGGCAAGTAGATGATGGTTGTGACATGCTACTCGGACTCAATTAGATTCATAGGTCTCAATCCATTATCTCTATGAATCATTTGCGACTCAAATTCATTCATAACAATCAGGTTATCTCTATTGACGATGTACCCCCATCTATTCCATGGTTGTCATCTTCTCGAGCATCATGTCATGCATCTTCTACATCATCTAACACATCCCATTCTATGTTACTAAAAGCACAATCTACTCCTAGATCACCTACTCATGCATTATCTACATGACCTCACAGTTCCACTAGTCCTACACATAGGTATAGGCCCATTCCTAGGACAGTTACTGCATATCGACATAGGCCACCACCTCGTTTCATTCCACATAGATGTAGACACCTAAAATTAACACTGATAATCCCCGTGTCTATGTCTGCTAGCTCCCCTTCATTATCACATCACCATCATATTATACAGTAAATCCATTATCACATCACCATCATATTATACAAGTAAATCCATTATCACATCACTATCATATTATACATTAAATCCTTATCCTTAGTCTTATTCTTCCCCCTTTACATTTACTCCCCTTAAATATTTTTCTACAGTTGTAAAATCCTATTTTATCCTCTCCTAAATTACTCAAACAACTTAAAAACCAAAATCAGATAAAACAAAAAAATATCACCAACTTATCAACCATTTAACAACATTCATAATCGGCATAACCTCTTTCCAACCCACATCCTTTGATAAAACAAACAATATATCGATTTGGGAGGCGGTTGCAACCTTTTTCCCCATAAAACCCAGATTGATAACGATTCAACAAAATTGTCAGCGGTTCTTCCTAGTTGTTAGTATCTCTATATAAATGAGCTCCATGCCTCCATTTAAGGTTAGCTTGCAGCGATACATGGCCTAAGAACTTCATATCACATTTTTCTTGTATCACAGACCTCTCACAGAGCTAGAGATTGTCCCAAAACATTCAAGGCACCAAGGATCTCTTCTTCAACATATGAATGCCATTCATATGTTCAGGATCAACTCAATAACCTTCTTGCATCTGCAATCTCCCTCTCTCGAGTAACATCACTTTCTACTCTTCATTCATAAAATTATACAAGGTAAGTGGTTTTCCTTGCTTCATTACATTATTATGCATCATATCAAAGCTTAAATCAACCTTTTTAGCATCCCTTTCGAGTCCCAACTTCGTCCATTATCAACCTATACAATTTCACAACAATCACTGACAATTCACCAAAATCATTGATGATTCCTAGAATTTGCTAGCAATTCACCGAATCATCGATGATTCCAGGAATGGCGATGATTCCTATCAAAAAGGTATTTTGACCCCTAAGATTTCTTTTTAGACATCTAGATCACATAATTTACTACCGTAAGGCCCTCAAAGTCTTTGTTCAGTCATATCAAGCTCCTTTGAGCCATCTTTAACACTTTATCAATTATCTAAATCAAATCTATCATCCTACTCACCTTTGTGAGTGCACATCTATCTACATCCTTGCTCCTTTGAGCCATTTTTTGATCCCTAGACTCCCTTTGGATCAGGTATCACCATCAGACCATCATATAGCCTTGGACCATGTCAGTCCCTTTTCCTTTGCATTGTTGGTTATATCATCTATTTTATCAATTTATCTTATCATTATTAGATTGATTTCTTGAATGCGGATTGACATCCTTGTAAGGAATTCCATTGACTTCTAGGGACTAGCCTTTTCTAATAAATCTGCCATATATCTATCTAATCCCATATCCTTCTTAGTTTCCGTGATCTCGCAGTTCCTCCATCGGAAAAATAAGGAAGGATCTTTCATCCATCAACTACAACATCCATCTCCCGGGCATCGGTAAACCCCTTCGTCTTCCGAGATCAATTTTATTTTTATTTGTTCACTTCATTAATTTAAGTATAAAGGTAAAAACATCTCTGAACATTCTTTGTGACTGTAAAAAAATCTATTAATCACTGACGATCTTTATGAATGCTTCGATTACTCGGTTAGACCATTCTTAACACCATTTTCTTTTATGGTTTGCTAACCTTTTTGCGGGTTTTTTCTCCTGGTATCTTTTGGATTGCTGCACTTTTTCTTTGCTAAAAAAAATCAAAAATTTAAAAAGGAAGCATTTTTGAGGTGAGTCTTTTCCCTTTCTTTTTACTTTTTGCATCACATTTTTTTGTCTATTCTCATTGAAATTAATCATTCTTTTGGGTTTTAAAATGAACCTTGTGTCTTTCCTGATCACATAGATTAGCTAGAAGGTTAATTTATTACATCCACTTAATCTCCCTCACACACAACCAAACCACATAAAATATCAAATTTACATCAAACATTCCTACCTAGGTGATAAATATTGGGATTTCATCACCCAATAGGGAAATCGACTCGGTGTTCTAGTTGAGTATAAACAACTAATTGTTGGTATATTGGCTAAGCACCCAACTCCCTTATTATTGTGGGACCATGAAGCTAGGGGTAGGCCCCAATACAAGCTCTCTATACCGGCACCAAAATAGATTTGGGCCTCACGTACCTTTGGGTATATTATTGAGGACTCGAACCTTTAACATTACCTCGAAACCAACCTCATAACATCCATATCATTAGGTTCCCTCGAACATCTTCCCCACATATAAATTATAATCAATATAAGTAAAAATCTTCTGCTTGAATTATTTGTTACATTTGTATCTCTCTTAGGTATTTTTGTATCATCATCAATTGACTATTTTAGATCAACCCTCTACATCAACATATTCTTTTACCCCTTGTACGTCATTTTTACAATCATTTTCTGTTGCTTCATCCACTTCCTCTACACCTTTTCATCCCAATCAATTTATAAATATCCCCTACACATGATCTAGTCCTTATCAATCTTATGTAACACTCTGATTTTGTATGTTAACTTGGTAAATGTTTTACATACTGTTATAGCTGCTGAAATGAAGGCAAACATGTTAAGATAAGTTCTGATCTTAAGAGAATGAGTTGCTAACTTGGATTCTTGTATGCTATGATTTATTGCATGGGACAACAAATATTGTACTTGTGTGTTTGCTGATGTGACGACAAATTGTCGTATACTTGCTAAACTCTCTTTGCTGATTGACAGCATACCTTGAATCAATTTCACTGATCCAAGTATGCTGAGGTCCTCTTGTGATTTCTGTGTCGATTCACACTTGAACCGAACCCGAGATTGTTATGAACGTGCAGCGCCTGATTGCAGGTGTGAACAGCTAGCACGTAGATGCCAATGACAGGGGTTCGATTCTTGAACCCTGTACTGTCGAACTTGGGACCTCGTGAGGCAAGAAATGCCTGGACACGGGTGGCCTTGGCACGTAATCTGAAGGACGGAACGTCCTGCTCTGCATTAACGTGAATGTTAGTAGGGAGGCTGGATGGAAGTTGTTAGTGTTAGTGGTTAGTATGAATTAAACCCTAAATTAATACTAAGTCCTAACATGCATCCTACCCTACTATCCTAAGTGGATTTTTAAATTATAAAAAAATAAAAAAGGGGAAAATAACCTAAGGCTAAACTAAGACCTAGGTTGAATACTATATGCAACCTAAACTAATCCTAATCTAAGGGGTGCGCAGACCCTTGGAGGGAAGGGATAAGGATGAAGGAAAGGCATTCATTGGCATTTAATAAACAGTCCATACGTGGACAGCGCCAGTTTTGGCGGGGCAGGTAGGAAATAGAGGCATCTATTTGGAGATAGAGCCAAATTTGATTTTTGCTTGTAAATTTGAAAATTGAGTTCGCCAACTCAAGTGGCAGTGGCGTGGAAAACTAGGAAAAGGCAGAGCCTTAATTGCATTAATTGTTTTCGGTCCCCGCGACCAGTTCGCCTTGGAAAGTGTATGAGGGAATTTGATTTTTCATTGTGTCGGTTTGGCTTTTGCAAAGTTGCTCTGCATTTGGTTTTTTCAGACTTGGTTCAGTCGAACCAGCTCTTGGAATTTGACATTTTCTTGGGGATTTCGAGGCTGTTGCTAAGCCTGAAGAAGAAAGAAGTGTTGGGGAGTTTGTGCTGTCGCTGTGGAAGGAAAAACGTGGCAAACGAAGTTTTCTTCGAGTTCTGGAGAAGAGATTACAGGCATGTTAAGCCCTTCTCTTTAAAAACTCTTGCTTTGTTTAAGTGTCTCATTAAAACAACCCTGCTCTTGGGTTTTGATTCTGTGACTGTTGTCGAGTCGATTCGAATTGGGTTTCATCGATTCTTGCTTCTTTTTGTTTGGAAAATGATATGATGAATCATTCTGGTTGCTCGGTTTTGATTTGTATTTGCTCGAATCAAATTGGAGATGAATTATTGTATTGGTTATTGACTGTATGGAGGTCTGAAATAGATATTTCTTTCACTGTTCGTGTTGTTGAAATTGGTACAGGCCGTGTAATCGTTCCTTATAGTGAAATTGTTTCCTTAAATGTAATATTTTCTTTGCTATTGTGTTGGGAACTGTCCTTGTATGTAAAAGAAAAAGGGGAAGTGAAGATACAGCCGTGTATATTGCTATGAATTGGGTTTCATTGAATCTTGCTGTCATTTTGGAAATAATAAGAAATATTGCCTTTGACTGCTGAGTTTAATTGTTTTTGTATTCCTCGAATGAGGTACCTTCCTGTGTGCTGGTCGTTTGACAGTAACGGGAAATTCATTATGTGTATCTTGGGATGTACACTTATTATGAGTTTTTTTCACTATTGAAACAATCGTTTATTGCTAACGAACTGGAAGGAAGGAAATAATAGTTGTTGAAGTAGTTCTTATTGAAAATTTCTTTAAGAAAGTAAATCCTTTTTCCTTGTATTGTTTTGGATTTTGGATGGAAGTGGCATTCGGGTTTCCTTTGAGTAATTGAACTCGAATGGAACGAAGTATTAGCATTATTTTTATTGTTGTACCTTTTCCTTGAGTAGGAACTAAACGAATACGTACTGGGTATTCGTGAAAGTAGGAAAAAGTTGATTGTTTTCCTCCTGAAGTTATTAATGGATTTCGTTTCTCCTTGTTGAGAGAATAGGGTGGTTTTATTGTGTTTCATAGATGCTTTGTTTGGTCTTCTGTTTCGGATGATTGACAAAATTACAATTGGTTGTATTTTGTGCAAAGAATGATTATATTCCCTATCTTTGTAATGGAAAATTGATTTCATCAAGGCCCTATAGTTGAGGTTTGACCTCTGTTTGGAATATGTCGGTGAATGCAAACTTGACTTGGATTTCTGTTTTGAATTAATGGAAAATGTGGAAATCAGCTTGTTTTCTGAGTCTGTCCCGACTGTACCAAGATTACGCAATTGGCACCCTACGCGGGTTTGCCTTTATTGAGGTATTGAAATATGAATATTATATTTGGGTTCTGTACTTCATTAAGAGAATGGAGAATGCTGTATTTGAAATTGACAGTTGACCGAGATAGAACTCGAATTGGATATCCATTGTTGTGGTATACTGGATTTAAATTGTACAGGCTGTGTGAGTTTGCTTTTCAATAAGAACGACTGTTCTGCTATCTTTATAATTTGAGCTGTCTTGCTTAGATGAACACGATTTGGGTGTTTGAGTTCATTTTGATCAAAAGGATTGTTCTTAATGAAATTTTAGAGAAATGAATTCTTATTTTTTGCTATTTTGACTCTGAAAATAATATTGGAACTTTACGGTGCATAAGAATTTGGTTTCGCTGTAGGTAACAACAATGTGTAATAGGTTATTATGAATTGTATGCATTCATGGATATAAAAGGTCATTTGAGTAAGTGATTGCGTGATTGTATAACTGTTTGTTTGGTTAACAATACAGTGAGAGAAGTATGGAATCTTCTAGTACAGCAATTACATGGTCTGCATCTTGATATTGCTTGTTCTATCACAAATTCTTCCCTGTTTTCATTTAAAAGCTGATTATAAATGAAATTATTCTTGCTGCCGGAAAGTGAATTCCGAATGGATTTTGTAAGTTTCACTCTGAACTGTTATCTTGATTTGTCTTTCGTTTGGATTCCACTGTTAGGACAGTCATGTGGAAAGAAATAGAGATATGAATGAATGACTTGGAAAAATGATCTTTTCTTCTTTCATTCAGTTGGAAATCTGGAATTCGTGATTAATGAATTTTTATAGTGCTTAGATGGGAGCAACTATATGCATTGTTGTTCGCTTTCTTGTCTGTACTTGATTGCTTTGAATTTAATACACGAACTGAAAGGAAAGTAATGAGTTACATTTCAGTTAGTTTCATCCTTTGCATTTATTATTAATGAAAGGCGTGGAAAGGATAACAGTATGTTTAAAATTATGTGGAAACAGGACAGCAGTCTTATTGCTGATTGTGATAATATTTTGATAGTTCAGTTGTTATGCTGATCTTTCTTTTGTGCCTATTTTGTGATTGATGTTTAACTGTCGTTTCATAAAAGCAGGGTTCTTTTATTGAGACAGTTAGTTGAAGCACCTTATTTTAAGGATAAGTGCTTAATATGCTCAGTTCATTGAACTGACCCGTGCAAATCATTTTGCAGATGGAATTTGATTAGAATGAAGACATGGCTGTTTTCTGATGCTTCTTGATTAATAAAGGATGAATTGTAATTGTTGCTTTATTTCCTCTTCGAGGAATTGTGAAAAGAAGAAAATATATTCTTCTGTCCATGAGTTGTATGGATGTTTTGTATAAACTATGCCCAATCAGCTGGATTGGCAAATGTACAGATTATGACTTGAAATATTGAATACAATTACAAGTGTGATATTTTCAATAGTTATATCAGTTTGATTTTGTTGTCTAATCTGGAAATATAATGTTATTTCTTGATTTGGAATTGTTATTTGTCCTTGGATGGATGCTAAATGGAAACTGATATCTATTCTTACCTAAACGCAACTTTTAAGTTGAAAAATGCAATTAGTTCATACTTGGGTAAAGATGAATTTTTAATTGACATTAAAAAGGATTAAGAAGAATATGATTCCATAATCGAAAGGTATTCAGGATTAGCTTAGGAGCTAAGGAATATCAATTAACTTTGGAATAATCAAACTTCGCTTTCGAACTCCATTAATGATCCCGTTTGATAAATTCAGAATAATGGATATAGGATAAGTATATCCGTAACTAATGGACCTTAACCATATAACGTTAAGGAGAACAAATGAATACTGTTCTTGGGAATTAGACCTCGTTTAAATGACGTCTAATAAGTTAAAATTCTGAATTTAGTTGCAGTTGAGAAAATCTTGGTTAAGTTTAATAGGTTAAACTTATCACGTCCGTCGGAACGGACTGCTTAATCCAATGATTAAGAAGTGAACCAAGTAAGGAAATGCAGCCCTTCGACACGAAGGAGAAGATGCATTGCAAGACAATGGACGGATTTAGTCCCTCTTAGCCCTATACAACTGTAACGGAAACGAGGATCAAGAGATCAGCGTGGATGCTGAAAGTTGATTTTAATTATTAAATCATATCCAAATCACTTGAGCAGGATGTGTATTCTCGATGGGAGAATTCCGTAGGACATTGGCATACGCCAGCTACAGCAAGGTGTCTCCATGAAGACGGGGTCTTCATGACGACACACTGTTGCAGCTGACATATTGCAATGCCCTCCTGAATTAAAACATCAAGAATACATAGGCTGAAGGTGTAATTGTGGACAGGGGATAGGAGTATGATCTGGTATACGGAGTGACTCCGGAATACTAAAGATAACTAGACACACGGGTCGTGGGGAAACGACACTGTATGTCTGCGTATCTTTAGTTACCGGGAGTGCCTTCCTATACTCGTTCATATTACTAACTGTAATTGGGAGTTTAAACTAACCTTAAACGAAGAGGACTGGTAGGAACCAGGAAAGACCATTCTAGATAACAGGTGAAGTGAAGTGAAGGACGTATTCCGTTGATGTGTATAACATCCAGGAATATGATCATGCAAAGCATGTGAAAATCTTTGGCCAAAGTATCGCAATTGCTGGTTGCGTTGTCCTTATCACTTAATTTAAGATGCAGGATGTCAGATGAATATCAGTAACAGATATTCAGATAGGCTTCTTAAATGGATCACTTCGATAACCGGAATTGGTTATGAGAACAGGTATATAGAATATACCATGCATAAACAAACATGAAGGATCGGTTGTTGCCGAGTCATGAACATGAAGGATCGGTTGTTGCCGAGTCATGAAATGAAGGATCGTTGAAACTCCGAGCCATGAAAATGGAAGATCGGTAGTTCCTCGAGTCATTTACAGCAGCATATAGAATCTGTTATAAGATTGAATGGCATTGAATGTGTGTTCCATATTGTAAATATGCGAACAGGGAACATTCGTTTTAAAAAGAAATTGTGTGATCCAAACTGTGTTGTTTGGGCAGAGAACAATTATTAAAACTTGAACGTGTGTTTGAATTTTATAATTCATAACAGAGAACGTTATCAAAAAAAAAAAAAAAAAAATTCCCTTGTTCTGGTATTTTGAAATGAGGATGTTACATCTTATCAATCTATCAGTTACATCTTATCTAACATATTTTCACATCTCTAACATTTTTCCAGACCTTCTAGACCATCGTTTGTCCCATATGGAACCTCTACCTTTCAGCCAATCATACAACCCTATAACAACCCCATCCAATAACCCTATGACTATCCTTTACGTCTAGATTACTTCCAAACTATCACTCCTCAGCCCATGTCTAGTGTATCCCATCAATCACTCTTTCCACATCCCTCCTTCATCACAAAATCATCAGAATCTTAACATCCCCCATATTTTATCCAATCAACCTATCTTGACTTCAATACCTCTCTCTCTACCTCAGACATCCCAAACCCATACGCACATCCCTACTTAGGCCCAATCAACCCCTTTCATCCAACAACAACAACATATTCAACATTTTTCCACATCTCCCCACATCCCTTTATCACAACCTACTCTACAAACAATATCCTCTCAAGCTATCCCTTATCAACCTCCACATTAAGCCCATCCAAAAAAAAATCCATCCCACTCATTTTCATCAATCAAATCAATCACATGTGCATCCACACTCACATGTTAATTCCTCCACATATAATCCTACAAATTATCTTGTGTAAGCTTTATTAAACAAATTAGAAAATTGGGAAGTTGCTACCAAGGGACCCAAACACATCTTCACCTATGATCAATTTTGTAATGAACCCATCCATCCATCAATACCATATAAGCCCTATCCTCCACATTGGGAATTGCCTAAATTTACCATGTTCCATGGCCAGGAGGATCCTCAACAACACATACTAGCCTTTAGACACACATGTTATCTCATCATCCACGATCAAGATATCATGCTTAGAACCTTTCCTATGTTCATTGAAAGGACCTGCCTTGGATTGGTACAACTCCCTCGACACTCTTTGATCTCTTTCACACAGCTAGCCATGTTATTTCTTGATCACTTCACTATAAATGTTACTCGCAAAATCACCATTTTTGATCTTTCTACCATAAAAAAATGAAAACTAATCCCTTATCAACTTTTTCACTAGGTGGTAAAGCATTATCAATCAATTGACCTTCTCACTACCTCAATCAATAATTGATCAAGTTATTTTCTTGATCATGTTCCCATCACATCTCATCTATCCTCCAAATCCACACATTCCAAACTTTTGATGAAGCCTTCACCATGGCTAGAAAATTAGAAATCCAAGCCCTCGAAGAAGGTCATCTCAATCCTCAATCTACACATGTCCCATATGATTCTCCTAGGTCTTCCTACGAACCCGATGAGACTATCACACATGATGCCTTTACTTGTCTTCCCAACCCAACACCCTTGATAGAATCAGTCCATATAGATATTGCACATCCCTCAAGTCACATCATCAACACTATTACATATGATCTTCCCCATGAGGAGACCCGTTCATCACCAATGCTTCCTCTTAAAAACTAGAATCCCTAAATCTCTCTTTTCGATGATCCTCACACATCGATATCGCCTGTGTCCATTGTCCAATCATCCATTACCTCCTTGCAACCCTTAGAATCTACCTTGGAGACCGTTACTAAGGAGGCATTCATAATCAAATATCTCAACATCCAACCACTTTTTAAACTAATCAAAGAATTAGGTAGCTCACATAAATATAACCCACCTTAATCATGTCTCGAAATAACATCTCCCTCATCTCAAACCAGACTCAATCCTATCCCGGATCTCTTTGCTTGTCATCTAGTCTGGAACCTTATCTTGAATCAAACATTATACAATCAAATACCATCACATCTAGGACCTCACCCTTTTCATCATCATAAGACCCTCTCCTCTATCTAAAGAAAATGTTACAAAATTGAAACCTATCACATCCATGACCTCATCCTCATCATCTATTGTAAAACCCCTCCTTTACCTAAAATTAACATTACAAAATCAAAACAAACATCATCTAAGGTCTCAACCTTACCATCCATTTTGGGACCTCATCCTTTATCACAATCCAAATCTATAAAATCTATGGTCCCACCCTTACCATCAATTTTGGGACCCCATCCTTTATCTCAATATCACACCACACAAGCCGTGTACCCTATCTCATCCATAATCCATCCCTCCTCGTCCATTTTGGGACCTCATCCATCATCTAATTATATCAATCCCACATCATACCCTCTCTCTTATAAACCTCATAATGTCCCTATGATGTTTCAACACCATACGACATCTATGAATCCACCCCATCAAAAATAAGAGATGTCCTACTAAGCATTATTGTAAATAAAAATAAAAATAAAAAATCAATTAAACCAAATCCCCATAAAAGGGACTTATATCGACATCATCAAGAGGCTTATGCAATATTCTCTCTTATCACATTACCATCAATCAAAACACCAATCCACATTCTCGTAAAACGCTGATATGATCAAGATAAAACATGTGCCTATCATAGAATCCCAGGACATAACACAGAGAGTTGTAAAGTGCTTAAAGCCATAATCCAAAAATATTCCTCATCAATGATATTATCCTAAAAGAAGACCATCCTAATCCATCATCGATATCATCTACACCTCACCTCCACCATCGATGTCTGCAGACAAGGGGAAATCCTCAATCTCGTATTATCAAACCTTTTTCAGACATCTCCTCAACACCTTCCATTGAAGGTCTCTCAATCTCATCAACATCTACACCCAAGTCATTGATAGTGTCCTCACTAACATCTGCAGGACAAGGGGGTCATCCTCAATCAGATCTTGACAAACCTTCTCATGCATCTTCTCATCACCTCCTAGTGAAGGTCCCTCATCTCAAATCAAGTACGGTTCACCCACCTATACAAACCCGAAATCATCATACATAAAGAAAAGGTAAAATAAAAGCTTCATCATCTACCCCTCCTCATCAATTTTCCTCTCATATCCCATCCAAATTTTCAATGGCTCCTTTTCAAGGGCTCTTTTTTACCATATACTCAATCAATCAAGATCAAAACTTCCATCATCCTAATCTAAAATTTGTCATTCCTTTCAGCACATGTCATCTCTATCCACAATGTCATGCTAGGGGACTCCTCTCTACTGAGACTTTGAAAGTATTACCTTGCACATTTTTCCTAGCGCATATTCATCCAACCTATCCTATCAATCCAATCAAAATGTCACTAATCTAGAAAGGAGTAAACATGGAAAGTTTTCCCTTAACTAGATCAGTCCATATAGCATGGGTTAACCTCTGAATGCCTTGCACTTGCGACCTTTCTATTGTTAACACATCAACTATCATGACAATAGTCACATTAAAGATCTTATTCCACCATCAACCAACCATCTTATCATTGTAATGATTTTAAAGAAAGCCATCTTATTCCACTATCAATTAGCCATCTTATCAAGATGAGAATTACTCTATTCATCAGTCACATTACAAGATCTTATTCCACCATAGCAAGAATCAGCCATCTTATTCATCATCATTATCCTCAAACCAAAAAGATGAGCACCATGAATTTGTTCATCATATCTTTCACACGAACAATTTCCTCCTTAAATGGAACCCCACAATCATTACACCCATACACCTTGTCTACACACCAAATACATGTCGTGGGGTACATATGTGTAGTGTGTGCACACATTTTTTTCCCCTCCTTCAAATGCTCTATTAGGGTTTTCCTATCAAATATCAAAATCAAAATATCAAAAGTCTAAAATACCTATGGATGCTTCCTATCAAAATCGAAAAATATAATAGAATGATCCTGAAAGGACAACTATTCAAATAATAAAATCATATTATCAAAAATCAAAAAGTAGACCATCCCTGAAGGATGATACTATCTAAAAAGGCTTCACAAAATCAAATTTGAAATTCAAAAAATTGTAGAAACTACTCCTCGAAGGATGGCTACCCATGTAAAAAGGATTTTCGCATCGATCAGTTTGCATCAAAAATAAAATGTATAGTTGGGGAATTTCTCTATGAAACTGTTAAAAAGGATAACCCTCTTTTCCCACACAACCTACATATTAAACCCCTTCTCATGTTCTAGGAAGGTATACATTTCACTTCCATCTATATCCAAGATCCTATGTATGACTACCCATTGTTAGTCATTTGTTAACATTTTTGTAAAGGAAAAAGTGCAAGAGCCTTCACTTTGTTGTTTCCCATCACATATGTATCAAATCCAGTATAAATAAATCAATCCACATTTCATTCTTGACCATGGTTTTGACAAACATTAAGTCACTTTAAAATCAATATCGAATAACACATCATACCTAAAACATAAATTTAATAGCTTGTTAACCCCTACACATATACACAACTACTAATATATCTATCATCATATCGACATCTGTCAATACCACACAATCCTCAACACATCTCGACATTCCATCATTGCATTAAAAAATCACATTTACTCAGTAAAATCGACATTTGTCAACCAACTGCCTCCTCAAGTGCTACACCTTTGATCACCATCAGGACCCCATCTAGGCCTCGTAAGCCCACCTTTGTGGCATAAATTTATGGTCATTTGACCTCATCAAATCGTTATGTCATCTCTCATCACCATTAAGTCGTATGTCTATAGGAAATGAACCCTTTGTTCCCCTATCACTTGAATTATTTGCCTTGTAAGCCCACCTTTATGGAAACATCAATTTTTGGTCCCTTGACCTCATCAAACCATCATCTTTTGTGTCGTTAAATCATATGTCTATAGGACATGAACCCTTTGGTTCCCCTATCACTTGACTTCTTGGCCTCGTAATCCCACCTTTGTGGAAACATCAATCTTCGGTCCTTTGACCTCATCAAAACATCCTTTTTATTTCCCCTTATCCATCATTAAATCATACGTCTATAGGACACGAACCCTTTGGTTCCCCTATCACTTGATTTTTTGATGACACGCATCTTTTTCTATGCCTCATGGCCTAGGGCATAATCTCTCATCTTCCCATCCTTGCATCTTTCATCCATCTACCTCTTTCAAACTCGTGATCGATTCCCTTTTAGTTCATCAATCCCTAGTTTGAGGGGGAGCACCTCATCATATAATTCTACATCTTTCCCTATCTATCACATATTTTTTTGTCTCGTGGCTTTCCTATACCAAACCACTCAACAAAAAGGGGCAAATGTAGACACCTAAAATTAGCACCACTAATCGTCCGTGTTCGCATCCGCTAGCTCCCTTATATTATCACATCACCATCATATTATAAATTAAATCCATTATCACATCACTATCATATTATATATTAAATCCTTATCCTAATTATTATTCCTATGTCCCCTTTATATTTACTCCCCGTAAATATTATTCTACAACTGTAAAATCTATTTTATCCTCTCCTAAACCACTCAAACCACTTACAAACCAAAATCAAATAAAATAAAACAAGATCACCAACTTCTCAACCATTTAACAACATTCCTAACCCGCATAACCTCTTTCCAACCCACATCCTTTGATAAAACAAACAAAATATCAATTTGGGAGGTGGTTGCAACCTTTTTCCTCTGAAACCAGATCACTAGCGATTCACCCCTGATTTGTTATCAACTCTATATAAACGAGCTCCAGGCCTCCATTTGAGGTTAGCTTATTATTGGATGTGGCCTAAGGAATTCATATCACATTTTTCTTGTATCATAGACCTCTCATAGAGCCAGATATCGTCCTAAAAATATTCAAGGCACCAAGGATCTCTTCTTCAACCTATGAATGTCATTCATATGTCCAAGGATCAACTCAATCAACCTTCTTGCATCTGCAATATCCCTCTCTCGGGTAACATCACCTTCTACTCTTCATTCATCAAATTATACAAGGTAAGTGGTTTCCCTAGCTTCATTACATTATTATGCATCATATCAAAGCTTAAATCAACCTTTTTAGCATCCCCTTTGAGTCCCAACTTTGTCCATTATCAGCATTACAATTTCAAAGAAATCATAGATGATTCACTAGAATCACTGGAAATTCACCAGAATTGCTAACAATTCCCTTAATCGCTTACTGATTCTTGTCATAAAGGTATTTTGACCCATAAGATTTCTTTTTAAAAATCTAGATAACATAATTTACGACTGTAAGGCCCCTCAAAGTGTCTATCTAGTGATATCAAGCTCCTTTGAGCCATATTTAGCACTTTATCAATTATCTAAATATAATCTATCATCATGCTTACCTTTATGAATGCACATCTATCTACATCCTTGCTCCTTTAAACCATTTTTGATCCCTAGACTCCCTTTAGATTAGGTATCACCATTAGACCATCATATAGCCTTAGACTACGTGATTCCATTTGCCTTTGCATTGTTGGTTATATCGTCTATTTTATCAATTTATCTTATCATTATCAGATTAATTTCTTGAACATGGATTGACATCCTTACAAGGAAGTCCATTGACTTTCGGGGATTGGCCTTTTCTAGGAAATCCACCATATATCTATCTAATCCTATCTTCTTCTTAGTTTTTGTGATCTACATATTCCATCATCAAAGAAAGAAGGAAGGAGCTTGCATCCTTCATCTACAACATCCATCTCCATGGGTGTCTGTAAACCCCGCCATCTTCCAAGTTTGGTTTTGTTTTTATTATTTCACTTCATTAATTTAAGTATGAAGGTAAAAATATCTTTGAAAAGTGAGTGTCCATCACCTCCACATTCATCTTCACGTAGATCTCCATCACCTACACATTTTATTACACCTACGCAATCATCATATATTCATCCATCACATGTGCATAGGATTCACTTTCTCGCATAATTTCTATCTACTATACCACCCCTACTAGCACATGGTCATACACTTTCATCACCACATCATTGGATGAAGGCCCTTTGTCCTTCACTCTCATTGGATAGTTCATTCACTCACACACACTTTGGGGGCATAACATTCACACAACCCCCCAACCTAATAACATCATACACCACAACATAGTATACTCCTAGCATACACATATTGCATCCTCTTCACATCACATGCTCATCACACTCATAATAGTATCGACCATTACACAATGACACACTCTTGTGCTTCAGTTCACACTTGACTATTGAGGGCTACATACTACACATGAACCCCACACAGTGCATGATATGTACTACACATCGCAAATCTTCACACATCTAGTGTTATACATCTTACATCATACATCCTACATTTAGACTACATCATTTTGACCATTACATATTTATATATCATACATAATTTACACATCATCTTAGTGTTCATCATACATAGGTCAACACCTTATTGTCTATGAGTCTAAAATTACATCCTACTCATTATATATACCACATAACGTGCATCTCACATTATTAGAGTATCTACACATCTTTCATTACATACTATACATCACATATTACACATTGTTACACATCATATGGTCATCTATCATCATCATTGCATATATTACATCTTCTTCTATGCACCAAACTCACTACCCAATGATGCAATCTAGTCTCACAATCCACACTAGACTGTTGAGGGTACACATCACAAATAGACAACATAATGTTCACACATTCATCATTCGATCTTCTCATGTGACATTCCTAGGATTAGTGATGCATGCCTAAGGATATATGGTCACTTATTCTAGAATTATCTCGTGATAGGATATATCATCATGTTCGCTTACATCGTTTAGTGGTATACACTTTATGCTCAATCACCACCTCCTTTCTCTTCATCTCTAGGTTGTATATCATCACTACATATACACACTCATCACATTGCATTAGACACATGACACACATAATTTTACCATTTCCGATGATGCACTCTCATTTATGGTTCATTCTTGACTGTTGAGGGGGCATACTAAATGAACCTCACTACATACAACTCCATTTTCTTAGGGGACATGTAGATCCTATCATCCATCTTGCACTCCATTCCATTCATCCACAACATGTTTCATATCTTAGTTGCATTTACTCTTACTTGCATTTTCTTGTACATGTTCATCGTGTTGCACATGCTAGATATGTTTCTTGTATATAATTATCTCCATCATACACACATGCGTATTCACGTCTTTTTCTAGTTGTGATCACAGATATGGGCTCTTGATGCAACATGGATGCTCTCCTCCTACCCATCCTACAATGGTTCTGCGGGCATCCACATTCCTCTCTTACAGGTGCTATCATTTCATTTTATACTTATCACTCTTCCTTTACTTAGTTATACACGCTTTTGAAATATTGGTTATCTTTCTAACATGCTAATGGGTGTTTCATGTGCAACATTTGTTTATAAAACTACTTACTTTCATAGTTATTTGTTGTTTTTACTTGCTTATTTTTGTTTCCTCTTATATGCAAGCATTACCCTTTATTTGGTGTGCACACTTTTTTATTTGTATGTACCCATTATGGCCTTACGTATCTTGCAACATTGTGAGTGGTGTCCCATGTTTACAACCTTCTTTGGCAATCTATGATTGTATTCTTGTGTGTTTACTTGCTTTCTAGCATCTACATTTTCTATGTAGCGTAAAATTATCTTTTACATACATATTTGTTCATATTAACACTTGTTTTCTAGCCTATTTTTTTGTGCGCGCCTTTTTTCTACCAAGTGCATTCCCTCCCCTACAGTGGTACAATTTATGTGGTTAGTCCTCTTTTAGGGCCGCACTCTCCTTTCAATGATGTCTCATGCACCCCCACGAGGGGGCATAATTTTGGGTTTTACACACTATTCACGCTTTCTACCGGTATAGTTGAGTTCAGTTTCCGTCATTGACATTGTGGGTTATAAAATGAGTGGGTTCAGACCAATATACAAACCCCGTACACAACAAATTTTATAGGACATGGTTTTCCTTAGCATTCGGGGCAGTTATAGGTTAGAGGATACAACGGATTTCCTCCCTACACTACTTCATCTAGTGGTGTCGGATCACCCAAAAATCCAGCAGTAAAAATATCTCTTCATACATCTTTAGGGAAGTAGTTACAGGTTGGAGAATAATGTAGCTTTCTCCCTACACTTCTTTGGCCAAGGTGGCATGAGATCGCCAAAAAATTCATAGTATAGGATATCCTCTCTACACCCTTTCTCTCATCATAGATCAAGTGCACATGTTCCTTTTACATTTTTCATACTTCCATTTCAGTCTTTTCATTACTATATACATGCATTTTTACATACATATACATGTGTATTTGACTACTTGATTGTCTTCTCCTTGCAGGTTTGACCATATGAGAAGCAAGTATTCAACAACAATAGACAACAACAACGACATTTTTCTACATCACACACCTCATTCGATATGCAAGTACATCACACATATTGAAACCTACACACGCGTTTCCACCCTAAGTTCACTCTCATCGCATTTTACTCTTTTACATCTTTAGTCTCCATGTTCCATCTTTTTGTCACTCCATGCTTTGTCTAGTCCTTTGACACTCTTTCTACATCAATCTACATGGACATCAGGTACGCATCTCTATCTACTTTATTTTATCAAGATTTTTGATCACCAACATAAAGTAGGGGAAAATGTAGTCACAAAATCATGCACTTTAGAGATTATTTAGTCCTAGTATCATATCACTATTCATATGGTTTTTGAGTGAAGAAAGTACTAATTAACCCATATCCTTTGTCCATTTTACTTTTCTTGTTGTCATCACTACCGACCTCCCGCATCTACTCACCTAGTCAGTTTTGCCATTTGGTGTCATTTTATCTCTAATCGGGACGGTTGGGCTAGTCTTGGGGCATTCGAGCTAGTATTGGGGCACCCATAGGTGTCTGGTCCCAATCGGGGTGCTCGAGCCTTTTTACACTTTCCCGCCACTTTTTGGGTACTTTCTAGCCGTTTGAGATTTTTATCTTTTTATTGGTTGTCCTTTTCGGGTTTAATTATGAAATTAGAACAAGAGAACCATATAAATATAAAGTTATGAGACCATAATGAGGGACCAAGCACTAAGCACTACTATTATCACCTAAGGTTGCATCCATCAACGACTCCATTTGCATCCATCTAGCTTCATCACAAGGCACAAGGCTGGTTCATCTGCATCACACTGCATAGGAGGGAATTTTATTCTATTCCATCCACCATTTTATTACATTTCTACACAGTTATTTCTTGCTACTTTCACAAAGTGTGACTATCACAAGATAACCTAGGGAATGATTGCACACACACACACACACAGAACTACATCAGGCCTGAGATGTAGTGTAACACTCAGTTAGTAAGTCCACCATTGTGGCCACTGGGGACACTTTGACCCATTCATATGCATCTTTATTTTTTTAGGGTTTGATACTTGTATTAGGTTTTGCGGCAGTTTCTACTTTATCACCAATTTCCATCGACATACCGAGCATTCCCATGAAGATAGTGCGATAGGAAGTGAAGGCATGATAATATCCAACGACACCATGGAGGAAGGTTGCAGAGCTTTTTCATAGACCGGGGTGCCCATATCTCAAACTAGGGTGCCCACAGTGTACTCCTATACCTCTCCACGCACCCCATTCCACTCATATTTCTCAAATCTACACTTTTCTAGACCTATGTACATTCGTTTCCTCCTCCTATTTCTCCAACCGTTTCTATGACATAGTACTACATGATCATCGAATCATTTGAGTTCTTTCTAAATCTCCTTGCACCATAGGGTTTTGCATTTCTACTTTCTTAGTTGCTTGGGCCACTTTCCTTATTTATTTTAGATATTTATTTCATTGTTGTACATCTTATATTAACTCTTAAAATACACATTTTTAGTTAATCGGTATATGCACATGGCGAATAAGAAAATATTGTTTGATATCATAAAAAAAACCTTTTGAAAATCCACATCCCATTCAAAATAGGTTCCTATTTTTAGTGACCATGTGAAGGGTTGTGTTTTATCTTCCAACCGAGAGACAAAATGATGAATAACTTGAATATTGCCTTTTTAAGATCTAAGTTTCTTTAAATTGTGTGAATGAGTCATGCCAATAATAGATTGAATCTTTTTGGGATCAACCTCAATTCTATGTTGAGAGATGATAAACTTAATAAAATCAGCAAAATTTACCCCGAACACATTTTTAAGGATTCAAGTCTATATTTTATTGTCATAATTGTTAAAAGATTCAACATAGATCAAATGTGTGGTCTTGAAAGTGAATAGATTTTGCTAATAAATCATAAACATATTATTCAATAATTTTATGAATATAATCATGAAATATATGCATCATAGCACATTGATAAGTATCACCAACATTATGTAGTCCAAAAGCATAACCATGTAACAAAAAAATTCCCCACAGGGTAGTAAAAGATGTATTTTCTTGATCAACGAAGTTGATGTTCATTTGATTGTAACTTGTGAAACAATCCAAAAAGATAACATGTTATAGTTGGCATTGAAATCTAAAATCATATAAATTTCGGCCAAAGGAAAATTATCCTTGGGACAAGCCTTATTTAAATTACAATAGTCAGTAAAATAATGAATTGTGTTATTAGGATTAGCCACGTGATAATATTAGAAACCCGTTGAAGGTAATCAATGGTGTAGATGAAATTGACATAAAGAAGCTTTTTCATTTAATTATTAACCATCAAAACAATGCAAGGGTTAATTTTTCAAATTCATTTTTGTATAGGCTTAGCATGTTTATAAAAGATAATGTTATGCATAGTAATAACAAGGTCAATTCTAGGAATAACACTATAATTCCAAACAAAGATGTCGGAAAAATCATGTAACACTTTTTGTATAGACTCCTATCTTGATTTATGAGGGAAGCAAAGTGAGGAGAACAAGTTGAGGATTAACAATGGTGTCAAATTTGAAGTAGTTTCTTCATTAAACAACATGGATCGATCTTCAACATAAGGACATGTAGGAACAATGTCAAAGCTATTCACCAAGATATCAAAAACATCACCTTTCCCAAATTATGCATGCACATTTCAAGTGTGAGGAAACCTATTCTTATGAAAGATAAAAGGGATAACCTCATATGTATGTACCCAAATATTCAGGAAGATATTCCTCATTAGTGAATACATATAAAGTGAGGATATCAAGAGATATACTATCGTCAATGAGATGAGGGTGGATGATCATGAGGGATGTGATATGATTTACAATAATGACTTCCCGTGAATGAATTTGTGAGGTTGCAAGAAACATGGAGCTAACACTAGCTGATGCAATGGTCATGTAATATAACTAAAACCTTTTTGTGGGTGGGTATTAGGTAATATGGGTTCTTGGATTCCATTTCCATAATGACCAATTCCCCATCCTATAAACCCCTTGTGTAATAAGTATTAATATCCCATTCCATACTAATGACAATTAGAAGGATATGTTGGAGTGCATTTGATTAACATGGAGTGAAGACAAATTGTCCATGAGGAACAAACAAATCATCCTTAGTAGTATTGAAACGATGTTTTAAAGGAGTGGGGTCAGTTGTAATGGTGTACACACATCCTTGATAATGTAGACACAAAATCACACACTTTGGGTATTATTTAGTCCCAGTCTCATACTACTATTCGTGTGGTTTTTGAGTGAAGAAAATACTAATTAACCCCGTCTTTTGGCAATTTTACTTTGCTTTATGTCATCACTACCAACCTCCCGCACATACTTTTCCAGTCTATTGTTGTCATTTTTCATCATTCTACCCCGATTGGGGCACCTAGGCTATTGGGGTGTCGTGAGCCTTTTACACTTTCCCTGCAACTTTTTGGGCACTTTCTAGCTGTTTGATATTTCCATATTTTTAGTGGTCAACCTTTTCGGGGTTAATTACAAAATTAGAACAAGAGAACCATATAAATATAAAGTTATGAGACCATAATGAGGGACCAAGAACTAAGCACTACTATCATCACCTAATGTTACATCCATTAAAGGCTCCATTTGCATTCATCTAGCTCCATCACAAGGCACAAGGCTGGTTCATCTGCATCACACTACATAGGAGGGAAGTTTATTCTATTCCATCCACCATTTTATTACATTTCTACACATAGTTATTGCTTGCTACTTTCACAAAGTGTGACTGGCATAAGAGCACCTAGGGCATGATTACACACACACACATAGAACTGCATCGGGTCTGAGATGTAGTGAAGCACTTAGCTAGTAAGTCCACCATTGTGGCCATTGAGGATAGTATGAGCCATTTCATATACATCTTTTTTTTTTAGGGGTTTGATACTTGTCTTAGGGTTTTGTAGGTCTCTACTTCATCACTGATTTCCAGTGACATACTGTGCAATCCAAGCAAATCTAGTGTAAAAAGAAGCAAAAAGGTAGGTGAATATCTAGTGATACCTCAAAGGAGGTTTACAAATAGTTTTCAAAAACCAGGGTGCCCATATCTTAGACTAGGGCACCCACAGATTCCCATGTACCTCTCTAGGCACCCCAGTATAGCCTATTACTCTAGATCTGTGTTTTTGGAGCTTTTGTATGTTCATTCTCGCATTCGGTTCATCCAGTTTATTATGCGACACTATCTCGAGAAATCATCGAATCAACTAAGCTCTTCCTAACCCTATTTTCTCATTAGGGTTTCACATTTCTAATTAGTTTCTTAGGTCATTTACTTTAGGATTATATCTGTTATTTACCATTGTCTCTTTATATTAGATTAACTATAGAATTAGAATAAAATTTTACATTTTAGTTAATCATTTTGGTGAACCCGAATTCGATCATCATGCCTATAGGATCCTCACTCTTTTTCATCCTAGAGTCTAGTCATCATGAATATCTCAATCACTGATTATTTTCTTGTGCATCTTGATGTAAGGTATAGAGTCCAACATCTTCTAGCTACTACCCACATTCGTGTTGATATGCATCCTGACTCAGTGTATCAAAATTTTGTAGATGCATTTTCTCAACACTTATCATTCAAATCTAATCTTCCCGCTGATTTAAACACTTTTGATAATGACCCACCCTTGCATATTATGATTTGCATTCTCAATATGGGTATTAAGCACACTTTAATTGATAATGGATCTGAACTTAATTTATGTCCTATGTCATTCCTTGAAAAGTTAGGTCTTTCCGCTCATGATGTTAGTCCATCATCCCTCTCACTCCATGCATATGATGGTTTAGTCCACCCATGTGTAGGTCACATTGTTCTTCCTATTACTTGTAGGACCAAAAACCTCAACACCATTTTCTTTGTCATTGATTTTCCTAGTCTCATATAACTATTTACTTGGTAGACCATGGCTCCATGCCATGCAAGCCATTGCTTCTACCGTACATCATTGTGTCAAATTCATACATGAAGGTATTGAATATATTGTACTTCACGACCGTGATGCATTCCAATATTGTGACCGAGATCCTAATACTACCCTTCCTATTCCATGCACTGATACTACAGATGACCCTCAACCAATGGATGAACTACCTCATCTGCCACCACTTGAAGGTGTCCATTTGTGTGATAGATGTAGTCTCTTCTATGCCACCTACTAATATACCACTATGATTCTTAATTAGGGGATTGTCTAGTCTATGGGTGACGTTTATCACCTACACCTTCACATGTACCGCCTCCGCTAACACGCCCACCATTTACTTGCACACTTTTCATGAATGATTCATATTGGGAACATATTCCATTTGATCCTACTTGTGATGACACCATTTTCTCACACGATGGTCTAGCTCGACTTGGTTTCACTTTTGAGGACCTATATCCTCCTACTCATGCTCCTCATTTATACTATGGCTTTATCATTATTATTTTGCTTATGGCTTGCATGTCTTCCATCTTACATTCTATCTATCATAAATTCCTCACTCTTCTCCACTCACATTAGGGAAATCATGGCTTGATTACATTGGGGCACTCTAGATCCTGACCATATAGACATATCTTTTCCCATGCCCTTTGGTCATGTCTTTATTTGTAATAGTTATTTTCTTGGCTATTCAAAAAATCTCACTCGTTGGTATGCACATGGTTGTCCACTTCCTCCATTCACTAATGAGGAATATACCATGGGTATGTATAATTTACACCTCAATGGCTCATTACATGATCAACTAGACACTATTGCTTATCAAGTATTTAATGCTTATCCATATGACTTTGACCTTAAAACTAACGATCTCTTAGATGATATTACATGATCGATTCTTCATCTTCCACACTTGGGGGCATAACATCTCACACATTCCCCCCCACTTTAGCATTACATCATACACACTCATCATCTTTGCACATCATCATCATCTCTCTCACAGCGTAGGCATACTCATACATGCATTAGCATGTCACCATTTCCCGATGACACACTCTTGTGCTTCGGTTCACACTTGACTATTGAGGGCATACTACACATGAACCCCACACACTACACAATAGTACTACACATTGTGACTCTTCATACATCTCATGTCATATGTCTTACATATTACATCATACACTTTACATTTAGTCTATATCATTTCGACATTGGGGACATTTTGCACATCATACATTCTACACATCATACTAGTATTCATCACATATGTGTCACACTCCTATTGTTTATGAGTATAGCATTACATACTACTCATCCTACATACTACATAACACACATCTTACACTATTAGGCTATCTACACATCTTGCATTACATTCTACACATTGCATATTTACACATTTTTCTCATCACATGGTCGTTCAATCATCACACATCCTCCATCTTCTTCTACGCGTTGCACTCACTACCCTATGATGCACTCTAGTTCCTTGGTCCATACTCGACTACCGAGGGTTTATTAATCAAATGGACCTTATCATACTTACACATCATCATTCATATTCTATCATGTGACATTTCTAGGTTAGTGACATATGTTATAGGTAAATGGTCACCTATTCCTTCATCTTATAGTGGTACATGCTTTAGGCTACATCACCACTCCTCTATTCATCTGGTAGTGATATATGATTTAGGCTACATCATCACTCCTACGCTCATCTTGTCATGATATATGCTTCGGCTATAGGTTCACGCACATACTTCATATCTAGGTCATCATATCATCACTACACATACACACTCATCACAACGTGTTAGACACGACACACACGATTCAACCATTTCCCGATGATGCACTCTCATTTATGGTTCATTCTTGACTGTTGAGGGGAAAACTAAATGAACCTCATTTCATACAAATTCCATTCACTTGGGGGCATGGCTCCTATCATCCATCTTACATTCCATTCCATCCATCCACAACATATTGCATATCTTGGTTGCTTTTACTCTTGCTTGCATTTTCTTGTATATGGTCGTCTTATTACACATGCTAGATAGGTTTCTTATATGTCATTATATTTACCATACACACATTGCGTTCACGTCTTTCTCTAGTTGTGATCACAGATATAGGTCTCTTACACATGTAGCATGGATGCTTTCATTATGCCACGCCTACAACGGTTATTAGGGGCATCCACATTTGTCTCTTACATGTGCTGTTATTGTTTCATTTTGTACTTAGCAATTTTTCATTACTTGTTATACATGCTTTTGACATATTGGTTATCTTTCTAACATGCTAACAAGTGCTTCATGTGCAACATTTGTTTTACAGGATTACTTGTTTCCATGGTTATCTATTATTTGTACTTGTTTGTTTTTGTTTTCTATTATATGTGGGCCTTGCCCTTTGTTTGGTGTGCACACTTGTTTGTTTTTTGTATGTAGCCATTATGGCCTTGAGTGTCTTGTGACATCGTGAGTGGTGTCCCATGTTTGCAACCCGATTTTGGTGGTCTATGATTGTCTTCTTGCGTGTTTACTTGCTTTCTAACTTCTACATTGTTTGTATAGTGTACACTTGTCTTTTACATGCATGCTTATTCATACTAACACTTGTTTTCTAGCCACTTGTTTGTGTGTGCCTTGGTTTCTACCAAGTGCATTCCCTTCCCCATACAGGGCATAGTTTATATGGTTGGTCCTCTTTGGGGCCGCATTCTCCTATCATGATGTCACATGCGCCCCCAAAGAGGGGGCATCATTTTGGTTTTAAACATTATTCAACACTTTTCTACCGGTATAGTTAGTTTAGTTTTGATCCTTTGACATTGTGGGTTATACAACGAGTGGGTTTAGATTAGTCTACGAACCCCGTACACATTGGATTTTATAAGACATAGTTGTCCTTAGCATTTGGGGAGAAGTTACAAGTTAGAGGATATAAAATGGATTTACTCCCTACACTACTTCGGTCACGACGCAGATCACCCAAAAAACTAGGAAGCATTACAGAGATCTCTTCACACATTATCAGGGAAACAATTACAGGTTAGAGAATAATGCAACTTTCTCCCTACACTTCTTCGGCTAGGGTGGCGTGAGATCTCCCAAAAAAACTCATAGTATAGGATATCCTCTCTACACCCTTTCTCTCATCATGGATCAGGTGCACATGTTCCTTTTACATTTTTCATTTCCATTACATGATGATTTTTACTATATACATGCGTCTTTACATGTGTTTTTGACATATATACATGTGTATTTGACTACTTGATCATCTTCTCCTTGTAGGTCACATGTATGAGAATTAAGTAGTCAACAAAAACAACAAAAACAACAAATGGAATCAACAACAACAACATTTTTGTGCAACACACACACCTCATACTAACATGTAGGTACATCACACACATTGGTAACTACACACATGCATTTCCACCCTAGGTTAAATTTCATCCACGTTTTTTCTTTTACATATTTAGTCTCCACTCCATATTTTTGTCACTCCACACTTTTTTATCCTTTGGCACACTTTCTACATCACTCTACATGGACATCAAGTACACATCTCTATCTACTTTATGTTACGAGTGTTCCAATCACCAACATAAAGTGGGGGAAAATGTAGAAAGAAAATCACGCACTTTTGGGTATTATTTAGTCCCAGTCTCATACTACTATTCATATGGTTTTTGAGTGAAGAAATTACTAATTAACCCATGTCTTTTGGCCATTTTACTTTTCTTTTGTCATCACTACCGACCTCCCGCACATAGTTACCCAGACTAATTTTTTCCATTTTGCGTCATTTTTCGAATGGGGTCACCCTATCTTGGGCTTGCCTATAGGTGCCTTGGTCCCATTTGGGGCCCTAAGCCTTTTTACACTTTCCTTTTACACTTTCTAGTCATTTGAGCTTTCCATATTTTTAGTGGTTAACCTTTTGGGGTTAATTATGAAATTAGAACAAGAGAACCATATAAATATAAAGTTATGAGACCATAATGAGGGACCAAGAACTAAGCACTACTATCATCACCTAAGGTTGCATCCATCAAAGGATCCATTTGCATCCATCTAGCTCCATCACAAGGCACAAGGTTGGTTCATCTACATCACACTGCATAGGAGGAAATTTTATTCTATTCCATCCACCATTTTATTACATTTCTACACATATGTTATTGCTTGCTACTTTCACAAAGTGCGACTGGCACAAGATCACCTAAGACATGATTGCACACACACACATAGAAAAACATCGAGTCTGAGATGTAGTACAACACTAAGTTAGTAAGTCCACCATTGTGGCCGTTGAGGACAGTCTAACCCCTTCACATGCATATTTCTTTTTTAGGGGTTTGATACTTATCTTAGGGTTTTGCATGTCTCTCCTTCTTCACCACTGATTTCCAGTGATATACTATGTAGTCTAGAAAATATAGTGTGATAGGAAGAAAAGGTAGGAAAATATCCAACAACACCTCAGAGGAGGTTTGTATACCTTTTTCACAAATTAGGGCACCCATATCTCATACTAGGGTGTCCACATGTGCCCTTGTACCTCTCAGCAGCCTCGATCTGATGTTTTTTCTAAATCTTTCGTGTGTTTGTCCTTGCATTCATTTCATCTTGTTTATTCCGTGACACTATCCTAAGACATTGTCGAATTAATTAATCTCTTCCTAACCCTCTTTTCTCATTAAGGTTTCACATTTCTACCTAGTTGCTTGGGTCATTTTCTTTAGTCTTATATCTGTTATTTACTGTTGTTTCTTTATATTAGATTAACTGTATAATTAGAATAAAATTCCACATTTTAGTTAATCGATAAGATTTTTAAGGCAAACATGAAAGATAGAAGGAACATCATGCATAAAATTTATCCAAGGATTACCTAAGATTATGTTGTAACTAATATTATTAGGCATAACATGACATATTGTATCAATAGTGTATTCTCCCATAGTAACTAGTAAGGTAATTTATCCAAGTACTTGATGCATAATATTATCAAATCCATGGATATGCATGGTGGAAGGAGTAATAATAGTAGAATAAAGACAAAATTGATATAAAAAGGAAATGTAAAATATATAAAGGCCCAAACCTTTGTCAAAGAAGGGATCATTTAATTAAAGTATGATGTATTTTGACTTGAACATACAAAAAAGGTCACTATTAAGGATATCCTATGGTGGAATTTCATTGGGGCTAAAGGATATAGATTCTCTAAGGAAATTAGAGTGGATAACATAAAGCCCATGTATTCAAAGGTTGTATTAAGATGAACTTACTTGATCTACATAATATTTGAAGCAAGATCTTCACATGCGAAAAAATGTGGAGATATTCTTTAATGGATACAATAGGACCATTGAGGGAATCCATGATATGTTTTCATTTTACTTTAAAGACCAAATCTTGTGAAGTATATATAGTTTAAAATGGAAAGAAAACATGTGAAATTGATATCAATGAAACCCTAGGGTTATTAGGGCTTGACTAGTAGATTCATTTCAAGAGAAGGGTTCACCAAATGCTTACACCCCAATTAAATTATATGTTATGGAAGTGCAAACAAATAAAGAGGATGTAAAGGTTTGTAATAGGGAATTATTTTGATCAATCAACTTCCAACATTAACCATTCAGAATTAGAATAATGCTTTTATACTTGTAACGATATATAAATGATAAGTAATATCTTAAATACAAAAGAGGAGAAAGAAACTTAGCTATACACATTAGAATAAGGAGGATATAAATGTGCAAAATAGTGAACATGGAAGATCAAAGATCAGAAATTCTTTGATGTTGATTCGAAACTAAAAACTAAGTAGAGGCATGGCCGTACAACTACTATGTGATACAAACAAAATTTGTATGATCATGACATGGATCTATACAATCTTGGACCCTTTAATGGTATAGATATAATTTTATTTTATTTTATTCTCTTGCTTGGAAATAAAATTCACTATATGTTGTTCTTGCTTGTAAAACTTTTGGATGAACTATGATCTTGCAACAAAGTGTAAACCCTAGAAACATGTAAAAACCTTCATCAAGGAATTAGAAAACCAAAAGGAGAAAACATGTGTGTTTGGGGAGGATAGACTACCCTTGGAAACCATAATCCTAGTTATTAAACTGATCCAAGTGTTGCACTACATGGCCTCATTGTGGGATTAACCCATATGTATTTCTTTAGGTTCTTGTACAAGTGTAAAAACTAACCCCCTAGAGTTACCTTTGTGTCTCTTAACACCAAAATAACAAGCTAAGTGTATATTATATAATCTACCCAACGAGGTAGTAGTGTGATATGGTGTGCC
This sequence comes from Taxus wallichiana var. yunnanensis, assembly GCA_018340775.1. Classification (NCBI taxonomy): domain Eukaryota; kingdom Viridiplantae; phylum Streptophyta; class Pinopsida; order Cupressales; family Taxaceae; genus Taxus; species Taxus wallichiana. Next base: position 1,070,283 of record JADAXU010000136.1, read on the forward strand.
TCAACTACATGACCAAAAAAAACTTTCTTTCAAACATTTGAACAATTTTTGAACGAAATTTCTCTTGTTAAGACATGGCTCTATGACCTTTACATGCTTAGAAATGGATGAAGCTAGAATTTTTTGACCTAAGTGAGTTTTCTTTAACTATAGTACAAACTTCTCTAGATGATTTAGGTATATTTAGGGACCCTTTGACTGATTTTGTAATGATATTTGCAATAAGAGCTTGTAATATTTCTAGGTGAATTAAAAAGTGATAATGAATTTCTTATATAGTGTTTTCTAGGTGAAATATTTGAAAAGTCTAAAATTGGGAAGATGAAATGACCCAAAGAAGATATTAAAATTAAAAATAGAGTCAAAGAACTTGAATATCCTGGGACCTGTATAGGACATCCAAGACCAAACGCCACATCCTAACCCATTTGTACAGTCCTAGATAGAGAAGGAGAAAAGTAAAATAAGAAGTTTAGACATGAAGCACAAAAGTTGTTTCTTGTTAGGATAAGATAATATTTCAAAATTTATGACAAAGATGAGTGTAGAGATAAGAAAGATCTGAAGACGTGAATTGATTGGACTTTGAATGTGAGAATTTATCTTAGTAATGGATCATAGTCAAACTTGGCATTATGAAAGGACAAGTTACCAAATTTTAGAGTCTAAAGTTAAGTAACAAACCGATAAAGTTAAATTGTCACTATTTTAAAAAGTCTATATAGAGTTTGTCATTTAATCTCTCCAATCAATAATCTTTAACATTAATAATTATATTATATTTATGGAAATGGTTATTAGATTACGTGTAATATGTATTTAGGAGTTAGTATCTTATTTGTACAATGAGAGGCATGAGTAGGTACCTAAGTTGTCAAGTATATGAGTTAATATAGGAAATACATATCTACTACCTTCAAGTATAGACTATAAATTGAAATGAAATATACCGCAAACCAATACAACCGCCACTTTTACAATAGTGAATTTCTTGGAGTATTGCATAAACATAGTACGTGTGCAGGTGCTAAACAAACAATGTTTATCGATATGTGTGGTGTGTTTTAGAAATATAAGTACACAAAATAGTATGGAGAGAAAAACAAGTTTCATTATATGGATCCTTATGAACACTAGTACATGTCAAACAAACCACTATACTAATTTCTTAACTAAAGTTTCAACCATTCCCTCATAAAAAAAATCCAAAATTACATATTTAATTAAAATTTGTTACTGATTAATCAAATAGTTATATTCTACTTTATCACTTATAGGATTTAACTTTATTTAAATATAACATGTGTAGGAAAAGCTAAATATTAAACTTGTTAGGGATAAAATTTAAGTCATTTTTTTCTATTCATATATATTTAAATAAGTTAAAATTTCTTTACCTACAAATATGTTACTTAGCTTTATACCCATTTGATATTTAAATAATAAATATACATGAAAAGTTAAATATCAATAGGATTTATTTTTATACCCAATATAGAAAGTAAAAAAATGGATGTTGCAAAAGAGAGATGGGTCGTTGCAGGAAATGATAGGGAGGCCGCATGAAAAGAGGGAATCAGTAATCAATCTTTAGGAAATTTAAGATCATTCATGGATACTTGATGAAGGTTGAGATACGGAATTAGATGGGGTAAGATGAAAGGAATTATATTGAGAGATTATTTGGTATTGAGGAGAGTGTGAATAAGGTGATTTTTGGGGAAAATGATCCCATCTCAAAGGGTGGTGGATTGTTGAGGGGAGGAGAAGAGTGGGTGGAGGATCTAGATTTAGTGGATGTGGATAGAGAGGGTGGGGATGGCGTGGTGTCGAGGGAGGAAGGTTTAGATCTAGAGGAGGGACACATAAAGGTAAAAGTGATCATATGACATATAATTATATCAGATTTGTTGGATTTGGGGAGTAAAGGTATTTTGGGAAGATTCCCTCACAATATTGGAAAGGAAAAGTATTGATGGAATGGATAAAGGAATAATGGTTGGGGAAGTATTGAGAAGCATGAGGTATATTTTGAAAGGATAATTTATGGTCAAGGTGGCTTCTATGGATGTAAGAAATATGATTCTTAGAAGGAGATTTTGATAGATATCGAAAGGGTATTTAGTGATCAAACCACGTATGAATATTTTATGAATTCAAACCCTAATATACCATCCCAGGATATTTGTGTAAGGTTGTATTCTTTTCCATTAGAATATTGGAATACATAGGTGTTGGAAATGATTGAAAATTTGTTAGGTTATTTCGAGAAAATGATCTTAGATATTTCGGGCATGATGATATATATGAGAGGATGAAGATTATAGTAAAGCCAAATGTCCCTTTTCTAATGGTGGTAACCTTGGATGTTGGTTCGAAATGTTTGACCCAAAATATGGAATATGAAGTGCTATAGAAGAGATGTTTTGTCTATAATAAAGAAGTGAATTCGACTAAGGGGTGCAAATATAGATCTAGGAGTTTTGGGTCTAGGGGTGTGGGTAATAGTAAAAATAGGGGAAAATATTGTCTTGGAAAAGAATGTTGGGGGATAGTGTGAATTTAGGATTATTTCACCTATAGTTCCTCTTCACTGTTAAGAACAAATGGAATGGTGAATATAAGGTGGGGTTGAGGGTACTAAGGCTATGAAAGTGGCTACAAATATGAATCCTTATGGGGTTAGGTGGATAATTCTTGGGATGGAACCATATGAGAAGGTGAGAGAAGGAATTGATAAAGTAACCTTGGATCAAATTAAGTGGATTAAGGGAAACGAGGTTGACATTGGTTCTTCTATGGCAAAAGAAGGTGATAATTGTGATGAATCAAATATTTTGGTAGTGGATTGATAAGATGACATTAGGTTGGATTATGGTAATTTTGAATCAAGTGAGGGGGCATGATTATAAGGGAAGATTCCATGCATCCTATGCAATTTGAATGCCTATCAAAGACAACTTGGAATGTAGATTGTGGGAAGTATTCTATCTTCCAATCTAGGTTGAAAATGATGGGAAAGTTGGACAGTTTGGTAAAGAGAAAGTGAGGGTGGAATTCAAATTTGGAGAAAATGAAGAATTATTCACCTGGAAGTAGTCAAAGAAGGTAAATAGAGCACTACAAAATACTTGTTTTTTAGGATTTGATGTGAGCTCCTTCTTTCATATTGACATCAAATGTATTTTGATTATATTGCCTAAGGTTATTAGTGGATTAGATATTTTAAGCAAATGGTTATTTCACTTGGGTGAGGGGGTTTCTTGTCATACGTAGCATATGTTAGGTGATGGGATAGTTTAGACATTAGTATTGAAAATGCAATGGATTCATAAAAATGAACTAGTATAGGCTGATAACAATTATGAGTATTTTTGAAAAGGATTGATTATTGTTGTAGATTATAACACATGTTGTGGATTAGGTACGCATGTTGTTGAAGGGGTGGTTTTGAAATTTCAATACTTATGGGTTTGGGGGATTGTGATTTGTTTATTTGAATTTTGTAACAAAGAAAATATAGGTGTTTGATGGAAAGGGATTTCATTATCTATTAACTCTAAATCATGGGTGGGAGTATCCAGAATGGGAGCCTTCTAACCACTTAAGGGTGAAATAAAATGTAGCGTGCTATAAAATATTTGAAGAGGTGGGTTGGATTGGTTTTTAAGGAAATTGAATGGTTTTGATGTAGTTTTGGCCAAAGAGTTTGAATTGTCACTTAAAAACGGAATGGAATAAATCGGGGGCTTGCAGATTAAAGAAAAGGAAGAGAGTTTATCCAAAGTTATAGGGTTACCACTAGAAGGAGAAAAATGGTTTGTCTTCAAATCCAGGAGTTATAGTGTAAAGATATTTTTTTGCGACAAGGTAAGGTTGTCACTAAAATACCCAAATGAATCATTAGGGAATCCTTTCCGAGATCCATGTATGATGTGGCTTTCTTTGTCTAAATATATTTGATCCGTGAGGGTAGGAATTCCTTAATGTTTTCTAACCATTTCCACTATAGTATCCATTTGTCCCATATAATTATGAGTTAATACTCCATTTTTCTTAACCAAAAGCTTATAAAAATGGTGATGGGTATCTAAGGGGAATGATAATGTGTTGTCACATCATGGTTTACTAAAATTTATTATTATGGACACCATTCAAAAAAATGTGTGGGAAAAACTTGGGATGTCTTATGTATTTGGTCTATTTATTTTCTCTACTAGTAAAACGTAAGAGGGAGCATTTGGAGGAAGAATGTTTGTTGGATAAAAAGGTCTCGATTATTGGTTCAAGAGAATGAGGAATATTTTGAGGTCTTATCAACAAATAATTTGGCATCCTTAGATATGAAAAAGAATAAGGATTTTAAGGTGATCCTTAAAGAGGTTGATGCTTTCATAAGGGAAATGGAGTATGGAAAATGTGAGGTAGTAGAAAGACCTGTTATGGTTTTAGAATCATAATCTATCACCTGGGAATGATGGGTGTGTGTGGAAGCTCCTTCTTCTTTAGAGGAGACTAGTTTGGAAATTGAGGCACTCTTAAAAGAGGTGTTGAGTCTCAAAGGGGTTTCAATAATGGTAGTGCCCAACTTGGAATCCCTGGATAAATTTATAGAGGATATGTTGGGGGTGATGAAATGGCCATAAAAAGGATGCCATTTCCCACCGCAAGAAGAGATGGAGGTGGATAAGGAAAGAATATGGACCATGGAAAAGGAAATAGCTACGTGTAAGAAAGATTTCTCCATTGTGGCTGATTTGATTCCCTTGGCAATAGGTAATAGGTGGATGGGTCATGTTTATGCTATGTTTCTACAAGAAAAATGGTTCCACTTTTAGTTAGTGGAAGCCTTCGAGGGAAACCCAATGGTCATATCTAATCCTTTATAGTTCTGTGAGACATTTTGGGTGTCTCCTAAAACACATAAAAACCTCTTGTGTGAGGTATACATGCATGATTTGGTCTTACCATCCCAATCAAGGTGTAACCTTGTTCCAATAGTGTGTGAGGTTTTCATTAGAGCCTTTAGGTCTTAATTAAGGAATGAACAACTAATGCATGAACAAAAATAGTCATATGAGTATGAAAAATATCTTCCCGTTTGGCTAAAAGGGGACCACCTGCGATCATTGGTGGTTATCCAGGATTTGTAGTACAACATGGAGGACAAAATTTTTTAGAGGGAGGCACTTCATGCCAGATAAATTGTCTTAAAAAAATATTCAACATTATCTCTTGAATACATTAACATATACTACATGGGTTATTCCCACTACTTGTCCTTACTGCTTGAAATTTTGTGGTTAAAAGAATCTACTCTCAAACCCACATGTTGCTCACTTTTCCAAGAATGTTATTTTATATTCATTGCGGGGTTTGGGCACATGCAAATTGGGTTCATCTTAAGTTTTTATTCCCTCGTGTTTGGTTTCCCATGTTAATGGAGTAAACCAAAATAGGTTTGCATTGTTTTAACATGCAAAGTGTGGGATTTTTGATAATTCGAGCACCAAAGAGAGTTTAAGTGGAAGTGGAATGGAAGGATAAACTTATATAATTCAAGAAGACCTTATTATAGAGGTGAGATAAAATGAAATGAAGTTAAAAAGGCATAGAGATGATGAAATGAATAAGAGAGCACACAAGCGGGAAGTAAAAATAAGAAATACATAAGAACAAAGGAAGATGGAAGAAGAAATGTGAAAAAATTAGGAAGAGGAAGAATGGATCCCTTTGATAGCATATTTGAATACTATTTTTGTCGGAGAGTAGATTACAAAACAAGCTCTGAAGTGCATCATCTCTAGTTTTAATCATCACACTAATGTGATTCAATGCTAAATTGAGGTGATGAAGGTGGATGACAATAAGATAACACATGAACTACTCACAAGAATTGTGATTTTGAGCCTATTCAATTTACCTTATTTTGGAAATCTAGTGAAGTTGATTAGATTGTGTTTGACAAGCTCACATAGGGGAAATATATATCGCGGGAAGAATGATTCCCTCAATGTAGAACAACTATCTAGAGTTGTAGGTTTTCCAAATGAGGGAGAGAGTCTTGCAAATTCTTTACAATACAATCACAAATACATTGGAGATGGTCATTGCAAGATTGTTATCAATGTAAATTTTTGGAGACAAAAACATATTCTATTTCCCGAGTCATCTTGTACTTAAGCTCGTGAGGATGGGAGTATAGAGACACATGCTCAACTTGGCACAACATGTGGAGTTTGAAATAAATGAGGCCATTGAAATGGCACATGACCATGGAACATTTTTAGATGTGGAAATTACTTGTCCTTATTGCTTTATAAGATAGGTGTGCCCCAAGGAGGAATATTTATGAAAAAATGAGTTATAAAAGACTTTTCTGCGACATATAGATTCAAAGAATGCATCCATGACGGAGTTACAAATCCAATTATACATGTAAATATGTGGGAGAAGTGTTCTCAGTAGAGTTAATACCCTTGTTGATAATGCTGAAAAATATCTATGGAACTACGTGAAGTATATTGGGGTTTTGTGGAATTCAAAACCATGTCTCATTTTGTTTGGCTAAGGTGATGGGACTGAATAAAAGAGAAGCAATGTAGAGGTTGTTCTCATATGGTTTCAATGCATATTACCTATAAAGGGAAATGTACATGGTAGATGGGATTGAAAGGACACGAGATGATATTGTGAGATTCGATAGAAAGAGGAATTCCATGGTCACAAAAATTGAGGGTCGAGATACCGCAAACTTTCGAGATGTTGAATTAGATGATGACACAATGAAGCTAAATGATTTATTGGATATCAAGGTTGATGGGAGATGAGTTATAGTTATCTTTATGTTAAAACCTTAGAAAGGAAGCATAAGAACTTTGGTAAGAATAACTCAAGTGACCACACCACCTTGAGGAGGACCCATTATTGATGAAGGCGTCATCCAATAGAGGGAAGAAGAGAGGGATCAAAAAGAAAGGACAGTGGTTGTGGTAAAAGGAATGGGTAAGCCTCTATAAGAACATCCGAAAGTAAGTGTTACAAAGACATAAAGGGTAGGGGTTAGGTAGGTTGGCGTGCAAGAACAAGAAGAGCCCCTTTAGAAGTATTGAGTGGAGGGATTACCCCAAGGACAATTCAAACAACTCCATAGGTTACACATGTTGAGGCTACATAAGAACCTAAAGTGACATGAGAGGTGCTTAAGCTAAATGTGAATTTATGCCTAATTTGATTGTTATTGTAGCAGTAAATAAGTGCAGCAAAGTTGAAGTAAAATTAACCCAAGAAAAATAAGCCAAAATATATAAAACCCTAAGTGTAAAGAAGAGGTAAAATGAATTAGCTAATTTGTAGAAATCATAGAGGTGTATAGAGCTGGAGATATGGAAAATACGAAGCACTGAAGCGCAAAAAAATGCAGATCTGGAAGAATAATTTGGATTGGGGCGCCTAGAGAGGGACAAAGGTGCCTATCGACGCCCTAGACCCATTTCCGGGTGTTTGGGTCTATATAAATGCTCAAAAAACCTCCTCTTAGTGGTTGTTAGGTATTCTTTGTTGTTCACCTTTAGTCACTATGAGGTCACACAAAGTGGTCATTCAAGTCTCGAAACCCGCAATGAAACAATGACTCGCAAACCCTTAAATAGACATCAAATCCTAAAAAGAAAGATGCAGAATGATGAGTCGACTGTTCTCAACCTGTCACTATGGTGAACTTACGATCGATCACTACACTACATCTCAGACTCAATGTAGTTCTATGTGTGTGTGTGTGTGTGGAATTATTCTCTAGGTGGAACTTGTGTGTGTCACACTTGATAACAAGAAAGTATCTAGATTTAAAGAAATGTAATAGATGTGTGTATGGAATAGAATGAACTTCCCTCCTATGAAGTGTATGCAGAATAACCAGCCCTTGTGTCCCTTGGATGGTGCTAGATAGATGCTTTATGGATGCAACATTATGTGATGATAGTTAATGCTTAGTGTTTGGTCCTTTATTATGATCACATAACTTTATATTTATATGATAAACTTGCTTGAATTTCGTAATTAACCCTGAAAATTTGACTACCAAAAATATAATATTCTCAAATGGGTAGAAATGACCCAAAATATGTGAAAAAAGTATACTGAGGTCAAGGGTGTCCATAAGGGATGAGGGCACCTGTCATTGACATCCTGGATGGGCACTAGTGTTCAGGATGATAAATGCCAAAGTATAAAAAGGTAGATTGAGCAAGTAAGGGTGTAAGATGAAGAGAAGTAACAAAAAGCAAAGAAAGGTGGCCAAAGACATGGGTTAATTAGTACTTTTATTACTTATGAATCATATGAATAATAATATGTAATCAGGACTAGATAATTACCCAAAGTGTGTGATTGTGTTTCTACAGAGGTGAGGTGACACTAAGCCAAGGGGAAACATAAGTAGTTATGTCCTTAATCATATATCTTACATAGGATATAGATAGCCGACTTGTGACTATCATAACTTCTCATCATGATCCATCTCTTTCATATGTGTAATATTATCATTGGTCGACCTTGGTGATGGCCATAACATAGGAATAGTATATATAGAGGTTAGTAGGTTATAGTCCATCATCATATTGAGCATTTGAGTCTTATTGCATGGTTTGGAGGCTACCCCCTTGAAGTGGATAAGCTATTCTACTTGCATATTATGATCATTTATCTACAATATTGTGTTCTTTGGTGTTCTCTTGCTGCTGATATTCTTATTTATCCAAGTAATTTCCTTGCAAGTGGTATCAGAGCTTGATCTGGCCAGTGTTGTGTCAAAACCCTAATTTCAAAGAATCATTTATATCTCCAATTTGGTAACGAATTTTTCTAAATTTTTTTGGGGTGTTGAGAAGTCAATCAAGTTTCTCTCCAAATTTCAAGATATTTTGACTTGTTTTGTAAAAGTTACATAAATTTTAGGGTTTTTGATAAATTTGCTCTATCAACTGCAAATTGTGGAATTTTTTCAAGTTCTTTACATTTTCAGAAAGAGGATAAAAAATTAGTTTGAGTTCATTCTTTAAGTTTGTTTATATTTTTCCGAATTCATATTGAAATCCTAAACCCTAAATTTTGACCTTGATCCCTAAATCCTATTATTTTGGGGCATCATGTGGGGCCTTCCACAAGAGGCAAAAAGAATCCAATCTCGGGTAAAACCCTATACAAGGATGAGATAATAGTTGAGGAGTTAGAGTCAGAAGGGGTAACTACAGAGTCCTCAGGGCTAGGGTTTACTTTGATGGACCATAAGGTAAGCCAACTTGAGTTTGAGCTGCGAAACCTCGAGTTTAGAATGGCCAACAAAGAAGATGTAGAAAATATTGGACAACGATTGGAGGATTTCATTCACCAATTCAGTTCAAATCTAATGGGTCATCATCTTCTTCCAAATCAGCCACAACTCAATCATACTCATATCAACCAAGGTGGATCTTCAGGTCAAAGTAATAGACAAACTAGCTAGGGTGGATCTTCGAGCATGCCCAATCCAAATATAAACACTTTGCAGGCCCGTAACATGATTCCAAAAGTGGAAATGCATAAGTTTTATGGAAATTATCCACTCAATTAGATTAACCAAATGGAGAATTTATTTGATCTACATTAGATTCCATTAGGACAAAAGGTTACCATGACATCCTTGTATCTTGAACCTAACCAATTCATTTGGTATCGATGGTTATGTGCTCAAAGGAAAAAGAGTGGTCTCAATGTTACATGGATAGTCTTCACCGAAGAGTTGCAATTGCATTATAGTTCTAGTGTGTCAGAGAATTACTTCAGCCAATTAGAAAAATTAAGACAAACAAGATCAATCAAGGATTACATTCATCAATTCCAAAACTTTCCTTGTGGGTGGAAAATATTACTGAAGAGAATCTGAATGACTTATTTCTTGGGGGTCTTAAGGAACACATTGAGAATGAGGTGTGTATGTTTAATCCTCATAAGGTTTCAGATTCTATTATCATGGCAGATAGGGAAGAGGAAAATTTTCTTTGCAATAGGAGACAAATTTTCATTAATATTAGAGATCGTAGCACCTTGCCACCATCATTCCCTCGGCCAGTTAGACTGACGCCTTAACAAATTGAAGAAAAGAGAGCCAAATGGTTATGTTTTAATTGTGACAACAAATATGGACCAGGACATAAGTGTGTTGAAAATAAGTTATTCTACATTGAGGGGCCTAATGAAGAAGAAGAGAATGAAGAATATGAAGAGGTAGAGCCAGAGGAGGAATTAGGAGATCCTCAAAGCGACGATGTCATGTCATGCAATTTCAGGTATTAGCACTCTCAAAACCCTTAAAGTGGTTGGATTCTTTAAAAAACAAAGGGTAATCGTGTTGATTGATTGGGAAGTACTCACAAAATTCATCAATCATAAGTTGGCGGTATGCTTGAATTGCTTTGTCTATCTAGCTCCAGAATGTCAAGTAATAATTAGTGATGGGGGAAATGTTAGTTGTTCAAGAAAATGCTACAACATTAATCTCACCATGGGACATTACTTTCTAACTAGCCCTATGTATGCCATTTCCATGGGAGGAGCAGACATTGTGTTAGGAGTTCAATGGCTTACCACCTTGGGAACCATTGAAATGAATTTCCAAGATTTTTTCATGCGATTTCAGTCAGAAGGGAGATCTTTTAAAGTAAAAGGATTAAGAACAAAGTCCCCACAGTTTTTGAGCTCTCATCAAATGCAAAAATTGCTTAGAAAAGGTGTAAATGGGTTTGTGGCACAACTATTTTCATTGGAAGCACATTAGTCAAATACATTTATACCCTCAAATATGCAAGCAATTATAGATGAACACTCAATTGTGTTTGGAGATATGCCAAAAGGTTTACCTCCAGAAAAGAGACCATGACCATGCCATCCCACTAGTACCTGGAGTCAACCACCCAACAATAGACCTTATAAGTAACCCCATATGCAAAAGAGTGAGATTGAGAAGATAGTACAAAAGATGTTAGAAAAAGGAATTATTTGTCATAGTCAGAGTGCTTACTCTTCTCCTGTAGTGATGGTATGGAAAAAAGATGACAATTGGTGCATGTGTCCAGATTACAGGGAACTCAATAAGTACACAATCAAAGATAAGTTTCTTATTCCTGTAATTGATGATTTTTTAGATGAGTTGCATGGTGTTGTTTACTTTACAAAACTTGATCTTTGTTCCGGATATCATCATATTAGAATCAAGGATGAAGATATTCATAAAACAACCTTCAGGACACATGAAGGCCATTATGAGTTCTTGGTAATGCCTTTTGGACTAACAAATGCACCCTCTACATTTCAAAGCTTGATGAATTCTATCTTTAAGCCATTTCTGTGGAAGTTTGTTTTAGTGTTCTTTGATGATATATTAATCTATAGTAAAACATGGGAGGAACACCTGCATCATGTAAATAAGGTGTTGGAAACTCTTGAACAACATCAAATTTATGCAAAGCCTTCTAAGTGTTATTTTGGAGTCAAGGAGGTTGATAATTTTGGTCACATTGTCTCCCATGAAGGTGTTAAAGTGGACCCTAACAAGATAAAAGTTATGCTTGAATGCAAGGTTACCAAAACCCTAAAGAATCTTCGAGGATTTATGGGGCTTACAAGTTATTATCGTAGATTTGTAAGGAATTATGGCAGCATAGCAGCACCACTCACATCTTTATTGAATAAGGACTCTTTCCATTGGAATGAGGAAGCTACTACGACATTTGAGAAGTTGAAGGAGGCCATGTGCACCACTCTAGTTTTAGGCACCCTAGATTTTTCCAAAACATTCATTGTTGAATGTGATGCTTCAGGTATGGTATGGGGGCAATACTCATGCAAGAAGGTCAACCCATTGCCTTTGAGAGCCATCAATTCAAAGGTAATAATATATCAAAACTAGTTTATGAGAAGGAAATGCTAGCCATACTTCATGCAGTGAAGCAATGAAGACCATATCTAATGGGTAGAAATTTCAAAGTAAAGACATATCATGATAGTTTGAAATACTTCTTAGAGAAACATTTATCATCTGAATAATAGAAATGGGTCTCAAAAATATTGGGGTATGATTTTGAGATACTATATAAGAAAGAGAAAGTGAAGATAGTTGTTGATGCTCTATCTCGAAAGGATGAATCAATCAAGGCATTGTTGTGTGCCATATTTGTATTATAGGAGGATTGGATAGAGGATGTAAGGTTTGAATGGGAAAATGACCCAGGTACACAAAATCTAATTTAGAATCTCCAACATGATCCAAGCATGTTAGGCAAATTTGTATGGAAAGGAGATGTTTTATGGTACAAAGATAGATTATACCTATGTAAGAATTCAACCCTTTAAAATAGGGTCTTATCTAAGCTCCATCCTTCTCCAATAGGGGGCATTTTGGCTTCTTAAAGACTTATCATCGAATCAAGCATGAATTCTTTTGGGAAGGATTAAAAGGGGATGTCCAAAAATTTGTGGCAAAATGCATGGTTTGTCAGCAAAATAAGGGTGAGATAATTAAGTCCCTAGGTCTTTTACAACCTCTATCTATTCCTAGCTAGAGGTGGGAAGAGGTGTCTATGGACCTCATCACAGAATTGCCTAAATCAGAAGGGAAAAATGTAATCGTGGTGGTGGTGGACAAACTCACCAAATATGCCCATTTTTGTGCCTTATCACATCCATTTGTCAAGTACAAAAGAGGAATAGTCTTCATTGATACAGCTCAGAAGCTACATGGGACGCCGAAGATTATAGTAAGTGATCGAGACCCTATCTTTACTAGTAACTTTTGGATTGACTTGTTCTCATGTTTAGGCACTCAACTAGCTCGTAGTTCATATTATCATCCCTAGTCAAATGGGAAAATAGAGGTGGTAAACAAGTGCGTGGAGGGATATCTTCGTTGTTTTTCCTTATATAAGAAAGCGAGATGGGTCCAATGGTTACCACTAGCAGAATGAAGGTATAACACCTTTCATACTTCATCTAAAATGTCTCCTTTCTTGGCATTATATGGGTACCATCCACCATCCATCACCTCATCTTTGAAAGTCCAACCAAGGGTTCGAGAAATTGAAGAGTATATTCAACACCAATAAGAGGTAATTTCTAGTGTCGGGAGAACTTGGCCATGGCACAAAACTACATGAAGCAGAGGCAAACCAACATCACGGTGAAAGACATCGATGATTGGGTTTTTTGTGCGTTTACAACCGTATAAACAAATGTCCTCAAACAACAAAAGAAGGATACCAAGCTTTCACCTAAGTATTATGGCCCTTATCAAGTGTCACAAAAGATTGAAAATGTAACATACAAACTGGAACTTCCTCCAACCACTCGAATACATCCAGTCTTCCATGTATCTTGCCTGAAGAAGGTAATTGGACAAACGGTATCAACACAAACAACGAAGTGTGGTTTTGTGGATCCCACTACAACCCCTCAAGTTATGAAGATTTGAGAGACCCCCACAACAATCTAGGAATAAAGAGACATGCAAAAGGGAAAACATGGGAATATTGCCTAGGGAAGTGCAGTGATGGACTTGGTAGGAGAATTAGAGACCGAGGAGTTGGAATGAAGAACTCCTTCACAACGAACCTCAAGGGAGGAGAAGTTTATGCACGATATCCAGATTGATACCTAACAATCCTTGGCTTTATAGAATGGAGGACATTGGGAGAAGAACACCGAGAGATGATAGTAGCAAGGAAAGGGAACTTGTAATTGAGCAGAATAGTAGTCACCTTGTTCAAAGACCAACAAAGATGTTACATATGGTGAGATGTTAGCAGTGGCTTTTATGGGAGTAATGATGTGAGAACATCACACAAACTATAATAACTCCTTACACTAAAGGAATATTCATTAAATATTTTGAGGACACATGGAGCATAGGAAATGAATTAGAACACAAATAATTTGGAAAGTTGTGCCACCGACATTGGGAAAATGTATGTGCCAACTAAGAGCCAAGGAATGTTGTGGAAATGGTATCACAAGGGTATCTATTAGAATATTTGAGGATCTTGCGTCAACTATAAAAGGTGGAGAATTGAGTGAGCATGAGACATCGAGTGAGGGAAAGGGATCAAAGGAAGGGAGATATTAATAGCAAGTCGACAATTAATACTTACTTAATTAAAACAGGTTGAGTCGTGAATCAACATGTAACTGTGAGGGTTTCATGGTCATCATTGTAACATTATGAGATTATACATTGTATTATGATGATATGTGCATATTTGTGTTGATGTTCATTCTTTGAGATCATAATGAGAATCAAGGGGTTTTGTATGAACTACATAATACTTGTGTTGTTCTTATGTGTTTTTTTTTGTTATGTCAATGAGGGTTCAAGTTATTTGTGCACTGTGGTCATGTTAAGGACTAGGAGTAGGTAGATTGTTTGTTTGATTTCACTTTGCAAGATCAAGCATATGGTTACTTCCTATGTGCCACTCAACGAATTTGAGGTCATCATGTCTACTTTACTACACTTCAAGTGAGACCGTCAAACAAGATTGATTGAAAGTGTCGAGACATATAAGATTACGCTCTTCAACACAAAAGCCTAAGTTGTTGAATGTTAGGCTAACATGATATGTAGACAATGGAGCCTCAAGACATATGACTTCAAATTAGGCAACCTTCTTTAGATTGAAGGAAGACATGGTAGTCAAGTACTTAGTCATTGGGATAGGGTTTATCTCATTCCACATACCGATAAGAGAAGTTCTAAAGCTACATGAGGTATTGTATGTTCTAGTATGCCTAAGAATCTCCTTTAATTTTCTTGTCTAATAGATTTGAAGTGCAATGCCGAGTTTGATGATCAACAAGTAATTATTAAGAAACATAGCTCCAACCCTGGTTGAGTCTTAGTCAAGGGGTTTAAGAGGATGGTCTTTACAAGTTGTTCACAAATCTAGTGAAGCGAGAGCTTTATTGACTAATAGTGATCATTTGTGCAAGCTTTGGCACAAAAGATTTGGGCACCTCAACTATGGATCTTTGCCTCTTCAAAAGTATGTGCTGGTTGGATTCTCCAACTTCATGGTGGAGGCAAGGGGTGTGCACTTGGCAAGCATAACAAGGCCTTTTTTTCCAAGCCGCAAAACACATGTTCAAAGGGATTCTAGATATGATTCATTCAGACATCTGTGGACCTATGTCATTAGCCTCGTTGACAAGTAATTTGTACTATGTTTCTTTCATTTATGATTCTTCCCAAAAGACCTAGCTTTATTTTATAAAGTCAAATGATGAGGTTTTCAATAGGTTTAAGTTCAAATCCCTTATTACGAACAAGACACTCATGAAGATCAAGGTATTGAGATAAGACAATGGAGGTTGTCATGCCTCCAATGACTTTAATTCCTTCCGCAAAGAAGCGGGATTAAGAGTGAGTTTATAGTACTACACGACCCACAACAAAATGAGGTTGCACAAAGAGAATAGGTCCATAGTGGAGACTAAAATTCTATAGTTCACAACTTAGATCTATACATGTTTTTTTGGGGAAAAACTTGTAGTTTTGCAATCTACATGTTGAACAAGTGCCCTCGGAGTGTTGAAGGACAAGATTCCAGAGGAAGCTTTAAAGGGGAGGATATTTCATATTTCAAAGTATGTGGGAGTCTAGTTTTCCTTCATGTTCTAAAGGAGAAGAGGGCGAAGCTTGAACCCACCAATTTGAAGGGTATTCTAATTGGCTACAATGAGACTTCTAAGGCTTACAAGATCTATGTTCCATCTCAAAGGAAGATAGTAGTGAGTTGGGATGTGAAGGTGGATGAGGATGCATGGTCTTCTAGATCCTAGGAGCTTCCAACAATGTAGTTGATGACGCAATGACAAGTGTTTCAATGCCCTAATTAAGGAAGAAGTTTATATTAATCGGCTTGAGAGGATTTGAGATGCATGGCCAAGAGACCCACATGTGAAAGTTGAAGAAATCTCTTAACAAGCTCAAGCAGGCGCCCCATGTTTGGACGCATCACATCGCTTCTAGGTTGATGTTCGTCATCCAAAGGTGATTGCAGACAACATGGAAACCTCTCTCCAAGCGTGGGACTTGTGAAACCGAGAGAGGAATCTCCAGAGAAGGTCGGTTCCCGCTCCTAAACTACCCGCCACAAGCTATTCCAGCAGGTGCAAGCTAATCTAATCCTAATCTAACCATGCCAAGGAGACAGAGAGAGAGAGAGAAGGGAAAAACAAGCAAAAGCCTACACTAAAACGGTGATACACCGTGAGAAGGAGAATGTTGAACATCTATCAAAACCGCCATGGGACAAAGAGAGGTGAGCAATGGGAAGGATGGACACATGCATCACAGCCCAAGGATAGATTTCACACGTAAAATGTCCCAAAACTCCATGAACACAGCTCCAAACCCGCAATGAACATTCAAACATGCATGATACCGCAATGAAGAGAGGCAAGAAGAAAACAAGCAAAAACGAAAGGATGGACAGATGCATCACAAAACACATTTTGTTGTTTTAAGTTTGCATGTAACATCATTCCATTAGTAAAAGGCAAAAAACGCCATTACAGAGTAGGGAGGAGGCTCGAACTCCATTTTCAACCCTAGAGAAGAAAAGAAGGGAGGGCAGAGCAGAAAGAATGAACAACCACTTTTATTTTGCCACTCCTTACAATATATAGGAAGAATGAGAGAAGGAAGAAAGAGGAAAGTCAGATCTACTCCAACCACCCCCAGGTTGTATTTTAAATCATCTCATTATGGTATAAGCGGCGGATCCCGCAAAACGGCGAATGGTCATCCACGCATTAAAGCCGGTTGTCATTGAAGCGCCACTTCGCCAGATCACGCGCCGAGCCGTTTCTTGATTTTCTCTCTCCAAACTGCACCAAAACTCGAGATTAACCCCAGAATCATGTAGAGAATTTCATGAGCTTTCCGTTGATATAAAGAACGTGGAAATCTGAGCTCTGGATCAAAAGATATGGCGATCTGAAGATTTAGGCACTGAGCGTACTCAAGACAGATTTTAAAATGTTTTCCCGCTCTTCACCGCTCTGGACGACACGTGGCACGTGCCGATTGGACGAGCAATTCTCTGCCCTCCGTCTTTCGCGGGCCTTCCTTTGAAATTGTCAGGCCCCTTAAACTTGGACACGTGGCGCCATTTCATTGGTTCTGCTTCGCCGCCGATAACTCCCCTTTCGACCTTTTGACTTTTCTCCCGTGAGGACACGTGGCGCCTTCTCGATTGGTCCTCGGCTCCTTCTCCTCCTCACGCGCATTTCGCCTCCATTTGTCCCGGATGTCCCATTTGATTTTGGGCCCTGTGACTCATTTCCGATTCGCCATTTCGGCTCTGGGCATTTGCCCCATTTGCGATGTCCCATTTGATTTGGCGATTTCTCATTTGTCCGGGGCATGTCCGGCCCATTTCTTTTCCCGATGTCCCATTTGATTTTGGCCCTTTGGACTCATTTCGCCGATTCGATTCATTTCGGCCCATTTTTTTCGCCCATTTGTCCCATGTCCCATTTGATTTTGGGCCCTTTGACTCATTTCGCCGATTCGCCGGTTCGGTCTTTTTCGGTCATTTTTTTCCCAAGCGTCCGAGCAACACCACCCTCTTCAAAGCAACACCAGCCAATTTTTCTTCCTCCTCGGCCGGATCGGCCCGCGCGCACTTCTCGCCCGATTGTCCCAAATGCAATTTGGGCCGCCCGAGGCTTTTCGCCGATCGCGCGCTCGACGTCCCAAATGTCCCAATTGCTCCCTTGAGTAGGACTTAGCCAATTTTCACACTTTTTCCTGGGTCAACCTACTTGCCTTTCTGCAACTTTTTTGCATTTTCTCAGAGCTTGCTCCCTGTTTCTTCGGCCAGGGGAGTTAGAAAATACCCAAGGGACCCCTAAACCCGATTTTGCTCTGAATCAATCAATTTGCTTGGGATTTGAATCTTCTGATGCATGTTATCAAAATTTACCCTAGGGGGGTGAATTTTGGATAACAATTTGGCGACTCAGCAGGGTCATCTGCCTGCTAGATGAAAAGACCAGTAGCCTGAAGCAATCCATTGGGCATGGAGTCATAAGTAATAGCCTGAAAACTGATCTAAACTTTGAAAATCTCTCCTCTGAGCCACTTGGAAACCCACCGGGCATGGAGTTTTTCTCACCAAAAATCACTGAAAAGAACTGTGCAAGAGCAAAACCAGCAACACCAAAAACTATGTACAAAACTGAAAATCATACATGCCCCAAATGGAACATGCAGAGTGTGCACAAGCACTTCTTCTGCTGAAAGCAAACCTAGCTACTTTACTCTAACTGGAAGCAAAGGCAAGCTAAACAAACCCTGCAACTGGTTGTGAGAAATAGCTTCCTTTCTTCAAAATGGCAGCCATGCAATTGATTCGCATCGATCATGGCTGTTTCGATGGATGGAAAATCAACAAGAAGTCTGGTCTTCTATCCAAATCATCAAGGTATCAATGAAAATAAATCCAATACCTCTTTTAGTTGCTCGCATTTGGATTGGAGAGGTATGGCAGTTGATCCTTGGTACTTTTTAGCTCATCCTCATGCTCAGAAGCAAGCATGACTGGTTGTTGCTTCTCCTTTGGCTCCAATGAAGCCAAGTACCTGATTGGGCAAGGTCTGATCCGTTGAGTATGCCCATAGCTCTGATTTTCAACTCCAAGAATGGAGTCTTCTTGTAGACCCACCTGAATGGATGACGTGGAAGAAATGGTAGGACCCTTCTGCCCTTTCTCTTCCTCCGATGAAGAACATGGAAGATTTAAATCTTCCAATTTTGGTTCCAAAGGGCTGCTATAAGATGCAGGCTGCTGCAAATGAATGCTCTCCTTCATGACAGCAGACTCTTGTGTTTGGGATGTGGATGATGAAAGAGAGAATGGTGAAAACTCAACCGGCTCTTCTCCATCAAAACAGTCCTCCAAATCGGCTGTAAACCGCCTACTGCTGTCCCCGCTCGTGTTCAACTTCCTCCATGGTGTCCTCTTGATCTCGCAACTTGACCACCATGGTTTCCTTCACTTTCCAATATTGAGTTTGAGAGATCAAACTCCTTTTCAAAGCTAGAACTTGAGAGAGATGAAGTGGAAAGAAGAATCAAGGTTCTTCTTCAGAACCCGCTTTGTGCTCAAAGCCCTGGATCTCTGCGTTTTTCTCCTCCACAGCCTAGATTGTGCTCCTCTTCTTTTGGATTTGGAGCAGCTTCTCCTTCCTCCAATGTTTGAAGGCAATCTTGCTCTTGATTGAACTCCTTCTCCAAAGCATGAAGTTTGTCAAGTCAAACTCTTCAACTGGCCGCTCTAGAGGATAAGTTGGGACTGCAAGATCTTCTTCTTCTGCTGCAACCAAATCAGTCCTAACCACCATTTGTTCAACCTCAGCCTCTTCTGTGGGCTTCACCAGCAAAGGGATCTGTGTCATCCCAAATTTGGCAGCCCAAACCTTCAAGCTGTCTGTCATTTCTTTTCTGGGCTCTTCTCTCTGTTGTCCTGATGACTGATTTTTACAATTTCTTCTTTCCCACATGGAATTGGGAATGCAAAAGGAGGAATGGGTTGAAACTCGATTGATTTTACATTTTTTTGTGGTGGTGGAGGAGGTAGAAACTCTTGTTTCTTTGGAGGAGGGGGTATTTCTGTTAGCTCTTGTGGAGGGGATGACTGTTTGGAAGGGAAAAGGAAAGAAGAATCGAGATGGGGTGGAAGACTAGGGGATGGAGAAATGGATTCAACATTTGGGACAGCAGATGGAGAGTTTGAAACTTGACACTGCTGAACTGAAACAGATTGGGAAAGAGGAAAAGAAAAGGCATGAGATGGTGTGTTTACCTGTTGACAAGGTTGCTGAATACTTCTCTCATACACTTCTATTTCTTCAATCCACTTTGCAAGCAAAGGCAGCGTTGCAATCATGAAGTCAAGCTTCTCCTGAGGGCTGTAATGACTTGGAAAAGGTCCCACCCATGGACAGGGTGCTCCACAACCGATTCCAAATGCTCTCATCTCGTGCTCGAGCCTCGGATCGCACCATCCCCTCCTCCATCTTTTGGATTTTCTCCAATGCACCAGCATCTTGGATCTCGATGGTCTTCTATGTATGCACACCCTTGCTCTCGAAAGCTCCATAGCCAAACCGATTTTGCACCGCTGCTCATATGAGTATGCATGCTGATCTCTGGAGGATTTGTAAAACGTGTTGGAGGTGGAATATACTGCTGTTGTTGATGTGAAATCCATGATGGAAATGAAGTCATGATTGCACAACTTCATAGAATGACAGAATGATGGAAGAGATGGAAGGAAGAATGGATGAAAATGGATGGAAAGGAAGGTCTGCAGCTTGACAGATGGGTTGTTGACCAGATGGAGTCGCCAGATGTGTTTGCAAGTGCCTCCAAAGGCTGAAAACTTCACAGGAACACACCAACCTGCAAAAGATGAAGTGAAAGACCTCTAAGGTCCCACCGGGCGTGCCAAAATTAGTGCAAAATCACAAAGCACCCTCGGACGCACATCGCTTCTAGGTTGATGTTGTGCATCCAGCAGGATTGCACAACATGGAAACCTCTCTCCAAGCGTGGGACTTGTGAAACCGAGAGAGGAATCTCCAGAGAAGGTCTGGTTCCTCGCTCCTAAACTACCCGCCACAAGCTATTCCAGTGCAGGCAAGCTAATCTAATCCTAATCTAACCATGCCAAGGAGACAGAGAGAGAGAGAGAAGGGAAAAACAGCAAAAGCCTACACTAAAACGGTGATACACCAGAGAAGGAGAATGTTGAACATCTATCAAAACTGCCATGGGACAAAGAGAGGTGAGCAATGGGAAGGATGGACACATGCATCACAGGCCCAAGGATAGATTTCACACAGAAAATGTCCCAAAACTCCATGAACACAGCTCCAAACCTGCAATGAACATTCAAACATGCACAGATACCTGCAATGAAGAGAGGCAAGAAGAAAACAAGCAAAAACGAGAAAGGATGGACAGATGCATCACAAAACACGTTTTGTTGCTTCAGAAGTTTGCACAGAACATCATTCCATTAGTAAAAGGCAAAAAACGCCATTACAGAGCAGGGAGGAGGCTCGAACTCCATTTTCAACCCTAGAGAAGAAAAGAAGGGAGGGCAGAGCAGAAAGAATGAACAACCACTTTTATTTTGCCACTCCTTACAATATATAGGAAGAATGAGAGAAGGAAGAAAGAGGAAAGTCAGATCTACTCCAACCACCCCCAGGTTGTATTTTAAATCATCTCATTATGGTATAAGCGGCGGATCCTGGCAAAACGGCGGTCGTCTCGCCGATTAAAGCCGGTTGTCAAGCGCCACTTCGCCAGATCACGCGTCGAGCCGTTTCTTGATTTTTCTCTCCAAACTGCACCAAAACTCGAGATTAACCCCTTAATCATGTAGAGAATTTCATGAGCTTTCCGCTGATATAAAGAACGTGGAAATCTGAGCTCGATCAAAAGATATGGCGATCTCAAGATTTAGGCACTGAGCGCATCAAGACAGAGATTTTAAAATGTTTTCCCGCTCTTCACCGCTCTGGACGACACGTGGCACGTGCCGATTGACGCCGAGCAATTCTCTCGCCCTCCGTCTTTCGCGGGCCTTCCTTTTGAAATTGCTTGTGGGCCCCTTAAACTGGACACGTGGCGCCATTTCATTGGTTCGCCGCCGATAACTCGCCCGATAACCTTTTGACTTTTTCCCCGTGAGGACACGTGGCGACTTCGATTTGACTTTTCTCCCGTGAGGACACGATGTCCCATTTGATTTTGGGCCCTTTGGCTCATTTCGGTTCTGGGGCACTTCGGGCATTTTTGGCCCGCTTGTCCCACTTTCTTCCCATTTGATTTTCCTTCGATTTCATTCGCCGATTCGCATTTTCCTCCATTTGTCCCTGATGTCCTATTTGATTTTGGCCCCTTTGGACTCATTTTTCGCCGCATTTTAGCTGGACATTTTCAAGGCCCATTTGTTCGCTCCCGTTCTATCCCATGTCCCATTTGATTTTGGGCCCTTTGGACTCATTTCGGCCGATTCGGCCGGTTCGGGTCTTTTTGTCCCAAGCATCCCGAGCAACACCTAAGCCAATTTTTCTTCCTCCTTCGGCCGGATCGGCTTTTCGCGTCCTCCGCGTACTTCTGGCCCGATTGTCCCAAATGCAATTTGGGCCGCCTGGAGGCTTTTCGGCCGATCCGCGCCTTGACGTCCCAAATGTCCCAATTGCTCCCTTGAGTAGGACTTAGCCAATTTTCACACTTTTTCCTGGGTCAACCTACTTGCCTTTCTGCAACTTTTTTGCATTTTCTCAGAGCTTGCTCCCTGTTTCTTCTTCGCCAGGAGTTAGAAAATACCAAGGGACCCTAAACCCGATTTTGCTCAATCAATCAATTTGCTTGGGATTTGAAATAAGATCTAAAGCTACATGCTAACTTGGATTCAAATTTGGTAAATTCTTTGGTGTAGAGAAAGTTGATTGGGTCATTTATGTATCCGATTAATACTAGCCCAAATAAATGTTTTGTAGTGAACACTTTGAGCTAGTTCATGGTTGAGCTAAGGCAAATTCGTTGGGTTGTCATAAGGCACGTGTTCCGATACTTGAAGGGCATAATAATGTAGGGAATGATGAGTTGATACTTCATGGATTTGATGATTATGAGTAGGCGAGAGATGTGGAGACATGAAGAAATCTTCAAGATGTTACTTTAGATTGGGTTTAAGAGTCATATCCATCGGTTCAATAGAAAGCGAGACTTTAGTGACATTTGAGTTCAACAAAGGTACAATACGTGGCAGCCAACAATGTTAATTGTGAAGCCATCTACCTTCACAAGTTGATTGAACAACGACAACCATCTCGGCTTTGCAAGTGGAGTGAACAACTGACAATTGAGAAAATGGAGCCTTAATCGTGGTAATGGCGTGTGACAATCAAAGTTGTATTGAACTCTCTAAGAATCCGGAAGATTTCATGACCAATCCAAGCAGATTGACATCGACATCACTTTCTCATAGATAGAGTTTAGAAGGTTGAGTTGGTCTAGATTATGTCATGCCATATCAACGTAGGTTGTAGACATTTTGATGAAGCCTCCGCCTAAAGGGAAGTTTGATATGATTTGAGAGAGACTACGATTGGTGTAGAACACATTCCTCGGCAAGAGGAGTGTTAGATTATGGTACTTCATAATGTGTCCTCTAGCAGGTGCATGTGTGAGACCTCGTGCACTTCAACATAGTGTGCGGTCCATATCAGAGAACAACAATTGTAATCTTCGCAGTCCTATTTCGTAATTTTCAGCTCCGCCTCCCTTCTTTTTCTTGTCCAGGGTTGAAAAAATGGAGTTTCAACCTCCTCCCCTTCTCTCGTAATGGTGTTTTTTCCTTTTACTATTGAAATGATGTTTTGTGCAAACTTCTGAAGCAAAAAAAACGTGTTTTGTGATGCATCTGTCCATCCTTGCTCATTTTTCGCTTGTTTTCCTCTTGCCTCTCTTCATTGCAGGTATTTGTGCATGTTTGAATGTTCATTGCAGGTTTGGAGCTGTGTTCATGGAGTTTTGGGACATTTTCTGTGTGAAATCTATCCTTGGGCCTATGATGCATCTGTCCATCCTTCCCATTGCTCACCTCTCTTTGTTCCATGGCGCTTTGATAGATGTCCAACATTCTCCTTCTCTCGGTGTATCACCGTTTTAGTGTAGGCTTTTGCTGTTTTCCCCCTTTTCTCTCTCTCTCTCCTTAGCATGGTTAGATTAGGATTAGATTAGCTTGCCCGCACCGGAATAGCTCGTGGTGTAGTTTAGGAGCAGGAACCAGCCTTCTCTGGAGATTCCTCTCTCATTTTACAAGTCCCACACTTGGAGAGAGGTTTCAATGTTGTGCAATCACACTAGATGCTAGAGTGATCAACCTAGAAGCCTGATCTGCATCCAGGGGTGCTGTGATTTTGCAACAACAGTTTTGGCACGCCCGGTGGGACCTTAGAGGTCTTCCACTTCATCTTTTGCAGGTTGGTGTGTTCCTGTGAAGATTTCAGCCTTTGGAGGCACTTACAAACACATCTGGTGACTCCATCTGATCAATAACTCATTCTCTGAGTTGCAGACCTGTTTTTCATCCATTCCCACCCATCTTTCTTTCCGTCTCTTTCATTCTTTTCCATTCCATGAAGTTGTGCAATCATGACTTCATTTCCATCATGGAACTCACATTTACAACAGCAGCAATATATCACACCTCCAACATGTTTTTTAAATCCTCCAAATCAGCATGCATGCATACCCATATGAGTAGCAATGCCAAAATCAGTTTGGCTATGGAGCTTTCCAAGAGAAAGAGTATGTAGACAATTAGATGCAAGATGCTGGTCTGTTGGAGAAAATCTAAAAGATGGAGGTAAAGATGGGTGCACCCAGAGCAACACTCAAATGAGAGCTTTTAGAATTGGTTGCAGGACTCCTTGCCCATGGGGAGGCCATTTTCCAAGACACTTCAGCCCTCAGGAGAAGCTAGACTTCATGATGAAGATGCTGCCCCAACTTGCACAATGGACAACAAAGATAGAGGCCTATACACTTGTTGTTGAACAACCTTGTCAATGGGTAAGTTCTACACCATCATCTAGCTTTTCTCTTCCCATTACTCAAGTAGCACCATCTCATTTGGAATTGCAAATTCTAAATTCTCCATCTACTGTCCCAAGTGTTGAATCCATTTCTCCACCTCTCAGTCTCCCACCACACCTCAATTCTTCCTTCCTTTTTCCTTCCAAACAATCATCCCCTCCACAAGAGCTAAAAGAAATACCCCCTCCTCCAAAGAAACAAGAGTTTCTACCACCACAAAAAATTGCCAAATCAATTAAGTTACAACCCATCCCTCCTCTTGCATTCCCAATTCCATGTGGGGAAGAAGAAATTGCAAAAATCAGTCATCAAGGCCAGCAAGAGGAAGAGCCAAGAAGAAAAGAAATGATAGACAACTTGAGGGTTTGGGCTGCCAAATTTGGGATGACAAAGATCCCCTTGATGGTTAAGCCTTCAGAAGAGATGGGAGTTGGAGAACAAATGGTGGTCAGGACTGATTTTGTTGTTGCAGCAAGAAAAGATCTTGCAGTCCCAACTTGTCCTCTAGAGAAAGATTGATCAAGAGTTTGACTTGCAAACTTCATGCTGGAGGAAGAGTTCGATCAAGAGCAAGATTGTCTTCAAACATTGGAGGAAGGAGAAGCTGCTCCAAATCCAAAAGAAGAGGAGCACATCCCAGCTGTGGAGGAGAAAAGTGCAGATCCAAGGGCTTTGAGCACAAAACAGGCTACAGGAGAACCTTCAGTTCTTCTTTCTACTTCACCTCTCTCAAGTTCTAGTACTCAAGAGGAGTTTGATCTCTCAAACTCAATGTTGGAGGGAGAAAGAAACCATGGTGGTCAAGTTGCAGATCAAGAGAACACCATGGGAGAGATTGAACATTTGCAGCAGGACAGCCATGAGGCAGTTTATCTGTCAGATTTGGAGGACTGTTTTGATGGAGAAGAGCCGGTTGAGTTTCCACCATTCTCTCTTTCATCATCCACATTCCAAACACAAGAGTCTGCTGTCATGAAGGAGAACATTCATTTGCAGCAGCCTGCATCCTATAACAGCTCTTTGGAACCAAGATTGGAAGATTTTAACCCTTCATGTTCTTCATTGGACGAAGAGAAAGGACAGAGGAATTTCACCATTTCTTCCACACCATCCATTCAAGGTCTACAAGAAGACTCCATTTTTGGAGTTGAAAATCAGAGCTATGGGCATGTCAAACGGATCAGACCTTGCCCAATCAGGTATTTGGCTTCATTCGAGCCAAAGGAGAAGTCACAACCAGTCATGCTTGCTTCTGAGCATGAGGATGAGCTACAAAGTACCGAGGATCAGCTGTCATACCTCTTCAATCCAAATGCAGAGCAACTAAAAGAGGTATTGAATTTGCCTTCAGCAGATACCTTGATGATTTGGGTAGAAGACCAGCTTCTTGTTGATTTTCCACTCATCCTAACAGCCATGATCAGTGCCAAATCAATTGCATGGCTGCCACTTTTGAGAAAGGGAAGCTATTTCTCACAACCAATTGCAGGGTTTGTTTAGCTTGCCTTTGCTCCAGTTAGAGTAAGGTAGGTAGGTTTTCTTTCAGCAGAAGAAGTGCTTATGCACACTCTGCATGTTCCATTTGGAGCATGTATGATTTTCAGTTTTGTACATATTTTTGGTGTTCTTTGGGTTTGTTTCGCACGCTTCATTTAAGTAGCATTTTGGTGAGAACAACTCTAAGTTCAATGGGTTTCAAGTGGCTCAAGGGATTTTTCAAATTCTAGATCGGTTTTCAGTGCTTGCTTATGACTCCATGCCTAATGGATTGCTAAAAGGCCACCGATCTTCTACCCAAGCAGCAGTGACCCCGTTGAGTCGCCAAATTGTTGTAAATATCTCCCCGAGTTGATATAGAAAACAGGAGAATATAGAAATCAAAGAAGCTCAAATCCTCGACATTCAAGGCACGAAGTGGCGCACGGACACAAATGTCGACAGAGGGACAAATGGTGCGCCGCCCAAGGCACATGAGAAGTGGCACACAAAGACGAAATGTCGATGGGGAAAATGGTGTGCCCAAGGTGCATAGAAGTGGCACATGACAATGAATGTTGATAGGGCAAATGGTGTGCCCAAGGTGCACAGAAGTGGCACATGACAATGGATGTCGACAGGGAAATGGTGCGCCCAAGGCGCATAGAAGTGGCGCACGACAATGAATGTCGACAGGGCAAATGGTGCACCCAAGGTGCATAGAAGTGGTGCACAACACGGAATGTCGACAGGGAAAATGGTGAAACCAAGGCGCACGAAGTATGGCACACGACAATGGATGTCGACAGTGGCAGTAAACGGTGCGCCAAGGCGCATAGAAGTGGCGCATGACAATGAATGTCGACAGGGCAAATGGTGCACCCAAGGCGCACAGAAGTGGCGCACAGCACGGAATGTCGACAGGAAAAGTATGTGCCCTTGGCGCATGAAAGAGGATGTCGACACACACACGGATGCGCCTATGGCGCACCTCCAGGAGGCGCAACATTTTGAGCGCTGACAGGAAGCAGCCCCTGGCAGATATTCAGACGGCCATAACTTTTGACTGGGAGCTCGGATTCATGCAAGGTTGGACTTTTCGGAAAGCTTACAAGGTCCTCTATCCAACTATGACTGGATATCTTTAATTGGGTGAGAAAAAATTCTTAAAAATGTGAAATACAGTTCGCCACTTTCTGGGTTCGCTAGGGTTCTCACCTACCACCATAATGAGATAATTAAATGCAGTCTGGAGGTGGTTGGGGTAGATTTCGAATTCCTCTCTTCTCCCTCTCTCATTCTTCCTATAAATTGTAAGGAGGGGCTTCTTTCGGTGGTGGTTCATCTTTTCAGCTCTTCCCTCCCTTCTTTTCTTCTCCAGGTTTAAAAATGGAGTTTGAACCTCCTGCCCTGCTCTGTAATGGCATTTTTTTCCTTTTACTATTGAAATGATGTTTTGTGCAAACTTCAAGCAACAAAAACGTGTTTTGTCTTGCATTTGTCCATCCTTGCTCATTTTTCACTTGTTTTTCTCTTGCTCTCTTCATTGCGGGTATTTGTGCATGTTTGAATGTTCATTGCAGTTTGGAGCCGTGTTCATGGAGTTTTGGGACATTTCCGTGTGAAATCTATCCTTGGGCTGGTGATGCATCCGTCCATCCTTCCCATTGCTCACCTCTCTTTGTTCCATGGCAGTTTTGATAGATGTCCAACATTCTCCTTCTCTGGTGTATCACCGTTTTAGTGTAGGCTTTTGCTGTTTTTCCCTTTTCTCTCTCTCTCTGTCTCCTTGGCATGGTTAGATTAGGATTAGATTAGCTTTCCTGCACTGGAATAGCTCGTGGCAGGTAGTTTAGGAGCAGGAACCAGCCTTCTCTGGAGATTCCTCTCTCATTTTACAAGTCCCACACTTGTAGAGAGGTTTCAATGTTGTGCAATCACACTGGATGCTAGAGTGATCAACCTAGAAGCCCGATCAACGTCGTGGGGTGCGGTGACTTTGCAACAATAGTAACCAAATTCAAAATTCCAGCTTATTAGACGTCATTTAAACGAGGTCTAATTCTCAATAAATGTATTCATTTATTCTCCATAACCTTACATAGTCAAGGTCTATTAGCCCTGGATGTATTTATCCCATATCCTTTCTTTCTGAATTTAACATACGAGGCTATTAACGGAGTCCGAATGCGAAGTTCGATTGCTCCTAAGTTATTTGATATTCCTTAGCTTCCAAGCTAATCCTGAATACCTATCGAGTTATGAGATCATATTCCCCCTAATCCTTTTTAATGTCAATTAAAAATTCATCTTAACCCAAGTATGAACTAATTGCACATTTCAACTTAAAAGTTGCATTTAGGTAAGAATAGAAATCAGTTCCTTTAAATCCATCCAAGGACAATTGAATAGTTCCAAATCAAGAAATAACATTATATTTCCAATTTAATCAACAATATCAAACCGATATAACCATTAAAATATCACACTTGTAATTGTATTCATCAATCCATTTCATAATCCATACATTTCGCTATCCAAATGACCTGGAATTTGTTTATATTAAACAATGTTACAACTCATAGATAGAAGAATGTACTTTCTTCTTTTCACAATTCCTCGTAGATGAATAATAACTAACAAATACAATTCATCTTCAGACAATCAAAAGAAGTATCAAAAAACAGCCATGTCTTCATTTTACTCAAGTTCCATCTGCAAAATTACTTGCACGGGTCAGTTCATTGAACTGAGCATATTAAGCACTTGTCATTAAAATGAGGTGCTTCAAATTAACTCTGTCTCAATAAAAGAAGCCTCGCTTTTATGAAACGTTAATAAGAAAATCAATCAAGAATTAAGCATAAAAAGAATGAACAAGATAACAACCGAACCATCTAAATACCATCCCAACCACCAAAGGATTCTTGTCCTATTTCCCACATAACCATTACAAGATGCAATTTCCTTCGATAGTCCCAGATTACAACATTTGTAAGAACTAGGAATACAAGTAAGCATACTGCTGTTATAACATAACTGCTATCCCTTCCTTTCCTTTCATTAGTAATAAATGCAAAGGATAAAATCTAACTGAAATGTAAACCAATTACTTTCCTTTCAGTTCATGCATCTCCTTTGATTTCAAGCAATCAAGTACAGATGAGAAAAGCAAACAACAATAAATATAGATGCTTAAACCCAAGCAATACAAAATTCGTTCCTAAACGATTACAGATTTCCAACTGTATGAGAGAAGAAATGATCATTATTCCAAGTTATCCATCCACATTCCTATTCCTTTCCTCATGATTATCTGAAAATTGAATCCAAACGAGACATCAAATCAAGATAATAACGATTGAGTGAAACTTACAAAATCCATTCGTAATTCACTTTCCAAGCAAAGAAAGAATAATTCCATTAATATTTAGCTTTAAATAAAGACAAGGAAGAATTTATTATCCATATCAATACTCCCTTTCAAGCAGTGCACATACGAATACCAAAAACAAGTTGGTAAAACATCGTATCCATCATGAACAAGCATTATAAATAATGCATACTATGTACCCTCTTGTACTAAAAGATTTCATACTTCTTTCACCGTATTCTAACCGAACAAACAGTTATATAGTCACTTAATCAATTATCCACATGACTTTCTATATCCATGAATGCATACAGTTCATAATTAACAATTTTCACATTCATTGTTACCTACAAAGAAGCCCAATCCAGATGTACGGTGAAGCTCTAGTGCTAGTTCCAGTATTCAAACAGCAAGAGAGAAAATAAATTCATCCCTGTAACTATTTTAATAAGAAAACATCCATTTTCTTCAAGCATAACAAGAATCACTCAGTCGAATTCATTCTCTTTTTTTTTTGAATGAAAGTCTGCAAAATTAGAGATCCACGAAACATTTCAACCTTCCATTTTGTAGAAGAAAACAACACTTAAAAATAATCTAAATACCACTATCACTTCTATCAAGCTGAACCTATAAAGTTCAATAAATCCCCACTTAACATTTCTTCAAAATTTAAAACAGCAGAGGAAGAAGAACTCGTTTCCTATTAATTTCAGAAAAGAAACGATGCCAAAACCAACTCACACAACATGCACAAATTTTATTCAATATACCATATGAAAAGAATGCCCAGTTCGAGTTTCTTCTCGATCAACATTTAAATCCAAAACAACATTCTCCTATGATTTCAATGATGTACAGAACTCAAAATACAATAATCATATATCAATACCTCTATCAAGGCAAACCCGCATAGGGTATTAAATACGTAAGCTTAGTGCGGCCAAGACAGACTCAACAAAGCAAGCTAATTCCCATGCATTTCTCCATTTATTTGCACAAAAATACAAAACCAAGTTCTTGTTCACAACTACAGTCCGAACTGGAAGATCAAACCGCATCAATAAGACACAACAAAATCAACTTTCCACCAAGGCAAGAGAAAATACAGTTCATCTATAAGTTCAGAAGGAAAATAGTTACTTTCCTTAACTTTCACGAATACCCAAGTCGTATTCGTTAAATTTTACAAAAGAAAAGCACAACAATAAGAATATTACTATCACTTCCTTCGAACCGAGCTCATAATGCTCAATAAAACCCAATTACCATTTCCTTCCAAATCTAAAACAGCAGAAGAAGAAGGAACTCATTTCCTTTAAAAATTTCAGTAAAGAAACAACTTCAAACACTCGCACAGTTAATACGTTCCATCACTCAAGTTCGTATTAGCAAAAGAACGATTGCTTCAATAATGAAAAATAAACTCATACAACATGTACAGTTTCATAACATACCTAACAAATTCCCCATTACTGTCAAAAAACCAACACAACATGGCGGTATTTCCAACTCAAATACATATACAAAGACAGTTCAAATCACAACAACAAGAAAACGATTCTACCCAATCATTTCCAACATGACAGCAAAATCGACTAAACCCAAATCATCTCAGTCATGACAGCAATCAAATAAACCCAAAACCCCCTTCATCAGAAGAGCAGGGTTGTTTTAATGAGACGTTTAAGCAAAGCAAGAGTTTTAAAGAGAAGGGCTTAACATGCCTAGTATTCTTCCTCAAATGCTCGAAGAAAACCACGTCTACAGAAGGTATTTCCTTCCACGGCGACAGCGACAAGTTTCCCAACAATCACCTTCTGCTACAGGCTCGAAAATAGCCTTCAATTTCCCAAGAAACAGAGATAGCAACCAATCACAACTGGTTCGATCAACCAAGAAAAACCAAATGCAGAGCAACTTCCCAAAAATTCGAACAAACACAATAAACCAAAAAAATTCCTCCATACTCTTTCCAAGGCGGGCTGGTCATGATGACCAAGAAAATTGAATGCATTAAAGGCTCTGCCTTTTTCTATTTCCTCACGCCACCGCCGACTTGGGTTGGCGAACTTCCAAATTCAAATTTTTGCATGCAAACAGAGTTTAGTTCCATAACTAACTAGATACCTCTAGCTTTTCCCTGTTCCGCCAAACTGGTGCTGTCCATGTAAGGACCTTCATTCAATGCCATTAAATTTCCTTCCATCCTTATCCTTTCCCATGGGTCTATGCATCCCCTTCCTTAGGTTAGGATTAGTTTAGGATTAACAATACTGTTCAAACCTAGGTCACCGCCTAGTTCTTAGGTTAATAGAACTTAGGTCTATTTTCACCATTTAGAATTTAAAAATCCACTTAGGATAGTAGTTTAGGATGTAAGGTAGAACTTAGGAGTAGATTAGGATCTAATTCCCCCTAACACCTAATTAATCAACTTCCAAACAAGTCCTTCCGACTGTCATCAAAATTCAGTGTTGTGCAGGACGTTTCGTCCCACGTTAAACATGCCTGAGCCACCCGCATCCAGGAATTTATCACCTTACGAGGTCTCATGTTTCAACAGTGCATGGTTCAGAATCGAACCTTTTCCGTTGGCATCTACGTGCCAGCTATTCATACCTGAAATCAGGTGCTACACATTTATATCAACCTTCAGTCCGGTTTAAGAGTAAATCGACAAAGCGATTACAAGAAGGCCACAACATACCTTGGATCAATGGAATTGATTCAAGGTGTGCTGTCAATCAGCAAATAGAGTTCAACAAGCATACGACAAATTTGTCGTCACATCAGCAAACATACAAGCAATAATAATCGCTTGTCCCATGTAAACAAATTACAGTATGCAAGAATCCAGATTAGCAACACATTCCCTTAAGATCAAAATATATCTTAACATGTTTGCCTTCATTTCAGCAGTTACAACATTATGAAAAATAATCACCAAGATAACTTACAAAAATCAGGATGTTACATTCCTCCCTCCTTAAAGAATCATCGTCCCGATGATCAAATTAACCAAATCAAGGAGTTCCTAGGACAAAGTTCAGTTATTGTCCTTCCATTCATAAGTTCATACCAAAAATAGATTCACTCTTAAAAACAAAGTGTTTTAAGACAACTGTACAATAGACTAATAATTGTCTAAATTTGGTAGAATTATCAGTTTTTTGAATTTCAAATTTGATCAAACAAATGTGGAAAAGCAGATCTCATTTCTTCGAGATTTTCCCAAGTTGCACTTTCTTCACTGAACTGGTCCCACTGGACCTTACATTGATTCACTTCACGATTTCTTAAGTACAACTGGTGAGTTCCCAGCACTCGAATGGGCTTAACCATGATTATTCCTGGGTCTTGGACCTGCAAGGAATTCCAATTCAGCACATGTGATAAATCTGTCACGTATTTCTTAAGCAAAGAAATATGAAAAACATCATGCATTTGAGACAAAGCAGGAGGTAATGCTAGACGATAAGCTACAGGGTTGATTATTTCAACAATTTCAAAAGGTCCCACGTATCGTGGTGACAACTTGGCAGCCTTGCCAAAAGTTATCGAGCTCTTTTTCGGCTTCACCCGAAGAAAGACCTTCTCTCCCAGTTTATAATTCCTATCAACCCGCTTTAAGTCTGCATAACTCTTTTGCCTATTGGTAGCCTCCTTTAGATGTTCCCTAATCATTTTGATTTGTTGTTCCATTTCCATAAGGATTTCTGGCCCAATTACCTCTCTGTCCTCAACGTTGTCCCAGCTGACAGGGGTTCTGCATTTTCTTCCATACAATGCTTCAAAGGGCGCCATTTTTAAAGAGGCATGGTATGTATTATTGTAGGAAAATTCAACCAGCGGAAGGTATTCCTCCCATTTATACTGCTGGTCCATGCAATACATCCTTAACATGTCCTCTAAAACTTGATTGACTCTCTCAGTCTGTCCATCCATCTCCGGATGATATGCAGAACTGAAGTTTAATTTAGTTCCCAAGGCCGCATTAAGCGTTTGCCAAAACCTTGATGTCATCCTCGGATCTCTGTCCGATATGATTAATTCCGGTATTCCATGCAATCTGAAGATTTCATGTACAAATCTTCTTGCTAACACTGGTGCATCGTCTTTCAAATTACCAGCAATGAAGTGTGCCACTTTGGTCAATTTTTCGACTACAACCAGGATAATATCATGCTTATTTCTTGACATAGGAAATCCTTGAACGAAATCCATCGTTATCACTTGCCATTTGTACTGCGGAATGCTGTGGGGATATAATAATCTTGCAGGATGCATATGTTCCGCCTTAACACGCTGACATTCTAAGCAGTGTGTTACAAATTCCACCACATCCTTTTTCATTCCCTTCCAGAAGTATTGTTGCTTAAGATCAGCAAGCATTTTCGTAATGCCAGGGTGTCCAGAAAAAGGTGAATTATGAAATTCAGCTACAAATTCCACCACATCCTTTATACCTGACATCCTTTGGATTTGCAGCAAGTGCTATTTTGACTTGCTGGAAATAAGGATCTGATTCCAAGGCATCTTTCACCTCATCCTTAAACTGCGTTCTTACCGTTATAAGAGCAAAGATATGCTTCCTTTCGACTCAGAGCATCTGCCACTCTATTTTCCTTGCCTTTGATGTAGCTTATATCAAAATCATACTGAGACAAAAATTCTAACCATCTTCGCTACCTTGCATTCAGATTTGGCTGAGTAAAAATATACTTCAGCCCCAGATGGTCTGTTTTTAACTCAAAAGGCTTGCCTAAAAGGTAATGCCTCCACATTTGAAGTGCATGAACAATGGCAGCGAGTTCTAGGTCGTGTGGAGCATAATTCTGTTCATGTAACTTAAGCTTTCTGCTTTCATAAGCTATAACATGGTTATTCTGTAACAGAATACCTCCAAGGCCTTCTCCTGAGGCATCCGTTACAACCATAAAATTTCCATTTTATTCGTGTACCAAAATAGGTGCTGTAGTTAACTGTTCCTTTAAATTTTTAAAGGCAGATTCACATTTGTCCATCCAGACAAATTTCTTATCCTTCTTTTGCAGTGAAGTGATTGGGGCAGCAATTTTTGAAAAGTCCTTAACAAACTTTCGATAATATCCAGCCAAGCCCATGAAGCTCCTCACTTCGTGCACATTCTTAGGCGCAGGCCACTCAGTTATAGCTGTAATCTTTGAAGGGTCAACAGCTATTCCATTCTTGCTTATGACGTGTCCCAAATAATGCACCTCTGCATCATAAAAGGAACATTTAGACAGTTTACCATACAACTTCCTCTTTCTTAAAATTTCCAGCACTATCCTTAGATGTTCTTGGTGCTCTTCGACATTTTTAGAGTATATAAGAATGTCATCTAAGAATACAAGCACAAACTTGTCTAAGTATTCTTGAAAAATATTGTTCATCAGATTCATGAAGGTGGCAGGTGCATTGGTCAACCCAAAAGGTAACACCGTGAACTCATAATGCCCGTACCTTGTTCTAAAAGCTGTTTTATGAATATCTTCTTCCTTTATTCTCAGCTGATGATACCCAGATCGAAGATCTATTTTTGAATAGACTGATGCTCCTCGCATCTGATCAAACAGATCATCAATCCTAGGAAGTGGGTATCGATTTTTAATAGTTGCCTTGTTCAGCATTCTGTAATCAATGCACAGCCTCAATGTGCCATCCTTTTTCTTTACAAAAATTACCGGCACTCCCCAAGGTGAGACACTTGGTCTTATCAGCCCCTTAGTCAAAAGTTCTTGTAACTGAGCCTTTAGCTCTACCAACTCGATGGTGGTCATTCTATAAGGTGCCTTAGATATGGGTTCAGTTCCCGGTTTTATTTCTATTGCAAAGTCAAACTCTCGTTTGGGTGGAAGACCTGGCAATTCCTCCGAAACACATCACTGAATCCCTTAACAATGGATATCTTTCCATGAAATCATTATCTTCCTCAGCATTTTCTGTCATTTTTACTGCATACAAGGTGCAGCCTCTGTTTTTAGCCCTTTTTAGTTGCATAGCTGTCAGTTTCCTAACTGCAACTTCACGTTTTACACCTTGAATGACTGCTGCTTTCTGCAGGTCATCAAAACAACAAATTTGTTTTTCATAATAGTCGACCTTTGCCTTATGTTCAGCCAACCAGTTAACTCCAATAATGATATCATATGATCCTAAAGGAGTGACATACAGGTCAACTTCGGTGGAGAAACTGGGCAAGTCAAGAATTTCCCAAAAAGGCACATTTCGACTGTATGGACAACATTATTCCCA
Organism: Taxus wallichiana var. yunnanensis; assembly: GCA_018340775.1. Classification (NCBI taxonomy): domain Eukaryota; kingdom Viridiplantae; phylum Streptophyta; class Pinopsida; order Cupressales; family Taxaceae; genus Taxus; species Taxus wallichiana. The sequence goes on from JADAXU010000136.1 coordinate 1,106,123, forward strand.
TAATGCACTATCCATGTTTTATCCATTCGTTCCACCTTTCTTTTTAATTTCAATGCAAGTTTAGTAGAAATAAAGCATTCAGTAGCTCTAGTATCAAAAAGTATGACTACAGGTGTACCGAATAACTTACCCGGAACTTCTATAGGCGTAACTTACTTTTCAGCTTGTCTGTTAGCCACTGCAGCGTGTATCCTATGCTACTGATTGTGATCATCCTTCTTCAGAGGACAGTGATTCGCATAGTGGTCCTTTCCACAGTTGAAGCATCCTCCAACTGGCCCTTTTCTAGGCTCAAATTTGTTACCAGCTTTGAAGTTATCATTCTGGCTCCCATAGGACTTCTGTCCATTGCCACTAACTTTTGTGAAGCTGTTCCGCACGCTATTTACAGGTCTGTTCATCACAGATTTCTTGTTGTTATCCACAACAATCTTGTTTTTCACACCAAACCTTTTCCAAGGTCCCCTTTTTGGTGCGAGAGATGAAGAAGAATTGGGAATCTTCTTCCTTATCTCTTCCCTATGAGCAGAAATTGCTCTCAATTTCTATTCCTGTCTAATTGCCTTTTCGACAACTCCTTCCATGGTGGTTGGGCTGTGGACATCCACTTCGCCACCAATGATGGGATTCAGTCCCATTATGAATTTTTCGTATTCGAACTTAACTTCTTGTCACTTGGTACTGCGGCACATACTTAAGGAGTTTAGTAAACCCTTCCCAGTATTCCGTCACCGACACCTTCCTTGCGACCAGTTCTGAAATTCAGTCATTTTCCTATCAAAATAGAGTTGAGGCAGCCATCATTGCCTAAAATAACCCTTAAATTGATCCCAAGTTATGTCTGATTCGACAATATTCAACTCAACCTTACGGTTGTCCCACCATGATGATGCTTCATGAGAAAGTTGATATGCTCCCCATATCACTTTGGTCTCTTCGGAGAAGTTTCTTATTGCAAAGTATTTCTCCATTTCACTGAGCCAGTTCTCAGCTCCGTCCCCAAGGGTTGTTCCATCAAACTTTGGAGGACTTATTCTCTTTATATCATTTGTAAGTTCAGCTGCTAATCTTGCCCTTTTATTTTCAGGATGATTAGGAGCAATTACATTATTATTATCAACACCCGGATTCCCTCCGTTGATGTTGTCCACAGGAGGCGGCTGATCATTTATATCAGCTTCATCTTCCTCCTCTTCATTGCCCATTGACTGCTGTTCCAGAACAGTCAAACGATCTCTCGTATCTAGTAGGGCAGCAAGGATTTCATCCAGCTTTTGAGCAGTAGCTGCTTCTCCACCCTGTAACGGGTTATTCACAGCATTCCCTCTTGTTCTGACCATTTTCTATTCAATAAGAAAATGTAAACCTTATTAATATCGTGGACTCATTAGGTCCAAGAGCTGCAACCTTCAGCTCTGATACCAAGATGTAACATCCCCATTTTAAGATACTAGAACAAGGGAATTTTTTTTTTTTTTTTTTTTTATAAAACGTTCTCTGTTATGAATTATATAATTCAAACACATGTTCAAGTTTTAATAATTGTTCTCTGCCCAAACAATGCAGTTTGGAACACACAATTTCCTTTTAAAACTAATGTTCCCTGTTCACATATTTGCAATATGGAACACACATTCAGTGCCATTCAATCTTATAACAGATTCTATATGCTGCTGTAAATGACTCAAAGAACTACCGATCTCCCATTTTCATGGCTCGGAGTTTCAACGATCTCTCATTTCATGACTGGAAACTACCGATCCTTCATGTTCATTCATGCATAGTATAATATATATACAAGGTTCTCTTTACCGTTTCGGTTATCGAAGTGATCCATTTAAGAAGCCTATCTGAATATCTGTTACTGATATTCATCTGACATCCTGCATCTTAAATTAGGTGATTAGGACAACGCAACCAGCACTTGCGATACTTTGGCCAAAGATTTTCACATGCTTTGCATGATCATATTCCTGGATGTGATACACACCAATGGAATACATCCTTCACCTCACTTCACCTGTTATCTAGAATGGTCTTTCCTGGTTCCTACCAGTCCTTCCAAAATAAGGTCAAATTCTAACTCCAACTAGCAATATGAACGAGTATAGGAAGGCACTCATGGTAACTAAAGATACGCAGACATACGATGTCGTTCCTAAATGACTCTGTGTGTCTAGTTATCTTTAGTCCTCCGGAGTCACTCCGTATACGTGATCATACTCCTATCCCCAACCAAGATCTTAATATTCAGCTTATGTAATCTTGATGATTTAATTCGGGAGGGCATTGTAATATGTCAGCTATAACATTGTGTCGTCATGAAGGCCCCACCTTCATGAAGACACCTTGTTGTAGCTGGCGTATGTCAATGTCCTACGGAATCCTCCCATCGAGAGTACACATCCAGCTCAAGTGATTTGGATATGATCTTAATATTTAAGATCAACTTTCAGCAACCATGTTGATCCTTTATCCTCGTTCCTGTTACAGTTGTATGGAGCTAAGAGAGACTAAATCCGTCTTCTAGCTTGCTATGCATCTTCTCCTTCGTACCGAAGGGTTGCATTTTCTCTACTTGGTTCTTTTCTTAATCATTGGATTAAGCAGCCCATTACCGAGAGACGTAATAAGTTTAACCTATTAAACTTAACCAAGTTTTTCACAACTGTAACCAAATTCAGAATTCCAGCTTATTAGACGTCATTTAAATGAGGTCTAATTCTCAATAAATGTATTCATTTATTCTCCTTAACCTTACATAGTTAAGGTCTATTAGCCCTGGATATATTTATCCCATATCCTTTCTTTCTGAATTTAACATACGAGGCTATTAACGGAGTCCGAATGCGAAGTTCGGTTGCTCCTAAGTTATTTGATATTCCTTAGCTTCCAAGCTAATCCTGAATACCTATCAGTTATGAGATCATGTTCCTCCTAATCCTTTTTAATGTCAATTAAAAATTCATCTTAACCCAAGTATGAACTAATTGCACATTTCAACTTAAAAGTTGCATTTAGGTAAGAATAGAAATCAGTTCCCTTTAAATCCATCCAAGGACAATTGAATAATTCCAAATCAAGAAATAACATTATATTTCCAATTTAATCAACAATATCAAACTGATATAGCCATTAAAATATCACACTTGTAATTGTATTCATCAATCCATTTCATAATCCATACATTTGCCAGTCCAAATGACTGGACTTTGTTTATATTAAACAACGTTACAACTCATAGATAGAAGAATGTACTTTCTTCTTTTCACAATTCCTCGTAGAGGAATAATAACTAACAAATACAATTCATCTTCAGACAATCAAAAGAAGTATCAGAAAATAGCCATGTCTTCATTTTACTCAAGTTCCATCTGCAAAATTACTTGCACGGGTCAGTTCATTGAACTGAGCATATTAAGCACTTGTCATTAAAATGAGGTGCTTCAAATTAACTGTCTCAATAAAAGAACCCTGCTTTTATGAAACGTTAATAAGAACATCAATCAAGAATTAAGCATCAAAAAGAATGAACAACATAACAACTGAACCATCTAAATACCATCCCAATCAGTCAAAGGATTTCTGTCCTATTTCCCACATAACCATTACAAGATGCAATTTCCTTCGACAGTTCCAGATTACAACATTTGTAAGAACTAGGAATACAAGTAAAAGCATACTGCTGTTATAATCATAACTGCTATCCCTTCTCTTTCCTTTCATTAGTAATAAATGCAAAGGATAAAATCTAACTGAAATGTAAACCAATTACTTTCCTTTCAGTTCATGCATCTCTTTGATTTCAAGCAATCAAGTACAGATGAGAAAAGCAAACAACAATAAATATAGATGCTTAAACCCAAGCAATACAAAATTCGTTCTTAAACGATTACAGATTTCCAACTATATGAGAGAAGAAATGATCATTATTCCAAGTTATCCATCCACATTCCTATTCCTTTCCTCATGACTGTACTGAAAATTGAATCCAAACGAGACATCAAATCAAGATAACAGTTCAGAGTGAAACTTACAAAATCCATTCAGAATTCACTTTCCAGCAGCAAAGAATAATTCCATTCATATTCAGCTTTAAATAAAGACAAGGAAGAATTTATTATCCATATCAATACTCCCTTTCAAGCAGGCACATACGAATACCAAAAACAAGTTGGTAAAACATCGTATCCATCATAGAACAAGCATTATAAAGAATGCATACTATGTACCTACTGTACTAAAAGATTTCATACTTCTTTCACTGTATTCTAACCGAACAAACAGTTATACAGTCACTTAATCAATTATCCACATGACTTTCTATATCCATGAACGCATACAGTTCATAATTAACAATTTGCACATTGTTGTTACCTACAGCAAGCCCAATCCGGATGTACAGTGAAGCTCTAGTGCTATTTCCAGTATTCAAACAAAGCAAGAGAGAAAAGAAATTCATCCCTGTAACTATTTTAATAAGAAAACATCCATTTTCTTCAAGCATAACAAGAATCACTCAGTCGAATTCATTCTTTTTTTTTTGAATGACAGTGCAAAATTAGAGATCCCACGAAACATTTCAACCTTCCATTTGTACAGAAGAAAACAACACTCAGAAAAATAATCTAAATACCACTGTCACTTCTATCAAGCTGAACCTATAAAGTTCAATAAATCCCCACTTAACATTTCTTCAAAATTTAAAACAGCAGAGGAAGAAGAACTCGTTTCCTATTAATTTCAGAAAAGAAACGATGCCAAAACCAACTCGCACAGCATGCACAAATTTTATTCAATATACCATATGAAAAGAATGCCCAGTTCGAGTTTCTTCTCGATCAACATTTAAATCCAAAACAACATTCTCCTATGATTTCAATGATGTACAGAACTCAAAATACAATAATCATATATCAATACCTCTATCAAGGCAAACCCGCATAGGGTATTAAATACGTAAGCTTGGTACAGTCAAGACAGACTCAACAACAAGCTAATTCCCATGCATTTCTCCATTTATTTGCACAAAAATACAAAACCAAGTTCTTGTTCACAACTACAGTCCGAACTGGAAGATCAAACCGCATCAATAAGACACAACAAAATCAACTTTCCACCAAGGCAAGAGAAAATACAGTTCATCTATAAGTTCAGAAGGAAAACAATTACTTTCCTTAACTTTCACGAATACCCAAGTCGTATTCGTTAAATTTTACAAAAGAAAAGCACAACAATAAGAATATTACTATCACTTCCTTTGAACCGAGCTCATAATGCTCAATAAAACCCAATTACCATTTCCTTCCAAATCTAAAACAACAGAAGAAGAAGGAACTCATTTCCTTTAAAAATTTCAGTAAAGAAACAACTTCAAACACTCGCACAGTTAATACGTTCCATCACTCAAGTTCATATTAGCAAAAGAACGATTGCTTCAATAATGAAAAACAAACTCATACAACATGTACAGTTTCATAACATACCTAACGAATTCCCCATTACTGTCAAACAAACCAACACAGCATGGCGGTATTTCCAACTCAAATATATATACAAAGACAGTTCAAATCACAACAGCAAGAAAACGATTCTACCCAATCATTTCCAACATGACAACAAAATCGACTAAACCCAAATCATCTCAGTCATGACAGCAATCAAATAAACCCAAAACCCCCTTCATCAGAAGAGCAGGGTTGTTTTAATGAGACGTTTAAGCAAAGCAAGAGTTTTAAAGAGAAGGGCTTAACATGCCTGGTATTCTTCCTCGAATGCTCGAAGAAAACCACGTCTACAGAAGGTATTTCCTTCCACGGCGACAACGACAAGTTTCCCAACAATCACCTTCTGCTACAGGCTCGAAAATAGCCTTCAATTTCCCAAGAAACAGAGATAGCAACCAATCACAACTGGTTCGACTGAACCAAGAAAAACCAAATGCAGAGCAACTTCCCAAAAATCCGAACAACACAATAAACAACCAAAAAAATTCCTCCATACTCTTTCCAAGGTGGGCTGGTCACGATGACCAAGAAAATTGAATGCATTAAAGGCTCTGCCTTTTTCTATTTCCTCACGCCACCGCCGACTTGGGTTGGCGAACTTCCAAATTCAAATTTTTGCATGCAAACAAAGTTTAGTTCCATAACTAACTAGATACCTCTAGCTTTTCCCTGTTCCCGCCAAACTGGCGCTGTCCACGTAAGGACCTTCATTCAATGCCATTAAATTTCCTTCCATCCTTATCCTTTCCCATGGGTCTGTGCGTCCCCTTCCTTAGGTTAGGATTAGTTTAGGATTAACAATAGTGTTCAAACCTAGGTCACCGCCTAGTTCTTAGGTTAATAGAACTTAGGTCTATTTTCACCATTTAGAATTTAAAAATCCACTTAGGATAGTAGTTTAGGATGTAAGGTAGAACTTAGGAGTAGATTAGGATCTAATTCCCCCTAACACCTAATTAATCAACTTCCAAACAAGTCCTTCGATCGTCATCAAAGTTTAGTGTTGTGCGGGACGTTTCGCCCCACGTTAAATATGCCCGAGCTACCACCCGCGTCCGAGGCATTTATCACCTTACAAGGTTTCATGTTTCAACAGTGCATGGTTCGGGAATCGAACCTTTTCCGTTGGCATCTACGTGCCAACTATTCATGCCTGAAATCAGGTGCTACACATTTATATCAACCTTCAGTCTAGTTTAAGAGTAAATCGACAAAGCGATTACAAGAAGGCCACAACATACCTTGGATCAATGGAATTGATTCAAGGTGTGCTGTCAATCAACAAATAGAGTTCAGCAAGCATACGACAAATTTTTCGTCACATCAGCAAACATACAAGCAATAATAACTATTGTCCCATGTAAACAAATTACAGTATGCAAGAATCCAGATTAGCAACACATTCCCTTAAGATCAAAAATATATCTTAACATGTTTGCCTTCATTTCAGTAGTTACAACATTATGAAAAATAATCACCAAGATAACTTACAAAAATCGTATGCTATAAAATACATACTACCGGGAAATAACAATGGCAATGTCGGAGTGGTTTGAAATTCGGTGGTTTTTTTCAATTTTACACATCTCCTAATCCCCATCTTGGCCATTTTAGGTGAGCAATAGATGGTTTGGTGAGATCTCTAGATGTTGTGCAATTCATAATTATGCCTTTAGTCCTAATTTTATAAATCTCTTTTCATACTTTTTTCACACATGTTACTACATTCCTAATAGAAAATTCATGAGCATATGTATAAAAGCATCTCTAGTAGGCCTCTTGCTACATCCTCCATCTCCATAATCATCTGTCGTGACACGCTTATTTACATTGGTTGAAGACTTATTATGCATCTTTTCCTCGATGTTAAGCTTGTGGCATCTCGCTCAACCTAAACATCACATATGTTTGCAAGCGTGACTGGTCAACCAACTAATGATAATCCACCCCAAAAAGTGGTAAACAACCCATTGGTTGTTGATCGGTCAACCTATGCAAACACATGTGATGGATAGGTTGTTATGTGGCATCCGGACCTATTTGGTCACCTCCACATCGTTGTTCTCTCGTACTATCACCATTACATTACTTGAACTTGTTGCAATTCATCATCATTAGCTTTGCAATTGTGGATAGAATTTATATAGTATTCTTTCTACACTTTTTGTCTGTTAATTACATCATTCCATTCAAAATTAATTTACACTCAAGTTATGCACCACTCGATCTTCTATAATTTCCTTTACAAGTTTATCACTTCATGCATGGGATAGTTATCTCGCTTTGACTGCTCAAGTCCCTCCAACCACTTATTCTCAAAACTCGGTCTTTCTTCTCTTATATGCTCACATTTGGCTAGGTTCTTTGACTCGTAGCATGGACACACTCAATTTATGCTCACCAACCCAAGATTTCTCAGTTGAATAAATTCTAACTTGCTACACCTTCGATATCATTCCCCTTTGTATAACTCTTTCCTTTCTCGGGCTTAATATTATAACTATAATCACCTCACATTTGCATGAATTTTCTCCAACTCACTTTCACTATTAGTTTCAACCACCGTCATCACCATCTCTTTGCAGGTTTGTATCATGTGATCTATTATATACTCATCTTCGGCTCGACTATGTGCCTTCTATGATAAGCGTTCGCTTTAAACTTCTTATGCCCACCTCACATAGACTTGAGATTTATCTTTGGTTCACTTGCTTTGGTGGATTAGTTATCTCATAAGCATGCCTCCTTTGGCTTCATAGTCTTTTGCATGAAATATCTTTAGAACTTGTAAACCATGGCTTAGAAACACCAACATCAAACTTAGACCGCCTTTTCTTTTCAGTTTTCTAGTGTAGTGACATCTATTCTCATGCTTTGAAAACGTTGTTATCGGTCTTCACCATAGGCTTGGGTTTTACACATCAATTTGACATCTTTGTGAACCACTCATACAACATCCTCTATTTCAACTAGAAGAATTAACTCTAGATATTCCTCTTTGATTTCAGCCTCTAAGGTTTGTCAATCACTTAGTGCGGCTTCTGCCTTTTCTGGAATATCTGATGTAATAGAATCTAACTCCTCTTGTGCAATCTCTTCCTTCTTATTTCTACAATACTATAACAATGTTGGACATTGAGTCACCCTTCCTTCTAGAAGATCCATCTTCTGCACTATAAGCTTTCCAATTTCATCTAGCCTTTCTTTATGGGGGTCTTGGGCTGCTGCAAGGGCCTCACAATTTTTCTTTACCATTGCTAATCGTTCCATGTGCCCCAAAGTCTCATCCTTCATGGCCTTCAAGACTTCATTGTCTTCTACCATGGTCCTGATTCTTATTACTGCCTCTGGAGCTACACATATATTCAATGTTTGGTCTGCTTTCTTCAGCTCCTCCTGCAAGGTTTGGAGTAATGCTTCATAAGATGAAATATTTCTAACCATTGAAGCCCTTTCTCTCTCTACTTCTGCTCAAGGTCCTTTGCGTTGGCATTGAACTGGTCCATCCTCAACACCAAATCAACTAAGGTATGCACATAATGCATAGCCGAAGGGAAATTTTTGGGTACCTTGGGCTCTAAGTGTGGTCTTTCTTGCAGAGACATGATCACCGATCTCCTCTGCCATGGTGATGAGAACCCCATTCTTCTTTTTCTCTAGGTCCTTTTCTCCTTTCAAACGTGCTATTTCTACATCTTTAGCTTTGATATCTTCTCTTAGCACTCTAATAGTTGTACTTTATCTACATTCCTACGTGCCACCTCTATAGATACCTTCACCAAGGCATTACTCACTTGTTCATCAGACATAACCATGGGTTTGATGGTTATGTGCCTATTTTGTGGTGCCTTTCTCATTCTTCTTGACACACAGACTCTTCACATACATCAAAATCAAGGCTTGTCCATGTGTGTTTTCATGGACCATGACAATTGTTTCCTTGTGTGCATGTGGTTGCCATGTCAGGTCCATCAACTCCCATCCATATAAGTCCTTGAGGCCCACTATATTCTGGAATTGGTGCATGCCAATTTTACTTGTGTCCTCTTCATAGCCCATGATCGGTGCAACATACTCCCCACTTTCCCTTTTTGTTCTTGCCCCTTAGGAACTTGAGCGCCAAGGTTTGGAGTTGGATCATTTATGTCATGAGTAGTATCTTGTTTATTTTTCACTTACCTCCTTTACCCCTCCTTCTTCATCCTTCATTTCTTCATCCTTGGGTTCTTCCACATCCTCTGGTGGTACAGAGTTCAAGTGCATCTCTCTGCAAAATCCTCCGCCTCCTCATTCAATTGTAACTTTCTCCTTCTTTTCTCAATTGTCTCTTTTGTGGAGAGAGTCATGGTGATCTTTGTATTGATTGTGGAGTTCTCATGCCTTGTGTTCTTGTTCTTCTAAACACTCTCTTGAAACGATGCTCTCCTTGGACTGCTTCCAAGTCCTCTTCTTCTTCTTGTACTGTGGTGGGGTACTTGTGTGCTTAGTCTCCATTTTTTGTCTATAGGCTACCTCCAACCTCTATGTACCAAGCCACCACTATCTTCACGCCCTTCTTCCTCTTCATCCACTACTATGGTTTCTACAGGTTGTGGGGCTGGCATGTTCTCCACCATATGCTTACCTTTGGCCCTGGGAGTGCAAACTCATTTTCTACATACTTGTTACCCTCCAACTTAGGCTTAAGTTGAAGGTATACAAGTGTGGCTCCACTATCCCCAACATCCAAGCTTATAGGATTCATGTTTATAACATCGATATGAGCCTTTCAATATATGTTGTCTGACTTGGATGTACATATGTTTTTCTTAAAGTGTGGTAGTCACAATCTACCTTATCCACATTAAAATTTAGTCGATGTGCATCAGTGAAATGGTGGACTGATGCCTGGAAGTAGCGCATTGTGAAGGCATATAACAGTTTGCACCATGGGCTCCAAGTCCCATCCTTCATAAAAATGTGTGATGCATAAGTGTTGGTACACCATGAATTATACTACCTTTCCCACCACTGATGGTAATTCCTTAGGAATGTGCCACTCCTCTTCAAATTCCATGTGGATCCTATCATACCACATCTTCAGCCCTCTATTTGAATGGCCCACTCATTGACCCTTCACATAAATACTTTATGAACCTCTCGTGAGGACTTCTTCTCCAAGGGGTACTCCCAAATCTTGTCTTTTGGCCCATCGGGCACTCCAATCTCCATAAATACTAGTGACAACAAGATAGTGCCAAAATTGATTCTTTCATAGTGTGCACGCTTCCTTGACGATGGTCTCCGTAATGTAGCCTGCTATGTTATAGACTACCCCTATGACATCTTCCTTGTGACATGGAGCCACATTGTATTCACCTGTGACCATCTCTCCTGATCATTCAACTTGGTCACCAGATGTGCAGTTGCTTGTACCACTAGGTACTTCTTTAGTTTATCGATGTCCATTCCATGTGCAAACCTTTTGTATACCCCAATTCCTTTCATGTTTCCATGATTGCTACCTTATCATTTAGGTCATTGTCAAGATCCATCCCTGTCCCCTTTAACCTGTTAGCATCGAGATCAGCGTTGTTGTAATCCTTATCCTTCTTCCGAAAAATAGAAGAAGTCCTCATGGAATCTGCTCATTAGCCACTGGTAAAGAGGTTCATATTTTCCAAAGTATGGGAGCTCATACAATTGGTACACTCCTACTTGTTTTAAAAGTTTCTCCCCGACATCATCATATACTGGCATATCCTCCTCCATGCTTGTTGGTCTTTGTACTCAACAACATGTCTAATTATTTCTTATTATCAGAGGTGCGGTGGTTGTAATCACTCACCTTATAGTTGCGTATGTGGGAATCCCACTCTTTCCCAATTATCACACCTTCTAGATACTGCATCTTTGAGAAACTACTCTCGGGAGAAATTTCAACTTTTGCCTCCACTTTCTTCTTTCCTTTGGCTCTACAGTAGGTGCTTTCTTTGGTGCCATCATCAAATCTCAAGTTTTTATCTTCTATAGTGAAAAAATCCAAACCCTAGCTTGAGTCTGCATGCCCTAGTTTCAAAACCATGTGCCCTAGCTCTCTTTTCAGTGCATCTGCTTCACTCAAACCCTTCACCAATGGGGACACAAGCTTCTTTTGTGCACAAATCCACTCTCTCCACGTCTGGTTTCACACTCTTCACACCTCAATACTCTTTTCTCATCTCTCATCACACTTAGCTCATTCAAATTCTTGTGATCACAATGGTAAAAATGAACTCACATCACGTCCTTATATAGATTTTCAAAAATTTGGTGCATTTATTACTCCTTCACCTACCAATAATCCTCTCATTAATTGACCATTTTCACAATTTTTCCACATGTGTGGTACATCTTTGTGCCTCAGCTATAACCTTCTAGCATGCCTTCCTACCTTCTAGCTATAGACTTCTCTTGTGCATGCTTCCATGTGCTTGAGTACCACCACTGTGCCTTCTCTTGGTAGTCTCCATGGTCACTGCTTACCTCACGTTATATTGTTCCTTCATTTATCTCCATCTATGGTCCTTATTTGGAAGCAATATTCTTTCCACCAACTCTCCAAACTTGAATAACACCTGTAGCAGTTTTTTTCTTTTATGTGTACCCATTTTTCAATAGCCACCCCACACAAATGGTATGTGCAGTCCTCTGCGCATAAAAATTCTTCAAATGGTAATTAGCTTCCGTGCATGCAAAACATGCTTATTACACAAAACACCAACTAAATTGAAAAAGCATAACAATGAAGAAGGAAATACATTAAAGGAATACATAATTGAAAACCTAATCTAAATGGCAACACTGCCTTATTACAAACACCAAGAAGACTTATTTATAGTAGGGCTTCAACCTACTCCCGTTGAAGTAACCGGGTAACCGTATTCCATCAAGTGCCTAACGAAAAACTCATGTTTCAAGTATGTAAGTGATAACATATGGTCCTAACCAATGTACTTTAAGTTTTCCTGGATGGTGTAGAAACTTAGAATCATAAAGAAGCACCATTTGTCCTATCTCAAGCTTTTTGTCCCTGATGTGCCTATCATGCCATGCTTTCTACCTAGATTTTTTTCTTTCTTTGACTCCAGCATGCTATTGCTCATCGCTCATCCAACTTAATCAAATTTCAATTCATTCTTCTAATGCTTGTTCATCAGCTAGACCTCCAGCATGCACAATACACAAAGAAGGTAACATGAATTCCATAGGAAGAACTACTTCTATGCCAAACACCAATTGAAAGGGTGTGGCCTTGTTTAACTCACTTGTATGTTGTTCTATATGCCCAAAGCATGACATAAACTTTATCATCCCAATATTTTCTTCCAACATCACAAATTTTTGTCAATGTCTGGCTCAAAATCTTGTTGAAAGCCTCAATAGAGTCCCATTTTCTTGAGGATGATATGGTGTAGTCTTATGGTGTGCAATCATGAACTCATCCAATAGAATTTTGATTGTCTCATTCAAAAATGTGTGCCCCTATCACTTGGTCAAACTCAATGGGCATCCATACCTTGTAATAATATTTTCCCATAGAAACTTGGTTATTGTAGTTGTTGTACAATCCTTTGTAGGTGTTGCTTCTACCCACCTTGTCAGATAATATGTGTAAGTGATGATATAACATGATCCAGTCCTATGCATGGTTGGTGAAATAGGACCCACAAAATCTATAGCCCATTTCTCAAATGGTTCTACACTAGGAATAGGTCTTAAAGGCATTTTTCATCTTTTCCTGGTTTTCCAAGGTGTTGACAAGTGATCACAGGCCTTGCAATACACCTTACAATCCTTATACAAGGTCTCCCACCATAATCCAATGAGTAGAATCTTGCACGCAGTGGCATCACCTACATAGTGCCCACCTGCAATACCACCATGAGCCTCTTCCATGATATCTATGTGCTCATGTTCTAGTACACATCAACGTAATACTTCATCTTGGCCTAACTTGTATAGGTCACCACTAATCAACATAAATGGTGCCACGCGAATGGAAAGTTGTTTTCTTCTCTAAGGATTTCATTCCTTTGGCACCATACCTATACGTATGTAGAAAGACAACAATGTCCTCTAATTCGATGTGTGCATGTTGTAAACCGGTATAACTGTGCATCGGGCATGGTCAATCAATTTCTGCATCTTCTCCCGATTATATTCTGGATAAATGGTCTGGTCCAGAATTACTTTTCCCTAGTTTTACCACAACTATAAAATCAAATTCTTGGAATAAGAGTACCCATCGGCATATGTGCCCTATAAAATGGGATTGTTTACCAAATACTTCAATGCCATGTGATGGTATAGAATACAAATGGTGTTTCTAGTAGGTACTATCTAAATTTATGTAGCACATAGATCATTGAAAAAGCTTCACGCTCTGTAGTTGTATAATTATGCTCTGCATGAGTCAAATTTCTACTAGAAAAATAGATAGGATGATCTATAATACCTTCTCTAGGATGAGCCAACACCATGCCAATGGCCATGCCAAAAGCATCCACATGTACATGAAATGGTTGGTCCCATGAGGGAAAGTGTAGAATAGGTGTTGTAGTAAGTTTTTCCTTTAATGTCTCGAATGTGTGCTTGTGGTTCCCCCAATAGAATGTCCCTTTTCCTTTTAGTAACTCCTCCAAGGTGTGGCAACCTTAGCATACCCTTTAATAAATTTTCTATAATACCCAAGTGTGACCTAAGAATCCACACACCTCACTTTGATTGGTAGGCTCTTCCAGGCCGATAATGACTGCAACCTTAGTTGGATCAACCAACAAACCTTCCTTATAGATGATGTGCCCTAACAATGTGCCAAATGGTGTAGAAAATACACATTTCTTGATGTTCAAAGAGATGCTTAACTATCGACATCTTTCAAACATTAAGCGTAAATTGTCACAATGATCCTTAACAAGTCCATACACCATCCAGTCATCTAAATAAACCTACAAGAAGTTATGAATAAAATCCTTGAATGCTTGGACAACTATGCATGAAAATACAATAGGTGCATTTTTTAGACCAAAAGGCATCACAATATAGGAAAAATTCCCCATTCAGTGGTAAAAGTAGTCTTTTCCTGATCCTCCTGTGCAATCCTAACCTGATGATACCCAGAGAATCCATCTGTAAAGGAATAGATCTCGTGCCCTACAATGCCTTCTAATATTTCCTCTGTGAATGGTGTAGGGAAAGGATCAGTCACACATGCAACATTCAACTCCTGTAGTCCACATAGATCCTAATCCGACCATCTTTCTTTATATTGATCACCATTGGGCTAACCCATTCTGATTCATCAAGGGCTTGATGATTCCAGACTTCAACATTTTGTCAATTTCTTCCTTGACCTTTTCATGCAAGTTGGGGTTCATCTTGTAGGGTCTCTTCCTGACTAGGCATGCACCTTCCTTAAGCTTTATCTTCATTTCTCCTAATGATTCATGCACACCTTTTAGTTCATGGTATCCCCTAGGAAATAAGTCCTGATAATCTTGTAGTAACTCAATGATTTTTTCCACTTCAGAGTTAGACCAATAATCCCCAATTATGGCCTCCTTAGGCTCAACATCCGATCCAATATTCACTTTCTTTGTTTTCATAGGTTCATGATAGGCGCGTGTGGTCTTATCTGCACTGTCCAAAACCTCACGCCTACCTGTTGAATGATCTACATCCATATTTTCTACTTCTTCATCATCCACTAAGTAGACCATCTTTCCTTTTTCTTTCTCAAGGAAAGCGCACTTAAGTAGTGTGGCATATGTCTCTATTTCTTCAACAAAACACACTCTGAGTCATTTCCATCAAATAACTCCTGAATGAGTTCTTCCACCTTTGCACATTATCTCCCATAGTTAACCACTTTATAACCCTTAATGCCTCTTCTATTGGAGGTTTAGTAGAGAAGTAGTCAAAAGTATGGATCATTCCTGTAATCAAATCCTACCAATTTCTAGTCTCTATGGAGTTTCGCATATACATACCAAGCACGTGCACAACCTTGTAAAGTGGAATAAAATTTGTGCACCCTAGAGTGAAGGTGGTAAGCTTCTTACCCCTCTATCAGAGTCTCTCACATTGTTGAATGTGGTGCTGAACAGGTTGATTACCATGATAAGTGCAGATTTGAGTAGGTGCATTGCTCCTGGAAAATCGAGTAGAAAGAGCAATCTTGATTTCATTCCATCCTACAAGATTATCCCTGTGAACCACCCACAAAGCATTTATTGTCCCATGTAGGGTATATGCTAGCATATTCCATCTCTCCAACTGGTCTATCCATTGTTCCTCCATGGTGCACACAAAAAATACCTGTAGGATCTCCTTCTCCAAGTGTATCGAGGTACCGAGTTGTTACCTATTCTCCTGATACAATGAGGTCTATTGTTCCATGTGAAAATGTGCTTCTTACTTCACACCCTACCAACTCATAAGTACCATGAGCCCAATTATCACAAGCAATACTTGTAGTATCGCTAATAGATTGTGCATCTTCCCATTGAAGGATTCCTTCTTTAGATGGCTCGAGCACTTTCGGGGATGGTACAGTACATAAATCCTATTCAGATCTTCCTCACTCAAAGGCTCAACATAGGGCATAGATTTCCCATCGGTTAAAGGGATAATAACCCTTTCCTCCTTGTTCTCAAAACTGATATAACCCTTGTTGAACCAAAGATCAACATTATTTTGCATAACACCAAGGCGCCCAAGTAGAGCTGGGAAGTTTTTGCTTCTGCAAGTGCCAAAACCTCAAAGTCCCTGTGAACTTGGCCCCTTGTATAGTAATGGATGCATCTTTTAAAACTCTAATAGGGGTGGCCTTGGTTCGATTAGCCATAAACAACACATTAGAAGATGGTTGTAATGGGGGTCTCCCCATCTGTACCCATGCATCTAAAGTAAGCACATTGACTTTTTGCATGTATCAATCAATATATTACTCAAAATCCATCCATCCACAACAACATTCAGAGTGATTTCCTTGTCATAGTCTAAGCTATGGGGGAAGATTTGCATGCAAGATCTATCATCCAGTCTCAATACTTACGCATGGAGTGTTTCCCTTTAGCCAATTCCCTAATAATGGAATGATATTCTCCTGGCGCAACATTTTGCACACCTCCTTCAAGTCATCAATATCAGATTGGACCATCTCTTGTTGCTTTCTTTTCTCCATCTTCCATGATTTCTCCTTTAAACATTGTATTTCACCCTGAAGATTTCTGAGTACCTCCATGGTTTCTTGATAAACCTCCTTTTTGATGGACAATAGGATCTGGGTATCATGCATGTAGAACCTCCTCCTTAGTGATGGTAGGCTTCTATTTATAATGCTTCTTTTGTGTGCCTTTGCTTCAAGCGTGGGTAGTGATCTTTACAGAAATACCTTAGATTTCAAGTTCCAACTTGGGCATCCATTGATTTTCCACAAGTGTTGTATCCTAACCATCCTGCATGCCTTTGTTTTCTTGTTTATGTTTACTTACTAAGATGCTCATATAAGTCTGGGCATTCCTCATAGCTATGATTCTTTCCACAAAAAGAACATGTAATATTTTGAGGACATTTTGCTGCCTGTAGTGGTCAAGAGATCCGCATGTATAACATGTTTCATGAGGAAACTCACCTCGTCCACCACCACGGCCTTGGCCTCTAAATCCACCATGGTATCCTCGACCTCTACCATGACCTCCTTCAAAATGCCCTTCATTTTGATCATAGCATGCTTGATTGATGATCCTGATCCGATGCTCACCCTTACCCTTAGAGTTATCTGATACTCATCTATGTCATACACCAATATCTATAGCATCATGGATCTGACCAATCATCTGATAGTCTTCGTATCGTGAGTTGTGGACCTATAAATTTTACAATAGCAAGAGACGTTCTTCCTTATTGCATGCATTGTAATAATGGGAAGTGGCTAACATCATGGTTCAAATGACATATCTCACAGTCTAGTAGTAATGAACACATGGATATGGGGACAACTATCCTTGGTGTGACCTTCCACTTCACAATATGTACACCAAATCCCCATGTGCGTCTCATGTGTTGAGTTCACCGATAGTTTCTCCAACTTGCTTTTCCATAGCTATAATATGTGCTTCCAAGAATGGGCTGACTCTAGTGTCTATACTCCCGACTTCCTCACGTAAATTTACCTTCAAGTGCTTCACATGGATTAGTGTATGTCTTATGTGACAAAATGCCCTTCTAAAAGGTGTGTAATCAGACCTCCAATGAACCATTTGCATGCATGTTGGCTTGTGTGAATATCATAAGAAAGCTTAGATAAAAGTGTTTTGAAATGGGCATCATACTCCCGACACTCTTAGTAGTGCCTTGCTTAATATCCTTGAGTGCACTTATACTCTTCTTCTCGAACTCAGGGATGTGAAACTCTTTAAGGAAAGCATCTTTTAATGTTGCATAGTCTATGCAAGTCTGATCAGGGTCAAACTTTTTATACCAGTTGTGTGCGTCCTTGTAATGTAGTGGAAAATTGACTTTCCCTGCACTCAGAAGTCATGATCCTTTTGTGTGCCACAATATTTCACACATGTGCACATGTGTTCAACAACATCTTCTATGCCCCTATATTCTGAAGATGAAAGAGACATCTCCATGTAAATATTTTGGGGTTGGTGTGGACCTTTCCCACCTGATCCAGAACCTCTTGTGTTTCCTCTACCTCCAGAACCACCAGATCCACCGGAACTAGAACCACCTATACCTCCTGATCCTCCACCTATAGCTGGAAAGTGGAGAAGATGTACTTCCTATGTCCCAACAAGTAGTACTGAACTAAACCCCTACAGTCTGTGAAGTGTTACCACTCCCAGAAGTGAGTCCAAAATTTTTACACGCTTGAATTTATGTGTAGATGATGCACCTGTAAAGGTACCTCCAAACAACAAATGAAGATGTTTTCCCTACCATCGATGTACTTGTTATGTGACTTACTCTACTCTCTCCCACTACCTAAATTAGCTTGCTGACTATTTGTCATACTAGATACTGGAAAACCAAGCACAAGGGCTAGGTTTCTAGGTAGATTCAGATGCACGCCCATGGCCCAGTCATCTCTACTGGCGTGCTTCCATGTGAGGCCGAGGGGTTCCTGTCATGCTTTCCCAAATGGGGAGTTCTGATGCTCTCCGGCTCCACCCTTTGCGTGAGCTCCAAATCCTTCACGAGCCATCTCTCTCCTCAATGCCATTCACTCTGCAACATCCCTTGCTTCTCTATCTCCCTCTCATGTGCCTCATTATACTTAAGTCACCTTTCTTCTCTCTTCCTTTTTGCTGCTAGGTCTACCATCTTTCACCAAACCTTGCTCCTCCCCCCTGCGTGGTGGGGTTTAGTTAGCCATTGGTTTGCTTTCCAAGTTTAGGGTCACCATCAAGATTTTGATCGCAGTGGAATGCCTTGCAAGTAAGTTCCCCTAGGATACCGTAAAAATGGAATTTTACTACCTCTGGGAAAGAATAAGTGGAAATTGAGTACTCCAGAATATAGTTGTTCATTTAGAACACCATGAAACCAAGTATCCACAATGCGTGTCCAAATCAGATCAAGCATCATAAAGGGCTTGAAATTATTCCTGCATCCAGACAAGTGTGTGATACCTCCAATCCCTTTTAGATGCATAAGCAACTAGCCACTCATATAATTTCTATTGGAAAAATAGTGAAGAAGCTCTCATAAAAACTATCATATAGATTTTGTTCCACCCATGCGTGTGCATTAAACTCAAATCCGGTGTTGAACCTCTCCATGTGTATTCTTCTTCTAGATCTTGTATCCACTCCTCAACACTTCTAGGTCAACCGGTATGTCTTCATCATGAACCATCCTGAAAACAACTAAAAAGAGGTCCCAAAAATGGAACCAATGATGCAACCTAGAATTTACTAGAAATAACCCAGCATGTTGGCACATCACTCAACCTAGACTGAGTGCTCACCCAAAGCGCGCAAAGGTACAGGCCCCTCTTTAGGGTTTTTGTGCAGGATGTTAGCAAGATGAAGAGTTAATGCATTTAGATCCATAAATTGGTATAAACATTCTACAAAGCATATTCCAGATCTAGATCTAAGGAGTAATGGATTTAAGCAATAACCATATGAATTCTACCATGCAAGATCTAGTTATATTCATGTTTAACACCTTGAATCAGTCAATACACTCCATTATATTAAACATAGAATAAATACACAAAATCTTCTTCTTACAATAAGTAACACACAACTTATGCGTGCATCAAATATGGCAGCATAACTTCACAATAACTCATACATAGTCCTCTATACTATGCAAATCACTACATATTTATAAGGGTGGGGAATTTCCCTTCACCGCTTACATAATTCCCAAAATAGGTCACATGCTAAAAATAGCCATGCGCCTTTACAATAATAGACACACATGCAAGTGCGCTAATAATAGATCTTTTCAGTTAAATAGTAAGTAATAATTCTATTATTAACTCGAACCACATGCCCTTATCCCATGCACAAACCTTCTATGTTCCTTCTACTAAGTGTCACACTTGTCTACTCAATAGAGCCCATGCAAGAATCTCCTCGATAGGTGGAGTAGGAGGAATTTGAGAAGCAAGAGTTGGTATGATGTCGAAAACAACATGAATGTCACGAATGTTACTATCACTTGTCAAGGTTTTTTCTGGTTTGGCTAGATGACATGGTGTGATTTGGGAATGACTTCTTGAAGATGTGAAGGTTCTGATTAGCTTGTGCATTAGGATTATCCAAGACGAGATCTCCATCATCTAACATTTCTTGGACATTGTTTTTGAAAGTTATATATAATTACTGTCACTATGACCTCTAATGCGATGATAGTTGTAGTAACCATTTTCATTGTACCATTCGGGTATAAGATGAGAGCGGTCAAAACCAGTATGTGGTTTGATGGGTAGAAGAGTGACTGCTCCGGATTTTAGAATTTTTTCTAAAATTGAAGAGTAGTGTTTTCCTATGGTAGTATATTTTCGTTGCTCCCACTTGAATTGAAAATCTTGAACAAGAGAAAGATTAGAAGAAGGATTTGATTGGTTAGATGGATGAGATAGGCTAGCTTTCAAAACTATTGTATTGGCATATCCTTTTGCTTTAGAATAATTATTTTTATTTGGAAGAAGAAGAGGTATCGTTTGATTTAAACACATCATTATTGTTACACAATTGTATCTTCTTCTCTTCAATGACACAAATTTCAAGTTCTCGGGCCATGGTGAATGCCTTGTCAAACGCGCAGCAGAAGGTTTTAACTTGGAGAGTTACCGATATGTGTCTAAAGACAAGCTCTAGTGAACAACTCTATTAACTCGATTTGAGGTAGTTGAAATGTGAGTTGGTTGATCAGGCTCCACCAACAAGCGAAAAAATCTATGATAGATTCATCTTCATATTGGTGTGTCACGTATAATTCAATCATGGTGACCTTCTTGACAATGTTAATAGAAAAGTGGTCTAGAAAAATCTGAGCTACTAGATTAAATGAAAAGATGGAATTCCTAGGTAAAACACTATACCAATCTAAAGCTGGTCCTGTCAAGGACATTAGGAATGTCCGTAAGAGTAAAGTTTCATCATGAGTGATCAAATAACACAGATGTTTAAAAGACTTTAAGTGTTGTTGTGGTTCTTCTTTACTATTGAATCGGTTGAATTTAGGCATTTCCCAAATGGGGAAGGTATGGATGAATTGGAATGGATGGGTGAATGGGCTCATTACAAATCTCATTGTGTGTTAGAGAGTTACGTGAGCCGAGAGATAGATTATTCTAATGTCTACATCTTTTCCATCATCATAAGGGGGTAGATGAGGCAGTATGACATGGGAGGCATCCCAAGTATGTGGTGGTGTCGAGTACAAAAATGTGAGGAAGGAATATAGGACGGAATAAATGTAGATGGTAAGTATCTTGAATAACGGTAGAGGAAATAGGGGACTTTTGGTGATAAGTGTAGGTAGGTAGAGTGGACGTAAAGAATCTAATATAAATTAGAGGAAGAGATCGGGATGGAGAGGATGATGTTTTGGAAGGGAGTGTGGGCTACCGACACTAATGGTGGATGAGATGCAATAGGTATATGAGAGGTGGCGGGTGTAGATAGACCTACACTCAAGGTGGTTATTAAAGGAATTGTTGACATTATAGGAGTAACAGACATCAAAGGTGTGACAGATGCCATATGTGTAATAGATATGAATGATGTAGGGTCAAGCTGGGAAACCACATGTGGTAAAGTGGAAGAGGGTAAGACCAAGCTAGTAGTAGTTGATGCAGAAGTGGGTACGAGGGTAGGAGGAATGGACATAGGCATGCCATATACAAATTTCCCTAATGAATCACGGGTAGATGAATGAGTAAGATAAGTACTGCAGAGTGGCGGGGTTGTGATCAAGGAGTCTCACGAAATCCTCATCATCAGTGGGTATGGTAAGAGCGTGATTTGGGTCCATAGGTGATGAGACTGATGAGGGTGATGGGATATGTGGGAGAAGCTAGCATCTAGTGTGAAACATGAGAGTGTTAACTTGTTTACGAGTCAAAACCATGTGATTGATGATAGAACATGTATTTTGAGCTTTCTTTGATAATACTAAAACATAAAAAAATAGAGAAAAATGGGTTTAAAATGTGTGATTTGATTTTTGTTATGATTGAAAAATCAAAACATAGACCAATGTTGGTTGGGGTAACCGACGCTGGTATGAGGGGGAACCACCTGGTGGTTGACTAGACCGATGTCGAGTTACTATGGAGAAATGAAATATTTGTAAATTTGGCAATAAATGATGAAGACAAAGTAGAACTAGACTCTGAAGGTGATATCAAGGACTCATAGATATAGCAAAGCAACATAGGAAGTCACGTAAAGAAAGGAAATATATATTGAACTCTACTTTTCTAGAAATGACAAAAACAACATAAAACCAATGGCGGTGAGATTATGAAATCACATGATGACGGTCGCAGGATCGACACTAGTTCTTTGTGAAATTTGTGAAAAATGGAAAAAGTGAATTTTAGGTGTTTTAGGTCAAATAAAAATACCAACTCAGAGATCGAGTATGGAAATGATTAGTCTTAACACACTCAGAAATAGTCGGAATACACCAACTATGATTGTGGAGTAAGTAGGGAGAGGAAAATGAAGAAAATGAACTCACACCTATAAACACAAATCAAGAAAAATCTAGCAAACACAAAATAATATGATGTAGATTTTATGTTGTGGCTTATGCCATTTAGGACTAACTTGTGAATAGAATAGAGTTTTTGGTTACTGAAGGTGCCATACGGAAACTGACAACTATGGTTGGTTTCAAGTAAGTTTTGGCATGGGGGATCCTTCTTTGATATGATTACATGCCATAAAACTAGTTGGAGCTGTCGACACTAAAATTTTCCTCCGTAATTTCTATTTCATTAATGTATGTATTAGGAATAGGATGTTGTTAAGTATAATTAGTAGTAGCATCCGATAGAAGATAACGACACTGCCAGTACGACGCCGCCAATAATGTAGAGTACAATAATAGCCAAAGTACAATAGGAATGTTGTAAAAAGTAAATATTTGTCGTAAGTGGTCCGGTAATGTTAAAATGTCAAAGTTGGGATAAGTAGAGAAGTAGGGTCTACATGATTAGGAATTAGAAATATTATATTGGTAATAAGGACAAGGAGTGAGGTCATAAATATTTTGTGTATTTTATTTGTAAAAAGTCTAAAAATGTGGAACCCATGTGAAATGATAAGGTTTATCTTATCTTAAAAGATAAGCTTACATGTACAGATAAGAGTTAAGGTATGGAATATGATTCGTCAGAGTGGATTTCTTATCCTATCTTAGAGATAAGATGGATAAGCCTAGAAGTTCTATAAATAGAGAGGCCACCCCCTCATTTAGCATAGAAGAAGCAAAGTGAGAAATATTGTAGGAAGTGTGCAAAGGAAGCCATCAGTTTAAAGGTGTGTTGAAGAAGCCATTAAGAGGTGTAATTGTAAAGTTTCTCCCATAGTCTTGGTGAAAGGCAAGTGAAGTCAATAACACTTGAAGTACCTCATGGGTGAGATTGTAACAATTTCATGTTAATATTATAATTTACTCTGATATTTCAGATTTATCATCATTCCTTCTTATCATAGTCTATGGTATTCTTGTGTTGTGTTTGTTGGTGTGTTTCCAGATTACATCCACAAAACTAAAGGTTGTGCATTAGTAAATAATCATAGCACAAGGAGTTCCGGTGAAGAATTATCATAGTGCCGGATTGGTGATGACAGAGCCCACTGTCAATCTTCGATCGATTGTGTGATCGTTGACAACTTCTTCTAGGAAATATGTTGTTTAAGAAATGTGTAGTTTTTTTCAGTGATTTGGTATAAAGAGTGTGTAAAATGTGAACTATGGTTTAGTTTTTCAACCATCAGTTGGGCATGAATTCTAGCATATAGGTTGCCCACAATTTAGATGAGCTAGAATGCAACATACAACAATGAGATGCAAAGATTTTAAAACCCAAATCCAAAATGAAATTTGATGAGAGAAATAATGAATAGGTAAGAGTATGTCTTTCACTAATGCAATACAAAATACAACTAAGTATTCTTTTGAATTCAAAATACAAGTTTCACTAAGATCAAGTAGGAGAAGAAGAATGTTTTCCCAGGAGAAGATTTTAATGTGAACTTTATTTTAAAAAGAAATAAACACACAATGATTCCCTAAGAATTAATAATGCAAAGAACCCCAAATGGGTCCCACCAGGCATGCCAAAATGTTTCACCAATAAGTTTTATGCTTTCTAGGATGAAACAAATAGAAGTTAAATGGTTGAGGAATACCTGTGAGGTGAAGGTGGAAGGTAGAATGCGCGCGTTGTTGATGTTATCCAAGTTGATCATAGAGAACTCCTTTTTGTCTAGGAAGGACTACCTATAGATGCAAAGCAAGACCACAAAAGAGTATTAAATAACATATGACAGTGGACTGCCTAGTGTATGCTAGATCCAAGAAGCGTGGTGCTTCCTAGAGAGGTTGTCAATCCACTGTTTAATAACAATTCAATGTGAATAAGAAACTGAAATAAATAAGTCCTATTGCAATGTAATGATTTAGGTTTCTCATACACACAATACACTATATTTTATGCTAGATATCAAAATAACACTAAATCTAATTAAAACCGGGTTTTTTTAGGTCAGACATGTTTGTCAAAGGTATGGTAAAGGTTTGGGGCTGATTGGTTGAGGTCTGGGTTGGTTTTGGGTGAGTGGGAAGCTTACTGGTCTGAGAATATAAAATGACACAGAGACTGATATTGGTCTAGTGACCAATGTTGGTATGGGAAAGAAACTCGATGGAGGTCAAGGAACTGACATCGGTAGGGGTAATAGGTAATGAAATATTAAAAATGGGTTTTTAGGCTCTTTGTGATTACACAAAGAGTGAGGGTAGTGTGGTTTGGGTCATAATATGGCTAAGAAGACTTAGGAATACTAAGAAGGAGGTTTATAAGGGTGAAAAGGATTGGGGTGGTTAAATAGTGGGTTGGTGGGAAGAAGATGATGTATGGGTAACAGAATAAATAAAATATTGAAAGAAGTAAGAGATCTACAATGGGATAAGCAAAAATGATTAAAATCATAGTACTTGGTATTTTGTAGATCTTGTGAGTTGAGATGGTTGATGGTTGATCGAGAGAAGAGGTGCTTGAGTCCAAAGTGTCACGGTAGTACAACCTGTGTGCTCCCATGAGTATTCCAATGCTCCTGGAAGGAGAACCTATTGTTTTTCTTCTTGTGGTTATGTGTGTTTGTTGTTTAGATGCAGGAGGGCTTGAAGATTCATGCTTGAATGTAATAAGGCTCCAATAAATGAATGAACAACCTCGATAAAGGGTTGTCAAATTCTATATAAAGGAATTGATGGCAATTTAGGTGACTTATGTCAGCCGAGGATAAACCTGTGTCGGTTAGGGTGAAATAGTCCAAGTTACCAAAAATAGTATGATCTTTACTATTTTGGCGTGATTTTGATTATTGGGTCTACTTAGGGAAGTATATTTCACGTGAGAGAAGGCAAGAAGACCTTATAAGAAGTCCAATTAGGTTTAGGAAGAATTCTTAGTTAGTTAGGTCAAGTAGTGACTCAGCATTGGGAGTGATGACTCAGTGTTGAGAGTGATGACTTGGTCATTGTGAGTTAAATGCCCCTAGAATGGGTCTAGGGTGAGGTGTAATGATGAGGTGGAGGTGTGAGGATACATATTAATATGGGGTAAAAGGGGTCATGATTAGTTAAATGTGTTACATTAATTAATTGAAGGGGACCAAGGGGAGTGTGACCCAATTTTTGGTGTCTATGACTTCTCTGAAAATTAATTTTTTTTTGAGCTCCTAAGAACTACCAAAACTTGATATTCCATGCATTTAAAGTCCATGCAAAAGAAAATGAAGAAGGAAAAATTGCATGAGTAGATGTTATTTGTATCATAAACCGTTATTGAATCATTCAAATCTAATTATGAAGAGGGAATCATTCGAACGATCTTGAACTCAATAATGTGAAAGAGCCAAGTTGCATGCTTTGGAATTTTTAATAGAGTGATTGGTGATAAATAAGATTGTGAGAAACGCATGAAGACCTAAACATGACCCAAGCTCAAGGAAATAAAGAGACCCACCAGGTAAAATAGAGGTGATGTTGGAAAATAAATCATGAAATTGTTTGCTTCCTCGTAGAAATGTTTAGCCCCCAATTTCAATTCAAAGCTCGAGTAATTGTAGGAAAACATGTCGTGTGTAAACAATCATCGATAATTGAGCCATTCTAGTCATTGTTGATCATATGAGTGACAAGTAGATTTTATGCTTTGATTAATAATTTTAGACTAAGACTCACACGATTTCTTACATGGTTGAGTGTATATTACTCTCTAATTTATAAGGAAGGAATTTTATGAATAAAACAATCAAAGTGTACTATGTGTTGAATATCCATGTCTAAAAGAGATTCCTTGTTTTCTTAATTTAAGATTTGATGTACTTACTCGAGGTTAAAGCAACATATTTTTTTGCATATTTCATCTATGGTATTCATGAAGAAAATAAGCAATGGACATATGTAAATAAATAAATAAAATAAAATTCAAGCATGTTGGATCTAAACATGATGCAAGATAGAGCTAACACATAAAAAAAGATGGTAGTGATGGCCCGGTAAAAGATGCAATGGTGATATTATAAAGCAAGATGCGACAAGAATTGTTCACACAATCTATAACATGTGCATGTGGAAAGTTACGTGGAGGTCGTTATGGTTTAAATAATGTAGAAAATAAAAAATTCCATGATCTATTTCATTAATGACCATCTAGGACCGATGATCCTCACCCTCTTTATATGTGTGTTAGATGCAAGGACCTCAAGTTTGTTTTAGAGAAATGTCTTCAAGATAATTATCAACTCGTACTTCTTCTATAGGGTAGATTATGGTATGGTATGTGAAAAATTTCATACTCCACTTCATATATCTTATTTTGGTTTTACTACTATATGAGACCACCTTGTATTCCACTTCAAATATCAATTTTGGGTAATATGTGAAAATCTTATACTCCACTTTGAATGTCTTATTTTGAGTATATTAGACCACATCATGCTCAAAGCTTAAAGTATATGATACTACCTCATATTCCTTTACAAATACCTTGGTTTGGGTCTCTTAGTATGTGATACCACCTCGTACTTTGATTCAAATACCCTTCTTTGTACCTCCTAACATATGATACCACCTTGTACTTTGCTTCAATGTAGATTAGATTATGGCATGTGAGACCACCTTGTACTCTACTTAAAATATGGGGTGTACATACCCTACCATCTACATGATTCAAAATGATTATCTCTCATTCAAGAGTACAAGTTCTTCACCATCGGAAAAAAATCTGAAGTCCCACAACACCTATATAGTACTATGTTTGTGTAATCGAATTTTCCTTGGCTGATAATTTTCAAAACCATATTGCTACGATATTGACTACAGATCAAAATAGTTCCAATCAAGGCTCTTTGTTCATATTAACATTTATGGGCTTTCTTCACCTTTTTGTCTAGACCTACATTCCATTGTAGGTTTTAACGACTTCTATAGAATTGTGAAAATCATATACTCTATTTTAATCCCCTATTTTTAATTATTATTATTTCATGAATATTATTTTCATAGAATTAAGTATGATTATGTTTATTTATAGTTTTTAGATTTGAATTGCAGTGTATGTGGTTATATGTATTGCATTTTCAATGTAAACCCACTTTTCACATCTACATTTTGGCAAACCCACATAAAATTGAACCTATATTTACGGTTTAAAATTTTGGTGACACATTGTATCAAACCCAACCTTAGGTTTTCACCTTTAGGTGAACCCACATTACTTTATAACCCTTTATGGCTAGATCTTGATTGTTTAAGGGATCACATTCTCATGTGTATATCCCTTTATCCCTAAGTTTTGTATACTTAATTCAAACCCTAAAAAAATGTGTTTTCTCTATGCTTAGATTATATTATCATAAGTGCTTAGTTTGAATGCAATTTTATTTAGTATATTCAGTTTATTTTAAAGCTTGCATATATGTAGCCTAAAAACATGTTATTAGAATTTTCATCCGTGAATACCGATAGATTGCTAGAAATGTATGATTATGATTATGAGGTTGAGTTAAAACAATAAAATAAAGACAAATCCATTGATAATATAAGAGGCATGGAAAAAAACATTATCTTGATATCTTTAGAATTATAAATTTATATAAATAAAGTGATTTTTAAAATCTTCCTTCTCATGTGTTTTTGTTGTTTCTTTTTTTCAAAATGATATGTTATGAAATGATCAAAATGCTTCTACTTTTTTCCCCTCCTTCTCATAGTATGATTCCTATAAGAATGTTCTCCATTGATGGAGGAAATACATGTAGACATAGGAGTACATGAATTTATTCTAGCACAGAAGTAATAACACTATATCTAATCAAAGATGCACCACGAGAAGAACATAAGAATTCTTGACAATACGAAGAATTAAGATATTAACCATGAGAAAAATGAAGAGCACTAGGGTTTGAACCCATAAACACATATATTTAGAACAAACCTTTATATATTGATTAACAAATGTTTACAAAGAACTGATTACATCAAAAAGGTTCAATAACAGATCAATTACATCATTCTACCATTATTATCCTACCCTTCCCATGGATCTAATCTAGAAACCCTATATTACCCCCTAGAACCATTACATATTCTTCACCACGCATACACCATTACATATGCACTCACACTTGACCACCTTTTCTAGATCCAAATTCCTCCTTAAATAGGATAGGAACTCGCCTCCTCATCATTACTGAAGCAAGCCCACATGCCAAATGTCATCATATTCTGTTATACTCAAGTTTCCAAGCCATGAAGATTCTAGCTAGCCATAACAACCTCCACTTTATAGCCCGTAACCATAATGATTCCCTGTAATATTATTTTCTTGAACTTTAAGTCTCCATGTAATGATCTTGTCATCATTACACCTACCTGTAACTTCATGTGTTTTGCATGTGATACCCTTCTTTAACCGAAATACAACTAAGTTCTTAAACCCTTTCCTATTTCCATGCACAAACCTATCTCTCCTTACATGTGTTTTGTTAGGTGTGGAGCCTGTTTTCATGTGTGAAAGTGATGAAGACTGTACATGTAACACCTGAACTGTTGTTACTTTCTCCTGAGCATACAAGTGTTGATATGTGATTTCTTGTAAAAGGATGTGTTCCTCGATTTAGAAATCATGCTTGATATGTACTGTAATTTCTTTGCAGATTGCAGATCTTGACTGAGTCAGAATGTGATTAGACTCTTTTATTTATTTCATTTTGCATCCGAGTTTAGTCTGATCTCGGAATGAATTATAGAGTTATCCATCTATAAGATCTAGTCTTGGATCAGTGGAATTGATCCAAGTAATGCTTAAAGTTTGTTCATGATGAATTAAAATCACAGACCTTGAACAGGTTGCAAGGTCTAGAAGCATTTAATAAGCTAGTCAGGAGTATGACTCAGGCTGATCGAGTAAAATGAATTGGTTCCCGATATGGAAGTAAATCTGGAAGGTCTCGATCGTGGACCAGGTAATAATTCGGTTACATACGATTCTGCAGCAGAACAGGAGCTAACCCTGTTCAAGAAGGTATGAGGTAGGTCTTTTCTGAGTGTACAGAATGTAGACCTAACTGGAATTATTAAGTGATTAGTAACCTAACACTAAATCTAACCTAGGGGTTAGATTAGTGTTAATCTAACCTAGACCTAGGCTAAGTGCTAATGTCCTAAGTTAGTATCTATGTGTAATGTGGTTAGAATTTGTATTATCCTAAATTCTAACCTAAGATACTAACCTAACTATGATCAAGAATGTAAAGGGGCCTATGGAGGGGTGCGAACCATGGGCGGCGTTTTCTATGTTATTAAATGCATGGGATAAGGATGAAGGACAGGTCTTGGCGGAGGTTTTGGGAACGGCTAACCTGTGCCGACGTGGCAGGTCGCCAAAACTGGAAATGAACTTGGGATTTTATTTGACTGTCGCCAACTTTGGCGGTCGGTGGAAGTGGAGTTTGAGCGGGAAAGTTGGTGTAATTGCATTCAATGCTCTCGGTAGATGAGCTCGGAACTCGTGAGAAGGCATGCAAACAGGAAGTTTGTTGGTTTGTTTGGCTTATCGCGATTTTCGGTTTTTCTTCTGCCTGTTCACTGGTTCTTCGCACCAGTCTTCTTTGTGTTGCATGGCGAGCATGAGGTTATCTAGCTCTTTTCTCTGGCAAGGAGAGTATATATGTTTTGGAGATAGCAAAATTTTGTTGGTCGCTCTAACTTGGAAAAGGAAAAGGAAGTCTGAGCTCTTCCAGTGGTCTGCTTCGGAAATTTGAGCAAAAATCCAGGCATGTTAGGCCCTAACCTTTAAAAATCTTGCTGTCTTTCAAGTGATTTCATTAGAACAACTCTGTTCAAATGATTTATGGAATTAGATGTTTTTCTATGGATGTCTTGTGTGATTTTTCTTAGTTCAAGATCTCTTCTGGTTCGAATTTTCATTTATCCTTTGATGGGTGTTTATTAAATTCAAACTGTGGCATTATTTCCTTGTGTTTGCATTCTGGCTTAATTATGCGAAACATGTGAAATGTATGAATGCTCGGCCTGTTCGGCGTGAGCCCATGAATCGTTCCTGTGATGGGTATAGGCCATTGATTGTCTGTCGATTTTTGGTCGTCGATTCTTGTTTTGGAAACAGTCGGAAGAAATATTGATGGAACTGTTTGATTGTTCAGTGTTATGAAATCTTTGTAAGCTCTGTCGTGGGTTTTGATGATGGTAGTTATTGATACTGTTGGGTTTCGTTTGTCTTTTAAATTTGTTTGGGAACAGTACTATTGTGTTGTTGATAGTCATTACGACCCAGGGGAAGTTGTTTTTCCTTGTTATTGTGGTAACGGATTTAACCCGTTGTTGATGATACAATATGGATAAATGTATTTTTATTTAAACAACTTTGTGGAGTCCTCGGAATGAAATCGGTATTTGATTTGCTTACACTTGATTTGTTTTGAATGCTTGCCATAGATGGCATAGAAGGATTCATTAACTATTTGTTTTTATCTATACTGTTGTTGGGTTCCGCGGTTATTGGTATAAACCCGTTTACAGTATGCAATGTATATATATATATATATATAGATTTATGTTTGTTTTAATCTGAACGACTCTGTGGAGTTGATGGAATGATTTGTATATATATTTGATCCACTGTTCAAGTTGAATATAAATGAATATTGGGAAATGTTGTACCAATGACCTAAGGGAATAACTTGTATTTCAATCACTATTATTCTGTAAGAGTACCTTCGTGTCGCAAGGATTTTGTGGTACAGATTCTCTTGGTATATTTTTACGTCTTCAGTCTGTGCAAATTTGTGTAAAAGATTGGCAAGGGTTCAGTCGGATTCCTTGTTTTGAAATCAGTAATTGGAATTGCTTGCCTGATTTTTAATAAGCTCCGTTGATGGGCTTAGATGGAATCGTATGCAATTATTTGACTTGTTACTGTTGTTCGGATTCATATGAATTCTTGGAAGGTAACCTGTATTGTTTTGTACCTTATTGAACCTGATTTTTGGGACACTGTCGTTTTGTCACTGTTCCTTGAGTATGGATAATTATCTTGTGTCCTGGCTCTGTTGAAGTGAGTCGCGAATACCATACTTAGATTTGAATGCGCCCAGGTGAGTATAGTTATGCTATGTTCCTTCCTGTTTATTTCAGTCCGATTGAGACTGGTCATGTATCGGAGATTCTGTGTGGTCATCTTGGCATAGTCCTTAGGAAACTTCAAATTGCTTAAAGCAATGAAGTCTGTTGTTGACAGCGATATGCCAGAGGTTCTTTGATTTCGAACTTGGATCGAAAACCTTGTTGTGTTTTAAAGGAACTAGTATTGAGCTATAGGTTGATATATGGGATTGATGACGTGTTAGCTACTGTACAGGAGTTTTTGCTGTGTTCTTTTTATTTAAAACAACGATCCTTCTTGTGGCTTGTCGGACTTGTTGGTATACATACTGGGTGAATGTTTTCCATATGTGGAGACGGTACAGTAGTGAACTTATATGAAAGGGGGTATGAATGATATGTTCTTTCTCTTCTATTATTATAATACTGGTAGAGATCTGTCTAACAGTTGGTATTGCTTTTGTAACATATTGGTGGAATCACGATTTTCTATGATATTCCATTTCTGATGAAAGTGACGATTTGTTCAATATTACTGATCTTGGATTCAAGATGATTGTTCTAATACTTTCGTTCTTTGATTCTTAATATTTGATGAAATATTAGAGAAGTGAGTAAGACTATTTTGTAACGATGATAGAGTTACACATTTGTAGACATTTTGTATTACAAAGGCATAGTCTGAATATGTTTACTTGTTTGGATAATTGATCTCATTTAAACAGGGTGTTTAATGAAAACAATTGATGGATTGCAATTGTTTTAAAAGTTAGTGCTTATCATGCTCAGTTCATCGAACTGACTCATGTTGACTATTTTTGCAGATGGTTGCCGTAAGTGGTAAAAGCAATGCAGATCTGACAGGATGATCAGATTATTTAATTTGTTTCATAATGAATTACAGCTTGATTATATAAATGTACTGTATGTGGAAAGATGTTTCTTTTCCGTTAAGCATTGTATCAAGTATGCTGCTTGCATAAAATGTAATTGTATAATTTTGAAAGGAATGGAAATAAGTGTTTGATACTTATGTGTTGTATTCTATTTCTGATAGTTGACCTTCTTCGGTTTATATACCGAGAATGGCAATGATATCTTTGTAAAATTTTGGATGCTTTTGTGATTGACTATGAAAGCTTACAAGAAAATGTGGTTGAATTCATATGAGTGTTTAGCAGATCTTATTGTTCTAGCGAAAGCAATATTGAATTTAAATAATTGTCTTTCTAAAAGATAGGTTAAAAATGAACCTAAGCAGAACGCTAAACAAGCTGGATTAAATTACTAATCCCTAGTCCTGAGTATGACAGGACAATATTAAATTGGATTCTTAATCATTTATATCCTTATACTAATAAGTATGATATAAATTCAGTTAAGAGAACTGATATAAATCAAATGAAGTTCGGATGGCAATCTCATGTGAAGGTTATGAGATATTGTCCAATTCTGTTGTTTAGAATCAGGTGTATTCTAATGACTCCTTGATGAGAGCTTGACCTTAATACCTCTACCATGTAATGGGTTTTATAGAGGAGGGTCGTCTTAAGACGAAGAATCTAGGGATCGGGAAAGGCTAACCTTAGGGAAAAGTCTTTAAAGTAATTTAAACTCAAGTGCGTAATGCATGTTGTTAAGTAGATCTTTTCGAGGTGGATTTAAAGGTTGACGACACAAGTCAACTGCAGGGTTGTACCTCCGAGAAGATTAGGATCTTCTCGAAGTTACAACAATGCAGGAGACTTATGGCGACACCCTTTGCATTGATCGCTAAGATTTACACTTTGATCTCACACGAGTTACTCAGGGTCCGATTATGAACGTGGTCATGTTATAAGGCTGCCTAGGAGATTCGGGGTATCATGACACACTGGTTGAACTGCAAGGTTGAACCAGTATGTCACCATATCCCTAATCCTCGTGGGCATCCATATAACATTATCACCTTGATAATCTACCTCCGAGTGATTCAGTTGTGAAAGGAAGGACTGACAGTAGTCAGTGTAGGACATTCTATATAACATAAGAATGGGGTGAAGGACGTATTCCAGATTGACGAGTATGCCGTTAAGGAATACGAGACATAAACAGTATGTTTCAAATCTTTGGCCAAAGTATCGCAAGCTGCTGATTGCGTTGTCCTAATTCACCTAGTCTAAGGGATGAGATGCCGATGAATAATAGTAACGATTATTCGGATTAGGTTCCTGGGACGAGCATTCGAATCCCAGTAGTAGGGAAGAGAACCGCAAGAGTAAAGTGT
Source organism: Taxus wallichiana var. yunnanensis (assembly GCA_018340775.1). Lineage (NCBI taxonomy): Eukaryota > Viridiplantae > Streptophyta > Pinopsida > Cupressales > Taxaceae > Taxus > Taxus wallichiana. The sequence continues at coordinate 1,140,317 of JADAXU010000136.1, forward strand.
TAACTAAAAATACCAACTCTTTTTACTCATGAATAGATCGGTAGATTACCGAGTCATGGAATGAATAGATCGGAGGTACTCCGAGTCATTACATTGCATATGGTTATCTCTGTTATATGAATGGTTATTTGATTTGTGAGTTCTAAATTATGTATTTAGAACCAGGATGCAATTATCAAAAATTTTTTTTTCACTTGTTCTAAGGTATAAAATGGAGATGTTACAGACACTAAGAGTAATGTACAATTTTCATGTATCCTCGCCTCGAAAAATGCACCCAACATATCGGGAAATGTGATTTTCTCATATGGGCGAGTTTTTTGACCCATAGGTTTATGGGACGTGTTTTGCCCATGGTTTTGATACCCACAGTTTTGTAAAACTGCTTAAGCAGTTGTCTATTTATATGGTCTTATGCATATGATAGATTGACAAGCAAATGTATTGCAGATGTGTTTTGAATTCGGCTGTGAGTTCTGTAGAGTTTGTTGAGCATAGCTCCAAATGGATCTGGGTATTGTATTGAGAGAGCGGTGGCTTGTAATAAAATCGAGAAAGTTATTCTTGGTGGACGTAGCCCAAATTGGGTGAACCATGTTAAATACTGTCTCTTAGTGTTGTGTTATTTTATTCTCGTAATTTTATTTGAGATCCGTAATAATTTCTGCATATTAGTTTCTACTATTGTGATTCGTGAGGTATTATTTCACGTATTTTATCCCTTTATTTCCTAATAATTGGTATCAGAGCCTGGTTTGGTTTGTTGAAGTGTTGAATCGTAGGGAAAGTTTTTAGCTTGAGTGGGAGCTATGGCAGAGGAAGGAAGATCTAGGGTTGATAAATTCAACGGGTAGAATTTCAGTCTTTGGAAGATGCAGATGGAAGATTACCTTTATCAGAAGGATCTTTATACTCTGTTATCTGAGAAGGTGAACAAACCCTCGAGTATGACAGATGCGGAATGGGATTTGTTGGATTGGAAGGCACTTGGAATGATCCAGTTGAGTCTTGCATCTTCGGTATTATTTAATGTTTCAAAGGAAAAGACTACAAAAGATCTAATGGATGCATTAGGGAAGTTATATGAAAAACCCTCTACCTCTAATAAGATATTTTTAATGAAAAAGTTGTTTAATATGAAGATGTCTGAGAATAGTTTAGTAGCAGATCATTTAAATGATTTCAATACGGTAGTGAATATGCTAGCTTCGGTTACAATAGAATTTGATGAAGAAGTTAGGGCTTTATTAATTTTGTGCTCTTTACCTGAGAGTTGGAATAGCCTGGTAATGGCGGTAAGTAACTCGGTTCCAGCTAACTCAAAGTTGAAGTTTGAGGATGTTGTAGGGGTGATTCTAAGTGAGGAAATGCGAAGAAAAAGCTCTGGGAATCTTCTACTTCAAGGAATTCTTTGACCAGTGGAAACTAGAGGGAGACAGAAGAATAGAGGAAGCCGTGGAAAATTAAAAGATCAGGCAAGGTCAAAATCCAAGAACAAGATTGTATCTTTGGAATTGTGGAAAGCCTGGACATGCAAAGAAGGACTGTTGGGAGCTTCGGGATAAGAAGAAACAACGGGAAGAAAACAAGGAGGCAAATGTGGCAACGGGTAATGTATGTTAGGATGCTTTGATTCTTTCTTTGCACAATATTACTAAATCTTGGGTTTTAGATTCAGGGGATTCTTTCCATGCTTCTCCACATAGGCATTATTTTGTTGATTATGTTCAAGGAGATTTTGGGCATGTTTTTCTTGGTGATGATGAGCCTTGCAAAGCATAGTTGGAAAATGTTATGTTCAGGTTAAGATGTAGAATGGGAATACTTGGCTATTGAAGGATGTCAGACATGTGCCTACATTAAGACGAAATTTGATATTGGCAGGGCAGTTGGGAAGTGATGGTTGTATTGTGATATTTACAGCAGACTCTTGGAAGGTTACTAAGGGTGCTCTTGTGGTGGCAAGAGGTAAGAAGGTTGGAACCTTGTATTTAACCACTGATAGTACTAATGATTGTAATCTTGTGGCTTCAGATGCAGATACAACATTATGGCACTATAGGCTCGGTCATATGAGCCATAAGGGCATGAACATCATAAAGAAGAATTTTCCTGGATATACATAAACATGTTTGGATTTCTATGAGAACTGCATATATGGGAAACAGAAGCAAGTAAGGTTTCTCAAGGTTGGACCTACAAAGAAAGAGAGTAAGTTAGAGCTGGTGCATTCTGATGTGTGGGGGCTAGCTCAGGTATCATCTCTTGGGGGTTCAAGTTATTATGTTACTTTTATTGATGATGCAACAAGGAAAGTTTGGGTTTATTGTATTAGAAACAAATCTGATGTATTTGACACTTTTGTTAAATGGAAAGCCTTGGTAGAGAATGAAACAAGTCTTAAGCTAAAATGTCTTAGGTCAGATAATGGAGGGGAGTATTGCAGCAATGAATTTAATGATTATTGTTCTAAGAATGGAATCCACAGGCAAAAAGACGGTTCCAGGAACTCCACAGCAGAATGGGGTATCAGAAAGGATGAACAGAACAATAATGGAACGTGCTAGGAGCATGAGGTTACATGCAGGACTGCCTCTTTCTTTTTGGGTAGAAGCGGTGAGCACAGTTGTGTACTTGATAAACAGAGGACCCTCAAGTGCCTTGGATGGAGGCATACCTGAGGAGGCATGGTATGGTAAGAAAGTTGATTATTCATTTCTTAGAGTCTTTGGATGTGAAGTGTTTGTTCATATAGACAAGGATGATAGGACCAAGCTAGAGGCTAAATCAGAAAAATGTACTTTCATTGGTTATGGTGGTGATGACTTTGGGTTTAAATGTTGGAGTATTAAGGACAAGAAAATCATTCGGTCTAGGGATGTGGTCTTTAATGAGAAAGTCATGTATAAGCAACAGTTGCAGGAAAATAGGGAAGAATCCAAGAAAGAATATGCAGTGGTAGAGGATCTTCCGGATGGGAAAGTGACCCATGAATCAGTTTAGGAACCTACTCAATAGGAACCCCAAACTCCTACAGTGAGGAGGTCTTCTAGGGTAAGAAAAGAACCTAAATGGTTTTCTCCTTCTCTTTATTATTTATTACTCACTGATAGTGGAGAGCCAGAGAGCTTTGATGAAGCAATGCAGGTAGATGCTAGTAAGAAGTGGGAGCAAGCCATGGATGAGGAGCATAAGTCTCTCATGGAGAACCAGACTTGGGATTTGGTGAAGCTACCGGAAGGAAAAAGAGCATTGCAGAACAAGTGGGTGTACAGAGTTAAAGATGAAGAAGGAGGAAAGAAAAGATATAAGGCCGGTTGGTGGTCAAGGGGTTTACACAGAAACAAGGTATAGATTTTGATGAGATTTTTCTCCTGTAGTAAAAATGACTTCTATTAGAACTGTTCTTGGAATAGTGGCAGCAAAAGACTTGCACTTAGACAGATTAGATGTAAAGACTGCATTTCTCCATGGTGATTTGGAGGAGGAGCTATATATGCAGCAGCCAGAAGGATATGAAGTCAAAGGTAAAGAGGAGATGGTGTGCAAACTGAAGAAGAGCTTGTATGGCCTGAAACAAGCTCCACGTCAATGGTATAAGAAGTTTGATAGCTTCATGATGGAGCAAGGTTATATTAGATGTCATTTTGACCATTGTGTGTATACAAAGAAATTTGAGGATGGAAGTTATATTATCCTGTGTTTGTATGTTGATGACATGTTGGTTGCAGGTAAAAACATGCAGGAAATAAAAGTACTCAAGAAAAAACTAAGTGAATCCTTTGATATGAAGGATTTGGGGCAGCTTAAAAATCCTTGGTATGAGGATAACTCGGGATAGGGAGGAACGGAAGTTGACTTTATCTCGGGAAGAGTACATTAAGAAGGTGTTAGATAGGTTTAACATGCAAGTTGCTAAACCGGTTGGGACTCCTTTGGCAGACCATTTCAAGTTATCAAAGGAGCAGTGTCCCATGACAGAGTAGGAAAGAAACCAGATGTCCAAGGTACCTTACTCATCAACGGTTGGAGTTTGATGTATACTATGGTATGCACTAGGCCTGATATTGCCCATGCAATGGAGTGGGAGCTGTGAGTAGATTTATGAGTGATCCAGGTAAAGAGCATTAGCAAGTAGTAAAGTGGATCCTTCGGTATTTGAGAGGGACCATGGGGACAGTTTTGTGCTACAGTGGATCAAACACCACTTTACGTGGTTATGTAGATTCAGATATGGCTGGAGATGTAGACAGCAGGAGGAGCACGACAGGTTATATTTACACTGTAGGTGGGAGAACAGTGAGTGGATTTCAAGACTACGTAAGTGGTGGCTTTGTCAACCACAGAGACTGAGTATGTTGCTACCACAGAGGTAAGAAAAGAGATGATTTGGTTACAACAATTGCTTGAGGAGTTGGGGCATAAGTAGGAGGAAAGTAAGCTGCATAGTGATAGTCAGAGTGCTATACACCTAGCTAAGAACTCTGCTTTCCACTCTAGGACAAAGCATATACAGTTAAGGTACCATTTCATCAGGACAGCTTTGGAGGAAGAGAAGTTGAAGTTGGAGAAGATTCATACTAGTCAGAATCCTGCAGACATGATGACCAAGGTGGTCACAAGGGAAAAACTAAAGTTGTGTTCAGCTTTGGTTGGTCTTCATAGAAACTAGTGAAGGGTTGAGAAGCTTGCTCAGAGGAAAACTAGTCTCCAAGTGGGAGATTGTTAGGTTGTGGAGCCTATTTTCATGTGTGAAAGTGTTGAAGACTGTACACTAAGAGTACTGTACACTTTTCATGTATCCTCGCCTCGAAAAATGCACCCAACATATCGGGAAATGTGCTTTTCTCATATGGGTGAGTTTTTTGACCCATAGGTTTATGGGACGGGTTTTGCCCATGGTTTTGATACCCATGGTTTTGTAAAACTACTTAAGTAGTTGTCTATTTATATGGTCTTATGCATATGATAGATTGACAAGCAAATGTATTACAGATGTGTTTTGAATTCGGTTGTGAATTCTGTAGAGTTTGTTGAGCATAGCTCCAAACGGATCTGGGTATTGTATTGAGAGAGCGGTGGCTTATAATAAAATCTAAGCAAGTGATTCTTGGTGGACGTAGCCCAAATTGGGTGAACCACGTTAAATACTGTCTCTTAGTGTTGTGTTATTTTATTTTGTAATTTTATTTGAGATCTGTAATAATTTCGCATATTAGTTTCTACTATTGCGATTCTATGAGGGATTATGTCGCATATTTTATCCCTTATTTCCTAACATGTTTAGTCACACACTTTTCTCCATAGTGCCTTCCGCACGCACTCATCCTCTTCTTCAGGACTTAGTCATTTTCCAGTGCTCAACACATATATGTAGCCTAAAAACATGTTATTGGAATTTCCTTCCTTGAATACCGATAGTAAGCTAGAAATGTATGATTATGATTACGAGGTTGAGTTATAAGAATAAAATAAAGACAAATTCATTGATAATATAAGATGTATGGCAAGAAAAATGATCTTGATATCTCTGGAATTATAAATTTATTGAAATAATGTGCTTCTTAAAATCTTCCTTCTCATGTGTTTTTTTTTTGTTTCTTTTTTTCAAAATGCCATGTTATGAAATAATCAAAATGCTTCTACTTTTTTTCCTCCTTCTCGTAGTATGATTCCTATAAGTCTCAATATTATTATGTGCCTCTTACATATTTACCTTCTCAAAAAATTAATAGAAATTGAATTAAACCTTAATTTTGAGTAATTATTGTAACAAATGGTATTCTAATAATAAAATACATTGGACAAGCAAAAAGCATTCAAAGATCTGAAACCCTAATAAAATGAAAGAGGGAAGATGACTTAGCTAATTTCGTGCAATCTCAAGATTATCTAGACTGAGTAACTGCTAGAACAGACTAGAAACAATGTCGTCAAGGCTCGTCGAGGGTTCTGGGACTCATAATTGTGCTAGACAGAAGCACCCACATGAGGACAAGATCTCCCTAGTGCACTAGTGACTACTTAGATTCTCGAGTTACGGTCTTTTCCGGGCTATAGGAGCTTTGTTGGTAATATTTATTTGCTGGTTTGATTTCATTGTAATGTCATTTATTGTATCTCAGTAACCTATAAAATAGATATCTACATGCATGTGCCCACAAACCACATCAAAATTAATAAAGAAGATGCAGAATGAGGATTGAGAATCACCTCGGTGATCACCCAAAGAGTGAAATTATGACCGAGTTCTACAATACATCTCAAAATCCATGTATTTCTTTGTGCTTGTGTGTGTAATGATGCCCTAGGTTTCCCTTGTGCAAGTTACATGATGATAGCAGCTAGATCTAGAATGTAAAAAGTATGTAGAGTGTGTGTGATGGAATAGAATGAACTCCCCTCCTATGTTGTGTATGTAGAATAATTTATTCCTTTTCCCTTGTACGAAAGTGCTAGATGTGTCCTTGTAATGCTTTTGTGCCTTTGATGCAAGCTTAGGTGATGATAGATAATTATTATGATGCTTATCCCCTTATTTGAGATAAATAACTAAGTATATATATTCCCTTATTTGAATTTCATAATTGACAACTGAAAGGCCAACCCAAAGTTTTAAAAGGTGACTAAGAAGTAAAAGAGACCCAAAAGTGTAAGAAGAAGATAAAGAAGGGAAGCAACACCCAGGAGGGACGGGGAGCGCTGAGCACTTTGTCCTAGTGAGGTGCTAGTGTCCAAGGTCACTAAAAGATAAATAAATTAAGTGTTGATGGTGCTATAAAATGTGTAAATCCAAAAGGATTCTCAGAAATAGTAAAATAAAAGAACTAAAGCAACCAAAATGCCAAAAGGATTTTTCAACCACTAGTTTTCTTTCTTAAGAATCATGTATACATTAGTATGCTTTAGGACCTATAAATGTACCCAAGTGCATATATTTTGTGTCTACATTTTCCCCACTTTATACTATTGAGTAAATACTAAATAACATAAAGTACGTAGAAGATATGTACCTTGTAATCCATAAAAGATTGTATTCAATCACCGAGTGGACAAGTGAAGTGATCGTAATGTTTAGAATGGAAACTAGGAAAGGGAGGTAGACCTTAAGGGTGAAGTGTATGTGTAGTAGTGTGTTGTTGGAGCTTGTGCTTATAGATGTGAGCTACTTCTTATAAGGACAAACCTATAAAAGAAGAGAAAAAGAATAGTCAAACTCCCATATATGAAAAATCATATTAATGTATGTATAAGTAAGTAAAGAGCTAAAGAAAGAGTGCACCTGATGTATGAGAGAGTAAAGGATAGGAAGTTGTCATGTTTTTATTTGAATATGTTTCTAGATTTGAGTGTCTTGTTGTTATATGGTGAGGTTTTTGGGAAATCTCAAGATAAGAGCGAGTTTTTTGGGTGAGCTCATGTCAAAAGTGAGTTTTTTGGGTGATCTCATGCCAAGAGCGAGTTTTTTTGGGTGATATCATGCCAAGAGAAGAGTGTTGGGGAGAGAGGTTTGTTTTCTCTCCTTCCATGACACTTCTCAATTAAACACCATTGTAGATGGAAAGTCTCTTATTTATAATCGATTGAATCGAATATAACTAAATGACTAAGTTATGTAACTAAAGACAAGTTCCTGATACTATAGAACTGTAATGGAAACTCGCTGGAAACTATGTTGAACTAAGAAACTGCGTGTTTTTCCCCCAAGACACAAGCTCCTAAGTGGGACACAAGTGCTCACCGTTCCTGTCTACTACTGGGCACTAGTGTCCGCTCGTGTTTGTGACCCAAGTCTGATTTTGGACCATTTTTTGACTATGTTCCCATGTCAATTATTTATTGTGTTATTTTATTCTAGAGCTCTGAGTTGTTGGAAGGATGATTTATTCATCCAATAGATTCCACCCTTATTTGGGGTGCATGTGATGAATGTAGGAAGATGCGGCCCAAATGAGAGGACTGATTCGATCGATATATATATATATATATATATATATATATATATATATATATGAGATTTGATACCTATAGGGGGTAGGGGATGTGCATGGTAGAAACCAAGGCACATACAAACAAGATGGCTAGAAACAAGTGTTACTATAAAATAACTATCATGTAATATAATACAATGTAAAAACAACTATGAAGACAAAAGAGATACCATGAAAATCGGGTTTCAAACATGGTACATCACTCATAATTTCATAAGACAATCATGGCCATATCCACCATAAGCAAACAATGAAAAATCCTTACATAAGGCATATCATGCAAATAATAGTAAATAATAACAAGAAAAAAGTGACAGATAACCATGGTTGTATAGAGTCCTACAAGGAAAATGCTACACATAAAGCACCCATTAGCATGTTAGAAATATAAGTAGTATGTCAAAGCATGTATATATAAGTGAAAAGTAAGTGGTAGAGAAAAGAAGTAGTAAATATTAGAACAATATGACTTGTGATGTGTGGAGTATGAGAGTAGAAAAGGTAGATGCCCCTAGGAGCCTCAACGGACTGGTAAAGAGTAGTGTTGAGCATCATGCATCATGTAAGAATCTGTAAAAGTCATGCATTCACCTCAAGATACCAAGTGAACGTGCATGTGTGTATAGAAAAATATAATGACATACTAAGTATCCAACTAGTATAGGAAACAAAGTGCAACATGTAAATAGTATAAGCTAGTAAGAGTAAATATAACCAAGATGTGTAGATGTTGTGTGAAATTGATGGTGTGCTACGATGTGTAAGATATGTAAGAGATAGGATGAGTAGTGTTGCCCCAAGTGGATGTGTGTGAGATGAGGTTCATTTAGGAATGCTCCCTCAACATTCAAGTATGAACCATAGAACAAGAGTGTGTCATCGGGTAATGAAGGTAAAGTATGTTTACCGAGATGTGGTGATGCTCGAAAAGATAGACATGAAGAACAGAACATGAGTAGCCAAGATGTGACAAGTAAGGTTCATGGAGACATTACACCCTCAACGATCAAGCGTGAACCATAAAATGAGAGTGTGTCATCAGGTAATCAAAATAAAGTATGTGAACAAGAGATGTGGTAATGCTAAGAAAGATAGACATGAAGCATGGAGCATGAGTAGCCAAGATGAGACAAGTGAGGTTCATGGAGGAATTACACCCTCAATAGTCAAGCATGAACCATATAACAAGAGTGCATCATCGAGTAATGAAGATAAATTATGTGAACCAGAGATGTGGTAATGCTTAGAAATATAGACATGAAGCATGGAGTGTGAGTAGCCAAGATGAGACAAGTGAGGCTCATGGAGGAATTTAACCCTTAATAGTCAAGCATGAATAAGAGTGCGTCATCAGGTAATGAATGGAAAGTGTGTATTTTTAGATTAGATGATAGAAAATATTTAGTGTGAAGTGTAGCAAATGAACTAAGAGTATACAACATAGACATCAAATGGTGGTGGAGGGGGGATAGTGTGATGCCCCAATTTTAAAAGTGAGGAATCAAGTAAACTCATCAAGGAGGTCGTCAGTGTCTGGGTCATAACCAATGGGATTGGGATTGGAGACATAGTAGGCAATACTATGAGGACAATCATGGAAAAATCATGTGTAGTATAAATTATATAATCCCATATCATATTTGTCATCAGTAAAAGGTGGTTGTGGGTAGCTATACATGTACCATCGAGTTAGGTTTTGGTTATATCCAAGGAAGGAGTCATTACAAATAGAAATGTGGCCAAAAGGCATTATAAATGTAATATCTATATGATTGGGGTTGAGAGTGCCACCAATATAGTTGAGCCAAGATTCTTTGAGAGTGAGAAGAGTGGATCGAGGTGTACATTCAAGGAAGACCAATAAATGGAAGACACGTAGGGTGTAAAAACAATAATAATGAGTACATATCCATGATACAGGGGGGAGAGTGAGAGGTGGGGAGGAGACCATCAAGTGTGAATCCTAATTAGGATAAGCCTTCATTTGTGTAAACAATTTTAGAACAAGTGGGATCGAATGGGATATGAGGCCAATAAGATTCATGTATGAGTAAGGTGCATGTGAATGGATCGAGCTACAAGCCGAGAGGTGACCTAAGGAGATGGTGGAGGTGGCATGAGGTCTAGTGTATGTATAGTTTCCTGGAAAGGAATCATGGTTGTAGTAGAGGGAGGAGGTTGTTTGAATTGATACTCACCTGGACCAATAGCAACAAAGGTGTCTTGGAAATAGGATTCATCTACCTCAATAGGATTAAAGTTAAGGTTACACAAATTTTCATTCGGTAAGTTCTACGACATCGACCTCATCATCGAGAATCATCGGTGTTGACATTATCATGTTGGGTAGCATTATCAAGGATTTTAAGAGGAGGAGTGGTGGATGTAGGGAAAGGAGGCGCAATGAAAGGTGGAATAGTGGTAGTGATAGAGGGAGGTATGGTAGGGAAATGAGATCAGTGGTATGTGTAGGGATGGAAGGGGTGAATGTGGAGGTAGAAGAAGAAGTAATGGGAGTGTTGGATTCACTGACATCGTATGTATCGATATTATGGTATGGAATTGGATTAAGTGGGGGTATAGGCATGGCAGTGATTGGGTCTATTATTTGACAGAAATTGAATGGGTCGGGGTCGGTGGAAATGGTATGCTCATATCCATCATGTAAGAATTTAATGCACCGATGAACTGTAGAAGGAACAACATGCATAGTGTGGATCCATGGTTGACTAAGTAAACAATTGAACTGAAATGATGTATCAATGATATAGAACAAAGTGGGAAGGGTTTTGGGCCCAACTCGTAAAGGTAAGGTGATGGTGTCAATACATGTTCAAGTAGTAGAATCATATCCATGAACAAGAGTAGAGGATTTAGTGCTCGACAATGAATAATTTACTGTTGCATAAGTAATGAGAGGGAACACATATTTACAACATATTTGTTGTCAATTAATATGTGCTTGATATAATGGAAACCAATAGTATCTATAATAAGAAAAGGTGATAAAGGATCACCAATAGTAGTAGAAGGGATATCTTCATTACTAAATGATATGGCATGTGGTAGGTTTTTAGGGAGTGAATAAGATGGGTGAAGGAAACATGAGAATCGTCACTTACAATGTGAATGGAATGTAAGGAAGACTTTAATGTTTGATGAAATTCTGGTGCATTACGTAGAAGATCAAAAAGATGTATTTTTTTCATTGTATTCTTTAGTTGCTCAATGATATCATAACCTTTGGAGGTGTTGGTAGGAACTATAGAGGTAATAGGTGGTGGAATAAACATGGAAGGAGTCATGGGTTACCTATTGTTTCAAGTGGCGACCACATTGATAGTTGGGTTGGTCATTGGAAGGTTGAATAAGGGAGGGTGTTGGATAGAGACCTACATAAAATCAACAATGATAACAACTATGCTAGAAACCCTGGTGGGTGCATAGGATGGATAAGAGGATTGGTCCATAAATTTAGAGGAAGAGAGAGAATCCGATGCATGTTGAGAAGGTAGGGTTTGATTGATCAGGTTCACCAAATGATTTAATATAAATTGAATTAAACCTTAATTTCAGGGTAATTATTGTAACAAATTATATTATAATAATAAAATATAGTAATAGACAAGCAATAAACATTTTAATATATGAAACCCTAAGAAAATGAAATAGGAAGATGACCTAGTTGATTTTTTACAATTTTGAGATGATTTGGACTAAGTAATCTGCTGAAATGTACAGGACTAGAAACAATGTCTTCAAGGCTCATCGAGGGTTTTAGGACTCATAATTATGCTAGAGAGAAACACCCACAGGAGGATAGGAGCACCCCTGGGTACTAGTGAGTGTTAAGGCACTAATGACTACTTAAATGCTTAAATTCTAGTCTTTTTTGGGTTGAAGGAGCTTCATTGTAAATCTATCTTTGTCTCTCTCTAATTTCAATGTAATTTCGGCACTGTACATGTAACCTACAAAATAGATATCTACCTACACATGCCCATAAACCACATCAAACATAATAAATAACATGTAGAATGGGGTCATCCAAAAGATGCGAGAATGGGGGTTGGATTGACCTTAGGGGTCACCTGAAGAGTGCAATTGTGATCGAGCACTACACTACATCTTAGAATCCATGTAGTTCTATGTGATTTTGTGTGTAATAATTCCCTAGGTTTCCCTTGTGCAAGTTTCACAATGATAATAGGCTAGATCTAGAATGTACCAAGTATGTAGAATGTGTGTGATGGAATAGAATGAACTCCCCTCCTATGTTATGTATGTAGAATAATGCAGCCCTTGTCCCTTGTATGAAAGTGCTATATGTGTCCTTGTAATGCTCTTGTGCCTTTGATCTTAGGTGATGATAGATAATTCTTATGATGCTTATCCCCCTTATTTGAGAGCAATAACTAAGTATATATATGATTCCCTTGTTTGAATTTCATAATTGAAAACTGAAAGGTTGACCCAAAGTTTTAAAAGGTGACCAAGAAGTAAAAGAGACCGAAAAGAGTAAGAAGAAGACAAAGAAGGGCAGGAGTGCCTAATGCTTATGTCCTAGTTGGGTGCTTGTGTTTGAGCTCATTAAAAGGTAAATCAATTAAGCACTAACACCTGATGTAAGATGTGTAAAACCAAAAGGATGCCCAAAGCGATGAAATTGCAAGAGCTAAAGCAACCAAAATACCAAAAGGAGTTGTCAACTACTAGATTTTTTTATTAGGAATCATGGATACATTAGTATGCTTTAGGACCTAGAAATGTACCCAAGTGCATATATTTTGTGTATACACTTAATAACATTCTCAAATTCCTCGAGCCCAATTATTTAGAGATTCTTTAGCTCACTAAAATGTTGTCAACCCTTCTTTGACCTATTTTATTCCAATTTATTATACTAATTATCTTTGCATGCCTATAAAAAATGAAATGATTGTTATGATGCCTACATTATTTGATTTCAAAAGAAAAGCTCAAATATTTTTAAGGGTCTCATGATCCAAATGAAAATTATCCCTTCTTATGATATACTTCTAAACCTATTAGAACATGATTTACTACGTTACCCATTTTTAAGCGCTTTTATTACACCTAAGTTTGTATTATTTATCTGTAAAAGGATACCAATCTCATCATATTACATTTACGAGCAGAACTTTTTGTTCCTCGCGAACTCGTGAAAAGGATTTATATTACTTACGCTTTAGAAAGAAGAGAAGTATTAAGGGATGTTACAATAATAACGATAAAGTCTATATCAAGAAGAAAAAAGATTAGGAACATAGCCCTAGGACTAAAATATCAAATTGTGGATGACAATGATAATGTGATTTGCCTCCTAACATTAAGAAGAAAAAAATAGAGGATATTGAGACTTTTAAACGTTTTCAAGAAGTTGGTGTCCGATTGAGGCGTGTGCTTCCATATCCTACAAAGATACTAGATGACGCTATTTTTCGTGAAAAGACACGGGATGATAAATTCAGAGTATTTTTTTATGAAAAGGGATCTTATATTATATCAATTCAATAAAATACTAGATATATTTCAAAAAAAGTGGGCGATATGAGAGCATGCCCCAAAACGAAAAAAACTAGGCCAAGCCCGGGAAAGTGACACACTAGGCAACGCTTAGGACTACATCAGAATAAAAGACACAAAATTAAGTTGTTACAACAAACATCCCGTAAGTAGGAGGGTCATGGTCATCGGGACATCTCGAACCAAGGAGGTCCTAATGGTTTCCATCACCCATGTAGGAGATATGGAAAGAGAAATCCAGGGGAACTTGTCTGAAGGTGGTGGGGGCGAAGGTGGAAAATTCTAGCCATCCAGTGGTGCATGACTCGGGAGAAACCGATGAGCCCCACCTGCACCGACAAGTAAGGGGAAGCCCCAACCTGCTGGTGAGATGGTGGTATAACGTTGCTCCATTTGACTCGTAGGGAGAGCAAGTGAGCCCGACCGAAAGAACGTCATTGAGAGCGGCTATGTCAACCACCATGGGGGCATCCGACACGTGGTGGAGAGCACAAAGATGGTGAAGGTGGCTCCCAGGAAGCATTACATAGGGCATCCCCCCAATGCCACAACAAAGTTTGAAGGTGGTCCACTTCCAGGAAAATTTTACTAACCTGGACTTGTATCTATAGAAGAACATTGGAGATAACCATAGACTTGTTATACACTAAGAATTACTTATCAACTTCATAATTAGCAAAGAAAAAATCATTTTGTTCTTTCCATATCTAAAACAAAATTTCCCCTCGAAAACATGTAAAATATTGGTGAATATGTTCAGGATTTTGGGGCTATCTCTTAAAAGAACGTGCTTCTAAGTAAAACATTGAGGTCTGAGAGGAAAGAAAAAGGAATGAATCCAATTCCATGCAAGTTGAGCTTTCAGAAAAACTAGAAGAGGTGCAACAAAGTTTCTAAGTGGCCACAAAATGGACACTTGGGAGCCGAAACCCCAATTTGAACAAGTTGAGAGCCAACTAGAAGACCTTGGTGCAAAATACACCAAAGAAAATGTGCAATTTTAGGTTCCACATAGACCGACCAAACAATGTCAAATCTCCTTCTCTAGCATGACGGAGTAGAATGTACCCCCACCAAGTGTTGAGTTTTTCAACCATGGGAAAATGTGGGGAGAGACAACAAAGTAGCCTTTGTTAGTTGAGTAATTATGAAACAGGGTATCAACATACCATTTCCAATCCATCCACCAAGGGCGAGATGGATGCATAAAAATTTTGTGCAACATATGGTTGGGGACTGAATTGATAATTTCAGTAATGCTAGTGTGATCCTGGGTGGTGAGCCAAAACCAAGCTTTAATCTCAAGCCAAGAATACTAGGATTGAGAGTGTTTGCAGAACAAATCTTGAATGGTACAAATTCGCGTTTTAAAAATTGAGTGCAGGAATTCCAGGGACATCTGCAAGACACCGATCCTAATCCTGAAAGATCAACAACCACCATAGAGATTGATGGTTAATGGAGAGGCCATTATGGAAACCATTGCCTTTCCATTGTAGCCATGGTTTGATGCATTCCCATGCCTTCCATATGCTTTTGAGCACAAAAGTGCCAACAAATTTAATCGAACAAGAGTAATAAGGAGATTGAAAAACCCCAAACCTTTCCAGGTGGGTGGCCATAGGGTGATCCCTCCTTGATGCCATGGCATAGAAGTAATTTCCACACTTCTTTTCCCTCAATGCATCGAATGATCCATTTTACATAGAGTGCCCACCCTTGGCGTTGAATGTCAATAAGGCCTAACCCCAAGAATCACGGGAAGGCAACATATCTCCCAAGAAACTCTATGAAATCCTTTTCTAGTGGAAGCATTGGCCCAGAGAAAGGCTTTGAGGAGTTTCTCTAGCTTCTGGATAGATGCTTTGGAAGGCACCCAACATGAGGAGTAGTAGACGTGAGTGGCTGCAAGGACTTTAGAGAAAATTTGGAATTTCCTTGCCAAGGACAATGGTCTGGTGATCTAGTACTCCAATTTTTGGCCACCCATTAAATCATGTACTACCATAGATCCATCAGAATGCTTGAAAGGAAAAGGGAATGCCAAGAAATTTAAACATTTCACTGTGGGCAAGAATATTTCATTCAAATGAGTGCAAGGAGGAAAGATTACCTATAACACTGATTTTTTTACCATTGAATGGAAGAACTAAAAGCTAAACAAAAATATCAAGGCAATGCATGACATTGCGGATATTGGTCTCTTCCTCAATGAGAGTGAGAAAAGAGTCATCTGCAAAGTGACCATTAAGCAATTGAGAATTTTTATAGAAGGAAACATAATTTCCCTTACAAGCCCTAGGATTTGGCCTAGGAAAAAGATATCCAAAACCTTCAACAACAAGTACATAGAGCATGGGAACTAACGGGCGCCCTTGGCGAATGGAATGGAACAATCCAAAGGACTCAAAACTAAGGCCATTGATGGTGATATGGGAAGAGGCATTGGAAAATAGCATTTGGATAGATTGAATGAAGATGGGGCTAAAGCCAAGAGCTTGAAGCATAGAAATAATAAATGGCCATTCAATCTGATCATAAGCTTTCTCAAAATCAATTTTAATGAACATAATAGATTGATTGGATCTATGAGCCCATTCCATGCCTTCCTAAACAACAATGATGTTATCAAGAATATATCACCCCTGAATGAACCCAATTTGTTCCGGTTGGATGACAACGGGAAGGATATGATGCAATTGCATAGCCAGAGCTTTAGCAATAATTTTGTAGGAGACATTCAACAAGGTGATGGTCGCCAACTAGTAATTTTCTCAGATCCCTAGTTTCAGGATGAATTTAATGTTCCCTTTGTTGATACATAGCCCCAATAATTGGTTCTGAAACCCCTCGAGATAAATCAAGAAGATATAGGTCGACCATGTCCCATAAGGATTTATAAAACTCACATGGGAATCCTTCACATCGAAGGGTCTTATCATTGGCCACTTTCATGACCTCTTCATGAAGATCATTAATGGTAAACATGCTCATAGGCCACCTTATGAGAAAGAGATCTTGCATGGCGAGTAGCGAGACATTGGTTAAGAGTTGTTTGTCATTTAGAAAAGGGATGTTGAGCTTGAAAAACTAGCTTATAATGTCACACAAATGCATGCAACATAATCTGGAAATCAGTGACCCGAGACCCACCATCACCGATGGCATGGATTTGTTGAGAGGGTTTTTGTCTCTAAGTGAAAGAAAGAATTATTTCAAAACCCGATCACCAATTTTAAGCCAATGCATGCGGGCACAAATTTGAGCTCCTCGAGCATTATAGTTGTCAACAATTTGAATTTTCTGACAAAGCTTTGTAACTTGAAGTTGCATGGTTTTAGAGAAGGGGTTTCCTTGGAATAAAATAATGAATGTTTTATTCATAATACTCTATTCGAAATTTATGAATATTTAGCAAATATGTTCATATCTAACACAATGTTATTGAAACAAATAGAGAATGAACTGTTTAAACAAGAATGGCTTTCTCCGGATTATATTAATTCATCCGGTATATCCATATATTATGGTTAGGGGACCACTTTCCCATTCACCCCCATCTTCATCTATATATAGAGGAGAGGGAGGGAGAGGGGGTAGGGGACATCTCTCTCTAGTTAGAGTTAGGCCCCCATAGGCATAGAATTCTAGGCTCCCCTATATCATTTATATGGAAGGGGGTGTGAGAAATAGATCTATATAATCTATAGGCACCCTATACCTCTTGCTTCAAATGTGCTCTTAATGATAAAATATTTCTTAAGAATTTTCCAATAAGTATGAAGGATTACATACTTGATTATTTTTGTGATTTTCAATGCGGATCAATTCATTATTTTCCAACATTAATGAATGGTTTCTTAATTCATTTCTAAATCAATATCAATACCAAGGTCACATTTACATAATTGGCTCAATTTATTCCATGTTACTAGAGAAAAAACCAACATTCTAAACTTTGGCACCATCACAAACCCCCAGTCAGTATTCCTAATTTCTTCACTTACTAATGATGAGGGGGAATCTATTCAAAAAGTGTTGCATGAATTTTTAGATAATTTTACTTGGACTTATTGTGACATGCCAAGTATTGAAGCATATATGGCCATGCACTATATTGTACTCCATGACCATGGTAAATCAGTACAATAAAAATTTCGTCACCCTATTGGCTAAAAATGAAATTCAAAAGCTTATTGATGTAGGGTTTATTTTTGCTATTGATTATCCTCAATATGTGTCCAATATCATTCGTGTTTCCAAACCTAATGGGAAGATTCATTATTGTA
This sequence comes from Taxus wallichiana var. yunnanensis, assembly GCA_018340775.1. Lineage (NCBI taxonomy): Eukaryota > Viridiplantae > Streptophyta > Pinopsida > Cupressales > Taxaceae > Taxus > Taxus wallichiana. Next base: position 1,158,144 of record JADAXU010000136.1, read on the forward strand.
CTGATTTTAGAGAATTAAACAAAGCTTTCCCTAAGGATAGTTTTCCTTTACCTCGCATTGATACAATCGTCGAATAAAATATGGGTTATGACATGCTCTATTTTACAGATACTTATTTGGATATAATCTGATTAAAATCAAACCTTTTGATTAAGAGAATATGTCTTTCACCATTCCATGGGGTACTTTATGTTATATGGTCATGCCTTTTGGGTTAAAGAATTTTTCTTCTACTCGTGAGTTGTCTATAAAACATGTATTTTTTTGATTTCATCCATAATAACATAAAATACTATGTCAAAATATTGCTAGCAATATTCACGATGACAAGACCTTGATATTAATTTGTGATGAGATACTTGAAGGACTATGACAATAAAATGTACACCTAAATTAAAAAAATGTGTCTTCGGCATCACGCACTTGATAGTTACTTGGGTTTATAATTTCCCAATGTGGCATAAAGGTTAATACCAAAAATATTCAATCCATCATCAACATGCCTCCACCATAAAACTTAAAATAATTTTGGTCACTTTAAGGAAATATCTAAGCCATTCCACACTTTGTGGCTCAATTGGATGACAAGACACAACATGAAACACCTTAATAAAGAAAGATATTACTTTTGAAAGGAACAAGGCTTTTCAAAATACCTTTGATGATATCAAATAATATTTTCTCAACCCACCCGCTTTTGTGTTACCCATGCATGATAGACCACTCCTCTTATACATATATTGTTACACCCTTAGTCCTAATAGATATGTAGTGTCAACTTGTGGCTTACATAATCTATTTTCTTTTCATATGTAATTCATTTATGATTTCATATGTTTAGTAGGTCAGACTTGGTGTTGCTCTTACTTTAAGAAAGTCTTCCATTTTTCCATGTTTCTTGCTTGAAGAAATTCATTGGGAATCAAATTTCAACCCAAACTATTCATCCTAAACTAGATGAGGAGGGAAGGATTATATTGTAACATGAAGGGATCCTTCAATCACATACCAAAGACTTAGTACTAGATTCATTACTGAGTATCTGATCAAGCGGAATAATATGAATATTAAAGATGCAACATGGGAAGATGAAGCATTTCTGTAACAACATCCAAGGTTTTCCATTGTTGGGGAAAATGTTGCTTCAAGGGAAGGGGCATGTTATACCATCAGTCCTATAGGTTATATCAAGGATTTGGTTATGTAGTGTCAACTTATGGTTTACATAATCTATTTTCTTTTCATATTTCATTCATTTATGCTTTCATATGTTCAATAGGCCATTATTGGTGTTGTTCATAGTATAGGAATGGTATATATAGGTGGTAGTAAGGATTATTTAATCATCATATTGATCATTTAATTCTTATTGTATGGTTTGGAGGTTCCCCCTTGAAGTGTCTAAGTCACTCTACTTGTATATTGTGATCATTTCTTTATTGCTTATGATATTCATATCTATCTAAGTAATTTCATTACAAGGGCACACCTTAATAAAGAAAGATACTACTTTTGAAAGGGACAAGGCTTGTCAAAAGCACTTTGATAATATCAAACAATATTTTCTCAACCCACTCGTTCTTGAACTTCCCATTACTAATAGAGCACTCCTCTTATACACATATGTTATGAACCATGCTCTTAAAACATTTCTTGCAAAAACAATGATAAAATTTGTGAGCGCACAAATTATTACATCAATCACAAATTTATATTATATAAACATAATTAAAGTTCCATTAAAAACATGTGCTTAACATTGGTATTTTTTAATGATCACTGTGTGTTGAATAATGAGATACAAGTTATTACCAATGTGGATCCCTTATATTATATTTTATCTACCACCCACCTCTCATGTAGAATAACTCTATGGGTGATGTTAAAAATAGAATTTGACCTCAAGTTTATATCCCAAAAATCTATTAAAGGACAAATAATTGTTGATTAGCTTGTGAAGGCAACACTAATTTACTCATCACTTATTAACAATGAAGTTCATGATGAGTTCACCACATATTACATTGACACATAAGTGTGGAATATGTACTTCAATGGATCTAATTGTGCTACTGGAGCATGAGCTAGGATTGTTTTCATTACACCTCATGGAGAAACTATGCCACTTGCATATAGGCTCATATTTTCATGTACCAATAATTTCATTGTATATTAGGCCTTGATCCTAGGTCTCTATAGTGCTCATACCCTACACATTAAAATCCAATAATTGTTTGGCGATTTCTAATTAATTTTTCATTAGGTATAAGATGTTTACCAAACCAAGTAAGATTTGTTGATTCCATATAATAATATATTTAAGCGTTTAATCTTGAAATTTGGTTCATATTCCATTGAAAATATCCCTCATAAATACAACTATCATGAAAATACAATAGATAACATGGATTCCCTTATCCCCTTGGATACTATGGATGATTGTACTATCCTCACGGTATGAAAATTGTAAAAAAATTATATGCTTCCGATACTATTGACACGATACAAGTTGTATCCAACATTCATAATGTTGACAAACCCGAGTGGTATATTGATATCTATAACTTCCTTTATCAACAAGTTTTACCATAAAATACCTCACCATAGGAGGGATTCCACTTAAACCATGAAGAAACCCACTATGTTCTCCTTGGTGGCTCTTTATTCAAATGGATAATTGACAAATGTTTACTATGGTACTTAGGGGATAACGATGCATAAACGTATCTTTCTAAAATGCGTGATAACAAGTGTGTGGCAAGTAAATATAGTGGAAAAACTATGTCTCAAATATTACTCTACCAGCTTATTATTGGCCTATAATAGAGAAAGAATGTCATTGGTACACTAAATAATGTGGCTAATGTCAAAAACATAGCAATATCAATCATGTGTCATCTCATACGTTACAACTATCATCTCGTCATGGTTATTGTCATTATGGGGCTTTGATCTTGTTAGCAATATTAACCCAAGTCTACTCGGGGTCATAAATTTATCATTACTACCAAAAGTGTGTGTACTAATTGGGTTGAAGTTGTACCCTTAGAGTCAACTATGTGGGAATATATTTTTAATTTCTTACTCACAAAAATTATGACACACCTTGGCATACCATCTAAAATTTTCACAAATAATGGTTCTGATTTAAAAAGTAGAAGGAAAAAAATAATGTGCTAAATTTAAAATCAAAAACACATTTCACACCTCTTACTATACTCAAGGTTGTTAGGTAAAACATATTTTACTATAGTTAATTTTTCATTTACTATAGTAATTTGGTAAGTAATATATAATTCTCATATGGTTATGTTTTTTTTTATTAAGGGAAAATAGTTTTGAAAGGACTATACCATGTAAACAAAAGGGCTCAAAAGCCAGATAGCGAAGATGAGAGAAACAACCCAGAGAAGGGCAAAACAGTCAACCAAGAAGGGCTCAATAGCCAAATATTACAATATAAGTGAAAAAAGGATCTAAACGTACAAAGATCCAAAAGAAAGAAGGAAAGATAAAAAAGAAACCAAAGGAGAAACAACATATAGAGCTCCGCAAAAAACAGCTCCAGAACCGCCAGATGACAGCTACATCGTAGCCAAAAAACAGCATCACAACAACCCGTTACTTGATGGCTCTGTCAATCTTGGTCTTGATAGCCTACAACGACATGAAGAAGGCAATGGCAGTAGCCTAAGAGGATTCTTACATATTTGCTTGGGTAATTGCAATATCCCTTTTCTCTTGAGGACCCCAAATGTCCTCATTAACCCCACTTAAACTGTAGACACTATGGACATGTTGTTCAATGAAATTATAAATGCTTTTGAGGGCAGACAATATGCAGTCATTGTGGCTTTTAGCATTCCCCAATCTGCCATCTAAGGATTGAAGCTTCTTGTAGACCTCAGCAATAACCCCCTCTTCCTCCTCAGTTTGAAGGATTCTTTTACCCTTAGCTCTTTCCATGTTTTTTATAGCCCCTTTGAGCTCTTGTATCTCCTTTTCTAATCTTTCCACCCTGTCCAGCAATTCCTTCTCCTTGGGCTCCTCCACCGGCTTGCTAATATGCAGGAGGTTTTCAGCAAGTTCCAAGTCTTTGTGGCTCCTTAGGACCCATTGGGAAGTAGGGATTTTAGCTTTAAGGCTCTTGCTTTTCTTGCTGGAAACAGTATCTTCATTTTTTCTTTTAAGTAGGGGGAATGGAAGCAGTGTAGGCAGGTGGAGGTATGGAGGAGGGAGGTGGGGTAGGATTCATGGGAGGGCAGCTGGAGCAGTGGCGGTGGATCAAGAGGATAAGTCCTTGGTGCAAAGGGACAACCCTAGAGTGGCTCTGCACTTCCCTTATAGATTTCTCCAGAGAGTTAATCAAATAGTGAGGAAAGCTGATAATGTTATTTCTATGAAAGTGATTCAAAAAAATCAGATGCTTTTGAGGTATAGTCATAAATCTTCCTTCAAGGGTAACATACCTAACCACCATTTTGGCCAGCTCAGCAAAAGGTTCAGGAATCGACGCCACCTTGATGCCAGCGGCCACGAACTCAAGATTTTCCCCCTCTTCCAGAAATTTCTTGGTCTCCACCTCCCTGTCCACCTTCTTATTGAAGAATTTGGTGCCTTCCAGGCTGAGGCCCGTGATCTGAGCAATGAGCTCTTCCGTGATTTCCATCTCCATGTTACTATACTTGACAATCCTATTCTTCCAACCCTGGGTGAATTTGATAGAAATGTCTTGGTCGAAGCCTTGGATCCTTTCAATGAAATTAGACAGGCCCCCGATTTGTAGGTAATCCCAAAGCTCCGTGTTCTCTTTCCACTCAGGGTTGTGGGTCGGTTCAGTTTTGCATGGCGGACCCCCCATGTTTCCTCTGCTTCTTTTTCTGTTCTCAATGGTAGAAAAGCTCCCAATGTGTGGGACAGTCGAGCTTTGATTTTGATATTTGAATCTTTCCTTACCATGGAAGCTGATTTAATGATTATGCTACACTTGTTATTATTGCCCCGCTCCTCGGCTTTCCTCCTATGCCAAGAAATGATGACAATCCATCCCGCACAGATCGCATCAGTCATCCATATCTTTTGTGATGTCATCATCATGTACTTGAGGATCCGCACATTAGCGTCCAAATTACAGCCGTTAGTAATGATTTTAACTGCCATGCAGATCAATGATAATGGCTTTATTGACATGAGCGGGTAGAACATCCCCCCTAAACCAAGTTTGAAAGGAATTATTAACACCGAAGTTAGCCAAGCTGTCAGCTACCCTATTACCTTCCCGATAGGTGTGGGTGATTTGGACATTTTCAAAGCTTTTGCATATATCAATAGCTTCCTCAATATAATCCCTGATAGACCAGCTGGGGTGTTGCTTTTTATTCAAAAGATTGATAATATTTAGAGAGTCACCTTCAATTATAATATTTGGAATATTGCAATCCCTGGCAAGTTTTATACCCCAAAGAGCCGCCATGGCTTCGGAATAATGATTAGTCTAGCCTGCCCATTCTCCCGAAAAAGTAGCAACAAAAAACAGCCTCTTTGATCCCTGATGATTCCCCCTCCTCCAGAGTCACCCGGATTGCCTTTTGAGGCCCCATCAAAATTTAACTTGTGCCAATCAGTGGGAGGTTTAATCCATCTGATTGTGGTTCTGTCAGTACCATTGTTATTTCTATTGACAGTGGCAATATTCCATTCAGTCAGGATGCTTGCTTCATTCTCGGGTAAAGACCATTTTTAGGGGGTTTAAATCTAGCAATATTATCTTGCACAACAATGATAATTTCCTTATATACTTTGTTACAAGCCTGTCTTTTGTTTCTGAAAATACTATCATTACGAGCCTTCCAGATTCTCCACATAGTGTGGGGCAGAACAAGTTGCCACAGTCTTTTCACCATGCAATGTTTAAATGGAGAGCCCCATTGCTCCCAAGCCTGAAGACAGGTAAGGGGAAAAGTCCATCTCAGATTAAATTTATCAAAAACAAGCTGCCAAATTTTGGAGGCAATCTCACAATGAAGGAATAAATGTTTTATATCTTCAGCCTCTTTCTGACACATGCAACATCTATTTGGCATGATGAATCCCCTCTTGATGAGATTGTCATTAGTTAGAATCTTGCCATTAATAATTAGCCACCAAAAGAAGTTCACTCTAGGGGTTATCTCCAGCATCCACAGCTTGTGCCACTTAATTTCGCTTTCCATGGATACAAAGAAAGAATTATATCCTGATTTAACAGTGTATTCCCCATCGAAAGAATCTTTCCAGATGAGCTCATCCTTAAGGTTTTGATTACTTATATGGATTAGGGAAAGTTGATTATGAAGATATGCAATCTCAGCCTGTATACTATCATTCTCCACTTTTAGTTGTTTCCATTTTCTTTTGTTTCCATCCCTCTCAATGTACCCCTGGATTTTGTGCCCATACTTTGTAATTAAGTTGTCTTTAATATGATCAAAAGTAGAAATCCAGTTAGAATCCGTCCACTTATCAGTCCAGAAGTTTATGTTTTGTCCATCTCCAAGCTTCCAGCTACACCCTTGAGAGAGAATGTGTCTGCTGCGTAGAAGGTTGTTCCAGAAAATAGAACCACTCGGAAGAGACTGATCATATATGAAGGAAATCTTGTTTTGATTTGAAAGATATTTAATCTTAACCAGCTCTGTCCAAGGTCTGTGCTCTTTTATAAGCCTCCATCCTAATTTTGCACTAAGGGCAGTACTCATATGTTTGATATCTTTTATGCCTAACCCCCCTAGCCTCTTAGGTTTACAAACCTGTTCCCAAGCCACAAGGTGATATCTGAATCTGTCCTCAGTACCGTGCCATAGAAAGTGTTTTTGAATCTTCTCAATGTTGTTCATCACTGCAGTAGGCATGTTGAACATTGACAGTATGTAAATAGGCAAGTTTTGAAGCGTGCTTTTAACCAAAAGGCACTTACCTGCACTTGAAAGGACTGCTCCTTTCCAGCCAGCCAACTTTCTTTGAAATCTCTTAATAAGATCATTCCATACCTCCACAGAAATCTTGCCAGTACTTAAAGGTAATCCTAAGTAAGTAGCTGGTAGAGAATTAATAGTGCATCCTAGAATATTAGCAATCTTTCTTTGCCTTTCCCTAGGAGTATTGAAGAAATAAATAGAGCTTTTGTCAAAATTAACTTTTTGTCCCGAGGCTTCCTCATAAAATCTGAGGATAGTTTTGATAGCCTTTGCCTCAATAATGGAAGCCATCAGGAGCAGCAAAGTGTCATCAACAAACTGCTGATGAGAGGAGATCTGATTACCAGTAGTTGGAGGGAAGCCTTTTATCATGCCAATGTCAATAGCTTTGGAGATAGATATGCTTAAGCTGTCATGACCATAATAATGAATAAAAGGGGAGATTGGGTCGCTTTGCCGATATACCTCTATGCTTGGAAAAAAAACCCACAGTTCCCCATTAACAACCACTGAGAATCTAGAGGTAGAGATACAAGAGTGAATGATTTTTCTGAATTTGATTTGAAAACCAAACTTGGATAAGACCTCATCCATGAATCTCCAGGAGACTCTGTCAAATGCTTTATGCATGTCCAGTTTGATAGCCATCCCCGCCTTTTTACTTTTATCCATATAATGTATAGTTTCATGAACCATGATAATTCCATCTTGGATAATTCTTCCTTGGATGAACCCGCTCTATTCGTTGTGAAATGATCTCCATGAGAATAGGTTGCATTCTAGTGGTGAGGATCTTTGTGAAAATTCTATAAATGACATTAACCAAACTGATAGGCCTGAAATCTTTGAAGTCTTTTGCATCCAACTTTTTTGGGGCAAGCACAATGTGTGTATTATTTAGTTCTTTAATAAGATTTCCCATTTTGTAAAATTCATTAACAACTTTCAAGAGATCTTCAGAGCATATTTCCCAACATCTTTGGAAAAAGTTAGCCGAGAAGCCATCTGGACCTGGAGCCTTATCCCCTTCTAAAGCAAAACAACCTTTTTTAATTCCTCAATGGTGACAGTTTTGAAAGACTTTTAAATCTCTTAGAAGGTATGAGATTATTAGGAATGGAGTCTAAGAGAAAAGAGGCCGCTTGTTCATTATAGGAGTTATCTTCAATGAGAGGAGGTTCTTGTAAAAATTAAGCGCCTTTGTTTTGATATCCTCTAGATCCTTAGTAATGTTTCCATTTCCTTTAGCAACCTCAGATATTCTGTTACAAGCTCTATGTTTGATGGCTGTCAAATGAAAAAAATTTGTATTTCTGTCTCCATCTTTAAGCCAAAGGGCTCTAGATTTCATTCTCCAAAAGGATTCTTCATGGTTGTTTATATTATGTAGATCTGAGAGGAGTTTTTTTTCCCGCTGATTATCCTCTAGAGTCATACCTTTCATGGAAACATTTAGCTCAAGTTCTTCCAGCTGTTGCTTAAGTTCTTTCTTCTTTTCAAAAATGTTTCCAAATACCTCTTTATTCCAAATTCTAATCTTCTGTTTAACATTCTTCAACTTCTGAAGAAGCCTAAATTGGGTCGTCCCTGTGCCTTCCCAAAACCACCATTCTTTAATTCTGTCCATAATGTCTTCATGTTCGAACCACATTTTCTCAAATTTGAAATTACCATGAAAAGGTTTTGTCCAATTGAAGAAGTTGAGGACAATTGGATTATGATCAGATCCCGTTCTGGGGAGAGAAGAAAGATGGAAATTCTGGTCCAGGATCCAATTTGCAGAAATAAGAGCTCTGTCGAGTTTAACCTGAATTAAGTTTTCTCCTAACCTTCTGTTGGACCATGTAAATTGATTGCCATGAAGCTCTATGTCCATAAGATTAAGAGTCGAGATGAAGCCTGCAAATTCTTCCATACCAAGGGAGAATTCAGAACTTCCCCCAAACTTTTCTCCCAGGATTCAGAGGAGTATTGAAGTCTCCCATAACCAGCCAGTTCATGCTTTCAACCTTGCTTCGGAACAAGGTTAACTCTTTCCATAGATTTCTTTTACCAGCAGCAATATTAAATATTAGATAGAATCCAGCTATGATTATTTTCAAGGCTTTTAAAAATAATAGCTAAATGATTCTGGGTGGAGGAGAGTACCTTACCGTCAACCATCTTTGTATCCCAAAAGATCGCTAAGCCTCCAGAAGCCCCTTGAGAGTCAACAACAGCAAAGGCAGCGTTCTGCCAAAAATATCTTTTGAAGTCTTCAACTGCTTTACTTTTCATTTTAGTTTCTTGAATGAGAAGAATGTTGGGTTTGTTTGCTCTTTTAATTTCCTTAAGCATTCTTTGCTTAGGCCCTCCATTGAGGCCTCTGACATTCCAAGAAATAACCTTCATTAAAAAAATTTTGGAGATGCATTTGCCGGATGGCTCAGAATTCTCTGTGTACCATCTGCAATTTCTTTTTCAGTTTCTTTTTCTCTTGCTTCTCTCTTAGATGGCCTGCCTTTTCTAAAGGTTACTCCAAAATTAGCAGTTCTTCTAGCAGTGGCCCTTGTGATTCTCGAGGTGGATGCTTCCCAGCTTCCAAGCTACTTTTTTTTCCACTCTGAGTGATTCCGGACTTTCTTCTAGGCTTCTTGAACCTCTTTTCTTTCTTTTCACTAAGATGAATCCATCATTATCACAATCATTTTCCTTTCTAATGGGGGTAATTTCCCCATCCTCTTTTCCTGTGGCAATATCAGTCTGCTTATCCATTTTAGGAGCCAGCTCCTCCACATCTGTGTCCTCCTTCTCTTGGTTTAGATCTCGTGCAATGGATTCTAGATCCTCTTTGCCTTTTTCTTGTCTCATTTTTAGTTTCTCCAAAGAGCTGTTGCTTAGCAGCTCTTGATGAGCATTGATTTTGTCTATCTCTTCTTCCATATACGAGAGAGAAATGTTAACTTTTTCATTTTCTTCATCAACCTCCATGTTCAACTTAACCGGATTCGGTGACAAGATGTTCAATGCTGAATCCACTAACATCTCCCTTTTGTTTTCTTCCTCATTCTCACCTAGATCTATTTCTTGTTGAATCTCAATCAGTTTCTTAGGTTTCCAGAGCTTTTTGAAAACCAGTGGTCTCTTCGCCTTAAATCCTTTTTTCCTTTCTTTTAACTTGGAATGCCTCTCCAAACGCCTATTTCCAGTAGCTGGTTCAGAAATCTACTCTTTATCCACCTTATCTCTCTGATTCTATCTTTGATCTTCAAGAATATCTGAGGAAGCTTCCAGCTTTTGATCTGATTGTTCAGGACATTTGTTGGCAAAATGCCCTAATCTGTGGCATTTGCTACATCTTAGTTGGAAAGCTTCATATTCTATTTGTTGTTTCCATACTCCAAATTTGGACTGTAGAACAATGTGATCAGGAAGCTCTTGATCCATTTCAATAGAGACACAGAACCTAGCAAATGCCAACCTAGACCTATTTCTCGTGGGCCCATCCAGTCCAATGGGTGAACCAATCGATTTGGCAATATGAAGGAGGATTTCATCATCCCATAGATGCAGAGGAAGCCCGGGAGTCTACACCAGATGGGTATGGCATGAATATTCTCAACAAATGGATTGAATCCAGGATACCATTTTTTTAAAAAGTCCCATATTACCCAAGGCACGGGGACCACCCAAAAACGCATTCAACATCGATTGAAGATTAAATCGGGCAGAAAAAACCTTTGCCATGGTGGTGATTATCAAATCCCCTTTTGGTTTCCATCTGCGAATGGCCCATTTTCTAATAGTGTCCACATTGGGTCTTGATCCCAAAAATTTTCCAACAAGGGCCAGATTGGTTTTTCAGAGCTCTTTGTAGACATCCGTCAGGCACTGTAAGTGGGTCACCCCTTTAGCATCTTTTGTACTTTTAAAATCACATGCAGCCTGAGGTCTCGCATTTTTGTCAGGAGGAGTCTTAACCACATCCGCCTGTGCTCTAGACTAAACTGCCATCAATGAGCGCATTTTTCTTTTATGGTTCAGCAATGGCTACATCACAGATCTTCGAGAAGCATTGAGCGTGAGCTGCTGAAAAATGCTTTCGAAACCCTCACGCAGCCCGCCCAAAATTTCAAATTTTTCCATTCAAGTTAGAGGTGGGAATCATTTTCAAAATTGGATAGTTAATTGTGTATTATTATGGTTATATGTATAACCATATATTTTGTCTTATTTAAACATATGTAGGTTGTTCTAATTATTATTATATTGTTTTATTTAATTATTGGTGCTTCCCACATGTATTTTGGAAGCTATTGTGATTTCCCAATTGTACCTATGCAACCTTGTATTTTTCTGCATATGGCTATTCAATTCCTATAAGATTGCACCCATCTATTTTAATTTAATTTGGATGATTAATAAAATATTTCAAGCTTTCGTCCTCTCTCAAATTACATTTGGTACGTAGAGTAGGAATCTAGACATGTGAGGGTTGGAGAGAGGTTGTAGTAGGAAGAGAAGTGTCTTGGAGAAGAAATTTCTTTCATAAGAGACCCTGTGTTGCCTCAAGAACTTCCCGAGAATGCCCTCTGCATCCCATAACCTCCTATCTTCCGTTCTAGTTTTTAAAAGTAAAAATTTTTTTTTTCCTTGGTGCCCCTACTAGAAAATTTCTTTGAGGAAATTAATTATTCACAAATAAGAATTAAAAAAATAATTTTACCCCATTAGGGTTTTTTTCATTAATTTGGTGGATAGATTAGCTATACTATTACTAAATTGACTTATAATTGGAGACGAGGCGAGCTCTACCGAGTTGTTTTGGAATAGTTTTTTTCTGATCCATGTGAAAGATGGCTTATAGGTAGAGGACGATTTTGGTTTTCATTGTGAGAGTTGAATATATTACAAGTAGCAGCCCAAAATCATTAGATCCCGAGATCTATTTGAAATATGACCAAGCTGATTTGAAGGTGTCCACCAAGTTGAGAACTATTTTGAGGGCTTTACATATTAGTGAGTTCCTCCAAGAAATGATCTATTAAACCTCCCCATGAAGTGATTGTCAAAGGTTGAGCCACCTCTTTTTTGAGCCATCAATGGTGAGGAAATCATTGTAATGAGGAACACACAAGAGAGCCATTAAGCCACATCAATAAATAAATCCTGAATCGGAGCCAAAAATACAAGTTGCATGGTAGCATTGTATCAAAACACATTCACAACCGAGCCATGAGAGAGTTAGAATGGCCAAGACCATGAGGATGATCGGTCATATCTATCCATCCCTATCTCCACACAAACCTTGTTACTTGTGAGACTAATAACATAAGACTAAGCCCCCGTGACTCAGAGCTCAAAATCCAACACAAGAAAAAATGGTGGAAAAAAACAAACTTTGAGGAAAATAATAAACAACTTTGAGATAATCATCAAATCAGATCCATTTATGGAATTCCCCATAACCTTCTCTCATGCCTTCCAGCATAGCCATGTGGACTCCATCCATGAACCATGTCACCATTTTTTAAAAGGTTAGGCCTTTTGTATTTGTTTAAATACAAATTTCTTCATTTCATATTGCCTAAGCCTTATAAGCGACTAGTTGGATAGTCAAAATTTTTGGGGGATGTGATGTTTTGGGGTTCGACCCCACCCAAACTTTAATTTTTATAACATATGCCATTAGTGGAAAATTTGGAAAAACCAACAATTTTAGAGGAAAAAATAGTGGAAAACCTCCTCCAAAATGCCTAGTGACAACTAAACAAGCCACCTTTTTTAGAGAAAAACCTAATTAGGGTCAAAAAAATTTCTCTTCTATGCTGCATATTTTGTTGATTCGAGCAACATTTTTCTAAAGGAGGGGACACCTAAAAATTGCAATTTTAGTATATTTTTGCAATTTTTGGCACATAAAGTCATATTGAGCTCCGGAGGCCACTAGGGCCACAAAACAAACAAAAAATGTTTTACCTATCATTCAATTTTTTCAAAATTTAATGTAATTCTATACTTGAGATATTGTACTAATTGCAGAGTTTGTTATCAAGTCAACCAAAATATTGTAACTACTTTAAAACTGATAAATATTTGTACTAAAAAATAATAAAAATTTGGTTTCGTATCACTCACGATATCTTCAGATATCATTCGCAACGTTCGGTATAAACAATGCATCTGGGAAGCGCTTATGAGTAAAGTCGTCACAATGACTACTACTACACTTAACGCCTAATATAGTTGCAACAATTTTGTCTAGGCATCGACCCATTAAATTAATGGGGAGTAATAAGGACATAATGCACACACTTTGAGCCATCCCATCCATCTATGAATGATTTCTCGACTTAAATCCGGGACTGAGAAATTATCCAGTATATAGCAAAGTTACGTGTGCGTGTATGAGGATATTTCTTTGAGCCGGTGTTAATAATCACACATACCCCTTTCATTACTTTCTTGGTACCACATATCTAATTCTTTCATGTACGTTAACACCTCTTTCACATACTTCCTAGTATATAGAAAAGGGAAATATTCTTCCACGTACCAATGGGTATATCGAAAGAGCGCATATATAGAAAGGTTTTGTATATCAGATTGATGGTATATAGATTGGGAGACCATATACCTAGAGTGATAAGAGCCTTACCCTTTATCAGTGAATTCTACAAAATGGGCACCAATGCCCCAAATTATTTCTTCTATATTCAAAACTACTCTAAGAGGAAATAACTATGCTACATGGAAGACAAAAATCAAGACACAACTTGAGTTTGAAGAGATTTGGACTATTGTGAATGGTACTTTAACCAAATCAACAAATGATACAACACAACAAAGATAGTTTGATAGATATGATATAGAAGGCCAAGATAATAATCTTGTTTGAGAGTATCTAATGATGTGCAACCCCACATTCAAGATGCCAAAACAACCAAAGAAGCATGGGATAATTTGAGCATGGTGTATGAGGCCAAAACAAGAATGTCATACTGAATTTGTAGAGTTAGTTACACACATTGAAGTTCAAACAAAATGAGAAAATAGAAGCTTTCTTAAGAAGAGTTATAGAATTAAGGGATTCACTTCTAGCCCTAGGAGAGGATGTCATTGATGATGCTCTCATTCCCATTGTTTTGAGAGCACTCCCTCCTTCATACCACATTTTTGTGACAACACTCAACTTTTCAGATCAGATAGTTAGTTTTGACAAGTTGGTAAACCTCTCTGCAACAAGAGGAAGCCATGTATAATAATATGATGAAGAGGAGAAGGCACTTTCTTCTCATCATAAATGGAAAGGAAAAGGAAAGGAAAACCTAATTCCTATCAAAATTCCCAAAATCATAATCAACATCAAGGGGACAAACAACAAAAGAAGAAATGTCCAATTTGTAAAAGAGGACATGAATTAAAATATTGTTGGTATAATACTTATAAGAAAGGTTCATCAAGAAACTCTGGACCTCAAATAGAAATCTCACAAGGGACATTATAACTACAATCAAGGGTAGAAAAAGGGGAACTAGAAAAGAAACCCCATAAACAAGGAAATATTGTTGAGAAAGAAGAACATTTAGATAATGAAGACTACTTGTACATTACTCAATCAAGTGAACCCTCCACGTCATCTAGTGATGTCTGGTATGTTGATTCGAGAGCCACTCGACACATGACTAGCCATAGAGACTGGTTTACTTCAATGAGGGACACACCTTCAAAAAACCATGTTTTTTAGGTGATGATTCTTCATACACAGTTCAGGGGATTGGGAACATTTCTCTACCCCTTAGTTCACACAATTTAGATTATCAGATGTATTATATGTCCCTAGGTTGACTAAAAATTTGTTGTCAATCAGTCAACTCCTAGATCACAACTTGAAAATTGACTTTGATAGTCATTCCAACAAGAAAATGTGTTTAATTTGAGAAAAATCATGAGGCTCGAAAATAGTTGCAAAAGCCTCCAATGTGGGATGCATGTTCTAGCTTGATTTTGTCCACAAAGATGATCAGGCACTTGTGGCTAAGATTTATACCATTACACAATTGTGGCATCGAAGACTTGGTCATATCAGTTTCAAGTATCTCAAGACACTTTTGGCACAATATGGTAAAAGGATTACCATCTCTCTAGAAGGATACAGACAAGTGTCCTCACTGCCTAGCAGGAAAACAACACAAAGCTTCATTCTAGAAGAGTACTTATCAAGCTCATGGTAAGCTTGATCTGGTTCATACCGATCTTTGTGGTCCGATGCAACGATGCCAAGTCATTCGGATTTCAATACTTCATGCTTTGTGTTGATGACTACTTGAGAAAAATGTGGATTTTTTGTCTTTGCAAGAAAAGTGAAGCTTTTGAAACTTTTAAGAAGTTCAAAGTGGTTGTTGAGAAGAACTGGTTATAATATCATAACTCTTCACTTAGAATGAAGGGGGAATTCACCAGTGATGAGTTCAAATCCTACGTATAAGCTCATGAGATTTTTTGACAAATTCCTCCTCCATACACACCATAGCAAAATGGTGTTGTTGAGAGAAGAAATCATACTATCATGGAAATATTTTGATGCATGATCGATGATTTTGGACTAGCGAGGACATTTATGTATAAGAAACAAAAACAATAGTTTATTTGTCAACAGAGTTCCCATAGTTGCTCTTGATGGAGTAACGCCACAGAAGCATGGTCAAAGTGGAAACCATCATTGCACACCTCGAGTATTTGTGTGAAAATAAAGTATGCACATACCCAAAAAATAAATAGAAAGAAGTTAAATATGAAATAAAAAAATCATCATCTCCATTGGCTACTAATAAATAGACTCTTAGGTATAAATTGATGGATCCAAATACCAAGAAATTCTACACCAGCAGATATTTTGAGTTTTTTTAGAATAAGGAAGCATATACTCCTCCTTCACACTCACTGATGTAGATTATTCACCGGTTGTTAAAAAGAAGTTGATGTTCCCACATATGATGAAAGTTATGATGGGGATGATGGTGAGTATAAGATAGAACCATGACCCACAAGAACAATTCAATGTATGCCCAAGTGGTATACTAGCATGCTACGAGATGTAAGATTGGATGCTCCACTTTGGATACATCCACCACTGGACCATGATCTCACATGAGAATAAGTAAAATTTTATTTAATGAGTAGAGTTATTGAATCTGATGATCCCTTTATAGTCCAAGAATCCATGCAATCAAAATCTTGGAAAAATGCCATGGATACCGAGTATAACTCAGTGATGAAAAAAAACACTTGGTAGCTTGTCTATCTTCCAGTAGGGAAGAAACCCATTGGATATAGATGGATATTCGAAAAAGTAAAAATCACATGGGACCATAGAAAAGTACAAAGTGAGAATAGTAGCAAAGGGGTACACACAAAAAGAAGGCATTGACTACGAGGAGAAATTTTCTCCCACAGCTAAGATCAAAATGATCAAGATGATCTTTTCTCTAGTTGTATAGTTTGGTTGGAAATTCCATCAGATGGACATAAAAAGTGCCTTTCTAAACAAAGATTTACAAGAAGAAGTCTATATGACTCAACCTGAGGGATATGTTGTACCTAATAAAGAAGCAAATGTATGTAAACTCAAAAAATCTCTATATGGCCTTAAACAGCACCCTGAGCTTGGTACATCAAAATTGATGAACATCTCGTACAACATGGATTTTTAGAAATCCATACAATCCCAATATCTACCTCAAAAAGTAAGGGAGGGATATTGTGATTTTTTGTTATGTCGACAATCTATTCATCATGGCTAGTTCAATGAAGATGATCGATACAATGAAGAAATATCTTAACCTATTGTTTGATATGACAGATCTCGAGCTAATGCACTATTTTCTTAGATTGGAAGTATGTCGAAAGAGAATCACATAATTGTTTATCAATTGAATTATACTAATACAACGCTCAAGAAATTCAAGATGATGGATTTCACACCTATTGCTACACCTATGGAGAATAGATTGCAGTTATCTCGTTTCAGATCCATCTCCTGTGGTAAATGCAACTCTCTATCGGCAGTTGATTGGGAGTCTCATTTACCTAACCTACACTAGATTAGATATAAACTTTGCATTGAGATATCTATCTAGGTTCATGTAGGAACCTAGATTTTTTCATTGGAAGGCAGCAAGGAGAATCTTGAGATATCTCAAGGGAATAGTGGATCTTGGTCTAGAATACAAGAAGAATGATAATTTCTTCTTGTCTGGATATTTAGATTTAGATCATGCAGGAAACATTGATGACAGAAAATCCACTTTAGGGTTTTTGTTCTTTATGGGATATGGACCAATATCATGGGGAAGCAAGAAATAACACTTTGTTTCTCGCTCTTCCATAGAAGCTGAGTATCGTGTTGCAGGTGAAGTTGTCTGCAAAGTGATATGGCTACGTCACATACTTGAAGGACTTGGAATACCATAGGAAAAACTGACCACCTTGTATGTTGACAATGAAGGTGTTATCAAACTTTTTCGCAATCCAAGTTTTCATGAAAGAACAAAGCACATTGAAGTACATGTACATTTCATACGTGAGCATGTCTTGAAACACAATATACAACTTTAGTTTTTCCAACAACTGAACAACGAGTATATATTTTCATAAAGTCACTTGCACGTGAAAAATTTGAGTTGTTTAGAGAATTCCTCTCCTCATCCCTTGAGGCAATGTAAAATTAAGGGGGAAATGTTAGGTAAAACATATTTTACTATAGTTAATTTTGCATTTACTATAGTAATTTGGTAAGTAATATATAATTCTTATATGGTTATGTTTATATAACCATCTATATTATTTTTATTAAACATACGTGAGGTTGTTGTAATTATTGTTATATTGTTTTAACAATATTTTTGTCTGTATTGTTTCGGTTGTACCTATGAAACTTAATTCTTTGTTTGTACTTGGTTGTGCAATATCTATAAATATTGCAGCCCATTCTTTGTAATATTGATTTCTTGCATATCAATAAAATAACGAGGCTTCCATCCCTCTTTTGAAATTACAAAGGTAATGGCCAATATTAATCTACTAACAATACTATTGTTAAAATCCTACACAAAAACAATTCTAAACATGGGATCGATCGATATAATCAAATTATCTATTCCCTTTGGGTTAATCACACCAATGTCCAAACTCCTACTAATGTTACTCCTTTTAATTTATTCTATGGAATAAATATTTTCCTCCATTTAGAATTAGAAATCCCCTTGCTTTAGGTATCCTTGAAAGATATTGTCAAGGAAATTTATTATCGTTAAAAGTGGTTACATGAATTGGAATTTTAGACTCAAAACACATATAAGCCCTTAAACATCTCTTAATGTATCAAGACTGCAACAAGAGAGCATACAATAATAATTTTACATTCTTGAATTCCACATTAGTGACATCATCTTCAAAGAAAATTAAAATAATATGAATGCAAAAACCACACTCAAAAGAAAGTTTACACCTAATTGGTTGGGGTCTTATGTAGTTATTCAATGGTTTGGTCTAAGGTTTTATCATTTGGCCAAACTTGAAGGTAAACTCGTTAAAAATGAAATGAATATCATGCATCTATTAAAATATTATACTTGATATTGATATCATAAAGATGCAAACTATAAAAACATTCAAGTAATCACATAAGCATAAAAAGCAGTCAAACATTTTCAAAAAATTGAAAGTGGTACCTATATGTGACTTAATTTACTAGCTTGTTACTTTACATATGTTATTTTTCATATTGTTTTGATAGATAATATATTTTTCTACATAATATTTGCACACATGGTATGTTGAGATTGATGCATGACATACACAAATTGATAGTACATGATGATAGGTGTTGTCCTAGACCCTTCCTAGTTGACCCTAATCTTCAGGGGGCATCTCCCACATTATAAAGGTTGGTTTTTTCATTATTATTACTTTCAATTCCTTATTATGCTCAAAATTTAATACTATGAATTACCCTCAAATTTCCAGTTCAAGAATTCGAAAATATGGGGATATCATCAGGGTTGATTCAATTGAAAAAAATCAGATTCTTTTGAAAATTCATTAGCCAAAGAATCGAGACAAAAACAAAAAAGAGGCTTATTAAATATGTTATATTTTGGAATAACATGGCTAACACATGTGTTTTGTGTTGTGTCACTAGTTTATATTATTTTATGTTCCTTATGGCTAATGTTTTTTATTTCTTCTCACTTGTTTGATTTTTTTTTTTATGTGTATAACCTCTTGCCTTTTATATGTTTGTTAAGTAATTGTTGCACATACCTTTGTTTATGGCTTCTATAACCTTTTACTTGTGTTTATGTGTATGACACCTTTGTGTCTCATGTTTGTGTCCTCTTACACCTTTTGTATAACTAACATATGTTACCTTTCTTATGTAATTATTTACTAGATTAATTGTATGTTTTCCTACCATTTTGGTTATTTACTAATATATGTGATTATTTGTTTTTTCACTATCTTTTTACACAATATTTTTATCGTGGAAATCCCTTACAGGATAGAATCCTAACAAGTGGCCACCCAAGATATCCCTCAATATGATCAAATGGAGATTATAAAATTTACCTGACATAGGTACACAAATTTTCTTTTGAGCAATGTACTCTATTGACAAATCACATATTCATAAAAAGAGGGTGCATTCATTGGGGTATATTACAAATATACATATAATACACATAGAATCCGTGACTCACACATATATTTATATAGGGTAAATATCCTAAAAAGGAAGAGATATAGAAAAAAGAAAAAATTAACACTAGTACAAAATTGTCAATGAGGGAAAATACCATGGTACATTATGACCCATAGTAAACATTTCCATCCCAGGGAAAAATCTACCAAAAAATCAGCATTCTTAGATTCTTACATACATATACAAAATTATAGTATAGATTCATATATATATGAAACAATTCAAAGAATAATGCATAGGGTGTGAATACTTCATTCCTTCTTCATTACATCATTTAGATATAGTTGTAGATATAAGATTTTGGGGCATAGTCCTTCTTCTCCTTTTGTATTTCTTAGCAGTTACATATATCAAACAAATTACTATAACAAACAGTGGGGGCATGAGACAACCATTCCCCTTCAAACTTTGTGTTATGTTATAAGATGTGAGACCATGCAAAGGAGATTGATAAGTAAGAGAGAAGTGAAGAGCATTGTGCGAAATAATACTATAAAATAATAGATAAGGATATACTATTCAAATAAAATAAGTATGAAGAGAATAATAATGATGATGAGAAAGAGATGAGTGAGCTAAAATCACTATTGAAAAAGTTGGATGAAAGTGATAAGAGATATGGTGTAAAAAGAGATAAATATCACATTGGTGTACATGAAACCTTAATGAAAAGGAAATGAGTGAAGAGAAATTAAGAGATGGTAAATAAAAGAAGAAAAACTAAAATAAACAAATAATAAGGTTAAGGTTAGAAGAAATTATCATGAAAATGTGCATGGGAAAGGGGAAGAGAAGATGGTAGGAGGTGCGGTGATAAAAACTGTTAAAATAAATTTAAAGAAATAAGAGGATGTGTTTAAACTAAATTATATTATTTGGAGACTTTTTGTATTGGAAATGGTATCTATGAATCAATGTGATATGAATTCTTATCTGGAGGTAGCATCAAGAGAAATGGCCACACCATGTGAGCAGTAATTAGAGAAAGAGGAGGCACTTGAGAAAAGTGGTGTGCATGAAAAGGATAATATTTAAGAAGAGAGTGAAGACATAGATAAACTTAATAGGTTTTAATTAAATTACAAGAATAAATGAATACTTATCTCTTTTTAAATCTTAAACAATCAAGAATAAGAAAATTATACACTAAATGGGCTAGAATAACCCACAAGTTTACATTTTCACTATGTTTTTAAGTAGGAACATCTAAAGTAGGTAAGTTCTTAAAGAACCATACATGACAAGGAAACAAGATGCATGATTTTAGAATTGAATAAAATAATGAAGATAATATAAACAATGAGTAATTTAAGCTCATGGACCAAAAATAGGTGAAGGAAGGACAAGATAGTGAATAAAAATTATAGTATATATACAAGGAGGAAATGTTTGCAATTTTGTGAGGTCGACTCAAGTCCTACAAGATACGTGGAAGAAAAGAGACTTATTAAGTGTGTGAAGGTGAAATATAAAGTAGAAGAAAAAGAGAAATGAGAAGATGTAAAAATGAGAAAAGATGAAAGGAATAAAGAAAGTGAAGCATCCACCAAAGAGGGATTTTGAGACTTGTACTTTTAATTTAATTTTTGTTTGTAATGTATGTATAGGTGTTGAAAGTAGACAATCAAATGGGTCACATGAATTTAATTTCTCACATAAATATTTCAAAGTGAAACAATATCTTGGGTAACATCAATATTTGTATGGCACAAAAAGACATTAACACCAATTAAGTAAAATGAGGTCATCACATTTGAAAAATAGGACAAGTATGGAGCTCTTGTAAATGAAAGGGTCACAATAAAGATTGAACATAGAAACTAGGAAGTGTGGACAAATATTATAGTTGGAATAATGAAGGAGGTCATAACCAACATATTAAAAGAGGAGTTTCATGTAAGTCAAAGATAAAATTGGTAGAGAAACCCAACTACAAGTTAGAAAATTCATGGGCACGGTGAAAAATAATTTTGGAGAAGGATAAGATTTATTGGGTTAAATCCTAAAAATCATAGACATGAAATGAGGAAGGTAAAAATTGGAGATAATAGAGTTGGTAGCAGAGGGTATCAACGATTTTTGAATGGGTGGAAGTGGCAGAAAGGATGCACAATTTTGTAGAGTACTTGGTTATTTGAAATGAAAAACCAATAAAAGGAATTATCTTAATATTTACCTAACACATTTGAGAAGGAATTCAAATCTCAAAATACCTCAAGTGTTTGATGTATGAGAATCCATGATTCAATAAATTTGTAGTATAAAAAGAAAATCTTTATATTTGGTCTCTTGATCACAAGAGTTATAGGTATCATAGTGGTCATTGATCTCTTCATTATCATAGAAAGGTGCTCAAGTATCCTTAAAGATGAGCGAGAAAAATTATATTACTAAGCGAGAACTTATAAGGATTTATTTAAAAATAATTTTGGGTCACTTTTTTTTAATTTCTATATAGCCCTAAGTTCTTTCTAAGTGATTGGGGTCACATTTAACTAAAGGTAGGAAAGTCATATATTTGGTGAGACACTTTATTTCTAAAAATCGTGGGTCACTTAAATATTATAGTGGGAACTTTAATATTAAAGATTGAAGAGAATCCACTTTTTAATCAAGAACATAAATTCTATTAAGCTTAAGTCCTTCTCGAGTGTGACAAGTGTCACACTTTCACAAAGATGCATACATAGTGAGCTTGGATGAATCTTTTCCCCATATAGATAAAGGGAAAAATGTCATACAAAATATCCAAGAGGAATATTCAGAGTCAAGAAGAAGTATAATGAAGTCAATTAGAGGTGAAGTATTAGAGTCAATAATATTTGTAGTGTCCAATAATATGAAATATTCCTCTATATTTACTTGTAAATTTTGTTGGCATGTGTAAGTTAGGTGGTTTTCATTGATGTAAAATCTCATTAATGACAAAGAGGATGATCTAGGAGGGATAGAATATGCTTGGTATGATGATGCCATGGTCAATCAGGTTGTAGCATGATGGCATGAGTGGAAATAATGAGACTTTCATTGTTAAGGTGGTCTAATTAGGTATCTTAGTCTGCATGGGTGATAGAGCATGTTGGTTTGAGTTGCATAGTGGATTGAGTAGCATGGTAAAAGCATGGAGACCAAGAAAATAGTGTGTGAAAGCACTCATATAGGTCTAGAGGATGATTTGAAGGTGAAATTAGGGTTTGCAAGTGATCATCTAGACCTAGTCTAAGTGCTTGAAGGCCAAATAGAGCATGACAGTGAGTTGCAGGATATGAGAGTTCGTAGAGGCATGTAGAAGTGTGAAAAATGTTGTCTCAAGTGTGTTAGGTACTTTTAGAGAGCTTGGAATTAGAGATATCTTGGTCATAAGTTCACTCTCGGGGTGATTGTCGGGGTTAGTCTGACTACCCATATTGCATCTTTCTTTTTATGTTTGATGTGGTTTATGGGTTTGTGCAAGTGAACTTCTATTTTACAGGTTATAGATACCTTCGACATTCATTATATGACTATCAAGTGATTAGCAGAAGCAATAGTGAATATTTTGTGACACTATAGAAATCAAGATCTAAGCATTTACATAGACACAGGCGCCCAAAAGTAGTCGCCAATGCCTAGGCGCCCCTGTCCTGCCATGGGCACCCTTATCTAGCCTCATTCTTACATTCTAGAATTTATTATGAGTAGTAATGACACTCAAACCAACCTGTTCAACACTTTTCCAAGTCCATATCAGTTTTGGATCAAGCTTAAATCATCTAAGTTCTCTCTTCTTCTTCTTTGTTTAGGGTTTCATGTTTGAAATCTTAGATTGCTTGTGTCATTTATTCATTTCAGCATTTATACATCATTTGGTTTAATAGTGACTCTAAAATATTTATATTTAATTCAAATTAAAATAAATCACCTACTTGGTCTATGTCTAAACTAGACCTAATTCTAGTGTTTGGAGGCCTAATAAGGCATGATAGTCACTTTAAAATGTTTGTGAGCCCTTGAAAACACTCATGAAGTTATATCAAATTATATTCATCATATAAAGGTAGTTTGTAATGGTTTCATATATGGTTGTTGTGTTAGTTCACTTTATTATGACTTGAACTATGCAAAACCCCAAGGCATAGTCATGAAAGTCCTAGTGGTGGTGAATATTCAGACATATTTGTGCCAATATGATGATTAGATATGTTAGCAAACGGTGTCCAAGTGCTTTGTGAGAAAAATTCAAGTCATCATGATGAGAATTTTGGGTAAGGGAAGCAAGTTGGGGGCCAAAAAGGGGTCATAAGTAGACATCATATTGTAAATAACAGAAAAATATCAACTTGTAGGGATTATTTGCAATGCATGCACTAAAAATTAGAAAAACTTATAGAAATATGAATTGTTACATCCGAATATAGTTTCTAAACTACTATTTAAAAAAAAAAAAAAGCAGACAAGTTTAGCTATATTAAACACTCAAAATTCAATGAATTGGTTTTTTAAAAAAACCTATAAGATTGTAGTCCATTTTCCTGCGATTTGGATGACCAAAACTTGATATATATTTTTTTTCCTTTGGTGAAAAGTTAGATGCCACTATCTATCTTGGGATAGATTTTATTTTGTATTTTTTAGAATTTTTTTAATGATTTTTTCCATGAAAGTGGTCTGAAAACATAAAGAAAATAGAGCACTTTCTATTTTCCTACCATAACTTCATCAAAAATATTGAAATCAAATAATTTTTTTAACGTGTATAGAATTTTTCCACGGTTGGGATGGTATATGTTTTATCACATTATGATAAGTGAAACAAAAGTTGTAGTCTTAAATGTAGACATGAACATTCATGGGAAAAAGTGTCTTAAATACCTACTATTAGTAAAAATTATAAAATTATATTTATCATATTCTATTCACTTTAAAATCAATATTTCTACAAAGCTAACAGTCTCTCTTACACGATGGTACCATTTTTGTGACATGTTTTTAATTTTTCGGCATGGTTCAAGTCCGTGTAAGAGAAAATTTGATGTTTCGATGTTTTTGATGTAAAATTCAGGATTATATGTCCACTTTTTGGTCCCCCAACTTGTTGCACTTACCCTTTTGCAAGATATGGTGTTTTGAGAAAAACAGGGTTCTAGAAAGCATGTTTTCCAACTTGATATAAGAGAATTTTTCTTGGTTGGGATGTGTAACCTTTACATGGTCCCCTAATCCTTTTATGGATATTCAATCCTAGAACTAAGAAGGTATCAGAGTTAAAATGAGGTTCTATTATTTATGAACAATTGTTAAGAAGGTAAGAAGGTCAAAACCCTCCAAAACCCTATTTTGATAGTGATGGAGGAAAACTTCTTTGTTTGATACTAGAATGGATTGTATCATCAAATTTGATGATTTGATGATGGAGAGAACTCTCCCATATTTCATATGGTGGTGGTTTCAGGTCATGACACTTAGTGGAGTCTACTTAAATATGTTAGTTTCAAGAAAGAAGGTTTTACTATCTTGTTTTCCACTAGACCCTATGTCTAAATTGTTTTTCCGAGAAGTTGAGGAGAAATTATACATGTTGGTATTTATTTTAGATCTTGGTGAGGTGATTTGATGACCTACACAGGTCAAAACATGTTGACTATTTTTGGGCCAAAAGAGTAGTTTTAACAATATTGGTGAATGGAATTTATTGAGCACTTTTGGGCATGATGATGATGATTGATGACCTTGGAGGTGTTTTAGACATCTCATATGAGGTTTTGGATTCTTTTTTTTTTTTTGAGATATGGAAGTGAGTTTATGTGGCATGAAGAAGGCCACAAGTTGACTTAGTTTAACTCGGTTTAAGATAACAAGGGTTTGGTCTAAAGATTGATATAAAAGATCAATATATTTTCTTATTTGATGGTGTATATCCATTAGAGAGTGAATAAGGATGAATTTTGTTCCTATTAAATGAATTTTTATGTATTGGATGTGTCATCTAGGGTGCAAACAGGTTGAGTTTCCAAAGCGGTTCATGAGAAGTTCATCATGTTGAAGAGGAGAAGTGGTTCTATTTGCATTTTTATTGTTTCATGAGGTATAGTAAGCATGGTGATGTTATACATGTAATTGGATTTTAAATGAGTAGTTACATGACATATTTGAGGTTTTTGGTGTGATCTTGGACTTCATCGATGAAGACTAATTCTGGAAGTGCTGATTTGAGTAGGAAACAGTCCTACTAGGTGGTGAAGTGAGAAGAATGGATGATACAGAGTCTTGTGAGCTGATGGAGGATGTTGATATGTTTTTTTGACATGAGTGGATCCTTTTCAGACATGACATAGCTATAGTAAGTTCTTGGAGTTCATGGTGTGCTTGTTGAAGAAAATTTGCTTATTTTGGACCTAGTTGTGATTGTTGGTTGTCTTGGTGAATTTCTAACCTATACGAGTCTTTTCATGATTTTATATATGTTTTAGGTGTTATTTGATTTTGGTATGACTTGCCTCTTGGTTCATGGCTGGCATAGTTATGTTTTTAATTGAATCATGTATAAAAGTGCATGTATGGTTCATTTTTAACTAGTGTTGAGAGAGGGAAAAAGTGTGAGCTAGGTGAGAGAGTGAAATTGGTTCAAGGGAATCAAGACATATCTGAGAGAGTGTGTGAGTTTTTAAGAGTTTTGAATAGCTAGTGTGTAAGGGTAATTGTCCAAATCAGCCCATGATTGAGCAAGTTTGAGCGAAGTAGAATTTAAAGAGGGTTTGAAGGTGTATGAGCTAAATATTTGATCACTATCAATTGTGTGAGAAGAATATCATCAATGGTCACTCATTTATAGGTGGTTGAGTTTTGTCTTGATCATCTTATGGGGTTTTATCCTACTTGTTTGGTTCTGCCTCACTAAACTAGGGTTTTGTCTTCCTTGTAGAGGGTTATTACCCTACTAAACTAGGGGCTAGTGCTCCTTGTGAAGTTGGTGCTTCACTAAATTCCTTTTTTGTGTAATATAATCAAAATTTTAGTGGTTTTTCTTCCCCTTAAGGGTTTCCCACTTACATATTGTGTTCTTGTGTACTCTCTCATGGTTATGCTCTTGTGAATGATTTTTATATGTTGTTAAGACTCACATTAATGCATGGTTGAATATTAAATTGTTTATGAAAGTTAATTTGATTTAGCTAAGGGTTTTGAAGGATTGATTCCCCCTCTCAGTCCATTTTGATTCCAAAAATTGGTATCATAGTGGTTCCTTTTGGAGAAGTTTAATCACTTGAAAGGAGATCCTTTGAAGCACTAAAATGGTGAGTCAGAAAAGTGGCACTTCTTCTAGTAAGGCACCCTTGTTTGATGGCTTAACTATTTTTTTGTCTTGGGATGAGGACTCACTTCATGTCCTTAGGGTTTTAGTTTTGGCAATCCATTTTGGATGGATATACAGATCCTCAAACTCCTCCAAAAACTTCTATAGAAAAGAAGCTTAGTAGTGACAACTCCAAGGCTATGAATGTAATCATGTGTGGTCTAGTGAACCTGAACTTATGAATGTCATGCATTGCACATCAGAAAAATCAATGTGGGATAAAATTTAGGTCATTTATGAAGGATATTCCAAGGTAAGAATAGTTAAACTCCAAACTTTCAGAAATCAGTTTGAAGGTCTAAAGATGAGTGAAGAGGAGTCCATTTCTATATATTTTCTTAGAGTTGATAAGGTTGTCAATACCATGAAAGGACTAGGTGAATAATTGAAGGAATAAGTTGTGGTACAAAAGGTATTAAGGTCTCTAACTCCTAAATTTGACTCTAAAGTGTTTGCTATTGAGGAAGCCAAGGATTTGAATCTCTTGACAATGGATGAGTTTCATGGAACCTTGACTACATATGAAATGAGGGTTATTGAATCTAAACTAGTTAATAAGGAGATTGGTTTCAAAACTAAGATGAAGGAAAAGGGAAAGAAGGTTAAGGATGATGATGTTGCTCTGAGATTGATGATGAATAAATATTTGCAATGATTGCTAGAAGACTGAAGATTGGATCAGGTAAGTATAAAGGGAAATTACCTTTCAAATTATTTAGTTATGGTAAAGTAGGCCACTTTTCTGCTAAGTTTCCTCATAGGAATGACAATGAAATTGATGAAGTTAATGAAGATGACCATGACAAGAAGACTCACAGGTTTGATAAAGGCAAGAATAATTTCTAAAGGTTTGATAATAAGAATAAGTTCAAGAAGAGTTTGTACTCAAAGGAATATACATGTTTATCTTAAGCAAGAAGTTTTGATGGTGTCTCTAATTCTAATTATGAATATGAGAATGATGATGTAGGTGATGAGGTGTTTTTATGGCCAAATATGTTATGAGGTCTATGAGTGATAGTTCCATATTGTTTGGTGATAACATGCAATCTGAAGATGAAGAAGAAGGAGATGACTTTGAGACTGAATTAGTGTGTGTTCAGACCGAGCTAAAGAATGTCAAGGAAAAAAAAATAAGTTGAGCTCTCAAGCCAAGGAATATGAGGCAAAGATTCAAGACCTATATGAGAAATGTTGGGTGTGACAAAAATCTTGATGAGACATTCAAAATGATAGATATTCAGATGAGTTCTATGACTCTAAGCTTCTAATCCAAGGAATAATAATTGAACCTTCTTAAGGAAGAGTTATTTGATGCACTCATCAAAGCTAAGACATTCCAAAAGTTTGAAAAGATTACTAAATATCTTGATGATCTTATAGGAAGTCAAATATCTATAGGAGATATAATATATTTGGGATTTAAATAAGACCTCAAAGGTAAAGAGGTAATGTAAGAAGAAAGTGCTCCAAGTAAGGAGATTGAAGAATCAAGCATGAAGATTAAAGAAGAGAAAAATAAGATAAAAGATAATGTGAAGACAAAGGATGGTAGGTATCCTAATACTTCAAAGTATGAGATAGTATTTAATGGTTATTGTTTGAATTGTAATGGCTTTGGACATAGAGTAAAGGAATGAAGGAGGTTTTTTAGAGATGATTATCCATGGAGGGATAACAAGAATGAATAATCAATGAATTTGGTTTGCTATAATTTCAAGAGAATTGACACACTACTAAATATTGTTGATTTAATAAAAACTTAATTAAATCTAATTGCAAAGTAACTCATACGGTAAAATACAATAAAGATACAGATGTTAAGTACTTAAGAAATGCAAAATTATGAGTAAATGGGAGAGATAAATTACTTAGCTAATTCCTTTGCGATCCGGAACTTATCTGGATAGTGTGGAGAGTTATACGAGATGAAAATAGTATTGCAAATGCCCTTTAAATTATAGAACCTAAGAATGATTTTGTATAGGGAGATCAATACATGATAGAGATCCTTGGGCAGCGATGATTGGTCATGGGTGCTTGATGATGTGTAAATGCTCGGGATCTACATTATTCTCGTGACACTAGTTTTTTTAATCTAATTCATGTCAATCACCTGATATTTACTCTTTGATCACCAAGTATGCCTATTAGCTATAAAAAAACCTTAGCTACCTATATAATCTCATAAACACATCAAATCGAATGACATATGTAATATGTGAAGTCATCTCGACTCGACGGTCACCCGATGAGTGAACTTATGAGCTGGTTTTGTGTCCTTGGGTTTCATTTTGGGACCTAATTAATCTTTTTCCATGATGTTGTTGAAAGATAATATTTCACCTTAACGGAGAATATTGAACTCTTGTTGGAGTAGTTAGAAGAAGATTTTGCATGTATATATCCAAGATATGGAGACTACACATGAATATTTATATTATTCCTTATATGAGACCTTCTTCAGTGAATATATGGTATAATTGCATATGTGGTTGGAATCATATGTCATGCATTGAGGCATAAAATTGGGTCAAAAGTACCCTTAGACATAGGAGTGTCTTTATTAGCTTGCAGAACTAGACACCAACTAGACCCATACAATTGACATTTTGTGGAGTGGAGTGCTTTGTAGCTACATCTTGGAGCATGTTGTCACTTCTTACACCTACCACAAAGAAGTAGAATTATAGTTCCTCTATTAGTGTGAGAGACCTACGTGAAGCACCTTCCACTTGAAATTAAAAATCTTGTGATATATATTAGTATTGAAAATATCCTCATATCCAGCTAAGTCCCTACACACATGAGAAACATGAAGGGTTAGAGAATGGAAGGGAATTATGGATTGAGAATATGTTTGGATAATCTAACATATAAGGATTCATAAGTATTGAGTGTGACAAGCAGTGGTGATGATAATGGAACACTAGAATGGTTGGATAAGAAAAAGATAGAAAAAATTTGGATTGAGTTGTACCCTTTATTTTACAGCAATTTACACCTCATAACCCACTAAATAGAGGACCATATAGGATTTTAGTAAGCTAAAATAGAGTCAAAAAAATTAGAATGATGATTAGTTGACCAGTTAAATGGATCCCCGATGATACTAAGAAAACAAACCAGTTGCCTTAATAGTGTGGAAAAGGATCTCCTAGATGAGAAATAAAAATGAGATGAGATAGAACACAACTACATATTAAAATACTTGAGATTGTTTCATTGTATCCTAAAGGAGGATCCAAACTTAGTAAATGTGGCAAGCCTTGAATAGCTATGTGGAATGGGAAAATTAGAAGTACTTGATTGATCTCCTTATAAATTAGATAAAATATGATGGAGGTGCATGCGCGAGACAAGATGAGTAAGCCAAAACAAAAGAGATAAGGCCCTTCTAAAATAAACATACAATCATGAAAAAATTTGGAAACCAAATTGGATGGAAATTCCACCACCTCAAAAAATATATTTTCGAGTTTTATGCATCAAGAATTAATCATTTAAGTGTGAATCTACCCTAAGTAAAAAGTCAAAATACCTTAGGTATGTAAGTTTATATTGTAAGACAAGATAAGTCAAAAAATTTACTATGAGAGGTAGATGATATGGGAAAGACTATAAATCCATGGAAGGATGAAATTAAGCTATGCCTAGCCAAGATCCGAGACAAAATCTTGATGAAGAGATCCAATTGGAAGAGGTTGGAACATATGCGGGTGAAAATCTAAGTGCATTGAAGGAAAAGGCCAAGGATCCTAAAAATCATGCTAAGGAATTAAAAGGGTTGTGTATGCAAGTCAATGGCATAATTGGAAATATATGGGTTACACTGACAAAATGGCATAATTTTTAAGATCAAATATATAAGGAGGTGCCAAAATGTTTTTAGGAAGAATTGACTAAAGGGTACCTAGGGGTGGGGAAAATGTTGAACCTAATTTTGTCTATGTATGATATAATTTTAGTGAAGCAAGAATTTTGGAAAAATTATGGGTATGGCACAAGACTTAGGATCCTTTTGATTCTTTAACAAGTGTGCACACATACATGAGGAGTGATAGAAGAGTTGGCGAGAGGGGACTCATGCGGAGAGTGAAAGAAGTGTTGATAGATAGTGTACATATGAAATGTAGGATAAACTATGACATTTGGTATGCATAATACCCAAATGACAGAGAAGAAAATGTATGCTTGAGACTTAGGATCGGTGGTAGAAAAGAACACACCGAATATGGGAAAATTGTTAGAGTAAAATTATGTGTGAAACCTAGGTTGTTTGAAGATATATTGAAATTAGATAGAGGATTGCACAAGAAACATGACATGTAAGGAAGAGAAAAGGAATGGGTCAAGTGGTTACTTGATAAGGATCTTAAGGTATCACAAGGATAAAATATAAATGTGTATGTATAACTTACAAATTATGTAAAGTAAGGTCATTTTTGTAAACTCCTAAATTTGGAAATTTACCCTTTGACATTGCTAGTTGTGACAATGCTCCTTTACTAAGACAAATATCCACATTATATCCCCATTCATTACATCTTACCATCTCTCTCCAAAATTTCTTATCTCTACACATTAATGTGTTATCACATCTGAATATAAATGCATAAAATCAATATTTAACCTTTGTTTATCATGATACATCTTTCATATTGCATAGATTGTCAATCTATCCAACACCATATAGTATTCAACCCCTGGATGACCTGTACATTCTTAGACCTGTTGGTACACATATTTTTCTTCCTTCTTTTTCGAGTGTTATTATCAAAAATTATGTTCTTATCCCTAGATAGATGTGCATTGGGTATTGGTTTTTTGAGCGAGATCTCTCCTATATAAGTTCTTCTTCTCGAATGGAAGGTTAAGTATTCTCTTAGTATCATGTTGTTATCAAGGTTTTGAGATTTTTGTAGAGTTTAAAGTATGAGGCAAGGTGTGCTTCAACGTATGGTAAAGAATTTGGGATGTTTATGCAAATTATGAACATTGTGTAGATGTGATGGTTTCTTCTCGGTGCCCAAAGCCTAGCTATTTTTGAGACCATAGAACTAACTTAAGGGAATACCCTATTTTTCTATAGATTTAAGTTTGGGTTCCTGGCCCCGTGTTGACAAAATAAGGAACGGGTGGTATCAACTTATGGTTCGTGCCCAAGAATGTTCAAGGTGGTAGTCTATCCCCAAGGTTCAAGGGATGTATTTGTCCAAACTTATAAAATAATCGACTTTTCAGATCCCGAGTCCGGTTTACTTTCTTCCTTACTTTGAAGTGTCTCAAATTATTGTTACTATCTGGGTGTTTGATTGGATAGAATGTAGATGGTTGTATATATTTACGATTTCTCCTGGCATGCATAGAAAAGGATGAAAATACTTAGTCTTTTTACTTTGAAAGAGGTTGGGTGAAATTAAGTATCAAATGTCAAGTTTTCTCTCTCAAGGTAATATGTAGTTATATGGAATGCTTAGAATGCAATGGTGAATGTTTTATGGGATGATTTAGTTTCTAGGTTTTGTTCAGTGCAGTATGGGGAAAAGGAAAACAAGGAAATAAATGATATGTTTGAGTGTTTACAGTAGAAGAATGAAACACATATCATGCATTAGTAAAGGAGAAAGATGATTCAAATCAATAATTAACATGAACAAAATGGGGTTCTATTGTAGGGGTCCCTACCCTTAAAAATATATACATACATATACGAAATAAAAAAAACATAATCTAATTCATTGCAAATACGGTGGTAATTATTTTGAAATCACAACTTCACCCTAGAAAATTAGCACACATTTTAGTAGATGGTCCTTGCATTGAATGAACTCCTCATGAGCCATAACACTAAATAAAAATTGGATGTCCGCCACTAGGCCTTAACATACCATTTTCCACCAACTATTGAACTCCCATCCATGGCTTGTTAAGAATCGGGTAAGCTCTCATGTCTTCTTGAGTGAGTTCACCCACTCGGATAAAAGGAACGATAACCAGATCATACCAAGCCAAGAACACCTATGATAATCAAACATCATGATCAATAAGATGAATGCAATTCACCGAATAACTTTAAATAAACCTTTGCAAACAAATGAGCAGCAATATCATATATTATTATGGAATTCAATGAAATACAATGAGAATGGGCCTTGCTTATATAGGAAAGGAATAACAATCTAAGAACCAGTCAAGGTCGTAGATCAAGCCATAAACCATGGGAAGAACTAGTCATCAAAGAACTAGTTAAGACCATAGATTTAGGAAAGAACTAGACATCAAGAATCTAGTCAATACCATAGATCAAGGAAAGAACTATACCTAACAACTAGATAATATCCCCTAATATCTAAATAAATAAAAATAAATATCCACACGCATAAGTGGGTGAGGATAAATACAATAAAGGTAAATAAATTACCTAGGTGAACATGAGCTAAGGTAAATACCTACTTTAACATCGGAAAGGGAGATCCCTCCTCTTACGTACACCTCGGTCTTCCTTCCGTAAGAGAGTCGGGTCACATGAAAATGAGTTTCTCTTCTGGAAGAGCCTTCCATCATAGATTTTCTTTTCTTTAGAGGAAGGGCTTGGCGCCCACCGTAGACCACATCTCAAGAAGGGTGGTTTCAAGAGCTGATTGTCACCTCTCTATTTCACTTTCAAACAGAATTGGGGTTGCTCTTTTTCTTTTGGGTGGGTAGTGATTCGACACCAAAATATTTGTAGTCAATATAGGAGGATGAAAACATGCTTGGTTCATATGCCACTAGTTTTCATTGACGAATGGGAAGTGGTAGAGTAAGTGGTGATTTAGATGTACGATGCTCAAGTGATATTCTATGTAAATTAGATGAAAATGGAGGATTTGGAAGAGAGGAAATGTGGTACATATCTCATACAAATGGTTCATGAAAGATGATATTACACTATTTGGGGATCAATTGTTTGGAGGAGCAACTTTGGAATTTAGTACCCTAAAAATGTGCCGGATGAACGCTTCATTTGGGCTTGTTAGTTAAAAACTCACCCAAATGGGTCATTTCTTCACTAAAAGGATGTGATTGTAGGGATGAGGAAGCCATTGAAATAAAGGTTGTTGATGGAAACAGGACGAACACAACTCAGTGGTATTTGGGTGGTGAATTTTTGGCCCATAGTTCCATGCTTAAATAGGCATGTTCCCATGGATGACATGTCCAGGAAAAATCATGTTGTCATAAATGATATAAATCAACGCGTATAGGTGGGAGTTGAATTGAGAATAATTACTTATGTGAAGCGTGTCACTAGAGATCATGTAGGTGCCCACATATTTAAGGAATGTCTTGTCAAGATTAAATCTTTGGCCACGTCACATTTACATGCATATGGAAGATTTGGTATTAAATCAAAAATGACATGGAAAAGACTTTATTATGGTAACATGATGATGACAAGATGGAGGCGGGTAGGGTTAAATATTGTTGTGGAAAATTTTCCCTCATATTCTTTGGAATCTCTAGGAGGTGACCTAAATATGGATCAGTTAGAATATAGGTGAATATTCTCTTAAACCCTAAAATGGATAAGGATATATACAAGGGTTTAAGGTTTTACAGAAGGGGAGAGGGCGAAAAAAATTCCCCCGATGGGCTCAATAAGATTGATGGATACCGGTGTAATGTATGGATGCTGCTTTGAATGAGATACATCGAGTTTTTATCTCTTAGGAGTTGGTGTTAAGGTGGTTAAATTTTACTGACCATTGTGGGCATTGAGAGCATTAGTTATGTGTTACCTTGTCAAGAACTTGGGGATCTAAATGACATGTATATTCTTATGAATATAGATTTTTCATTCTAAGTTATGTACTTTGGACTTTGATTAATGGGATACATTTCTTGTTGCAATATTTTTTTCGTGTCTTCTATGAATTACATTAGATCTATCGTAAGTGGTTGTATTTGTACAGTTGGGCCAATATTGTGTTGAGATAATTTTCTTTACAATATTGTGCACAATTTTAAATTCCTCATTATAACCATTTTGTTGAAGAGATTTTTGTTAGCCTCTGAGTGAATCCCAGGCGTAAGAGATCAAAATCCATGAGCACTTCATTAGAACATTTACACGAGCCTTTGTGTTTAGTATCTTAAAGGTTGTATGGGATCTTGCATTCATTGAGTATCAATGAATGCAAATATTATTTCCAAAAGAAGCTGTCTCAAATTAATTGAATGTTCTTTACTTTCTAGGATGGCATATTGTCTTTATTATTTTAAAACTTGTGTTGTAGAAATATCCTATAATTTATGATCTCCCATGCCTATAAAATATCAATCTACTACAAATCTCATCCTATTATTCTAATCACTCCATATCATTATGGTTCTCTGGTTATAAACACACCGTGAAGGGGCCTTTTTATTTTATCTCCCCTATCAACAATATACCAGATCATATAAAATCACATTGTCTCCAAGAACGTCGTGTCTAGTAAGATAAACATATGCATCAGTTTGTGTGACAACTCATGAGAGTAAATTGTTGTATCCATGGCCATGTTCATCCCAAACTAACCTATAAATTTGAAGAAATTGAGGAACAAATATTCCATCTCCCCTCTGCATTTTAGGTTACCCCTTGGGTCCTCTCACACTAGTTAAAGACAGGACCAAAAGTAGTAGGGAGAGGCCATTCCCTTTGTACGTGTCACTCAATTACCCCAAAGCCTAGTCCCAGAGAGTTTGTTAGACATATCCCTGGCTGCAAATGACTCATACCACAAATTCTATCACACTCAAAGCATCCCAATCCCTTGGTTATGTTGTCAAGCCCCGAGAGGGTGTAAGATTGAGTACCAATAGGACAGACACATCCTCCAACCTTTATTTCAATTTGGTTATATTTATTGGATCATTTTATCCTCCTAGGTCAACCCTATCATAATAAATTACCTTCAAAACCTTATATAAAAAAGGAAATATCACTTCATTTACTCACCTAGCACTTTTAATATCGTCATTGCTGAAATACTAATATAAAGGGCACTAAAGGATTTATAAAAATTTCGAAAGTTGATGTGCATCTATT
Organism: Taxus wallichiana var. yunnanensis; assembly: GCA_018340775.1. Classification (NCBI taxonomy): domain Eukaryota; kingdom Viridiplantae; phylum Streptophyta; class Pinopsida; order Cupressales; family Taxaceae; genus Taxus; species Taxus wallichiana. The sequence continues at coordinate 1,194,254 of JADAXU010000136.1, forward strand.
AGGGAAGTGAATACTACATTTCTAAAGACTTAATTAGGAGTTAATATTCCCTCACTTTCAAGCATCCAAATATCCCAATTCATTGTCTTAGAAGAGGAAAATCATCTTGAACATTGTCAAAGTGGTTAAAGTTTCCAAAATAGCTACATCCATATAGATGTCACATGCTAGGTGGAAAAATACATGTGGTTTGAGGAATCTATAGAGTAATGTCAATGTATATGGTGCACATCTGCACTTCAACCCAAACACTAACATTTTTTCAAGGTCTTCACCCAAGGTTAGGGTTTGAGTTCAATTCAATTATTTAGAGGATTTCACAACTATGTGATACTTAGGGTCCGACAACAACATACATTTACATATAATTGAATGGCTTGTGAAGTTATAGAGCCACACCCTAAGCAAGTCCAAAACCATACAAAATGTCCACGACCTTACAATTGATCATGACATAGCTTTATGTTTCTAGAATAGGGTATTTTTACGGATATTTTTATGCACCCAAATCGCTCTTGTTTCACTTGATAAAACTAAGTGCATCTCTCTTCTCATATTTTTGATCTTATAAAATATCATTATCACTAGTTACAAGTATTAATGTGTTGTTGTAATATTGCAAAATTAATGTTGGAAGTTAATTAATTTGAATAACCCCTTGTAATGAGACTTACATCCTTATTATTATTGTGCATTTCCTAACATGGAATTGCACGGTGTACTGCAAGCATGGGAAAAGGCAAAAATAAGTATAAAAGGATGAAATGACCAAGATTAGTCACAAAACACACACTTTTATTACTTCAAAAACGTGCAAAATGCATCATACATTTAGAAGAGGAAATGGTTTCCATTATAGTCTTGAAAGGAGGCTTGAATGTTCCTCAACATACAAGGATAGCTTGCAGAAGAGAGAGGACTCTTGAAAATTTTTCACTTGTTTTAGATATCTAGCTCATCTAACTTGTCTCACCTATTGGAACCCCTTAGAATGAACTTCTAACTTACATTTATAGAAGAAGTCATAAATTGCCTTCCTAAATTGAAGGCACATGATGTATTTATTAAAGTTACTTGAACCACTTTGAGAAGCTTCCATCATGTGCCATTAATGCTCAATTGACCTAATCTTCTTAATTAATTAAAAGAATATTTAAATAATAATAATAAATATTATTATTAAAATATTTAAATAAAAATATTAATTTAATTAAAATCGGTGGGACCCCATTGACTAGTTTGACTTGAGGAGGGGGTCAAATGAGAAATGGTCAAAAATAGTTCATCTTAGTGGTTATCTCGGTGAGTGAACTCAATAAGTTGGGGTCAAGCTCCATCGTCCTTCACCACAAATGAGCTGAGCTCCTATCACAGTGATCGTTACTCTTCAATGATCTCACCACCAATTTAAACTCCTACCGCCGCAACCGAGAGGAGTTCCTTTTATTCCGCATCGAGCTCTTTCATCAACGCATCAACTGAAAAAATCGCTATGTGCATATCAACTTGTGGGTCCTTGTCACCTCACAAATTGGATCTACGAGCCTAAAATGCTTCCACTTGCCGAGCTCTATTTCAATGATGGATCAAAATCTTGGTTAAATGACTCTATCTCTGTGAGTTCTCCCCATTTTAGCCCTCATATCTCTTCGCATCAAGATTTTTCGAGCTCCTCGAAGAGTCTCCTTCATCATTACGGTATTGACAAGCTATATTTTGCATTGACAACAAGAAAACTCTTATAAGCGAGTGACTCTGCCAAGATGATTTCTGATCTAGCTATCAAGTTGACATATTTATTAATCTTGATTTTGAGCCATGTTATTTCCTATGTAGTGACCCTCACCGATTCAACAACTCACCATTTTGAATAGAAATTCTCTTCCAAACTCACTCGAGTCCTTTCAACTGCATTCCATTGAGCCATATTGGCTTACCCAGTGTACCCCATTGGAACAAGCTCAAGCTTGATGAGTTCCCTACCTCTGAAACTCCATGTCTTGGCCACACATTGAACATTTGAGATGGCTCGGTTTTGTACTCCCTCCGAGCTCATCATCTCAACCCATGTAATGCTACTACTTCCCTAGGCTCCACCTCTATAATGACATGAAAAGATATAACATGACCTTGTGAGCTCCCACCAATGCTGAACTCCATGACTGCTGAGCTCTGTGTGAGCCAGTTGATTCTACAGTGAGCTCATCTCTAAGTTTGTGAGCCCATCACATTACATGTAACCACCCAAGCCTTCACACGAGCTCACCATGTACTCGAACACCTCTGTAACTTTCTCAATCATCAAGCTATTTCCCATAACAAGTTATACATATTTCACAAGCTCCTTGTTAAGTCTAACCTATAATTTTTGACAATTTTTATGACCCTTGGTCATTGAGTGACTCGTGCCTTAGCTCAACTTTAACGTTTGAGATAGATCTTCCAAGCATCTCCAAACTCATTCTAGTTTCCACCGAGCCACCTGCCTAGTTGTTTCTATCTTCATGAACACTTCTATGGCTCGATTCCTAGATATAATTAACTATTCAAGCTTGATCCTCGGTTTCCATTTATTCTCCCATCAAGGCCTAGTTATGCCTTCATCACAACGATTCCTTCTAATTTTTATCATGCGATGAGATCCCTACAACTCAACGAGATTTCCTTTTGTTTCTTGTCTATCCGAGATTCGGCACAAGTTTTTCGTAACTCCCACAAGCTTTCTTGAGCTATAAACCAAAATCTACACCAAGCCCTATCTATTCTTACCGGGTATAATTCCCTTCGACTCGATGAGCTACCTACATCAACATCAAGCTCCTCTTATCTCTGGAATTGAGTTGAGATTAATTTTGAGCTTAGGTCAAGCTTGCATTTAAGATCACGTCACACTTAGCTTAGACATCACGTAGATATCACCTTCAAGATTGCAATGATCTCACCACCATACTCATGTTGAGCTCACCTCCCAACTCATGGTGAGCATGCGCCGAGCTCACCTGGAAGTGTGGTTTTTCATGACTCGCTCAAAATGAGATTTCTACCAGACCCAACCACCCTTCATCACTGTAATTACTAAGTCAAGCCCCTCCATCTATAAGTCATCATGCTCAAGACTATTTCCTATGACTCTCCTTTCACAAAAATATTATCACACCAATGCACCACTTTCTCCAACCATATTCAAAACTATGTGTCCCCTGGATTCATTAGATGACTGGGTATTATGCAATGTTTCAGGTTTCTACCAACCTCCCACTTAACTCAGCTTGGATGGCATCTTAGTGGAGGACTCGGCACACCTTAGCCACACTCGCATGAATCTCTGCATGCGTGGAATGCAGCTTGGCCTACCAACATTGGAACCCCACCTATTGAATTATCCATGGATCTCTCGCTTATTGGAATCCTTATGATGGTTTACCAAATGCAAAATATCCACTATGGAATTTCAAGCTTGGAATGCCATCCCATTATCTCCACTTGGAAATGAACCTTAAAAATGCCAACATAGAATGTTATACGTGTTATGACATCATGCAACATTCTATCTCGACGTTGAACCTTTGAATTAGTTGATTGACCTCTTAGTCTAAGCTGAGATATTACTCATCGAGATTAGACTTTTCACATTTATACGAATCATTTTCTTCTCTTGAGCCAATCCATGAAATGATCTTGTCATGAAGTAAGGAAATGTTCCAACACTGAGTTTCCTCTAACATTGATATGTGAGCTTGGTTCGTTATACTTTACAATTCTCTCGATCTTGGCTTGAATTTCTCCTACACTGCTATTCTTGTTATTTATGCATGCTCGAGCTATGCATTCCCTCAACTCACAATAGTCTAGCTCCTTCCTACGTAAAAATTGAGCTCCCGAGCTATTTGAAGAACCCAAAGGCTTGTCTCGAGTTTTCCCTTTTTCCACGATATTTGTTTCCTCTTGTTGAGTGATTTGACCAAGCAACTCAACTCTAACATAGACGTTATGTGAATTTCACTTGTCACGAGCTCCCACCCACATTCTTCCTTATGTGATCTCCTCACACTTTACATGAGCTGATGTTGGCTCGGTTTCTAATTCTTTGCATCCACATTGATTCTCTCTTAGTCTAAAGGTGAGTCATTCCCCTGTTGATTTAGCTAGCTCCTTAGCTCAGCCCATAACGTCAAAATCCTCATCCATACTTCAATCTCTTTAATCAAACTGTATCTCGATGCACTGAGGGCTCTCTCCTTCCTTAATGCTGAGCTACAAGCTCTTCTTCCAACCACCCAAACTATTTAGCATGCCTTGGTGACCTGAATCAAGCCATAGCTTGATCCTTTTACAAATATCCCAAGCTCCATACATGTCAATTTCATTTATCTCGATCGAGATAATTTGGGGTAAAATATTTGATGTATTATGAGCTCACCAAGCTGCTGATGAGCAACTCGGCGAGCTATTTCATATCTCAATGCCATTTGACCCATTTAAAACTAACCCTATCCCACTTTTTATATTCTAGGTCTCTTTCTTGAAATCAGAGAGTTATGGAAATGTAACAAAACCTTTTAAACATAAATTATCAATTTTGATGATTACTTGTTTGTGTCAAATGAATGCGGTCCGCCATGGGCTAATTGTTTGCTCTGAGAAAAATTGAAACCTTTGAGACCTAAAATGAATAATAATAGCTCGAGATGACTTTGAGACCCACCTAGGACAACATAAAGGTTTCCTAAACCTAAAATTTTGACCGAAATGTCTTGGAATACCTCATAAAGGATTTTTCTAGTCTTAGGACATAATAGGCTCCCATTGTCCAATTTTTTTCCAAAAGGGAAAAAATTGACAACAAGGATATGACATGATTTTTTTATACTTACAATCCTTTATATGTGTTCCTTTAGGTAAATCATAGCATCCTCCCCATAAGAGATAAATTCATCAATGAGAAGACATAGGAATGGAAATGTTGTTGCACTTTTACAAAGTCAATAAACATGAATAATGTATCCTTCAGCAGATATATGTTTTATTAAAAAAATTGGATCAAAATATTTTATCATTACTTACCTAACCAATGGATTTATCTTCAACCTATTTTCATATCTAATATGTCTACAACATTTTTATATATTTTTTTCCATTTCTCTCATAAGATGACTAGAATTTTTATCATCCATATTTTTTATTTTCATTTTTCTTCCTTCGGCAACAATCTAATTTTTTTCCACAAAGAATTGATTATAGGATCATTAGATGTAGCAAAATTTTCCACTATTCTTTTCTTTGTATGTAGTTTTATGTTCTTTTATTCAATTTGTGGGGTGTGACAAAAACATTCTTTCTTCATCGTTATGCACCAAAATTCACGATAGATGACTCATTATTCAATGCAACAAGAATCATCAAGATGGTGTTACAATGAAAAAAAATATAACTTCAAGATTAATTGTTCAATTTTTAATAGGGTTTGATAAAAATGAGAGATGCCTTCATAATTTTAAATTGTATCCCTCCATAAAACTCTTTCCAAAGGTGTTCTTAGTCAACAACATATAGAGATTCAATGAATCAAAAGGGAATATCAACTTCTTATTTTATATCACTATCAATTTCACCCATTGGCATGGGAAGCAAGTTTGTAGTTCTCATCTTCTAGAAATATTCATTTTTGGTACTAAATTCACTCAAATTTTCTAGACTCCATTCAATGGGATATTCCATTTAACATGACAAGAATATGAAAAATATTT